>CM069874.1:53549584-54190126 GCA_036172665.1 Prosopocoilus inquinatus
CTGACGAAGTCCCAAACAGGGCTGAAACAACTGTACAGAGGCTGCCCGCTGCTACTTCATTGCAATGAAAAACGATTTGCAACAAAATTACTAAAATTCGTGTTGTATAAGTATATATTTCAGTGCAGTGTAGAGTGTAGAGATGTTTTACTCTAAGAAGTACATAATGACTCATCGAAATCTGAACCGTGTGGCGCGGGGGCGACGCACAGTGGAGCAAAACGCACTTTTTCGTGTCAAAAATCTACAACTTCAGAAAAAAATTGCTTCATGAAATTGAAATTTGGCACAAATGACAAGAGATGTACGAAAAATATAATTAAGGAGCAAACATACAATAAAGTTGATGTACAGGGCGTTGAAAAACTAATTTTGTATTCGTTTCATTAGATTTGATTAGATCAAGTATAGAGGTTCTTAGATATCACTTTTACGTAATTTAAATAGAAATTTAAACAAAAAAGGAGCAAAGAAATGTAATTCTGATAATTTTCATTATAATGATCAAGGAAAACCGATAATAATTAATTTTAAAATAAAGCAGCATACTCTGAAATAATTGTTTACCTGTACCATAGTTTTAGTTTTGGAGAATTATCATTATCATTTATAAATTACCAATAAAAGATTCTATTAATTGAACACGAATTATTATTTCATAAATTAGCAATTTTTTTACATAAAAATTACTTATACTTTTAGAACAAGACAATATAGGGAATTTTAATCCGAAGTTTTGCTCTTTATGGGGGGAAGTAGGATACGCCACTATTTGCCTTTTTTCCAACACCCTGTATATATAAAATTCTAAAAATATTTTTCCTTCTTTCTTTTTTCCTTCCTTTAATTTATTGAAGTTTGAGGTATAGTTCAAAACGTTCATAAAAAAAAATAATAATAATAAATTACAAAATACGCCATTCGATTTAAGAAATATAATGTGAGGATGAATTAAACCATAAATTTATTACCTCTATAATTTATTTGTTTGCGAATTTGTTAAAAACAGAAACTAAAACATCAATAAAAAAGGATGCTGGTATCATTACGCGCGTTGTTAAGAAAACGTCAGTAAAACTTATTTAAATGAGTTTTAACTGAAAAAACAAATTTGGAGAATTTGAAAATGATTAAATAAGCGTTTTTCTTCATCTTCAACTGAAAAGTTTTCAACAACATATTTTTGTAATTGGGAAATTTGTTTTTCCACTTTCAGCAAGTACAGTAGATTAAAAACCATTTTTAATTTTTAGTTCATGTATTTTGAGAATAATAGTTATTAATTAATATTATTTAACAACTTTTTCAATGAAATGATAGTTCACAAGTACTAAACAAACTACAAAACTGTTTTTGATATTTGCCAAAAATGTTTGTACAACATGGCCAGGCCATCTCAATTTGAAGTGTAATTAAAATTTCCTAAATTTGAGCAACTTAAATACATGATAACAAGAAAAGGTGCAAGAAGATGCAGTTAAATTTTAAGAGAAACAGTTCTTAGACATTTATTCCTTATGTAAACATAAAATTTAAGGTGCCGGAAAATGCCGATAATAACCAAAAGTCTACGTATGTATTGATCTGCATGCAAAAAAGAGAATGAAATAAATTTCGACTTACCATTCCTATAATCTACTATAAGTAAAATATTTAAAAAAAAAACTATTAAATTTGTCAAAGTTATTCACGCAGATGATATTTTAAAGGGAACAATAACAGGTTAAAAAATGTCATTTAATAGCTTGACATGTTACATCTTTCTAAAGGGCTCAAAATCATAGAAAACAAATTCGTGTTGGCTGAAATTATATTTTTTTAAATAAATTGGAATATTAAGTATGCGACTACAAATGTTATTATATAACAAATTATACAAATGATGAAAAGTACTTTTGGTACGATTTATCTCCTAATGTCCCACTGTGCGACGCACACTGTGGCCAACACACGGCAAAAATCACGATGTTAAAATGAAAGTAGACGAAAAGAAACTTAATAAATATTAGATCAGGAGTTAATTTATTATGTATCGTAAAAAGAGGGTAAGTACCTTTTGAAATTATCGAGTAAGTGCTAGACAAAGTGTCATATTCATTGTTATGTCATTATACTCGCTATAAATTTATCGCAATATTGTTAATTATATTTTCCTTCTGAAGTGAGTTTGTTCAAAACTGAACTGTGTAATCAAATATGGAAGGTATGTTTAATTAATCGTTTCACCTATTATTATTTTTTTGGGTTTAATAGATTAGAAATAATCGTACAAATCATGCAAATATTTTACACCTTTTATATCTTTTTGATGAAACTTTTTGTTTAGTAATTCCGAATATCACCTGTTGGAGACCTGTGTTTAAAGATTCTACACACTTTGTGTTTTCATAATAAAACTTAAAAACTTGCGCGTTTTTGCGCCACTCAGACTTTTTATTTATTATTTGTTGTAGGTCACTTCCTGGAATTTTCTCGCCATGAAAATCATATTTTTCAAAAAATCAATGAAAAATGAATTTTAAAGAATTTAAACAAACTAGAAAATTTTAGTAATTGTGTCAAATTTAAGAAAAGAAAAATATGGAACATTTCTTTCAACAGAGGAGTCATAATTACAGAAGAAGAATTGATAAAAATGCTCCGATCAAACATGTGAGATAAATACATACACATTCAGGGAAGTTGCAGAAGTATTTAATTCTTTTCCTGCTACTTTCTATACGGAGTGTAAAATAAATTCTATTATAGACTGAGGATAAAAGTCTGGAATATCCTAAATATTTGCTAAACTATTTTGTTTTTACAAGAACGCTCGAACTCGATTCCTACATTTCAGGTTATTTATTTACAACAATCATTGGGGTACAATATAAATTTCTTTTTTCGCAATAAATCTCCATTTTCATTTTTATTTACCTAGTGTTTTAATAAATATTTAATTTTGAATGAAATAAATTAAATAAATATAAAATTATGGCCCGTTCACTGTTCAACAGTGAAACGATTCATTTTTGACATTGTTATTGACATTTACATTTTAGTCCAATATTTTATTAGTCACAGTGCACCTGCACTTATCTTTAATAATTTCCTGTGAAGAGACAGTGAAAATGTTTCTTACATTGCATGATAATGAGCGTTGATGTGATACTCTACATTCAAAATACTTCATCTATTTGTTTTGTTTCTTTATTAATACTTGAACATTTGTTTCAAAAAGATTCTTATGTGACTATAATTTTTTTTATGTAGTTGTACGTAGAAAAATATGCCCGCTTGGAATTCGTAATAAAAATAGAGGATTCCATTAGAAAAATTAAAGTTTTAGTACCCTAACGGTACACCACTGTACAAATAAATGAACTGAAATGTAGATTTATAGTAGTAACTTTTCTGTCCGAGCATTTTTGCAAAAAGAAAATATTTTCGGAAATATTTACTTTACCAGAATTTTTCCTCACATTTTATGTATTGTCTTATCGTTCCTAAAACGAAAAAGTACTTTTCGAATTTTTATATTTTTCATGTATATTTCAACGTAATATAACTATTTTTAATGAAAAAAAAATTTAAATAATTTTGTCCAATTTTTTATTAGTACTCAGCAACACTGTGCGACGGTGGGCTTTGAACAGCTGATGAGCAGTGGCAGTTAGCTATGATTTCAGTGCTTTGTTTGAATTATAATTCCCTGTAAGCCAATCATTTTCTTTTCGTCCAAGATAATATACTATTGTTATAGAGTCACTCATGGTCTTTGTGAATTTATCGTTATCGTTTCCTAGTTCGCGATAAGATTAAACTTTTAATCGTACGACTAAAAATCTTAAGTGTGCGCCTGCCTTATTCCTCCGCGCAACAAAAAAGCTTTTGAAGTTTATGCTCACTGCCTGTTCGCGGTCTAGAAGACAAATACAAATCGCCTAAGCTCAAGGCTCAAAACGCGATCACCAATCTGATATATGTTTCAGCCTTTAAGGGGGCCACACACTTCGTTCGAACGTGCTAGAAATCCAGTGCGTGGAAAAGAAAATTGTACGGAGCAAAATCTGTTTTGTATAATTTTGCTTCGCGCGATTTGGTTGATACAGCCCAATTCGCGCGAATTGAACGAAGCGTGTGGCCCGCTGAAGTTTCAATGAATACAATAAAATATAGAATCCTAGATTATTTTTGAAATGGCTATTAGTGTCGATAAAAAAGAAAGTTCTTTTTTGCGCACAAAAATTGACCTTTGCTTCTATTTGGCCAACAGGTGTCTTCCATTCTGCACAACTGACACACTTATCTGTCTCCATTACAATAAAAAGTAGCTGTTAAATCTGTAGTGCTCGGAGTGTATTTTTTCTGTCCTCTTTGCGCATTCGATTAAAAAACTCGAAACGAACACGCTCATTCCAGATGTTGCGTTCTCGTAACTTCATTACATCGCCGAACAATAGCTCATTAGCTCAAACTTGAACAACGATTGCAAAACAATGAACCTCCTTTTAATCGCGCATCGATTTACAGATACGTCTAATCGGCCCCTTCAAATACAGACGTCAAACACTTAGACGTGTGCATTATCAAGAATAATTAACGTTTTCATATAACACAATGCCTAACAATTTCATATAACATAATACCTAACAATTTCATATAACAGAATACCTAACATGTCGCGTTCTCTTTGTTATTGTTGTTGTTGGTGGTGAGGGTATTAGCGAGTTATTTCTGAGGAACACATTAATTAACATTACAGTGTAAATAGTTTGGCTTGATTTTCGTTTAAATTAAGTCTCGTTAGGATTCCCATCGTCGCCGTTCATTGTTCTGAGAAAAACCGGCATGAGAAAGTTATAGAAAGTATACGAGTAAAAACTTGCTAAGTTACTATACGATTCTGCACAAAACTTTTGAAATGTACGGCAGAATCTCAGATTGAAACTAAAATGATTCAGAGTAGGCCAAAAGCATAGGTACTTCGGTCTGTCGAATTTAACAGAATGTTCATATACAGGGTAATAACTAAAATAGTTAGTTATGATCAATTTAGGTAAAACTAAAGTCAGGGTTACGTTGAAACAAAAGATTTGTTTCTTATCCTGCATAACTTTCATTTTTGAGATAGATTAAGATAAATACGTAAAGTGATGGATGCACTCTAAACAATTCGCTTCGATGCATCTAATTTTTATTTCGATTTCCTTAAAATAATAAATTGCAGATTAAAGCTGGGCGTCCACTAGTGCGGTGGGTTGGTACGACGCGGTGCGGCGCGGCGCACAGTGGAGCAAAACGCACTTTCTCGTGCCAAAAATCTATAACTTAAAAAAAAATTGCTTCGTGAAATTGAAATTTGGCACAAATGGTAAGAGATATACGAAAAATATAATTAAGGAGCAAACATACTACAAAGTTGATGTACAGGGCGTTGAAAAAATCATTTTGTATTCCTTTCATTAGATGTGATTAGATCAAGTATAAAAGTTCTTAGATATCACTCTTGCGTTATTTAAATAAAAATTTAAACAAAAAAGGAGCAAAGAAAAATAATTCTGTTAATTTCAATTACAATGATGAAGGAAAACCTATAATAATTAATTTTAAAATATATCAGATTCTCTTCCTCTGAAATAATTTTTTACCTGTATCATAGTTTTAGTTTTGGAGAAATATTATCATTCATAAATCATCAATAAAAGATTTTATTACTTGAAAACGAATTATTATTTCGTAGATTAGCAATTTTGTACATAAAAATTAGTTATACTTTTAGAACAAAACAATATAGGGAATTTTAATCCGAACTTTTGCTCTTTATAGGAGGAAGTAGGGTACGTCACTATTTGCCTTTTTTTCAGTATCCTGTATATATGAAATTATAAAAACATTTTTCCTTTTTTCTTTTTTCCTTTCTTTAATATATTGAAGGTCGAGGTATAGTTCAAAACGTTCATTAAAAAAAGAACAAAATAAATTACAAAATACGCCATTCGATTTAAGAAATACAATGTAAGGATGAATTAAATCATAAATTTATTACCTCTATAATTTATTTGTTTGCGAATTTGTTAAAAATGGAAACTAAAACATCAATAAACAGGATGCTGGTGTCATTACACGCGTTGGTAAAGAGAACGTCAGTAAAACTTATTTAAATAAGTTTTAACTGAAGAAACAAATTTGGAAAATTTGAAAATGATTAAATAAGCGTTTTTCTTCATCTTCAAGTGAAAAGTTTTCAACAACATATTTTTGTAACTGGGAAATTTGTTTTTCCATTATCAGCAAGTACAGTAGATTAACAACCATTTTTAATTTTTAGTTCATGTATTTTGAGAATAATAGTTATTAATTAATATTATTTAACAACTTTTTCAATGAAATGATAGGTCACAAGTACTAAACAAACTGCAAAACTGTGTTTGATATTTGCCAAAAATATTTGTACAACATGGCCAGGCCATCTCAATTTGAATTGTAATTAAAATTTCTCAAATTTGAGCAACTTAAATACATGATAAAAAGAAAAACTGCAAGAAGGTGCAGCTAAATTTTAAGAGAAACAGTTCTTAGACATTTATTCCTTATGTAAACATAAAATTTAAGGTGCCGGCAAATGCCGATAAAAGCCAAAAGTCTACATATTTATTGATCTGCACGCAAAAAAGAACCCTCGATGTAAAGGCTCGTACTTAAAAAGAGAATGAAATAAATAAACTTGGGCGTAAAGATGAAATGCTGTTTTAGGAAACTCAATCAGAATAAGTGTTCACTTTTGGACAACAGATGGACCTCTGAACGACTCTTACCAAGGTTGGTAAAACTGATACTACATCTAGCAGGTTGACTAGTTCCCATTTAATATGCAGTTTGAGATTTCCTCCCCGCAAAAGTAACTCGTGACGTCACATGAAACTTCTATCCGTCACAGTGAAGTAAATAGAGTGAGTTTTAATCTGTTTCCTAAAGCTTCATCTAATTCACTAAAAATGGAATCAATTCTGTGGTTCTATTGATCAAATAAGGCAAAAATCTCGTTAATGTGCCCAATGGAATTTATCACGAGACGTGACGTAACGAGATACGCACCCTCTGCCCCCCCCTCCCCGCTCTTCTTCCATCACCGCCCTTTTTGTTCGCGTACGTTCAATGCATTAATTTTTTTTTAAAGAAAACCATTATGTTTTCTATTCAAGTAAAAAATGTTTGAATCAACAAAAAACTGCTTGAATTAATGTAAAGTGTGCATTCATTCAAATAAATAGTTGCGTGGACTGTATTTAAACAAAGAGTTTTCTGTGTGTAATACAGAGTTCAGCTCTGCCAACCTTGGTATCAAGCTTCAAACGTCAGAGCAATGGTGGATATTAGCTGCTTTCTTTCGCTTAAAAGTTTGAATGGTGTTTCGAATAGTTTGGACCTGAATTTCCTAGTTGTTGCAAAAAACACCCGACTTGAATTTTTGATTGACATTAAAATGTACATTAGATTAAGTAGATTATGTCATGACTACGTCTGTTGATGTGATGCAGATGTCCCAGGCAAATAATTATTTTAGGCAAATAATTTTTAACTATTTTGTTTCCAATGTATTACAGTTAAGTGAGCGTACTCGATACTTTTGTAAACCAATTCTTCAAACTTTTGTAAATTCTCGGCCAGGATGTAGAAGTATACAGTTTTATTAGTTCTGCAACTAATTTTATTTTTAATAAGGCTGCTCACGCCAAACGAAATTAAAATAATGCAAATAATAAATAATAGGATGGGAAAACTTCAGAGCAATTTCTGTTCTACTACTTTGAACTACAGGTGTGTTTGTTATCCTGCACACTCAAAATATCCTAATATCTTATTAATGTATGAGGTTAGAATCAGGGTTGGAAAAAAACTGCTTTTTTTTGTCTTAAACAGTTTTTTTTGAACATATAAAATAGCGACATCTTACTATCGCTTTTTGACCTAACATTGCAGTAGGATAGACAAACTGAAGCGGGATTTGCTCCTAATGAGTCCCCCATGCTTGCTGTCAAAGCATAATGAAAGATTTTAGAAAAATTTTGAGCAAATCGTTTTTGATTGCAGTGAGAACCTCGAGTAGCCTCTGGACAGCTGTTTCAGCCCTGCTTGGGGCTTCTTCAGCAGAAACGTAGCTCGACATTCCCACTGCAGACCAAAAACGACTTGCCCAATTTATTCGCAAATGCGATGTAAGAATGATGAACATATAAAATAGCGACATCTTACTATCGCTTTTTGACCTAACATTACGTTTCTGCTGAAGAAGCCCCAAGCAGGGCTGAAACAGCTGTCCAGAGGCTGCTCGAGGTTCTCACTGCAATCAAAAACGAGTTGCACAAAAATTTTTCTAAAGTTTTTTTTTTTTGTTTAAAACATGTTTAAAATTGAATTGCATTAAGAATGACAAATTCAAGTCAGTTTGTTACATAATAACTCATCCCGTAGCCCATAGTATGAACAGAGAAGCGGAGGACCCAGTATGTTTCAAAACTTAATGTAATAATAAAATTTTAAGTACAAAGATTTTTTAATCTCAAACCGGACAGAAAAATGAAGGAAAACACACTCAACGTTTCGCTATAGATTTATAGCTTCGTCAGGAGTGAAAAAAAGTGCAAGAACTTTGAAAGTTACCTCTATTTCATATGAAAGAATTTTATTAGCAAAAAATACGTATCTGTCAATTTTGTGACATGACATATCGTACGCTCTTTTTAAAGGTTCAATTATATAACGAGGGAAAACTCCCTCTTTCCTACATTTAAGTAAAAAGAGCTTACGATTTTTCATTCTAGTAATTTTAATTAAAGTATTAGAATAAATTTTGCACAGTACCTTATTTTGGTGCCCGTAGTGAAACTCGACAAAACCGTAAAACCCTATGTTTCTGATAACTGTACAAAAACTTTGTACTTAAAATTTTCATCGGACAAGAACAAACTTCAATTATAGTAATAATAAAAGGTTAAATATTGAAAAGGTATTTTAAAATTTTACAATATAAGTATTATTCTAGTTATCAGTAATAATTAATGAATTGATTATAATCAATCTAATGCAATTCAAATTTAGTTCAAATCAGAGCTACAGTGCAGTCATCACGTCATCAGCTCAGCCACGCATTGTCTACAATTATTAAAACAATTGATACAGGAATAAAGTAAAGCTAAAGTTAATCTGTCAGTGAAAAACACTTATAGCAAAAGTGTTCTTTTTTAGCTTAAAACTAAAAAAATGAATTTAAATAAATAACAAAAAAAAACATGTTTAAAACATAAAAATAAAGCACATATCAAAAGTTTTCTTTTTTAGCTTAAAATTACAAAAAATGAATTTAAAACATTAGCAAAAAAAAACATGTTTAAAACAGATGGTATGTTTTTAATTCGGTGTTTTAAACATGTTTTAAACTTTCCAACCCTGATTGGAAATGAAAGACCTAATCAATGGTGAGTGAATGTTTATTGTAACTCCGTCCTCTGATAGCATTGTTTGTCTAAACAGAAAAAAAACCATCCAACATGTGCTAGTAGCGAAAAAAAAATAATATTTAAAAGTATCTTCGCACCCTTGGCGTATGTGTAATTACTATTATTTGGAGGAACACGATACGGAAATCTTGAAAAGAGCACGTGCAATATGGTCTATGCGAATGAAATATTGTTTATTGCAATAAACAAAAATTTAAAGAAAATTGGTAAGGATGATGCTTTCTTCAATCTGTTTCTTATTTACATGAACATTAGATATTACACTGAAATCTCTGATAAGCGGACACGAACCGTCGACAATTATCTGTCCGCTTGTAACAGGTGTCCGCTTATTAGAGAATTTTATTAAAAGATTCTACAGAACAGTTCCACAAAATTATCCGGTTACGAGAGGTGTCCGCTTATCAGAGGTGTCCGTAATGAGAGAGTTCACTATATTTGTTAATTATTTAGGCAACTTACTTTACATTTGAACGCATCCTACTCGTTTAAATATGTTTTTCCTTTAATTCGTTATTTTGCAAACAATTTAAGAAACTATTTTTGTTATCGTTGTGGAGATAAAATTTACAAAACGTGTAGTCACTGTAAATATAAATCCATTTTTGGTTAAGGTAATTGATTATTTGAATACACAAATATGCCGTTGTGTCGGCGGGGTATGCCCAAAATCCGTATGTGTGCGTCAAACCGAATTGCCGAAAAAAAAAACTAACAAGTTGGCACCGCACCGGCACCGCACCGGCACCGCAAAGTGCGTGTGCATTGCCTCATTTGATCTATGATTTCAAAGACCGCAAATGCGGCGCCGGTGTGGTGCCGCAGCGGCAAAAACCGGATGTGTGCATCGAGTCTTATACACGAATTCGAAAACAAAAACATAGGTTTTTACGCGTCATATACAGTCGGGGACAAAAATAAGGGTACGGAAGAGAGTTCTATCGTATTTGAAAAAGATATATACACAGAATTAAAATATAAACAAAAGTAATCAACTGAAGAGTTTATTGACAACTAAATATAATATTCTATCAAAAAAGTGAAAAGATAAACGAAAAAACAAGTACTTTATTATAATAACTTAATAATTTCTGAAATAAGAGGTGGACAAAATTATGAGTACAATTTCTTTTTTAAATTTGTATTACATAAATTTCACCAGAATTAATACTTAGTATGACCTCCCTTGGCTGCAATGACTGTTGAAAGTCGCCGTGGTATGCTGTCAATTAAATTTGTTATTACTTCTGCTGGAATTTCTTCCCAAGCAGCGATCAGTTTGTTAAAGTAAGATGTGGCATTTGTTTCTCCTTCTCGTGAAATTTTGCCGTCTAAATAAGCCCACAAGTGTTCAATTGGGTTTAGATCCGGACTTTGAGGCGGCCACTGAAGGACTTCAATGTCATTTTCTGGGAAATAATTCTTAGCAACTCGCGAAGTGTGCTTGGGATCATTATCCTGTTGGAAAATAAAGTCGTCAAGGTTCATCTTTTCGAGCGAAGGATATAAATTTTCTTCCAAAATTTGTACGTATAATATTCTTGTCATCGTACCTTCTATTCTAGCTAAATTGCCTACACAAAGTTTTAATATGTTATATTGCGTGGTTAACAAGTTATGACCACTTTTGTCTAAAAATTAACATAACTTTAACGTCCTCTCTAACGTTAGAAGTCATTTGCAAATAAACTTCGTAACTGCGAATGTATTTAGAAATAGGTTAATGTTACTTTCTAGTAGAAACATTTATGTCATTTGCCACCATTTACACAGAATGAGTCAAAACTCAAATGATTGAAGAACTCGATTTTTTAATGGTATACCCTGTATATCTTATCATATTCGAATTCTACATTACTTGCTCTTTCTAAAAATATAAGGTATTATTATGTTATACAGCGTGGTCAAAAAGTTATGATCAACAGCGAGAAAATTTTGTAGAAAAACCGCTTAAATTAATTTCTTTTATAATTTTCTAATTTTTTCGTTGTTATTATAACATTTAGTGTTATTATGACCATTTTTAGAATAAAAATGGTACGAAACAAAACAATCATGAAGAAGTCAAAATTTAATGTGAACCAAAGTGATATATTTCAGATGTAGAACTATTTCTATTTTTTTACAATTTTAAATTGCAGTCACAAATTTTGTAGTTCGAATGCAAAAATAACTACTTAATAATAAAAATTACAGAAGAAATAAATGTTCATTTATGTGAGTTAGTGCTCTAAATTATGACAACTTTTAATGTACTTTCTAATTTTGTTTAGAAAACTATTGTTCTCATATTGTAGTGGGATGGTTGAAACTTTTTTTATCAATATTCTAATAAATTTAGCTCTACTGAATAATATCTGCTATAAGAAGTCGTACATATTATTATAAATACGATTATTAAATTGATTCCAGAGAAACACAAGTAATGTCATGCGAACAAGTTAGAACATGTACTAAGTAACATAAATGATAATTTAGAAGCAAGTAATAATAAAAATGTACCAGAAAATTACAAAAGAAATTGATTTAATTGAATTTTCACCCTAAATTGGACAGTCGGGGACAAAATTGTGGGTACGGAAGAGAGTTCTATCGTATTTGAAAAAGATATATACACAGAATTAAAATATAAACAAAAGTAATCAACTGAACAGTTTATTGACAACTAAATATAATATTCTAGCAAAAAAAGTGAAAAGATAAACGAAAAAAACAAGTACTTTATTATAATAACTTAATAATTTCTGAAATAAGAGGTGGACAAAATTATGGGTACAATTTCTTTTTTAAATTTGTATTACATAAATTTCACCAGAATTAATACTTAGTATGACCTCCCTTGGCTGCAATGACTGTTGAAAGTCACCGTGATATGCTGTCAGTTAAATTTGTTATTACTTCTGCTGGAATTTCTTCCCAAGCAGCGATCAGTTTGTTAAAGTAAGATGTGGCATTTGTTACTCCTTCTCGTGAAATTTTGCCGTCTAAATAAGCCCACAAGTGTTCAATTGGGTTTAGATCCGGACTTTGAGGCGGCCACTGAAGGACTTCAATGTCATTTTCTGGGAAATAATTCTTAGCAACTCGCGAAGTGTGCTTGGGATCATTATCCTGTTGGAAAATAAAGTCGTCAAGGTTCATCTTTTCGAGCGAAGGATATAAATTTTCTTCCAAAATTTGTACGTATAATATTCTTGTCATCGTACCTTCTATTCTAGCTAAATTGCCTACACCGCTTTACTATACATACAAGACATTGCCGCCTCCATGTTTAACTGTAGCTTCTACCATTTTAGAACTTAAGGGTTCTCCTGCTCACCTCCATACTCGAGCAAATGGTTTGACGTGTAGGTTTGAATTATTTTAGTAGGATTAAGCCTCTTGGTTTGGCATGACTTATTTGCTTTGGTATCTTTGGTATTTAACTTTGCATCATTTAACTGTTGTCAACTCACTTCGGCAACGTTAAACCCACGTTGCCATTTAAGAAAATCCCGTGATGGCGGCATCCATCAAATATATGTTGCGTAAAATAACTGAAACTCACGTCAAAAAAATGGCTTGTTGTAGCTAATTAACTGCACCGAATGTAAAACTTAAATATCAAATCGTTTGCCCATTATTCCATTGGTGCAATACTTTCTCCACACCCTGTATAATGAACATCAGAAAGCTAAGGCAGAGGAAGAGGTACAGTGCATGTGAAAATGGTGAGGACATCATTATATTCTATTTCTTTTATTCGGAGGAGTACTTTGAAACTTTGGCGCTAAAAACGAGCTTTCTCATTGGTAGTTGGCCGGAATTGACCAATGCCAAAGCTCGTTTGACCAATGAAAAGCTCGTTTTTAGCGCCAAAATTTGTACTGCTCTAAATTAAAAAATAAAGTATAAGGTAAATTTAAAATTACAATGACATGCTAATGTGCCCGCGTTAGCTTATCAGACAAAAGTATAGCTGGTATAATGCTGTAGACCCCGCATGGTATAGGGTTAAACACCTGGCCGCTTGAGGGCGTGCTTTAAGCTGTTGTCTGCTGTTACAGGATAAATCGGGCGAGTCATTCGGATTGCGGCGAAGTTTCTCTAGCTACTCTTCTGCTGATGGGGCCCTAATTATAGCTAAAATAGTTTTACAGAGGATATCCCGCCGCAATCCGAGCTGACTTGCTATATGCTTTGAATGGCAAAATGCTATAAACGTGTTTGACGACAGTATACAGCGATAGTTTGTTAAAGGCAAGCTGAACTCAAGTACAGATTTGTTTTCTATTTATATTTCAGAACGAATTTTGAACTGGCGGTTTTGGTAAAGCATAAACTGAAACGGTAGTGTGTTTTACAGGCCATATTAAGTTAAGTATACTTGGTATACATTAATTAGCAGAAGAAGAAGATAAGTGGTGTATGTTAAGAACAAATTTAAAACAAAAAATTAACTTGAGTTTCAAATATCAAGCATTTCTATTTCTATAATTTTTTTTTGTTTTTCTTCTGGTATTGAGTTTTTGGAATCTGAAACTGAAACTTTAGTGTGCTTTACAGTTCCCAGTAAGTATAAGTATATTTGGCGTACACTAATTAGAAGAAGAAGATAAGTGGTGTAGGTTAAGAACAATTTTTTTTCAAAAAAAATAACTTGAGTTGCAAGTATCTATCAAGTTTCTATTTCTACAATTTTTTTCTGTTTTCCTTTTGGTATCGATTTTTTTGAATCGGAAGAAATTAAAAAAAGATTAATAGACTTAGCGTTTACTTGCTAAAAATACATAATGAATAATAAATCAAGACAAAAAAAAAACACAAAACGTTGACTGTCACTTGTGCTATGTGTTTAATCGAAGAAATTAATTAATTAATTTTATATTGTACACTAAAAGAAGAAAATTATTTTTCAAAATGTACAGGGAAATGTTAATATTGCTCAGAATTAGAAGTTAAAAATAAAAATAAAAATGGCAACTTGTTAGTCCTGAATGCTTACTGAACTAAAACACTAAAAGCATGCGATGTTGGACAGTTTCAGAACATTTCCGAGTAGGAACCTAGGAGTAAAGAATTGACAGTAGGGAACCTACAGTAGTGGAGGAATGAAATTTATCTTGACGGAAGTTACCACTTTACAGTTGGTCAGCCTCTGCAGTGCATCCCGCGGCGGTACCAAGTGTAATGTAAGTAAGTTCCTTATAAGTACTCTTTATACTCCAATATCTAAAATGCAAATTGGCATTCTAGAATCTTACTTTGTTCAATTTATCGAAGTAAGTGTTTTATAAATACCTAAAAAACCAAGTATGAGGTTTGTGAACTTTCTAGAATTTTGCAAAACACTAAATATGTACAAATTTAGTTAAGATTTTGAACAAGCAAATACGAACATCACATTCCTCATCGTTTTGACCCAAAAAGTTCAAATTTACTTTCATCCAACCACACCACTTTTTCCCAATAGGCTGGGGGTTTATTTACATGTTGTTTTGCAAATGCTAATCGTTTTTTCTTATATCATTCACTAATGAATGGTTTCTTTCTTTTTAAAAAAAACTTCGAAGGCCAGCCTTCTTAATCCTTCTTTTAATTGTTTTAGTAGAAACGTTTATATTGACACTTTCCCTCACTTGGCGAGCACTTGCACTAAGATTTTTTCTCACTTCCTGCACAATTTGGGCATCGTCTCTTGGTGTAGATTTTCTTTTTCGCTCTCGACCCGCGATATTTTCAGTACTATTAGTGGCTTCAAATTTTTTACAAATACGAACAACAGCGTTGTTTGATACTTTATACTTTTTTGCTAATTGTCCGTAACTTATACCCACTTTTCGGCCTTTGACAATACGTTTTCGAATTTCCAAAGCGATTTCTTTTCTGGGAGCCATGACAAATTTTTAGTTTAAAAACGAACTTTCTTAGGACATTTCATTATTAATTATTAACTCAATAAAAATGCCGTTTTTCAGATTAATCCACTAATATTGTGTGCACGCTGGAATAGTTCTGATAAAACTAAAGCTGCATCGTTGTACACTTCTGCTATAAAGTTTTCGGAGTACGAGACATGCCACTGGCAGTAAGAAATTTTATGCTTTGCAATTATGAACCTTATAGCTTTTACAACCGTACCTGCTACCCCGATAATAAAACCGGTCATCGCAAACACAGCGATTTATCACAGATGCGAACTTATTCAACCAACTTGAATAATCTGCTAGAAAGACTTTCATTGTAGTTGGATGGATAAGAAATTTAACAAAATTTATTTTCTAAATATTATAACATGTGTAGTAAATAATGTGTGCATTATGAAATTAAAATTTCTGAAACTTTGGCAATTGAAATTAAATAAGTCAATAAAATAAAATCTGTTATTTCTCGTTAATTAAATTTAACTTTCTAGTTTCATTAAATACACATATGTTTTGCAACTAATTAATAGCTTTGTTGAGCAGAACTTCTTAGCATTTATATTATTATAATAAGAAACAAATTTAAATAATCTAGCTCATTCTATATATTTTTTCAAATACTCAAAAATCATTCACATATTTTCACAAAATAAATGTTATACGATTTAATCATTTTCTCTTAACTTCTAGATTAATGAAAACTTGCCAAACTTTGTGGATGAACTTTTCAACTTATTTTACTGATGTCAGATTTGAGAAGAAACTAAAAAGAAGAATATTATTTTTTCCTCTGTGGCGTAGAATGAAATATGTATATTATTTTTAACGCAAGTATTGCATTTTTTAACTATTACACATATCATTCTATATTCTCGGAGTTTAATACTATATTTGTTAAGTTTCCTAAATTTGTATGATTCTGAATAATTTTAATGAGTTAATTACTCGATCAATAAGTATCATCAGTAAACTTATTATTTAAATGAAATTAAGTTATTTTAAATTTATTTCACTGTAAATTCTTACAATATTATATGATACCGTATAAAAAAGAATAACATACACTGGAAAAAGTATTCAAGACTTTATTATTGAGAACAACGAAAAACTTATTACAAATAAAAACAAAACTAAAGTAAAAATTAACAAAACAATAATTCAAGTATATATTTACAACAAAAAAAACCTGCCCAATGGTCAATTTTAGAAAAAATAATAACACTTATTTTTAGTAAAAACATTTTAACTGTTTCAAATGTCCTTCACGTTTTAAATACTAATGCCAAACGATTATCAAATTCTTTCATAGTATTTTTTTTTAATATTTCAGACATAATTCATGACATTCATAACTGACATTAACATCATATTTGTTTTATTGAAACTTGTTTGCATATTCTGCCATGCATTGACATGTTTTTTTTTATAACTGAACCTGGGAATATTTACCTTTTATGTTTAGAGTTAATAAAATAAGTCACGGTATGTATAGATGCTTCATTTTAGGATCCGCAGAAAAACATAACAGCATAAAAGTCATAGGTTTTTATACGTGATATCTCTTTATCACAAAGAACAAAAGGGTATCATAAAACAGAGGTTCGGTAAAATGAAACATAATTTTTCTTGATGTCGAAAATATTTTACATGAATAGGTTTCTTGACATGTGAATAAGACGTGTATGATAAAATTGAATTGAAAATATCAATATATTAACATTTATAAAATAAAAATGACGTGAAAAAATGTAAAATATAACGGAAATGCTTAAATAGCATAATAGAAACCGCTTAAATAGCGACATCCTGCGATCGCTTCTGCTGACGAAGCCCCAAATAGGACTGAAACAGCTGTACAGAGGAACGGGACAAAATAACTAGAATCAAAATTGTGAGGTCTTCTATTTACTTAAAAATAAATAAAATCGAACATATATCCTAATTGTTATTATTTTCTTAAAATTATGTGAGCTTTCCGTATGGCAAAGCTTGTCGGTGAGCTAATAAATCACCCTGTATTTCATATTTACTAAAAATCTATTTATGTATTTCTCGTAATGAAAATTTTAGAATCCACAGAAAAACATACACAAACTACAAACGAATAAAATTTTTGTGAAGTCAAACAAACCAGAATTGTATAAAGGCAGAAATTTGGTATAATTATAATTTTTCAGATTAATTAACATCGTCGATCCTTTATAGCAATTTAACATTTATGTCTTTATAATATGATCTGAAATCCTGTTATTTAACAATATAAAATATTCTAATTAAAAAAAAAACATTTTTTGTTCAATTTTTAAGTTAAAGCAAAAGAGAACAAACAAATTCGCCACCGCGTCCGCGTTCGCAACCGCGCGCCGCCTCAATAAATACTCGGAACCAAATACTGGCAACGAAATTCAACAAACCATAAACATCAGCACCGGCTGGGGTTTAATAGGACCTAAGTAAACAAGCCTCCTATCGGGGTGCGGAGAAAGTGTTTCTGTTCCTTAAGGTTCGAAATATATTAGGGCCGTTTCAATAAGGTTCAAATTCGAACGATTTTATTGCTTTTCATTTCGAAACTTTTAAGCATTAGTGTACCCATAATTTTGTCCAACTAAAAACATCTATAAAATAAACAAAAAGAAACTCACCATTAAGGGATTATTCATTTATGAAATAATACCCAATAAATGTTATTTGCACAGTTTTAAGACGCTGTTGTCGCTTTATGAATGCTGCAGGTATAAAGGGATAAACGTTTGCGGGAAATAACCAGTAATATAAAAGTCGTACCCACAATTTCGTCCCTGACTGTACATTAAAAATCAAACACGAGTCGACACGCATATGCATGTGCATTGGTCTCGTCTCACTGCATACACATACACAAGTCTGTATGCGGCTTAATACACATTCGTCCCTGATAATTTGTTTGTGGTTTATCCTTTGCAGGCGCACAAAATTCAACGTGAATTGATTGCTGAAAAATGCAGCACGTGCGCCTCAAATTGCAACAGCGCACGCAAGACTCGTCAATGTCAGTTCCCTTTGTCATTGAACCGAGTGCATTGTCATCGCACTCATCGTTTACGTGCGCTGAAAACCGTCGTCGTTTCTCGGAACTGTGGACAGTTTTTTGCGAAACCATGCAAACGCCGACCTGTTTTATTTACAAAATGATCGCGGTGCCATTTGCTTCTTCCGCTCTGCGGCCGGCCTAACACTTTGGCATTACTGATCAATAAATCATGTTTTAATTAATACGGAATCAGCGAGTCTAATTACTAATTAGCTGTATCCTGTTCTCTAACTGTAACAACGTAATTAGAGATTATTGCGTGCAATTTGATCACAATGGTGAAAATAAAGAAAGGTGGGTCCAGACTAAGGGAACATCGTTGAATAACGGCCAAAAATGCTGTATTGCTCTGTTTCGTTTTCGTTGGCCCATCCTGTATGATAACACCAACTTAAAAAAAATAGAATATTTTGCGAAACAGTTCCTTGAAATTGCCTAGAACAACACCAACATATGAAATGTTTAACACCAAAACACCAAGATTTTGCTAAATGTATACACCAAGGCAATGTAATAAATACGTATCTGCCAAGAGCTGTTTTGCTATTGCATAACATGCTTACATGTAAGTACGTAATGCAGTGTCATAGACACACCCGCATCAGCGAGCACTCTTGATTTCCTTCGGATTATCGCCTCCATTGTTATGCCATTGAATTCTGGAACTAGGTCTCGATGGTATCTTGGCGGAATGAAAGTAGTGGTGAAAAAAAAAAAACGCTCCTTTCCACCGTGTGTGTTCCACTTACCTTCAAATTTGTATGCTAACGAGGTTGTTGCGCAAATTGCAAAATTGTTTGTAGAACGCGTTACGGAAAGCTGATGGACGATCGACAGGTCGTTGCGTAAGCGAAACTTTTTTTCTCTCCTCTTTCGCTGACCGTGCGAGAACGCGCCCACAATCAGAAAAAATTATTTATCGAGCGTTTCAGGAACTTGCTGCTAATTTGAATTTAAACGCAAGGTTATTGTATTATGAAACGGATTCTCTAGGTTCTAGGCATTTTCTTTTTTCATAAATGAAAAATATTGTTCTTTGTGCCAATATGCAGTAGTTGCGTAGTTAGTTACAACCTTTAAATACATATTCCGAGTTTTAACTGCTTCGCTAACGCTAAACACTTGGAATTTTCTTCATTATAATTTCAATACTGTACACACAATACCGTTAAACCTTCGGGTGTGACTGAAATTAATGATATCATCGAACGGATGTTTTATTAAAATCTACGGCTTTCTATTTTTGCGTAATTTATAGCTCTTAAAAATGTGAAACCGAATGTTCTGTATTCGTTCTTCTACGTGTCGTGCAATCACAAAATGGGGGAAACTTTTATTCTTGATTTTTATTTACCAGAATCGAGTATCAATCAAAAAGAAAAGCAACACAAACGCGTGTGATACTGTTGACTTCCAGATGTGCAAATAAATTTTTGATAAACTTACAACATAAAGTAGTTGTCAATTCATTCATTCAGAAGTTGTCTAGTAAACAAATAAATTGCAGCAATAATCTGAAACAAATGTTTTGTCTTCCATGGCTTACCTTTATCAGAAATTTATTTGGACATAGGGATGTAAAGAAAAGTAAACGACTCCTGAGGACAAAGAAATTGGATTTAACCTCCTAATCACAAAAAGTTTGTTTAAAAATTAGATACGTATTTCGGCAGCTATGCTGCCATCTTCAGTAGATGCCTTCTTCTTGATCACAAGAGAAGTGACTGTGCCTATCGCTGCCTTATGTACTAATTCGTTTCGCTCCAATGAAGCGTGCTCTCTAAAGCGAGCGTCTCACCGGATTGCGTCAACCAAGTCAAGCAACACGGAACCTGCCAAAGACCCATGATCGGTGTTCATTAAATCTCTCTTATTTTCAAAATGGTTTCAAAACCGTCTAATTCCCTGTTGTTTGATGTTGCTTTTACTAACCTAAGATTGTTTAAATCTATTTTATGACTGGTGTCAAAAATATGTTGGGCAACTTTGGATTTTTCAATTCTATTGTACCTTAAATGAGCTAAGTGTTCTTTAAAACGTATCAGTATATTTCTTTTTGTTTGCCCAATATATTTTCTAGTACACCCTTGACAAGATATTTCATAGATTCCTGATTACTAATTTGGTTCAGTTTTGTCTGCCTAATCTACATTTAAAACTTGTTAAGAACCTGAGCGACATAGAGATCACTTTTTGGCTGCAATTTTTGAATGGCACGCATGAAGTCGTTGCACACAAAATGAAGAAAGTGCATTTGGTTCATAAAAAGGAACTCCAGTCACTTTTACCACCAGCAGTTACATCTCAAGATCCGATAATTGAAAATTTGGTTGTCAATGAGTCTTCAACTTCACTCACTGAGAAGGAAATTGCGTTATTGAAATTTAATCTGCCGTATAAAAAACCACCAATTCTAGATATTATAGCGAGTATAGAAAGTTCCATCCCTTCGTTAGATGAAGTCAATAAAACGTTTGTAAGAAACGCATGTAAAATTCAACTAGAAAATAATACACGTACGTCAGAATATGGTTCGAAAGACACCTCCGAAAAATATCGTACCATTAAAAGTCTGAACCAAAAGGACTGTTTCTTCCTCAAGGCAGACAAGGGTAATAAAATTGTGGTTTTGGATAAAGACGACTACTATCAGAGGATACAGAATCTACTGAATAGTGGTCCGTACATTAAACTGAATCACAACCCTTTGCCTAGACTCATCTTGGAAGTAAAGGACACCATTAAAAATTGTTCCTTTCTCCTAAACAAATGGAACAAACAAAAACTTATAGTTTCTAATCCGATCCCCCACAAATTATACGCCCTGCCTAAAATACATAAACCCAGTGAGACCAATAGTATCCGGGATTAATTCTCCCACTTATTTCCTATCCAAATGGTTAAACAAACCTCTTAAATCCAAAGACGTATTTTCCGTCAAAAACTCAGTACATTTCATACAACGCGTTAGAGATGTAACACAAAGCTTTGATGAAATACTGGTATCCTTTGATGTCCAATCATTATTTCCCAGTATCCCCATTCACATCACATTAAACTATCTGCAAGATCTCCTAGGCTCCAACAACATAGAACAATGTAAGATAGATAAATTTTTGCAACTCACAAAATGGGGAATCTTTTAACCAAACCGAAGGGACTTCAATGGGAAACTGCTTGTCACCATATCCCGCTAATCTTTTTATTCGTAATTTAGAAATTCCCTCAAAGAAAACTGTAATTATTTCCTAAAAATTTGGTTTAGATATGTAGATGATGTTTTTGCTGTTTTAATACCAAGGAATGCAAGATAGAGGATTTTTTTGGATATTTGAAATTCTAAATTACCTAGTATTAAATTCATGGTTGAAAAAGAGGTTGATGGGAAATTACCATTCCTACATGACTTGTTATTAGAAATACTGAAAACAAATTAGAATTTGATATATATAGGAATGAAACAAGCACCAACTGATTTATTGTTAATGACTCACAACACGTCTTATCGCATGAGTATTCTGCAGTTTCTTTTCTACTTAATAATTAGTCAACTTCCCACTCTCAAAAGAAAGATACAACAAAGAACTCAGATTTATTAAAGATATAGCAGTCCACAATGGTTACTCAGTAGATGTCCTAGAAAATACTTTTAAGGAAAATTGTAAACAAAGCCAACATCAAGAAACTTACCACTTTGTAACCGGTAGAAACAAACATATCCAAATACCTTAATATTCCGTTTGACAAATATTGTTCTAAAGGTTTAAATAGCATTTTTAAAACGCAGGGGTACACAATCGCACATACTAATAATAATACTTTAAAACGTTTACTGGCAAACCCTAAAGACAAAACTGAACTAAATCAGGAATCTATGAAATATCTTGTCAAGGGCGTACTAAAAAAATATATTGGGCAAACAAAAAGAAATATACTGACACGTTTCAAAGAACACTTAGCTCATTTAAAGTACAATAGAATTGAAAAATCCAGCATTGTCATAAAATAGAATTAAACATTCTTAGGTTAGTAAAAGCAACGTCAAGCAACAGGGAATTAGACGGGTTTGAAACCATTTTCATATACAAAAGTAAGAGAGATTTAATGAACATGGGCTTTTGGCTGGTTCCGTGTTCCTTGACTTGATTGACGCAATCCGGTGAGACTCTCGCTTTAGAGAGCACGCTTCATGGAGCGGAACGAATTAGTATATAAGATAGCGATAGGCATGACACAGTCACTTCTCTTGTGATCAAGAAGAAAGTATTTACTGAAGATGGCAGCGTAGCTGCCGAAATATGTATATAGTTTTTAAACAAACTTTTGTGGTCAGGAGGTTAAATCCAATTTCTTTGTACTACAGTCTCCAATACATTTTAATAGATTCCTGAGGAAATTTTCGCATTATTTTAGTTTTGTAAAACCAGTTTCAGTACATTTCTTGACAAATATTTGTGACAATCAAGTAACATTAGCCGATGTGTACCATACTATTGTCTACAAATGCACTTTTATTTATTTATTTATAATCACATGGCCGATCAACAGGCGTACGCCCAGTTACAGATCGACAACTAATAAATATTAAAAAAATAAACAA
The DNA here is from genome assembly GCA_036172665.1 of Prosopocoilus inquinatus. Classification (NCBI taxonomy): domain Eukaryota; kingdom Metazoa; phylum Arthropoda; class Insecta; order Coleoptera; family Lucanidae; genus Prosopocoilus; species Prosopocoilus inquinatus. The sequence continues at coordinate 53,572,661 of CM069874.1, forward strand.
TATGAATGTAAATATAAATTTGACACTGCGCAAAAAGAGATTAAATTAGAATTAAATTGAAAAGAAATGGAATTAAATTGTACAAAAATTGAAATTGCACTATCAATTGATAGTGAAACGTTGAGCGCTTTTCCAATTATAAATAATGCTGTCCAGTTAGAGTTTAAAAACCATTTACTTACGATTTTCATCGGACAAGAGTCGATAGATTTCAGTTATAATCAACAAGGAAAGAAATTTTATATTAACTCGAACGCTTATCTGAAAACTGCCTGACAAACATTGTAATTTGTAATTATAAAAGGACACCATCAATGTATCAAAATCTTTTATGCTGTCATTAAAAGTTCTCATCATTCTAATAAATGGAGAAAATTTAGCTACATTAGTAGAGAGAAACGGTAATCTAAAAGTTGATACATAGCTAATAGGATGAGTTAAATTTATTAAATATATGTATAAAATATATCAAATTTATTAAATGTACTTATAAAATATATTAAATTTATTAAATATATTATTGGTTTTAAATTTATAAATAGCCTAAAAGACCTGTTGGTATTGCAGCTTTTTATAGGTTTTATAATTGCTTATAGGCTTCTCTAAGACATCGTTTCTGTTAGCGGCCATATTTTTATATTTCCCTCTTCATAGAATGCAGCAGACTTTGTTCTAAAGCACATGTAGAATAAACTAATCATTACTTTGCATAAAAAAATTATAAATTGATGTACATAATGAATTATTTACTAAATTTAATTATCTGTAAACAGATGACAAGGTAATTAAAATCGCTGCCTCCTAACGAGAATTCTAGTATTTTATGTATTGAAGACTAAATTAATTTATATACTTAAAAACAATAAACTTATTTTATAAGAGTTGTATAAGAGCAATATTAACAGCCCATTGCTCGTAACGTATTTATTAAATAAATATGTAAAGGTTTATACAGCACAAAAAGTAATGTTGACATTACTTTATAAGCTGCTTTTTAAACACTTCTATATCATTAAACCTTATTACTTGTGCCCATGTGCTTTATTAATATCGAGAATACGTTTATAAGGCCAAATAGTAACGTTTTAAGTTTTAAATAATATAGAGTTTGCGCAAACACATCGTTACGTTATAAATGCAATCGTTATGAATTATAAAATACAATTACTGTTTGAAAGCGAACAGGAGAAGCACCGTATTCAAAAGTTTCGACATTTAAGCATATATTTTTTCAATATTACGCTTTTCTTTTTCATTTTGAAACATTAAGCACCTTTTTTTAATTTATAACGGTGATTTATAACGTAACAGTGCCTTTGCGCAAACTCTTTACTGACTGCATAAACATTTATAAGAACTGAATTTTGGTTACTTGACATCAATGTCACAAAAATTCGCAATTTTGTCATGTGTAGATCTAACGTTCATCTATCATCTTGATGTCAGTGTCAAAGTTGACAAATTCTTAGCAGGAATCAGAGGAATTTGAGTGACGTTTAGAAACTTTAGATTTAGGATCAGTTTACACCGCCGAAACATTGTATTTGTCAAAGTGTGCCAGTTTTCAAAACACCTAACTGTACGTATGACAATTTCTATCAGATATGCATCGTTTCCGAAATGAAGAACTATTCGATCGGTGGTATTTGGTGCATAGCAAAAATAATAAGTTTAATCTCATATATGATTATGTGTTGGAACAGGTTGGAAATGAAACAAATTCGTCGACTGAGGAAAAAATTAGGGTCAAAATTCATCGTTTATGCCGAAATTTCGACGAACGGTGGTGTCAAACTGATGGTGATCGTTGGCTTAAGAAGACATAAGAACATATCCCACCTATGTATATCTTCAGATCGGCTACGTCTTTCGTTTTTCGAAAAATCGAAAAGAGCAAAAAGAAGAGCAGTTTCCCAGTTATTACATGAAAAGCAACATGAATCAGCTTTAATTATGCAAGCTGCGAGTACAGCTATGCTTCATCAATGAAAAATGAGATTTGGCTGTAGTTTTAAAAGAAGTTAATAAAATACCAACTAGACCATCTAAAATCAGGAGATTGATTTTTCCAAAGAGAAACGATCCTTTCGCTTACATGCCTGAAGAAGCGCTGGACTTTATTTTAGATAACAATTTAAGCAAATAGCAGTATTTGAATTTAATAATAATAAAAATAATAATAAATGACTTTATTGTGCAGATCATAAAAACATACAAATAAATACTGTATGGTACACCCTATATAAATTAATTACATTAGAAAACAGCTATATAGAAACAAAGAATATACACGGCGAAATTCAGATTCAGCGCAAGCTTTTCTGCTTTTAAATTTAACCTTGAGTAATAAAGATAAATAAGATATACGAAAATGCCTAAATTAAGAAAACTTAAATTTAATTTAAATTAAGCTTATTAAAGCTAAAAAAACTATAAAAAAAATAATATTGACATTTGTGTACAAACAGCGAAATTACGAAGGGAAGAGAAGAACAGCCAGTAAGAAAAATAATTATTTTAAGTAACAATCTGTGTCAATTAATTTTACTGCGACAGGAATAGCATATTTTTTAAATGTAATTTGAAAGCAGCTGGATTTAGAAGTTTAAATTCATGAGGTAAGTCATTGTACTTGGAGAAAATGGCATATGTAAATGATCTTTCATAAAGTGATGTCCTATGTGGTGGTGGTGATATAAGGCCCCGGAACCTGATGGTTATATTATGAATATCAGATCGAAAACGTATTTTATTGTACAAATATGGCTGACTTTTGTACAATATAATTTTGTGAAATAGATTTAAAGTTTGAAGTTCTCTCCGGTTTTTCATGTTCAGCCAGTTTATTTCCTTGAGTTTATGAGAAATATGATCATAGTTTCTGATTCCATAAATTAACCTTAAACAAGAATTTTGTATTTTCTGAATACGGTAGATAGTTATGGAATCCAAGGCTGTATGATATACTGGAGTGCAGTAAGTAAATTGGGAAAGGACAAATGCTTCACATAAGCGTCTTTTTATATCCCTGTTTAAGACAGATCTAAAAGGAAAAATTTTCTTTAAAAAAAGATAAGCATTACTAATGTTTTTAGCGATCTGACTGTGGTACCGAAAACTATTGTCCATTATTAAACCCAGATTCTTGACGTTTGTTATAAACGGAATCTTAACGCCATTAATACAAATCTGAATGATATTTGAGAGATTATCACAGGATTTCTTTTTACCAAAAAGGATGACTTTAGATTTATTTGGATTAAGTTTCAGAGAATGATCCTGAGTAATCGAAAACCAAGCCCCAAGATCTGTGTTGATTTTCAGAGTTGCAGCCTTCCAGTCAGCAGGTTCAAAGGAGTAGTACAGCTGAGTGTCGTCCGCGTAGACATGAGCAGTACAATGTTTTAGTGCAGACAGAAATTTAAATGTATAACAACAAAATAAGATAGGTCCAATAATAGAGCCTTGTGGTACTCCTTGTAAAACCGCTAAAGGAGAGGAACGTTGGTTACCAATAATAACAGTTTGTTTACGTTCAAAGAGACATGACTTGATTAAATTAGCAGCATTATCACTTAAGCCAACATGCAATAAAATTGAATGTAGTATGTCATGCTGTACTGTATCGAATGCCCTGCTAAAATCTAATAAGGTAAGTACCGTGATAAGTCCTTTATCAATCGCTTGAAATATATCATCAGTTACTTTCAGCAAAGCAGTCGCACAGCTGTGGCCTTTCCGAAAAAATAATTTAGAAAGTGGGAATACTTTGAAGTATTGTAGCATCTATCCCGGCTACAGGAAGATTTGGAAATGTAAGAATGACCATTACAATTACTGACCTTGTTGTAGGAGTTCCTTTACAAAACTTGTTGGAACATACGACAAAACATACTGTGTTTTAAAAAAAGAGGCAACATATGGAATCGCTCAATACTAGCGAAATTAGTGCTGAAATTATTTTCAGCTATGGCTTCGATGGCACTTCAGATTTATCGATGTACAAAGAAAAATTCGACACTCCTGGCAATCAATACTTGCAATTCATTCGAGTAGTAGGCCTCTTAAACTGGAATATACTAAAGAATCAGCGAAAGACTTATTACAAGAACAACAGAAAATAGATTTACAGTTGCAGACCCTTGAAAATATACAAGTAAGTATTCCAGGAAAAAAAAATAATTAGTGATGCAATTCCTTTTGTTTCTTACTCTAATAATCACAAAGCAAAACAAAACCTGTGGCTGTAATCCAAATAAATAGTGAGAAAACCCCTCGACCACATTAATTCACTGAAAGCGAATACGTATTTCGGTAACGAAGTTACCATCTTCAGCGCTAAACTGATAGAATATCAGTTTAGCGCTGAAGATGGTAACTTCGTTACCGAAATACGTATTCGCTTTCAGTGAATTAATGTGGTCGAGGGGTTTTCTCACTATTTATTTGGATTATAGCCACAGGTTTTGTTTTGCTTTGTGATTATTAGAGTAAGAAACAAAAGGAATTAATACGTATTTCGGTAACGAAGTTACCATCTTCAGCGCTAAACTGATATTCTATCAGTTTAGCGCTGAAGATGGTAACTTCGTTACCGAAATACGTATTCGCTTTCAGTGAATTAATGTGGTCGAGGGGTTTTCTCACTATTTATTTGGATTACAGCCACAGGTTTTGTGTTGCTTTGTGATTATTAGATATTCTATCAGTTTAGCGCTGAAGATGGTAACTTCGTTACCGAAATACGTATTCGCTTTCAGTGAATTAATGTGGTCGAGGGGTTTTCTCACTATTTATTTTTCTTACTCTAATTAATGGTTTAAGTACAGTGACAGACAGAAAAGCTCACTCAGCTCACTGGCTGAGTACTTATTTATTTTCAATTTGTCGCCAATACCTTAGATATAAGTTTTAGTTTTGGAAGGTTAGAGTTAAATTGTCAATCAAATTTTCTTAGCTATTTTAGTAATAATGTCAAGACGATATTGTTTATTAAGGAAATTTGCAAAAAATAACGGTAATTTAAACAATAAAAAAATCAGGTTAATTTAATTAAAAATCGATAAATTCCTAATACAACATTTTTGTGAATCTTTACGGTTAGCTGGCATAGCATTAGTGAATGCTAAGTAAAAGCAAGGCTCAGCCACAAGGGGGATGATGCACCGGGTGCGAGGCACCCGGGCCCCGGGCCACACAAAGGCAAAGCGTTAAGAATCCAATTTATGAAGGCATTAAATTTCGTTTGCATAGAAATTCAGAATCCAGATTATAATTTTTCTTATTTCAGTACACTAAATTTAATTACGCAACTTTATGAAATTAGAAATCGTATTGGAATTTGACTCATTTGAAAACACAAAACGCAATACGTGCAGCTGCGAGCTTTTATAACGAAAGCATTAGTCAGCTTAAAGTACACCAAGAAATGAGATCATACCACCTGCATCCAGTTATGAAAAGAACAAGCTCAGTCTGCGCTGCAGAGCGAACGAATTCCAGGAAATTCATGCTAGCTTAAAGTAAACGCGTTACCCTGGATCGTATAATAAATACCAAAAGAGAAAAAAGATGGAGTCAGTTACGAAGGTGATTTTGACATCGCGCCTCAATTTTCCTCATCGAGAAATTCTTCCAGATTCAAATTATTTCTTCTCTGAATCAATTTTCCTAGTTTAATTCAAATAAAGTATTCCCGACTGGTGAGGGTGAGTTTGGAGAAAATAGAATCGCTGTTACTTAAAATATAGCATTTAAACAAAGCCCATAAAATTGTACTAATATCCCTTTTATCTTCTCTTCTCCCTTTCGTATTCTAGTTTAAATTCTATTGAAAGATTTAGCAAATTTTAATTGTGATGTTTTTCCAGACCAAAGAAAGTTTCTAATCTTTTGGTTATGGTACGAAGTTTGCTCTTAAATATATTTTGTTATTTAAAAAATCTGATTTCTATTTGAATCATTATTACAAGGAAGAACCACAAATTAAGCTAAGAAAGAGATAAAAAGCGGATTAATCTTGAAAATATAAGTGGACGACATTCGAGCCTACCATGGAAAACGAAGCAGAAAACGATTTCTGGCTTTCTATTCGAAAACCGGGTGCTACTAACAAAGAACGTCGATCTTCAGTTTTGTACGAACTGCTAACAGAATTGGAGACAAAAAGAGGGTGACAAGGAGTTATTTGTTTTTTTTTTTATTGTTTTTATTGAAACACAGAAAATACTTCTTCCCATCTTCTTTTATTCTAAGACAATTTTTTCAAGCACCGTCTGCACGTTTTACAATTAAATAATTTGTATCTACACAGATTTTTTTCTGTTTCAAGCTCGACATTGACATTTACAAACAAATCCTATTTTACTACGAAATAGAAGGGAATTTCGTAAATCGGCAAAATGGGAACTACTAAATTTCAATTTTAAACGTTTGAATAAATGAACTGCGACGAATGCGAATCTCAAGAGGCTTTTTAATGGCTTGTGAGGCCGCCATAATTCACACCATAACAATGTGCTAAAAAGAGAGTCTCACAGTGCTTATTGGCCTTATTGTACCCGGGCTTCCTCATTTAGAAGGCCGACCCTGCTTAAAAAGGAAAGTTATTTTCTTAGTTCGGTTGGGCTGAATTGTCCCTTTTTACCTTAATTAAAATATGGTCTCTTTACACTAGTGATTTCTGACCGTAGAAAAAATAAGTTTTCAAAATTCTGACGAAGCTTCCATATCATGTGATACATCATTTATGCCCGATTTCTTCACCTCCTGATAAATTTATCTGACAGGTATTTTCCTTGGTGTTGTAGTTATTTATTTTAGAAGTTTAGAATTTAAGAAAGTTTATGCATTCTTGGGATATTTCTGAAGCACTAGCACATTTGTTTACGTTATTAGTTTGGTAATATAATATGGGGGCGTGTTTAGTCTAGGCAGCAAAGAAACGGAAGAAAAACGACAGTCTCCCGAGGGTTAGCGCGAAGGGTACACGTTAACTAATTCGGCCTCAGGAAGGTGATTAAAATATGTAGTGGATGTTTGATAAGGGCTGTCCACGAAATATTAGCCGGGAGGAGGCGATGGTTTATCAGAGATGTGTTGTATGTGGTGGTCACGGTGTGGGGCCGGGCATGAAGTAGAGGGTGTCTGTAGAATATGATCTGACATGGTATGTTCTGGCAGAAGTGTTAGGGCGGTACATTCTCACGATTGGCAATGCGATTTAAGGGTCATGAGTTATGCGGAGGTATTCTAGTAGCAGAATATTGTCCGGGACACGATCCGGGGCGTTGGCCAGAGGACGTTACCGTGCACCAGTATAAGGTATCGGGGCTCTTGTCGCGGTGTGCAAGCAGCACCGATGAAGAGCACCGTACCGGCAAGGCAATTAGCTGTATTCTGCATTCATTGTGAATGGGAATTCGGTTGATTGCATTCCTGACCAAGTGACAGCATTGAGCTATTCAGAAAGGTCTAACATGATGATGTCATTGGACTGGTACGGAGTGATGCTTAACACTCACGCAGTCGGTGCATCAATTGATCCTGAGAACGTATGCTTGGGAGGCAAGGTATGCTAATATCCATCGGAAGGCGTGGGTTTCGTATCCACAGGTGAATATGGGAGTTAATGCTTGCGAAGATAAGAAGTCAACGTGCGAGGATGACTTCTCCAGTGTCCAATATCAACGTGAGGGAGCTACAACTTCTAGATTCGCCGTTTGAGTGGGTGGGGCCGGGAAACGGCCCCGGTAAGTGGAAGGTTCCATTTTACTGAATAGATAGATACTCGTAAAGGATTATTTATATTTTGCATAGTCCTTATTGAATTGGAATGCGATGCTCGGAAACTAAGACGTTACCTTCAGCGCCTGTTGTCATCAGGGAAGCAAAAAACAAACAAAGAACATTGGGAATGAGAGACCTAAGTTTATTGTAACTCCGTCCTCAGGTACTATTGTTTGTTTATAATATTTAAACAAAAAAAATCTAGCCAACAATACATTATTCATTCACATAAAACTCTCTTAAAAGGACCATTGCGCGGTACCAACTTAAAATTTTAAGGTTAGGTTAATTATTACTAAAAATTTGCAAAAATCAAATTGGTTTTATTAAGTGCCGATAAAAGTAAAAACAAAATGTAACAAGAGATTCTGAAAATGTTTGTAGAAGTTAACAAAATAAGAGCCTTATTATTCTGTAACTATGTCACTGTGCTAGTTTGTCACTTTCCTAGACCGAAATCGCAGCTGCTCGTTTCGCAGCACCTGTTTTAACACAACGGTTTTAATACTACAAGACAACATTTACTGCTTGATTAGCACTTTGCAAAAAAAAACAGTTTTTTTTTATTATCCTTTCGCTTCACTATTTATACGCTAAATATGTGACCCAGTGAAACACCAACGCCGGCAAAAAGTACAGTATTTATAGATTCATTTAGATAGCAATTCCGAATGTAAACAATAAATTAACACGGTCGCTTTACGTAATCGTTAAAATTACGTCAAAGAGTTATTGTTTTTTTTTTCTTATTGCTTAGATTCACGGTTTCTTTCGACAATCTACGTTTTTTCGTGGGCGTGCATGAGCTCGGTTATTGTACACGGACTCTAAATTTACTCCTACGATTGTTTATTTACTACACTGGAGGTCGATTTCTCACGAAAGTTTGAGAGAAGTATTTGGAATTGTGTTTGTGTAGACTGATCTCCGGCTGGAAGTGGATGACAAGCAACGAATTAAAAGGGAAAAGATATAATAAAATAAACAGAAAAATAACGCAGAGTGTGGCCAAAGTCGTCACGTATTATACAGGGCGATTCAGAATAAGTGTCCGAGCCGTTAGGAGCGTATTCATTAAAGTCATGCAAGTGCGAAATTGCAAGAAATAAACCATGAGGGGCATTTCAAAAATCACCCTTCCTTGAATCCAAAATGAAAATCATGATACATTTATTGCGTACACATACGCAAGTCCGAAATTCGAATGAATGAATTGCGTATTATACATTTTTTCCGCAGAAAGCCATAAATAAAAACGTTTTACAGTTTTATATCACGGTAAACGCCAATGTTTCGTTCTATACCACGCGAGTTTATTGCTTTTGTGACACAATACAGCTGTACTAGTGCCCATCTACCAATTTTTATCCGAATCTTCAATGTATTTTATCTCAAAAACCAGATGATATTAGACCCCCTACTGAGACAAACTTCTTGTTTTCTTTTTCTACCTGTACTATCTATGCTGAGCACTTATTCCGAATCACCCAGTATTAAATACTTATAAATAATACCTAATTTGAAAATTCACGTAGTTAAACTGAATTTTGAGTGGTCATTTGGGAATTACTAATTTTATACTTGCACATACGCTCAAGGAAAACACATCAACACATGATTTATTCAGCAGGTGTTTCACAAAAACAGACGTCCATTATATTCTAAAGCCACCATTCATAAAACTCCATTCATTACAGCGACTTATTAAAAATGGCTTGGCAAATTTGTTCAAAACTTACCGCTTAGATTCGATGAATGAGGAGAGCCCGACAAACTCATCAGGACGAGGGCGGCGCTGCACTCGTCCATTTGCGAGTCCTTCGGACTGTCATCTTGACTACTGCTAGGCCTTCTTTTGCGAGATCTGAAGAAAAACACATCACTCTGAATAAAGTAATGGATAACCATATACACAGCAAATTTAATTTAGATTATATAAATAATAACAATTTCGTCTGACGAAGGTTCGCTCAGGGGAGAGCAGACTTTACTTTGATTGCTTAGTGTACGTAGTACATACAAGAAATGGGGAAGAGTAAAAATGCTGTTGATGTATTTATCTACTTGTTCAGCATCTTTACGATGTTTTTGCTATAATGCTGAATTGTGTTGAGACAAAAGTAGTAATCACGTCATGTCAACGACTGATCTGGAATTTTCTCAAAATCTTAGAATGGCAATGGATAGATAAACAGAATAAATTAGGGTGTTTGTTCAGTTTAAACGATGAAATACGATTTGAATCAATAGTCCTTTTAATGTTAAAACTCGTACACGTATATTGGGTGTCTCATAACCAAAGCGAGGATTAAAAAGTCCGTGCCTGCAGTGTTTCTCGATGCGATCGATCAAAATCGGATCATGTCCGCCGCGACGCACAGTGGTCTAGAATGAATATTTGGCGCGAAATAATTCGAGTAGTAATTAAGTCTTCATATATCACGTAAATGAAAATAATTCTGTTAATAAACATCACAAAGAATATGAAAAAAATATAGGTTTGCATAAATATTGTTTTAATTCTGAATAAGCGATTTGCAAACTTATTAATTTATTAAATCGTCATTCGTGTTGTCATCAGTCGTCTTTGAAAGATCTTGCTTTTTAAAGTTATCTATGTTTATTTCTATGTTGTGTTATATTTTTTGCAATGATAATCATATACTGAATATGTAATACATTTGTTACTATTCTGTCTTTAATATAAATGTTTTTTTCTTGCTTGCCAAATTATTTGCCAAATTATTAATTTCAGAAATTAAATGGACCCACAAAAAGGGCAGAAGTTTGCAGATGTGGAAATGTACTCTTTTAAGATCAATGTATATTCAAAATTCATTATTAAAAAAAAAACAAAGTGCAACTACGTGCAACTTTCTTATTTTTAATTTCTTTTTGAGGTGCACTACAACTGTTAAGCACACGGACTTGCTATAAAAAAAAGTTATTGGGGGAGATCTGAACTCTTTTTTTAACTGAAACAAATATAAGTATAAAGTTTTTTTAATCTCAAACCGGACAGAAAAATGAAGGGAAACACACTCAACGCTTCGCTATAGATTTATAGCTTCGTCAGGAGTGAAAAAAAGTAAATAAACAAGTTGTCAAGAGAAACAAGTATAAGATTCTTATTAGAGATCTCTTGTCTTGTAAAAAAATTCTTAAAGATAACCCTAATATTATTGTTACTACAGCTGATAAAAGCAATGTAACTGTTTTAATTGATAAAACTGATTATTTTTCAAAAGTTCAAACTATGCTGTCTGATAATAATACATATGTAGAATTAGCTAATGATCCCACTGAATCTTATCAACGTAAAACTTTCAGTATTATTAATAAGATAGAGAAATCCGTTGAAATTAGTAATATTGTTGCTAAATCTCTTAAAGTACAACATCCCATATTTCCTAAATTATACTGCATTCCAAAAATTCATAAACCTAATACACCTCTTCGTCCTATAGTTTCGACTATTGGTTCTTCTCCATATTTCTTTCTTTTACTGATATTTCCAAAGGTAACTTATTAGAAATAGTTGATTTATGTTTTGAAATATCTTATTTTGCTTTCAATGATAAATTTTATAAACAGATTTTTGGCACAGCAATGGGTTCTCCTTTATCTCCGGCTTTAGCTGCAATTGTTATGCAAGAACTAGAAAAATCTGTTATTAACTCTTTATCATTCGATTTAACGTTATATTTTCGTTATGTAGATGACATTTTACTGATTTTGCCTTCTGATAAAGTAGATTTTGTATTAAATAAATTTAATTCTTTTCATAATAGATTACAATTTACAGTAGAAAAAGAAAATAATAATTCATTGAGTTTTCTTGATGTAAATATTATTAGACAGAATGATAAATTAATTACTAAGTGGTTTCATAAACCTACCTGATCAGGTAGGTACATAAATTTTCACTCGTACACACCCAAAAATTATAACATTGCAACTATTATTTCATTAACTGATCGAGCTATTTTACTTTCTGATAAAGTTTTCATTTATGATAACTTAAATTTAATAAAGAAAACTCTTATTCAAAATTCTTATCCAATAAATCTTATTGAATCAGTAATTAAAAATCGTATTAAATACTTACAAAATTCAAATGTCTCTAATAACATTAGACAAACTTCGAACCATAAATACATATCTTTGCCTTATATTGAACCATTACACAATACATTTCAACATATTTTCAAAAAACATAATTTAATTTTAACCCGTAAATCTGTGAATAATTTAAATTTAATTTTTTCGAATTATAAACCAAAATACCGAAATTAAAACAACCTAACATGGTTTATAAATTCAAATGTTCAAATTGTAATTCTGTTTATATAGGTGAAACGAGCCAAAATTTAAGAAAACGTTTAGACCAACATAAATATCATATTCAAAAAAATAATCAAAATCATTCAATGCTTGTAGAACATTCATTAGTAAATAATCATAATTTTGATTTTGATAATACTGACATTTTGTACAGTGAATCTAATATTTTTAAAAGACGTTTCATAGAAATGTGTAAAATTAAAATGTCTCCAAATTCTATTAATAAACGTACGGACTTTGAAAATTTAAATGACATATTTTGTAGTTTTCTAGACTCTCTAAACAGGATATAGATCTGTCAATTAATTAATTAAAAAAATTAAAAAAAAAATTAGTCTTAATTTAGTTCTAGTTACTTTTATCTTTTTTCCGGTCAACTCGTATTTTAGTTTAAAATCATGTTACCTTTTCGTTTCTCTTGACGACTTGTTTCTCTTGACAACTTGTTTATTTACATTTTTTCACTCCTGACGAAGCTATAAATCTATAGCGAAACGTTGACTGTGTTGCCCTTCATTTTTCTGTCCGGTTTGAATTAAAAAAAACTTTGTACTTACAATTTTCATCGGACAAGAACAAACTTCAATTATGAAACAAATATATTATTAAATTAAATTAAAATCTTAACTTATAGTTCTCTGTTACATGCCTCGGAACCTCCGCTCTGCATGTAAAACTAGATGATTCCCCTATTAAATTATTTAAAATCTACGATTTTAAAAATTAAATAGACTCACAGAAAGGTAGGTCTCTGCAGATTTTGAAATGTTCTTTTTTATGATTAATGCATATTCAGAATACAATATTTAAGAAAGTAAATGCGTCTATGTGCGACTTTCCAACTATTTTAATTTTTTTAGGAACGCGCATCACTAAACATAACCAATATTATAACTACATTTACATAGACCTGCTCGAAGGATGTTAAGAACAGGAATATTTGAAGTGATCAGAACTCTTTTTAATTAAAATAAATATGTTATTGAATAAAAAAAAAAACAATTTCCGATTTCCAAAATTAGGTTCCGCAGAAAAATTTTGATGAACCACAAATAAAATATATGGTTCATTTGTGAAATTAATTTTTATTTCTAAATGAATAAAACATGTGCATGAACAATTAATTTTATTAATTTAAAGAATTATTAACGTTCTCTAAGAAAAGAACCGCAAAATGGTCTTTCATTGTTATTTAATTCAGGAAAGAATTAGTTGAAGTTTATAATAATGTAACGATAAATTTACATATTAATTTTGAAGCAAATCTTTTTTTTACTTACACTCATATTTATTTTATTTGCCTAATACAGTTGATCTTTTCAATTAAATTTTCTGTGAAACATCTAGCATGGTTAACGGGGGAGGGGCTTATATGTACATTCATGAAAATATTATTTGTTCAGAACACAAATACTTGAAAACACTCGTGTCACTGCTCATGCTTTGTATTCTTTTTGTAATCTTTTTAGGGAGAGAAGGGGATATCACACCCCAATAAATACCTAATCTATACGTATTTATACTATTTAGTGTAGCAATTATCTGCCAACACCTGGACAATATCAGATAAACACAGAAATAATATGTTCCAGTGGTTTTAAAATGTGTGACTGCTAAAAAAAAGTTAGGAAACACTGTTTTACAGTATAAAATTATTTGTTTATTGTCACTGTACGCTTAACATTTCTTGAAAATTTCTTTCATTACGAAAAAGAACTATTTAAATAGAATTCATAATTATATTTCGCGCTAAAACTGCAATCCGGACCACTGTGCGACGGTACTATTTGATCCTCGTTTTACACATAACGATTCGAGTAGATTGAAAGGGCAGCTAGAGGAGATGAAACTAAAGCGTTTTTCTTAATAAACTTTTGGTAAAAAATCAAAAACAAAAGTTTAAAGTGAAATTAATTAACGAGTACAAGTTACTGGCAGTAATATTTTACGTTTCCGATTCAAATTTTGTTTGAATATACTTGTCAGTTACTTGGTCAATCATAAATGATGTTTAAGTGCAGTTATTATTACATAAGATTTTTGAATGAAAAAAAAATAAATAAAAAAAGAACAGAAAATAAAAACTTGTTAAAATGAATTTAGGTGTAACTTTCGATTTTGTGGACGATATTAGTGCACAGATCTGGAATTAATACTAACACTTTTGGATGTCAGGGAATACTTTGTTGGTGTTCCCTCGCGTCCACCCAGAACTCAGAAAAAAATGCATTGAATCAACAAAACCATTGCTGTTGACTGTATTTAATCAAATACATTTATTAAATTTAGCTTTTAGTTTTAAGACATTAAAATTAAAATAAATAAATAAAAAATTCAATAATAATAATAATAATAATAGCATTTATTCGAACTCTTGTATGTACATACGCATTAGTAAATAACAAAAATAAATTGTCGAACCACAGGGTTGATTGAATGATTGATTTACAAATCATCCATGAAGGTAGTGAAAAAAGAAACTATTAGATTAGAAAAAAAAACATTGCGTATTAAGCTCGAAAATAATTCAGTATTTGCTGCCTTCTCTAATGAAATTAAGAAAAATATTAAAGCAACTCATCCATGGAAAACTAATTAAAGGGAAAATTCACATGCTCAAGAGATGATTCCGCAGGTGTCTCTTGAAAGCCACAATCGAACACATTTTTAATTCGGACGGTAACTTATTATAAATTTTAGAAATATTGAAGGTAAAGGATCTTTCGAATATAGCAGTTTTATGACTAGCAGGCGTTAATAGTCCCTTAAAACGAAGGTTTATGTTGTGAACGTCCGTACGAAAACTTATTTTATTATACAAGTAAGGTGGTGTAGGGTCTGAATGATTTTATGAAAAAAACAAGCAGAATGTAACAGTCTTCTTGTCTTCATATTCAGCCAGGTAAGTTCTTTTAATTTAATCGATACATGACTCCTTCTTCGCAGACCAAATATTAATCTTATACATGAATTCTGAACTTTATAAATTCTCTTCAAGTCTATATAATTTAAACATGGATCATAGACTGTATCATAGAAATTAAAATGCGAGAGTACCAAAGATTCCACCAAAACACACCTAACACGTTTATTTAAAAATGATCGATTGGAGTAAATTAATTTCAAGTTTGAAATTGCTTTCTGAATACATGCAGAAATATGCTTGGAGAAACGTAAGTTAGTATCAATATATAAGCCCAAATTTTTAACTATTTCAACCGGAGATAATGTAGAGTCGCCTGAAAAATAATTTTTAATATTTTTTCGAGCCTTCACTACGCCAAACAATATAAGTTTCGATCTAGAAGGATTAATAATTAGAGAATCCTTTCTCGAATAATCTAATAACGAAACAAGGTCAGCATTGATATTTTTCATGGCATCGATAGCATTTTCTGGACGAAAGGAATAGAATAATTGAAGATCATCAGCATAACGATGTACTTGACAGTATCTTAAGACACTAGTGAGATTGCTAGTATATATGTTAAATAATAAGGGCCCCAAGATTGATCCTTGAGGTACACCTTGTGATAATTTTAAAACATCAGAAACAGAAGAACCGATTATAACTTTTTGCGATCGATTCACAAGAAAGTCTTTAATTAGTTTGACAGCATCGCAAGAAAACCCAATGTAGTTCAGAATAGCCAGTAGAAGACTGTGACTGACAGTGTCAAAACCTCTAGAGAAATCTATTAATATTAATGCTGTAAGCTTACCAACTTCCATATTTCTAAAAATTTCGTCGGTAATATCACATAATACTGTCGCACAACTGAAGCCGGCCCGAAATCCGCATTGTCGTGTAGGCACGATATTATACCTACTTAAATGATTAAATTCAATTTATGCCAAACTATCAGCACAGCTTTGATCAATGATAGTGAAAACTGACCAGACAATTAATAAATCTATTTCGTTTTTGAAAAAAATAGATTGAAACAGCTTTTTCAGTAGCTTATTTTAACATTTACTGATCAAGGCCGTGCTGATAGTTTGGTAAAATTGAATTTCGTTACTGATCTTAGTGGATAATTTAAAATTTCGGAGGAATCGCGACAATATATCAAATGGTGAGATGTGTTGGTGTTGTACAATAAAAACATGACGTACACTGTTTACTAGAAGATGGGGTAAACATAATCATGATTCACTTTATCGATCAAGTTACGAGTTTTTCTGTTTTTGTATTGTAAATATGTTTACGTACAATTTAATGGTAGAATATTTAATTGATTCTTTATTTCGTCGTCACAAACTACTTTTAAGAGTGTATCTGAATATACACCCTGTTTCAAAGTAAGTTGGCGCCATTGCTAACTTTCTTATTTTTAAAGCTACAGAGTCGTTCAAATCGGCAAATTTGTTTTCAAACATGTTTTCTTTTAATGGAACACTCTGTATTTTTATCATCGTAATCGAAAGAAAATTGAATTCTAGTAATAAGTTCTTATGTACGCCGTATTTGAAAAATGTCGTATAACTGAGATATATCAGCTTAAAATTGAAAAGAAGCCTCTCTTCTATTTCTTAATAATTATGATTTAATTCATTCGACAACTCTAATGATGTAAAAAATGGTATTTCAGATTATTTTGTACATACTTACATGTATTGTATGGTAATTTATCATAACCTAACTTTATTAGCTTATGGTACAAAATAACCTAATACACTAGTCACGTAAGGTGGTATTTTACCCATTTTAACATGCGTATAAAACGCAACTTTACATCAGGTTTATAAAATATAGTATTTCGAATGATTTTCTATAATTTTGTGTGTATTACATCGCATTTTATCCTAACCCAATTTTAATTGTGAGTAGTAGTAAATAACTTAGCGTAGCTAGTATAACACGGTATTATACTCATTCTGTAATGGTTAAAATGATGTAAAGTTGTATTATACACGTTTTAAAATGCGACTTTATACTACTTTAACAAGTTTTGAATGCTTATGATACAACTTTAAATCTTTAACTGTATTACGTTATCTACTGCATTGCTATTACTTTGTTTAATAAAGTTAGGTTATGATAAAATAAGATACAATACACGTAGGGGTATACAAAATAATCTAAAATACCGTATTTTTACAACACTAGGGGTCGTTAATGAATTAAATCAATATTATTAGAGTAAAGGAGGAGAGGTTTCTTGTCATTTTTAAATTGACATATCTCAGTTAAACGATATTTTTCAAATATGCCGTACAGAGGGACTTATTATTAAAATTCAATTTTCTTTCGTTTACGATGATAATATATAGGGTGCCCCATTAAAAGAAAGCAGGTAACAAAAGATATCTCGAAAAGTTTGCACTCAATTGTTTTTCTGTTTTCACATTTGTAATGAGCGGGACAGATCAAACATATTTGCTAATTTGTACAACTCTGTAGCTCTAAAAATAAGAAAGTTAGCAATGGTGCCGGCTTACTTTGAAACAGGGTGTATAGTGTTACACATGTCTGGCATTAATAGCATAATTAAGATCGTAATTAAGGTATTACCATGTTGCCGCCACGAAAGAAAAAAATTGGAGAAGTGGAACCAAATCAAAGTAGTGACCACTCCACCATTTGTATCAACTAATTACACACACATGCTTTTTGCTGCTCTTCGTTTTTTGTTAATCCCTAATCTTACAAACTTGTCGGGGTGGTATATTGGTTGGTGCTTTAGATATTCAGGGCTATTCTGTAACATTGATATGCATATCAATTGAGATGCGAAGTATGATCGCGACTGATCAATTAAGGAATCAATTCTATAACTGCGCTGCAGTCAAAAAAGGTTGATAGTAATACTCTTTTCAACTTGAACCGAGCTTTCGGAAAATTTATTTCCTTTATCAAGGTTTCTACAAAACAAATTTTAAAATTAATAATTAACACTAAGAACAATTTCACATGATTACTTACTCCTTAGTGAGTACACAAGGTTAAACCACTAGTTATCATAATAAATTTCATTAAGAAAAAGTTCTAAGAATAAATTTTGAATTTTACATTTTTTTGACAGCTAAATTAATTGCGAAGTTTAGAAAATTGAATCACGATAGAAAAATTGTTTATTCATTATTATACTGGGTGTCTCATAACCTACGGAGGAGATTAAAGGGGTAGCTAGGGGAGATCGAATTAAAGATTTTTTCTTAATAAATTTTTGGGAAAAAAGCAATAACTAAAAATTTAAAAGAGTTTAAAGTGAAATTAATTAACAAGCAAAAGTAACTCCCTGTAGTAATATTTTACGTTTTAGATTCAAATTTGAGGCATTTATGAGTTAATTGAACACTGCTTTACAATAAACAACTATTTTAAAAAATGTAGTCACGTTAAAGTAAAGGCTATTTCATTTTTTCTTTTAATGCCCAAAAACGGGTTTTCATCTCGTTGTGAACCGCCTACTAATTAAAAACAAAACTAGGAAACAGATTAACATAGACATTTTATGAATGGTGGTTTTGATAAATTTTGAGTTTATTTAATAATAAAGTTGCATTTTGTGAAATAATTTTGATTAATTAAGAAGCTACAGGTGTAAATTAAAGAAGAAATTAAGAAAGATAAACTGCTGTAACTTTCTTATTATTCGGTTTTGGTCTAAAGCGAATTAAGAAAAAAGCTTTATTTTGATGTCCTACAGCTGCCCTTTCAATCTCCTCCGTACGTTGTGAGACACCCAGTATAATACGATGTAAATTTTGATTTCCAACAACTTGATTGTCTTTCTTTTTAGTTTTAAAATTTAATAGGTAAGTATTAATACAACTAAGTTTCTCAATATCAGTTCTTTTGTTGATACTTTTTTTATTACCAAAAATATGGCACATTTCAATAAAAAGTCTTTGACTCAAAATTGGTTCAATATCTAAAATTTTTGCATCTTCAAAATTAATCTTATGGTCTTCATTATTGGCATGTTCAGATAAAGCACAAGCATTAGGTCTAAGTCTAATATCACTTTTATGAGAAATAATTCTCGAATGAAGAGTTCTTGATGTTTGGCCAATATAAACAGAATCACAATCACGACAAGGAATTTCATAAATATAATTAATTTGTTTGAATTTGTTAAATGGGTCTTTAACTTTTGTAAAAAGAGACTTAATTGTTAATAAATTTTTAGTTGCAATCTGAATGTTTTTATTTTTTAGTACTTCTATTAGTCGAGATGTAAGATTTGGTATGAATATTAAAGATCTAAAAACTTTACCAACATTAATTGGTTGTGAATTATTATTAATTTGAGAAATGGGTTCTATTTTTTGTTGAGTATTGAAAATTAACTTATTTAACATTGCAAAAGGATAGCTATTTTTTATGAGAATATTTCTTAATTTGTGTTTTTATTCAACAAAGAAGAATGAGAAATCTTTTCTATACGATTTTTTAATCCTAAAATCATGTTAATTTTCATTTTATATGGATGACAAGAATGAAAGTTAACATAACGCCCAGAACCAACAGGAACTAAATTGTCTGAAAACTCGGTTGAACTTTAAAAGAGTATTACAATCAACCTTTTTTGACTGCAGCCCAGTCAATTGATTCCATATCAATTGATATGGTCTTCAATAATGGAAGAGAATTTGTTACGAGTTCATAACAATTCATGTCGACTGCCGACCGCAAATTGAAGAGAGATGCATATTAACTCGATATCACACTCCAAACGGATTGCAAGTTGTTAGGAAACTATTTACAGAATACCAATTTTGCAAGGTCACTTGAAAGATAGCAATATCAAATCCATATCAATGTTACAGAATAGATCCTAATGCTGACTGCGGCTTTGACTTTGCTATTGTTAAGGAGCGTTTCCATTAGGCCCTCAAATAGGCCAGTAAAACGGAGCCACTCACTGGAGTGGAGTCATAGGACTCCGGCGACTAGCCTGTTTGCTGGCCTTATGGAAACGCGCCTTTATTTCCTTTCGGCATTCGCCTTACGCGACACTTTCTTTTCCGTTGAAAATTATTATAAATTATGTTCATAGCCATCAAACATACAGCAAAAGGTCGACTTTCATATCAATTTTACAGAGTGTTCGATCGATTATAATTACGTAGTTGTAAATAAAAAGATTATCCTCATACTAAAGGCAAAGTTGAGTGATTATATTGTATGTACATTTTTGATACCACCATTTCAGACAAGAAGGTAGTACTAAATACTCTCCCAAATCACAATAAAATCGTCTTACGGTTACGTTACCCCCTTTCCTTTTATCTTTAAAGTGGCAGCAATCACATCGAATAAACCAGAAGTTTAAAGCCGACGCATTAAAAGTGCATTTATTCCAGATTTAGAGTCGTAATCTCCAGCTGGACAAACGACCTCTCGTTCCTCTTAATTGCCGTTCGGCGATAACGTCGTCAACGACGAAATAAATTATAAAAATCATTACGAATGGCTCTTCCTTATCGCACCGAATTCCAGAAGCTTTTGTCTCTACCTGTTAATCGCCAATTAATTACACGCCGACCGGTAAGCGCCCGGCGTTCGTTGACTCGTCCGTCCGATGACGACCGCCTTTGTTCTACCAGTTTTACTTTTTCTAAATCCGTAACAATTTCACCTTTCCAGAAGAAAACGCGCTCCGCGAGCACGTATTCGTATTTATTTTATGCAACGAGAGGAGAATTTACTTTCACGTGAACTAATTCCCTTTCTAAAACCGAGCGTTGCTCTTACCAACTTCTCTTTGTTGACCTAATGATCATAATAATGAAAGGAAGCTGATCGAAAAGAGATCAGAAAACAAAATATTTTTTGTAACCCGTCGACCTTTCAATTGTATTAACTATTAAATGAAAACAAAAACGAAATATTTCATATTTCTAATAATAATAATAACAACAACTATATATGTACGCGTTCACTTTTTAAAGTAATGCATTTCTAATTGTTTTATCATCATTTGTGAGATTATCACATCCGGAATTCAAAATATTATTCGCCGTTGTCTTCGCTTAAATTAATACCTACAATTTCAGCGAGCTCGCAAAGGACTAGACTTTGCAAAAAAAATGTTTCTTCTTGCCTTGCGAATCAGCCCATCACAGTTTCTACTCGTTATGAAAAAAATATGTCCTCTTAGACATTTTTCCAGTCAAGGGAGATAATAGTCCGAGGGGGTTAGATCTTGAGAAAAGGGCGAGTGTTCGCCAGTTATATTTTGGGCCTTTGTCAATAATTGATTATAATTAAGTACTCCAGGGGTATCCTAAAAAGCTGAAGCAAGAACCTTTCCGAACTCGAAGCATTTTAAGCCTTGGAATATCACGATGCTTCTATTCCATCGATTGATGTTTCGTTACTGTCTGCTTCTTCTTCAAATTGGGCGAGATCCTTTCACATTTGCTCGCTTTTGATTAGCATTCAAACATCAGCTATACAGTGATCCCAAAAAGTCGGCATCAAATGGGAAAAATCTTTATTTTTGATTTTTCGAAAAAACTTTTTACGGCAATAATTTCTGCTTGTCTGAAAACCTATTTAGCCCCTATCAGATATACCCAGTGATTTTTACATATTGAGAAAACAGGATTTATGTAATTTGTTGTAGTCTTTTCTATTATACCATCTTTAATCATTCTTTTCTATTTCTCCATTTATTGTTCTTCGTATTTTTGTGGAATTGGAAAATTGTAATATCGTCATTTTCTAACTTTAATGCAAATGTAGGGGTGCTATTTATTATCTGAAAATTGTCAGTCAACATTTTTATTATTTTATTTTTATATTCTTCTTTGCATACTATTTTTGCCTTATATAAATCTGTCTTTTCTTTTATTTGGACTGTTTCTTCTATATTTATAATATTATTTTGTCTTCCTCTTCTGAATCACTTTGGTGCTCAATCCAAGGCAACTTTTACAAGAACACTTCTATAATTTTCTTTTTCATATCTATTTCCACAAATTCTAAATCTTCTTCCTTTTGTCCAACTTTAACTTTTGCACCGTCTATTTTTTCTGCTACAGATAGCTTCTTTTTCATGGCTGTTAATAGATTAACTTTATTGATTGGTACTATAGTTTGTACGGTTTGTTACAGTTTACATTTTCCTCGTCTAAAGGTGAGATTTCTGTTCCGTTATTAATTAAACGACAAATGTCGATGCTGTTGACTTACACATCTTTTAGTGTGTGGTAATTTATAATTAATTTAATGTGTCAATGGTAATCCAATATCAAGAAGTTACCAAACTAATAGTATGCAACGTTCCTCTCGACGAGGTGACGGTTTCACCATCAAAAAAGATTACCTCCTCTACAATGACCGCGTCAGCAATCCTACAGTTTTACAAAAGAAGGTACTCAAACTTCTTCATCGTGGACATCGGCATTTGAGACATGAAATCTTTAGTTTACTAACATCGGCATTTGACGTATGAAATCCTTGCTTACTGACCGAACATGGATTAAGATGTTGAACCAATGGTACGTCAAGGTTCTTTATGAATCACAGCAGCCAAACTACCTAATATTTCAGAACTCTATTCATGGCCGAAAACGAATTTTCCTCGGCGAAGGATTCGTTTGGATTATGCAGATCCACAAAACAATTTTCTAGTTGTAGTAGACGCCTATTCGAAATATCAATTGCAATTGATTTGCACGATGACAAGTGCAACATAAAATCTTAACAATTAATAGACTTCGAAAACTATTTCATCGACAAGGCGTACCAGAAGTTGTCAGCGATAAGGGAACACAGCTCGTATGAGTTCAAGAAATTTTGTCAAGAAAATGGAATTGAACATATTTGCTCACTTCCGAACCATTTACAATCAAATGGACGAGAGGAATGATTGGATGATACGCTAAAACGAGCATTTCTTCAATTAAAAGGGCAGGGAAATATCCAATTCTACATAAATTGGGACATACAGTCTATGAGGTATGTACAATTAGGTGATCAGACAACCCCCAGTCTGCTAACCAAATGATGGAAAGAAGCATAGAACTGTCAGCAAATTATCAATCATGTAGCAGCAATCGTCGAAGCTTTCTCTGGACACATTTCTGTTCCCAGGCAAGCGAAGGAATTTGCTACTGAAATAAAGATACTGCTACGAAAAACAAGATACTTTCAGAAGAATCTACTCTTCGAAGGTCTAATAGAAATCTTCAAAATGTTTATGTATTAATTATAACAACAAGCAAAAGAAACATTTATGTAATTTCTTAAAAGGGGAGGTGTTGGGTTGTCGGATAGGGGAATATAAAAAGTAGGATTTGGAGGAGAAACACGTTTTGTCAGGGTTGAATATAAGTAAAATACACATTTTGATAAATCCAATTTATGGGCATATTTCTACAGGGTACTTGGAAATTGCCAGTACAAAAAAAATTAATAGTTGGTGATGGTGAGTTGAAGTCAGCGGCAAAAAAAATTATAATAAAAATCCTTTAGTTCTTGAGATAAAAATTACTAAAAATTTGGCCAAAATTGGTGCGCCACTGAGTTAAGGTAACAAGCTGTCACTACAGTCACAACTTGGTAGATTATTATTACCGAAATATTACACAATATATTACACTTATACAAATAATGAGTTGACGGACATGGTATTATTTTATCGGAAAAAAATAGGTTCCTTGGATTTCTTAGGACATCCAAATGTCACAGTTTTTTTTTGTACTAGTTCCCAAGTACATACTTCCAAATACCCTGTATATAATAACGATTCAACAAGTTTATTCTCTGTTAAAAAAAATAAATAATCACAGGAATCGGAACCGGAGTCGGTATAGTTTTATCGACTCCAACTCCGACTCCGGTAATAGAATAATTGATTCTGACTCCGACTCCACAGCCCTGTGGTGCCCTAAATATTAGCCGTTTTTTATTGTTGCACAATTTTGGACTGGTTCGTTCTTTGGTTAAAACCATATCCAAAGATGACTTAATGATCTCATTCGTTAAGAAAACGAAATCATTTAAATCACTGGTTCAAAGATTTAATGATGATAATAATGTCTATTTATCAATTTTAAATAACGAATTAAAATTAAATTATCGACCAAAACCTACTTGAAAGTATTAATTACAGATTCGTTACATAAAGTGTTGTAATGTTGGACCTAAAATAATGTCTGCACCGTTTGGTACAATTCTCACATTTTTGTAATCATTTTTTTCAGTTTTCAGGTCATTATTATGTTTCCTCGTCACTGGTAATAATTCACGATTATTTAATTACAGTGAATATCGTTAATACTCGATCACCAAAAGTTATTCAAAGAAGTAATTAACAACATCTTTTGATTGCTGAAATGTAATTTTGAATTATAACAGAACATACGCCCGGAGTATGTTCGAACTACACGCTTTAGGTTCGACTACAAATGTGTGCTCACGTCACAGGTTTAACACAAAAATAAAGTTTGAACCATAAGTAACCAGGTTCAATAACAAAAAAACGGCTATTATTGTTAAAAAGGTTATACTTTTATGTTTTATATACATTGTCTACATAATAAAGTATGATGTAAACTGCGTCACTATCTACATGTAAACAATTTATGTAAATTACGTTCAATGCCGCGTAAGAATTTTGTTAAATTACACATGTCTAAGGTGAAGGTAGCACGCCTGCAAACAATATAAAAATGGAAGATCTGTGCTCGCTCGCCTTTCCATTGTTACCTCTCTGCAAATAAAACCAAACTTTGACTCTTCAACAGATTCCGGCGTATTTCAGCCAGACCTCGAAAAAAGTTAATGCGTTCACGCCTCACAGGTCAAAAGAAAACCGAACGAAAGCCGGAGGAAAAGGTGCAAAAAAACCAGAACCTGTTGTCTGGAATATCCCGCAATTTGTACATGACGTCAACGCGTGCTTTCTACGGAACCTTGCATGTACTTACGTGATATGTATGTGTGTGTATCCACTACCAAAATCAGATCTTGAGATACATAATTGTATGAATGATTTTCGATGCTTATGATCACTATACGTGTGGATATCATATAATTGTCTAGTTTGACAAAGAAAGTAATGATAAAAATTTTAAAATTATTTCAAATTTTGTTGGACAGTATTATAAAATTAGGCTAAATAAGTTCATTTTCAGTATCAGCAAAGATCGTACATACTTACGTTTCAATATAACTAAGGAAAACTGATTTGATTTTCGTCATTTCTGTAATGCACAATAGTCATTTCGGTAATTTATACAAATTTCAGTTTACCATTGGACGGGATACATACACACACTCAGAATAATAAAACGTTTATTATATTATCAAAAGAAATAAACAAGTGATTCCCGAAAACTAATTTAACGTAATTTCACATGAGAAAAATCAAACAGAAAAATTATTAAATACATTAGGTTATGGGACGGAGGCAACGTCATGGCTAACTGATAAATATTTATGTAACAAGTAAGGTATCTTTTACTTTTTTGGTATTTTAGAATTCATTAATCTGCATGTATTAATATATCGTTCTTCAGTTAATCAGGGCTATGGATGTTTGCGTTGTTCGGATTGTGACACAACTTATGAAACAAACTAAATTGTCTGAAATGGTGATGCCATAAAACAATAATGTACAGGTTGCTAAACAAAGCAAGCACAAGAAGAAGATTTCAGACTCTTTTATTTAATTTACTGACAGTGGCGTAGCTATAGGGCTAGCAATCCGGCGCAAAGACACCGTAGGCGCCTGTTTGAAGCTTAAAGTAAAAAACAATGACAAACGGATATAAATAAAATATAATCTGTTACGAAGACAATCGATTATACAACACAATAATCGAAAAATAAATTCAATCGTTGAGGGAAAGACCAAGAATTTACTTTACTTTGCATTTTTATAAATACAATCGACTACAGACAAGAAAAACAACAACAAACAAAAGATAATAGAATAGAAAACTGACATTCGGTATTTGTAAAAGAACGTCGAGGGAAAGAATAAGAGACTTTACAAAAGTTATTTTATTCGTGGTCGACGAAAAAAGAAAGAGAATCAAAAGACACTCGATAACACATAAAAGACAAATAACTACAAGCAAATATAATAGACCACAAACAAAAGATAATCGATTAATAATTTTTTTGTTAGGATTCCTTTTTCTATTTAAATCAAAAGTAAGAAAAAAGAAAAACGAAACAAGGAACAATCGACTTCCAACGAAAGACGGCCGATTTCCAAACGAAAGACAACCATTTATCAAACAGAAGACGATCTATTACGAACGAAAAACAATCAATTACAAAGGATAACAAGTCTGACGTTCTGAATTTGTAAAAAGAGATGTAAAAAATCGCGAGGGGAAAGAAAGAGTTATTTTTTTCATTTTCTTTTTAATTGAAAGTTACAGAAAGAAGAGAAATAATATCGAAAAGACGAGCAAAGCGAGCAAATATAATCGACTATAAACGATAACGAAAAAAAAAATATAAAAAATATAATTTCGAATAAATAAATTTGAACGGAAATAGCTAAAGAATATAAGAAGTTTCAAATATAAATGGTGCCATCTTTTAGTCTGTGGTCGCAGTTCTATTTAATTCCTTTTAATTTCCTGGAAAGATCTTCAAAATAGCTAAGAATAAAGTCCCTAGATCTATCAAAGTACCGCAAACTTGCCACCATATTGATTCCCTGTTTCGCACCAACGTCAAAACATTGATGACAGCTGAAAGTTTCTTGCACTCATTTACTAAATTAGTTAATAATGAAGCCTTTAAGTGAATAATAATCACTGTGTAAAACGACCTGAATCACAGAAAATATCTACTAATTAATTTTATAAATAAAATCGCACGTAATTCGTAAGAATTCTCATTTTTAGGGAAGCAAAATTATGTAGCTCTTTTTTGACATCTATGGCCCTTGACGTCCTCCGCATTCGATTAGTTTGATTATTTTGGAATACCTGCGAATGTGACATTTTCTTGAAGATTCATTTCAGTTCGTAGTAATTGATGCATACGTCTCTTAAATTTAGAGACACTATTCAACTTTCCTAGATATCGAAGGTGTCCATTCACACTATTCCATTATGCCGTTTTTTACCCATTTGTACATACAGATAACTTCAAAAACGCAAGAAATCGTGAAGCGCACGTTTCAGTTAGGTAGGTGTTCATGAATCTCTTGGTTTAAAACACAACTGTGCTTGAAACTCAAAGTTTAAAGCCAACAGTAAATCGTCTAACAACGGTCACAAAACGTCACTGCGCCATATTGACTCCTTTTCGATAGTTCTCACTCTAACTCATGCTCTTTAACAATTGTTTTCTCTCTAATTCATTGTCCTTACCAATTACTTTGATATATCTAGGGACTTTAGCTAAGAATTAAATTTGTTCGAGAGAGAGAAAGTGCTTGAGAAAAAATTGAAAAATATTTTCGCTTGGCGCTAGATTTCAGGAGTTTCTTTAACTTAAAATTTTGACAACTCGTCACTTTTATAGAAACAGCTTAATCCAGAAGCACTTTTTTCAATTTTAACTTGTTAATAATAAATAAATAAGGCGCCACTGTTAGAAATTTTGCAACCCGGCGGCTTCATTTTTAGTTACGTTACTGTTTACTGACATATGTGGGTGGATATCATATAATTGTCCAGTTTAACAAATAAAGTAATGATAAAAAATTTGAAAATTATTTCAAATTTTGTTTGCCAGTATTATAAAATTAGGCTAAAGAAGTTCATTTTCAGTATCAGCAAAGATCATACGTACTTACGTTTCAATATAACTAAGGGAAACTGATTTGATTTTAGTCATTTCTGTAATGCACAATAGTCATTTCGGTAATTTATACAAATTTCAGTTTACCATTGGACAGGAAATAAACACACACTCAGAATAATAAAACGTTTATTATATTATCAAAAGAAATAAACAAGTGATTCCCGAAAACTAATTTAACGTAATTTCACATGAGAAAAATCAAACAGAAAAATTATGAAATACATTAGGTTATGGGACGGAGGCACCGTCATGGCTAACTGATAAATATTTATCTAACAAGTAAGGTATCTTTTACTTTTTTGGTATTTTCGAATTCATTAATCTGTATATATTAATATATCCTTTCAGTTAAGTTTTTTTTTTATTGTTGACTACTGGAAAATTTCAGGCAAAAGCTTACATTTTCGAATTTTTTTTAAGGCCTTTCCAATTGTTGTAAAACGGGCTTTTAGCCCTCTAATAGAATTTAAAAATTTGAATGATATCTTATTGGCTGGGATAAATTACAAAAATGAGTAATTTTCGTTGAACACAACTTATTTATTAATTTTCAGTATTTTCGTTTTTTTTAGAATTTAAAAACTTTTCGCGAAAATTTGGTAAGATTTGTTGCTGGGTAAACAGCCGTAATACAAGTTTGTTACCGAAATGACGTTTTCGGCAGTTTGAAGCTAGACCACCTTTTTTTGTCTAAAAACTTCATCGAACTTTGTAAGTTATGTTCGTGTAACGTAATACCATATATCAGAGAGAAGGATTTTTTCTTGTTTTATTTCTTTTACTCATTTTAATGCATTACCGAAATGACGAGCTAAAAGTGTATGCATCTAATTATTGCTATTTATCGTCATGCTGTGTTACAACTAACAACAATATGAATATTTTACCTGCTCTGGCACTTTAACGCAGCTGTACTCTGCTTCACTAACATAAAAAGAGATTGTCGACGTGTTGGATAAACCAGGTAGGATGATTTAACTTGATACTGCCGAAATAAATTTACAGAGGACAATATTTAGGGTTTTATTAGAGCAAGAAAACTGCAGCAATGCGATTTTAGAGGTTTATATCATCTTAAGCACACATTCTACTTGAAGTACTGATCAATAAAGAAAAGACAAATAGGACTAGCTAAAAACAGAGAGCTATTTTAGTGACTTATAAATTGGAACAATTACCGAAATTACGTTTTTCACACTAAAATCCTGAAAAAGAATGTAGGTTGGAGAATATGCGCTAATGTTATTACACCAAATAGAAAAGAACTATTATTGTCCTTTTAAATATTCTTGAGGCTTCCAAATCTTTAGCATGCAACGAAACTGGCAATAACAGGAAATTGGTCAATTATAAGTATGAGATAAATCTATACAAGGATAGATTTATAAGACCAATATTACAAAGTCAATATCTGAAACAAAATCCGAATTAGGTGACATCAATGGTGTCATTTAAGTGGTAAAATAATATAATCCTAATTTTTTGGTAATTTTTATATTTTTTCTATCCGCTGGTTTCGGGTAAATGCCTTCATCAAATCTGTAATAGCACCGGATGATCTCAGATATTAAAATTAGAAATTGTGCATTTATTTATTGCTTTGATTGTTACATAGGAAACCGATTCAAGCACGATAGATTTAAAACTTGTTCAAACTTATCCCGGATATAATGATAACAACGACTCTGTGAAAGAGCTTTCCCGTTAAACAAAAAAGCACAAATAACGAACTCAAGCGTCCATTATAAACGCATAAACACGGTTCATTAGTAAGGTAATCTATTAACTGTCTTTTTCTGTTTGCAGTGCGCCTTCCGCGTACACCGGAGTCATCAATTTCAGCACAGGCAGAAGCAGAACCAGCAGCTCTTTGGAAAGCGTAATTTTCCTTTAACAACCGTTACCGTTCCGTTCCCTACCATTAAGAGAGGAGTGGTTCTATTAGTTTGATTGCGGGTTCGGCGTAGAAAATTTAATTTGAATAGCGGATATGCGCGGTTTTTATCTCACGCGCGCAGATTCGACCCGCTTCTTCCAACAGTCGCAAGAGCAGGAAGGTTTGAGACCGACCCACTTCGATTTTTCTTTTTTTAATTTGATAAGACCGAGTAGCACTCGTAACCCAGTAAAATCCCGATAGGGAATGAGGTCATGCGATTTCATTAAAATGTAAAAAAAAAAATATTTCCGCTGAGACGTCAGTCGGGCTTATCTTGCTTCCGGAGATGACACGGCGACAAACAACTGATAAGAAGGTATTTTGATTGGTTGCAACAATACTTGGAAATATTTGAAACGCTCACCTATTTGCGATATTCATGACGTATGTACGAGCGCTGATAAGGAGAAACATTTCGTAAAACTTGTGTACACATAGACGAATCGATGATGAAATTCATTCATTTCGTAACCAAGGTTTTAACTATCATCTACTTTAATCGTGTGTTAGCAAAACCAAATCGCCAAAAAATTATTATGACTGCAAAATAAAATTCTGTATTTTTATTATGCCGGCAGTACACTCTCGCCTCGCCTCGATGAGAGGCAGCGAAGTGAAGTACCGCAAAAACTTTATGTAATTATCAAAGGGAGGATCTAAGAAAGTGAACTGCTTGAAACCAGTTTGAGACAGCGGCAGTCCGACTCGACGCGGGGGTCTAAATCGAAGCGTTAAATGTTCCGCCCGCTTATACGTGATTTTTAATCAATCTGTCTAATATCGCCACGGTTACAACGCGAATATAATTCCGGAAGCTAATAACAGCTCTTTCTTGAATTTAGAAACAACAATTTAGTTGATTTGAATTAAATAGAAACACGACAGGTCTCTGCAGCACACTCTCTCTCGTGCGCATCGTGTCCGAGCATCGCAGTCAACCGCGACATTATTGTGAATCATGTCGGCCTGACGAATGCATTATTACTTTGGCTTACCGATTGTTCACTATCAGCTAGACGCGCTGCGCCGGCAAATATGAGGCGTGTACACAATCTATTTATAACATCGCACCGCTTCGTTGCAATTTTACACTTTTCTCTGTCCGCCATGTGGTAATTATACTATTTTCATAAATATAAAGGCAATAAATAAAAGAGGTTTTTCGAATAATTTGCAAGCTGATTGTATTATCAATTTTTGGAAATAAATCAGAATGAATGTTCAAGTAGGTTGGATTTTCTTTTATAAAAGTATCTTTTCAGCCACTGTATTACAAACTTATCAAAGTTTTTAACTTAATGTTTATTGGGTAGTATACACATTATTATTTAGTCAAACCAGGAAAACATTAATATTAAGAAAAACTTTTATACTCTCTGAGTAAGTTTAGATAAATAGTAGTAGCGTGCGTACTTCTGAGGAAAATACAAAAATTAAAATATCTGAGATATACAGGGTCCACCAAGTTGAGTGGCCTATTAAAAGTTCTCGGGGAAGGGAATATACAAACATTCTGAAAATTAACGCACTGCCCTAGGAGGAAGTGATCTTTCAGACTAAAATATTTTCACTTTTATATCGCTTCCTGTTACACCGAAAGTCGCCGTTAACTTTCTTATTTTAAAGGGAATGATATAGTTTTTATTGCAAATTCTGATTCTACACGTTATTCCAAGCAAAAGTTGTTAAGGCTTCCCTATACTTAAATGTAACGATTTACTTAAATGTAACGATTTTTGAGATATCTTCGAATTTCTGAAAAGAATTATTTCGGTGGCCTTTCATTTAAGAGAATGTATTTATGACACTTTCAAATTTCAAGATTCAAGCTGCCTGTCGTTTGAAAGAATAATGTTCAGTCTTTCAAATTATATCCTAGTTATCATTGAAAAATTCACAGGCCGGTCAAAATATGGTGCAAGCCTTGCTTTGTTCAACTGCCCAAAACTCAATTTCAGTAAATGGAACAACCTGTATATTTTTGCATCATGACATGCAGAATCAAGTTCTACATCGATTAGTAGCAGCATTCCCTATACCTACTTTCATACTTTTTTTTGTTATCAATTATTGTTTCTTATAATGGCATATTTTGGTAAAATTATGGTAATTTTTCGCAGTAAGTGTCAACAAAACAAAAATATTTAATGAGTTACAAGCTACGTTAGCAGATATGTACAAATAAAAAACAAAGATATCAACAAAATTAAAAAAACAAATAAAAAGGAACGTTAATGTTTAATCTTCAAGAACTAAGACAGGATTGTATATCTTGTGCAAAATTTCTACACAGTGAGAGAGATAGGTTACCATTGTAAATATTTATTAGTTGATTTGACTCTTGTGTCAGTGATTTGCAAATTTTATGCAGTATTTATGACCGTATCATAGGAACTCGAGAATAACAAATAAAACTGTTTAATTATTTTTACCACTTTACCAATTGTAAGTTTTACTTTTGCTTTTTTTAAACAAAAATGTTAGCTTGACAAAGAGAATTGTTTTAGAAAATAGGTCTACTTATTTTTTTAAGACCCTTGTTTATGAAAATAATTAGTACTACGATAGGTATTTACCTATAGCTTTATTCAGATATGTATGGTGAAATAATGCTATGGTTAACAATTATTTATTTCTTAAAAAAGTAGAAATTCGATATTTGCTTTTTTTTCAAAGCTAGATACGAATAAGTGTATAAATGTCATTAATTAACACAATAAAATAAACAATTCTTGATAAGAAGAAAACTAATGAAAATAGGTATAGGGAATGCTACTACTAATCGATGTAGAATTTTATTCTGCATCTCGTGATGCAAAAATATACAGGCTGTTCCATTTACGAAAACTGAGTTTTGGGCAGTTGAACAGATTCGACAAGGTTCGACATCATATTTTGACCACCCTGTGAATTTTTCAATAATAACTAGGACATGATTTGAAAGGTTGAACATTATTATTTTAAACAACAGGCAGCTTGAATCTTGAAATTTGAAAGTGTCGTAAATACATTCTCTTAAATGAAAGGTAACCGAAATATTTTCTTTCAGAAATTCGAACATATCTCGAAAGCCGTTGCATTTAAGTATACGAAAGCCTTAACAGTTTTTACTTAGAATAATGTGTAGAATCAGAATTTGCAATAAAAAGTATACCATTCCATTTAAAATAAGAAAGTTATTGGCGACTTCCGGTATAACCGCATGTGATTGAAAATAAGAAAGTTATTGGCGACTTCCGGTATAACCGGATGTGATATAAAAGTGAAAATATTTTAGTATGAAAGATCACTTCCTCCTAGGGCAGTGTGTTAATTTTCAGAATATTTGTATGTTCCTTTCCCCAAGAACTTTTAATAGACCGCTCAACTTAGGACACCCTGTATAATGCATATTATGGTCAAATCAATTGCAAATGAGCTCTTCTAACACATCCTCAAAGGAATACGTCGACGTACCAGTCATCTTGTATAATGTAATAGATGCAATTTCACTTTCGGCATAGAACTGATATACAAGGTGAGCTTAATAGTTGTGCCACTTTGCAGTGAATTTTGGTAATGTCGATCATTTACAATAGATAGAAACATTTCGACGAAGGATACTTTTTTTATTTTGTTTACAAAAGTAACGTATGACTCTTTAAATTTCAAATCTCAGTTGCTTGTGCAAAAAAAAAAACTCATGTCTTAACTTAGAACAGATACACTAGTACGTTCAAATTTCATCGACTTTTTGTGCACTACTAAAGTAATACTCCGTTGTAAGCTTTGTGTTCGTTGTAAAGACCATTTTTTATAAAGTATACAGTGAAAATTAAGTTATATTAAACTAGTGGTATAATATTTGAGTTAAGAAATGGTATGCGCTATCAAGTTAACAGCAATATCTATATTAGACATTAAATTTATTCCTAGTCACCCGAGACCTGGAAAACAATTAAAAAATACAGCGCACATTATAACAATTTAAATTTTAACAAAATGAGGGTATGGTGGCGGAAAATAAAATCCTGATTACAATTTAATACAAATATAAACAATAGCACGTGTATTTCGACAAATTTGGTAAATCAGAATAACAGAATTTGATACTGAAACAATGTTTCATGCGACATTCGGATCAAGAAGTAGTTATTTCCGGGGATCAGAGGCATATCTTGCTACTTAGCAACTTCTTGCAGTGAATTAGGATTCAATTGCAAATGTTACTGTTCCTACTTGGTAAATTTATCGATTTCTTGGAGTTTATCTGAGTTTACCAGTGATGATGGTACAGTTGGGGAAACAGAAAGCGGGACAGTAAACTTTCTTTAGTTTAAACCTTACTTCTAAATTTCGGTAACTATGGTAATTTATCAACCTTCACATTAAGTAAAATTATTAATCATTCCGTTTATAGTTAAAAATTATAACGAACAAATACCTCATACAAATAAATCATACTAGTGTAATGGTTAGTTTTTATTTTACTTACAATTATTGCCATGCGCAGTAAAATGAAACAAAATAACAGTCTTGCAGCCTTTCGATTAAATTATTGAATGTAAATGTCCGAAGATTGATTGAATTAAGATTTCTAATATACATATTCCACATCCAAAATGTCACATAGTTCTTCCAAATGCTTCACTAATTCCATTTGATTCACTGCCCGAAAATTTTCACTTACATTTCCCTTAGAAAGACGGTACATTCTTAAGAACTCCATTTGAGAAGTTATTTCTGACGTTCACTGATGGTAATAAATTAATTAGAAGGGTCACGACCGTCACCAAGGAAACTTCACGCTATCAAAATAATCGGAAATTTCGTGATAAGACTTGTCCCGCTTTATGTTTCCGTAACTGTACACGTAAATTAATGATTATCTCAAAAATACAAAATATGGACTTAGCCACTTTTTGCACTGACCCCTTAACATGTTGACAAGACAATAGTAAAAAACGTTAGTACTGGAAGCTGAAAAATAACTTCATTTGTTTCACTCAGTATTTCTTCAAATAATCCGCTGTATCAAGTTGTTTACATGGTTAAAACAACTCCAACTACTCCCATTCAATATTAACAGTGAAACGCAACTTAATAGCATACAAAAATAAGGATAAGAACATAATGAAACTTTGATGATAGATGATAGTTGGCTTTTTCTGCTCACAAAAGAATAATCCGATTAATTCTCATTGCTACAATCGCTTGTATGAACGCTTATAAGCGTTCATACACGCTTGTAAGTGAAGCTCGAGTATGAACACAAACATTTGAATACGTGTTTTTCATTATCAGGGCTATTCGAAATCTCCGCTATCATCTGTCATCACAACTTCGTCGTGAACTTACCCTAAGTGAGTTTCAAGACATTGATAAGTTCGACTTATATGTCATAGATACATTTTTAGGTCATTTATGCCCGATTTCTTCACCTCCTGATATATCTATCTGCCAGGTAATATCCTTGGAAACTATTATCGATACAATGGTTTCCAAGGATAATACCTGGCAGATAAATTTATCAGGAGGTGAAGAAATTGGGCCTTAGTCGGGTTGTGGGGTGATGATTCATAATGCACCTAAATCTGTGCTTTAATAATGAAACAAAAAAGAACTTATCACGCAAATCTTTAACAACAAAACCATGAAGTGTTGCAATTTTTTTATGATCAAAAAGTGGTAAAGCTTTCTGTTTTTATCAAAAAAAAATAAAAATAATAAATTTGAAAAAATGAGAAACTTACCCATAATGATATGATGGTGTAGGAACATCGATGGTGTGTGAGGCAGTGCGTTTGCGATCACCGGCCATGTCTGCCAACCTTGCGAAATCAGTGTCCTGATCCGCCAGGCGCGCAGACTTTCGCGATTCTAACAGACGGACTTCTTCCAGTCTCTTCTGCACATCAAAAGGCCTCTGCAAAGAAAACAAAAAATAGTTCATTCAAAGCCATTCCATTAAAATCAAGGAACTTGTTTTATCATAAAGTAAAAGCATGTTTTTCCGATGACATGGTAACAAGGTGTGAACATGGAAGGAGGTCCAAAGGTGTCCAAAATGTATGAAAATGTAAACAGATAAGAAAATTTTGTTTTAGATAATAGATAACATTTTGAAAAAAAATACGTAATAGATAATGTGTGATGACTTTGTATATCTAGATAAAAATAATAGATACCAGAAAAATATAATTGAGGCGGTTTCTTGTCCGCTGAAATTTATCAGACAGATTTGTAATGATTTTCTTGTTATATCTGTTAGTGAAGTTGATAACAAAATGCTGCCCATAGAAAAATGGGGTGACTAATAGCAATGCAGGCAGATTCAAGAGCAATGGGATTTAAAGACTGACAGAGGATTGTGAAAACGGTAATTGAATGAGGTAAATGGTGAAAGCGTTTGATACTACAAGTACACATGGGGGAATCATATATGAAGTTCCAACGAAGAATTAAATCATCTGTTAAGCTAAACAAAACAACAAACAAATATACGCCGAGAATTAGATATTTTCAGCAGTACAAAAATCAAAGGAAAAAATAAAAATATCTGCAATTTTTAAAGCACGCATAAGAATAATTCAAAGGTAATAAAACGAAAGCAGAGAAATAAAAATTTTCGGTTTGGTTGATTGTTGGTGAATCGCTAAGTTAAATAAGAAGTCCATGACAGTTTCGTTTTGGATTTTACTTGCTAGAGCTGATAATTACGAGTAGATCATTTTTACTTGGGGCACTTGCCCCCGATTTCACAAAAATTATTGAATCACTGATTAATTTAACGGCATGGTTAAAACCTGGGATTGGTCAGGTGAAATAATATAACTGGTTATTTCAAATCTATTGTTAACTTCGTCCAATGACGTTCCTTAATCGGAGAATTAAATTAATCCGTGATTAACATTTCTTTTTGTCAAACCCACCTAAGAGCATGAAGTAAATAGTGTTATAATTATTCATTTTAGAAGTTTAGAATTTAAGAAAGTTTATGCATTCTCGGGATATCTCTGAAGCACTAGCATATTTGTTTACGTTATTAGTTTGGTAATATGATACGGGGGCGCGTTTAGAGTAGGCAGCAAAGAAACTGAAAAAAAAACGACAGTCTCACGAGGGTTAGCGCGAAGGGTACACGTAAAATAAGTCGGCCTCGCGAAGGTGATTAAAATGTGTATTGGATGTTTGATAAGGGTTGTCCACGAAATATTAGCCGGCAGAAGGCGACGGTTTGTTAGAGATGTGTTGTATGTGATGGTCGCAGTGTGTTGTCGGGCATCAATTAAAGTGTGCCTGCAGAATATGACCTGAGATGATATGTTCTGGCAGAAGTGTTAGGGCGGTACATTGTCACGATTGGCAATGCGGTTTAAGGGTCATGAATTCATGCGGAAGTATTCTGGTAGCAGAATATTGTCCGGGATGCGATTCGGGCCGTTGCACAGTGCGTCGAATAATAGGCGTAAATGGACATAAATCATAATTCTTCTTTCTCTTATTATTTGGTCTTGGAAATATATTATAAACTGTTGCAGTAATTGAAAATAGAATAGTATCACTAGAATATACAGGGTGTGTCATTAGTATTGATTTCTTCAACAGCATCTTAATTATTAATTATAAAAGAAAATGTCTTATACAAAAGTTATTGTCTGTAATTAGCTCTATATCAGAAAATTATTTTCATATATACAGCATGTTCCATAAGCGAGTTATCTACCAAACTTATACTTTTTTAAATGGAATATACCAATTTCGATAGATCTCTTACAAACTTACAACTGCAGCCATTAATCGAAACTATAGCTCTTCCATTGAATTAAAGAGCTAAAACGTAGAAGTATTTTATTCATAATCAGCGCCGAATATTTACCTAACTAATTATAAATATTGTGTAGAATATTCCCTATAAGTAAGCGTAACATTTTTGATATACAGTCGTGCGCAATTAAAATGCACCAACTACACGCAAACTTCACCCTTAAGACCTTATGCCACAAGGCTCACAGAAATGTCAAATTATAGCACTTAAGGTGCGCACAGCTGTACGTTTGCATAGAAACAATTGAAACTTCAAAGTTTAAATTTATAAGAAAATTAAATGGAACTCCATATATGTTTTAACATAACTAAATGACTGTAGTATGATCTGACGAAGAAAAGAAAATGAAGAAAAAAGAAAAGGCATAATTAGATTTATTAAATATCAATGAAGTATTGACATTTATAAGTAATCCGAGAACGTAAGTTCACTACAAGGAATTCTTACAACTAAAATTTATTAATTGCTAAAGTTCAAGCAAAAAATATCCAATTATTATTGTTATCTAATGAAAATTTAACTCCACTAATCCTTCAATTTATTTTCAACATTTAATCGATATCTTGGGAACTGTTGAATATCGGCTAATGATTTTTAGCTGATTTTTTGCAAACGTATGCCTTACCTTTTTTAACATTCAATCGTATTTTGTCGATTTAAGAAAAATAAGTAACACTAGAGGCTAAAATATTTTCATTAACAAATCATTAGCGTTGGATATCGATTAGATGTTGAAAATAAATTAAGAATTAATAAAGTTAAATTTTCATTAGATAAAAATTATATTTTGAAGTTTTTATTTGAATAGTAATTATGTATACCTATATTTCATTTCAACTGTAAGCAGTTTTAGTAGCGAACTTATGTTCTCGGATCACTCATAAATGGCAATATTTTCTCGAGATTTAATAGAGAAACGTAATTGTGCCCTTTCCTTTTTGTTTAATTTCTTGAAAGATGGTTCTTCACCTTCACTTGATGTAGGAAGCTCCGCAGGTCTTTCTTCACCAAACTCAACAAACTTTATTCTAAATTAAATTGCCTTTCTAGGAAAATATGGTAACGCATTGTGAATAAAATTCGATTTCGAGAACATTGCCTCCAAAATCTACTACAATTCAGGTAAAAATAAGAACAAGCTTGAATTAATTCTTTGTTTATACTTTATATTATATTTAAATTTTTTAAAATGTATCTCTTGCGTTTGATTGTATCGATTTTGATGTTTCCTTGATAGTAAATTCACTTGTTAAAAATTTGTCTATTGGTAATATGGGAAACGTTGCAAATTCTTCGTTGAATTACCAGCATATTAGCAGGTAGTAGTAGGAGAATTTCTTGTTTTCGTAAAACGCGTGGATGAAGGAATGAGATTTTAAAAAAATATTCGATACGTTTCTTTACATATTTTTGTAATATTCGATTAAACTTTATTTTTAATTCTTGAAATGAGATAATTTTCATATGCAGTTTTAATGTTAAAATATCCTCACAAATTAGTTTCAAATTATTCATAACTGTAATAGAAGACTCCATTGTTAGGATTAATAGTCAAAATTATTTAGATTTGTTTTTCAGTTGATTATGTAAGGTAACATTCATAGAATCGTAAATGCCACTGTGGCATACGGTCCTTGAACTTTCAAAAACTATATCATAAATAGTTACAAAAAATAAGGAAATCAAAGAAATAGTGATTTTATTTAGTTTTTAGTCATTATTTGGTGAGTACTGAAATCGTATTGTCCTTTAAAAAAATATTACATTTTCGATTTTTGTCCACAGCTCGACGCACTGTGCGTTGGCCAGAAGATAGTACCGTACACCACCATACGGTATCGGGGCTCTTGACGCGGTGTGCAAGCAGCACCGATGAAGAGCACGGTACCGGTAAAGCAATTAGCTGTATTCTGCATTCATTGTGAGTGGGAATTCGGTTAATTGCATTCCTGACCAGGTGATAGCATTGAGCTATCCAGAAAGGTCCGACATGATGAGGTCATTGGACTGGTACGGAGTGGCGCCTGACACTCATGCAGTCCGTGCATCAACTGATCCTGAGAACGTGTGCTTGAGAGGCAAGGTATGCTAATATCCATCGGGAGGGGTGGGTTTCATATCCACAGGTGAATATGGGGGTTAATGCATGCGAAGATAAGGTCAACGTGCGAGGATGACTTCCCCAGTGTCCAATATCATTGTGAGGGAGCTACAGCTTCTAGATTCGCCTCTGGAGTAGGTGGGGCCGTGAAACGGCCCCGGTAAGTAGAATGTTCCATTTTACTGAATAAATACTCGTAAAGGATTACTTATAATTTGCACGGTCCTTATCGAATTGGAATGCGATGCCCGGGAGCTAGGACGTGTACCCTCAGTGCCTGTTGCAGTCGGGGAATCGAGAGAGAAAGAAAGAACACTAGGAATGAGAGGTCTAACAATGGCGAGTGAATGTTTATTGTAGCTCCATCCTCGGATAAAATTGTTTGTCTATAATATTTAAACAAGAAAAAAATCTAACCAACAAGTATAATAATGAACAAATTATTATAAAAAAAAAAAAACAAAGTAAATAGTTGATTTGTCGTAATATAAGGCTGAGAAGTAGCCATTGGCTAATAAAGTGAAGAAAGAATGTCTTGACCCCCTTTCGTTAGCGAACTTTGCCGCCATCGGCGTCAGCCAACTGTAAATAAACAGTAAACACATGGAATGGCATATTTATGCAAATGAAAATGAAATTGTTCAGAGCGGCTATAAATACAGTTTCTAAATAGAATTTGGAACCTTCGAACGCAGCGATTTGCATGGTAAACGTCCGGGCGAATCACAATGCCGGAATTACCGATTTATAAATAAAACTCCGGGCTAACCTGTGTCCAGTTAGCTCGACGTTTACAGCCAAAACAGCTGCAGTGATTGTCATAAAGTGTCTTTTTTTTTCTTTTTCGTTCCTTTTGCATGTGGAGTACCACTTACGTTTCGAGCGTTGTTGATTGCGACAAAACTTATTTAAGGCAATATTAAATGATTATTTATCTGGGTTAATGTTCTTTGTGATTTTGTCTTGAGGCGGCATAGAAATAAGTAGTAAATACCGCTTAAAAGATTTTCTTTTCGAAATTTTCATATAAAAAAGCTCTATGTTTGTTTGATTGATTATACATTTATTTTCTATAACTATATCTACAAATACAGGGTCTCCCAAGTTGAGTGGCCTATTAAAAGTTCTCGGGGAAAGGAACATACAAATATTCTGAAAATTACCACACTGCCCTAGGAGGAAGCGATCTTTCAGAATAAAATGTTTTCACTTTTATATCACTTCCAGTTATACTGGAAGCCAGCATTAACTTTCTTATTTTCAATGGACAGCTATATTTTTATTGCAAATTCTGATTCTACACTTTATTCCAAGCAAAAGTTGTTAAGGCTTCCCTATACTTAAATGTAACGGTTTTTGAGATATCTTCGAATTTCTGAAAAAAAATTATTTCGATGGCCTTTCATTTAAAAGAATGTATTTTCAACACTTTCAAATTTCAAGATTTAAGTTGCCTGTCGTTTGAAAGAATAATGTTCAGGTTTTCAAAACACATCCTAGTTATCATTGAAAAATTCACAGGGTGGTCAAAATATGGTGTCGAACCTTGTTCTGTTCAACTGCCCAAAACTCAGTTTTCATATTTTTACATCATGAGATGAGGAATCTAATTTTACATCGACTAATTGTAGTATTCCTTTTATTTCAACGCAAATTTGTAATTGAAACCGTCAGTGCTGGGATTTGATGCATTGACGTCATCTAGTGAAAGATACAATAGATTTGAAGTAAAAGAATGCTTTGCGTCCAATTGAAATTCTTTCTTACTTACGTTCTTAAAATCATTAGTTCCAAACGCAGAACTCTTACTGATCTATGGTGGTGCGTAACAATCTACATGTTATGTTATTCTAACTTACAGTTATAGCCACCTCAGTGTTGGCAGAATGGGCGAACTTTTACCATTTGGGCTACTTTGGTAAATCTTTCGGCGTAGAAAAATCGATTTGGCGATTGGCGTAAAGTGGGGCTACTTTTTATTTTTATAACTTCTTTTTAAGACGCATATGTTAACTAGATATGTAAACGGCAGAACACAAATTTTCTTCAATCTAGCAACTTTTTTTCTTAAATAAAAATCACACAAAGTGTCAGTCTTTTAAAGTTCAGGTTTGATATTTGTAATTTTCAAACTTTAAAGCGAAGAAGAAGATAAAAATTAACTGCTGTTTATATGACATTAAAGAACTTAAATTGAGGAATTAGCAACACTCGAAAATTGGAATTAAATGAATAAGTTTTATACAACGTAGCCAATAAGTTGTAAAAGTTGACTGCAGTAGATAGGAAAAATATGTATATTTGTATGGTACAGAACCATAAATTTTGGCGATTAAAGACTGTTAAAAATGTTTAAACATAAAGATTGATGTTAAAGTTTTCGGAGCTTGTTTGTGAAAAACAAGCATCTTACATGTTTTTTAATTTCTAGAATTAATACTACGACGTTTTGATTGATAGTGACAATCAAAATTTAATGCTTGCACTGCACAAAAGAATCATTATTTTGAAAGATGTCAAAGTAAAATTGTTATGTTATAAAAATGGATTTTTTTCTTTTGCATGACTGTATTATAATTTAAAACTTAAAGATTCGCTTTTGTTTTTTTTTATCACCGCACATCCAAAAATTGTAAGACGGTATTATTTTACGTTGTTTTATTATTTCAGGAATTTGCATTTTTTTATCCTCAACCGCTCCTGGGTAAATAAGATGTATACAGTATGTGCCCAAATTTACTTAATAAATGAAACTTTCTTGATTTTATTCTTTCCAAAAAAAATATTTTATAGAAAAATTGTTGTACTTGTTGAATGCGCATGCTGAACTGTAGTTTTCATTACACAATTTGATTACCTTAGAATAGTTCTGGTTTTCTGTTATTAAAATATATTCCTTGTGAAAATAACTAAGTAAATAAAATTAATAATGATTGTTGTTTGCTTTGCTTACAATTTATTCTTAGTCTAGATTTTTTCCAATAATAGTTTTGAAGCAAGCAAAACATTTCTACTCAATCATTTTAAAACCGAAAATACAAGAAATTTCCATATGTTAAGTTAATCGAGGTACCTACTGTATACAGGGTGGGCCAATAGTGCGTATTCGGTGGATAGCGCCTATGTTAATGCAGACTTTTAAAATCTGTTTTCGCTATGTTACTTACCTATGGTATAGATGCGTGTTTTAAAATTAGTTACAATTATACAGAGTGTTCCGTGTGGCTGTACCAGACCAAAGTTATGTTTTTTTTAAATGGAATATACTGTATATTATGGTTTATTTCGATTAACCTTTAAGAGTAGATAAATTTATTATAAGGATATTATGTACCTAAACCTAATAGTTTTTGAGATATTGTCATTTCAATGTGAAATAATGGTATTATTTGATATTTTACAGATTAGATGTTTATTAAAATTCGGCATTTAAATTTTACAGTAACATTATATAACCTATGGAACAGAAAACAATTTCCATCTCGAACATATTCCTATTATTTTATACAGGGTTATTCATAACTCCGATGTTTATTTTACTCGGTTAGTTTAAATGGAACACCCTATATTTTATAACTGAATTTAATAGGTCTTTGATTAAGCTTTACAATGATATAGGGTTCAGTATATGTTTCACAACAAGCCTACCCACAGGAAGATGTCAAATTTGTAAATTCATAAAACAGCAATATTCCGTCTTCTAATAGAATATTTTGTCTATAATACCGTTGATTTTATTTAGAAAATCTGCATTGAGTCTGTTTCTAGTTTCTAGTCTGTTAGGAAAAACACTCATTTGATTTATGACATCACAGACGATATGCAGACTTAATTTTTATTTTATTTTTTTTAATTTAGACCACCACGTCAAGTCGGACTGCTGCTGTCTCAAACTGGTTTCAGACAGTTCACTTTCTTGATTCCGCTGTTTGATCATAATGTAGGGATGATTTTGGAATCGTAAAATACGATTTGTCAGGAGAAAATTGACAACTTCTCGATATTTTTCCAACTCACCCTGAGATTTCAGATTTTTCAGCACACACGATCACCGCGTACACTTCGGTTTCGCTGATACATTTCAGCGGTATAATTAGCTTTGAGGAACGTGTTCTTACCTAATGTAACCGTGCATTTAGCATTTCGTTAGCAAATAAACTGGCAGCGTGCCCGTGCAAAAGTCGACGCTGATGTAACAACAATAGTACATACACAAAATACGAGCTCCTGCAATTATTATTATTATCAAAGGCAAGGCCGCGTTTCTCTCTGTC
Source organism: Prosopocoilus inquinatus (assembly GCA_036172665.1). NCBI lineage: Eukaryota > Metazoa > Arthropoda > Insecta > Coleoptera > Lucanidae > Prosopocoilus > Prosopocoilus inquinatus. The sequence goes on from CM069874.1 coordinate 53,616,647, forward strand.
GCCATGCCGACTGTCGATCGTATACCATATGTTTTACCCGGAATCGCCGACATGAGTTAATTACTTGCATGCATGCACTTGCCGAATGACATGTAATTTTCCGCGCGCGTCATTCGCTTTTTTTCCCAACCAATTGAGTCGATTTCACGGTTTAATTACGTCTGGTACGTAAATCCGTGCGTGTATGGGGTCTACCGTTTTCGACGTGGATTAGCAGTGAATTAAAAAATAAAATAAAATAAAACTAGAAGAAAAATCTGAAAAAACTAAATAAAAAATTGAGAAAGCATCTATTTCATAAACCGTTCTCTGGAATTATCAAACTACTTTTTGTTACTTTTTTACATTCCATCCTGTGACTGACTGCACAGTTGATAAAACAATGCATTCTTTTAAGTCCAATGCCAGTAGTTATGGTGGAATTATTTTGCAGACGTTAAACTACTTATGTGTATTCCTCTCTTAACATATGTCATTAATGGGTGGATATCATGGCGTGCCTCAAGGTTCTCTACTGGGGTCCCTATTGTTCACACTATGCACTTTGACATTTCATGACTATATTAAAAACTGTAAAATACATATGTATGCAGATGACACACAACTTTATTATTCCTTTAAGTTATTTGAAATCTATCTAGCTTTAAATCATATTAATGATGATTTACGACAAATAAATGAATTATTTACTAAACATTCTCTGAAGCCCGCAATAGACGATCATAAATTGCATGAAATTTACATGTAATTTATGACAAAACCTATTTTTCAACGTGTATAGCGAATAAAAAGAATTACATGAATTTATACTTGTCAAATTGACAACAAAGAGCAAGTTCTATTTCTCAAGGTTTTTGACGTGAAATTTTAGTAAATTCTAGTGACTTTTATTATTGCTGTTGGCTGTTGGTTCAGATGAATGAAGAACGACTTCAACTAGTTTATGTGGGTATATGTTTATAAATAATTTTAGCTTCAAGATTGTTTAATCAGTGATGACTAGAGACCGGATTTATAAGTTTTTACAAGTTTTTTACTCTAACATACCTAAACTTGGCGTTTTGTATTTATATGTTTGTCGATTAGAGAAGCCCAAAAATGGTAGTTTTATTTCGCATATAACTTAATATTTTAGACTTTTAGCGCATATTTATTTATTAATCCATATATTGATATAAATAACATTATAATTCCATATACGGTCAATATTCAAGTCTGCAGCTTTTCCAAGAAGTAATTTATTCTTCTCAACGTCTGGCCACTTTATTTTACGATTTCCCGGAATGTGATTTTCTGGGAATCTGTAGCGACTTGCACTTGCATTTTGCACTTATGTTTTGCATTTCAGTTTGAGATAAGAACTCCGTGAATGTGTGTGACTAGTGACTAGTGTATTTATCAACGCGAATTAGTTGTTATTTTCTTATTTAATTTAAAGACGAAATAAATTCAGTGGTTATCTCTTCAAAATGCCGAAAGTAGCATCCTCTCGATCCGAGCTATTGAAAAAATGGATTAAAGCATCTAAACATCTAACTACAGATGGAAAAGTTATTTTTTGCAACGCATGCTCAAAACAGATAGATACCTTACAAATTCTCTTAAAAATCACATTTTCATTTTGACAATATTTTAAGGTTTCGTCAGACCAAAAGTACCAGATTGATCAACATTTGGCTACAAATCTCCATAAGGAGTCGGAGAAAAGATGTGTGTCTAACTTTAAGCAGTCTTTTATTTCTTCAACAGCCAGTAACTCACAGGGCAGTGACACAGGAAATGAATTCTTTTTAGACTTGTGCAGTGCTATGGCAGAGTCAAACATTCCTTGGCATAAACTTGAACAAGCAAGTTTTCGAACTTTTTTGGAAAAATATTGCAATCGTCATATTCCAAATGAATCGACTTTGCGGAAAAACTATCTAAGTATATGCTACCAGCAACGGATGAAGAAAATAAGAGAGAAGCTTAGCGACAACAATATTTATATAGTAGTTGATGAAACGACAGATGCCTGCGGTCGTTATGTAGCAAATATGTTTACAGGAGTATTAAGCAACACAGTTGCACCAATATCTTATTTGGTAAATAGTGCAGTTTTGGAAAAAACAAATCATTCAACGATCGCACGTTTTATTAACGACAGCTTGACACTTTTATACGCACCTAATCAAGTTAAATCGGAAAATATATTACTAATGGTGTCTGATGCAGCAGCCTACATGATAAAAGCAGGACAGGCTTTACAGGTGTTTTACCCAAATCTGATGCACTTCACTTGTATGGCTCACGCAATGAATAGGCTCGCTGAATTGGTGCGACTAGAATACCCAACAGTAAATAAGTTGATCAATAACGGAAAAAAGGCGTTTCTTAAAGCCCCACTGCGTATACAACACTATAAAGAATTAGCTGCTGACCTGCCATTACCACCAGAACCAATAATTACGAGATGGGGTACGTGGCTTGAAGCAGCAAATTTTTAAGCAGATAACTTTAAACAATTAAAGGAAATTTTCTTAGAATTGGATGATTCCAATTCAGTGGCTTTAAGAATTTGTAAGGAATGCATGTCGAACACAAACATCGGGAATCAATTAGCATTCATTAAAACTCATTTTTCGGTTTTAATATCCACCATTAAAAAGTTGGAATCATCCCAGACGGCTCTATTAGGTTCTTTTGAAGTGGTCGATGATGCAATTGAAAGTGTAAAATCAATTCCAGGGGAGATAGACAAGGTTCTATTACGTAATCCTGACTACAATAAAATGAGGAAAATCTGTTTAGTTTTAAAAGGTCAAAGTGAAGAGGATTTGGACATGGACCCCAAAGATGTAGCATCCATGAAATTTGAGCCCATTACTTCATGCGATCTCGAGCGTTCGTTTTCCTCTTATAAAAATATTTTGACAGACAGACGACAAAATTTTACTCCAAATAATTTAAATCAACTGTTGATTATATTTTGTAATCCTACTATTTAAGTGTTAAGTGTTAAAATTACTTATATGAAACAATTTATGTTTTTATTATTCTAAAGTATGTATAAGTAAAATAAAATTTTTATCGCATATAATATCCATATTTTGATCCATTTTAATCGCATAAAAAAAACTTATTTTCCACTTTTTTAGCACATATAAATCCGGACTTTAGTGATGACCATGTGCTCTCCGTTTGGATGATAACATAATTCAACATTCCCAGCTGCTCAAAAAAAAATAACTTGAAGTTAGAAGCATTAATGAGTTACCATTTTCATCAACATTAACATTCTAAATTACTATTTAGCAAAACATCTTTTCATTAATATAATTGAAACGTGTATTGCAAATTACAATTCATGAATTTATACACACATGTATACAGGAATTTTTACGTGAAATTATTGGAACATATATTGCCGGCTTTATTAACCCTTTCAAATGTGTTGCATTGTTGTTTGGTAATAAAGTATTGGGCGAGTCTATAAACAACTTAATAAAGTTCAAAGTAAATAATGTCCAAATACCCGTGAAAAGTGAAGCCAGAAACTTAGGACTGGTTTTTGATAACAGTTTTAGATTTAATACTCAAATAAAAATTTTTTTTTAAAATGCTTATGCTAAAATTAAACTGATATATCCTCACAGACGAAACCTCTCAATTCATGTTAAATCTATGCTGTGCAATTCATTGGTTTTATCGCAATTTACATACTGAGCACCTGTTTACGGTCCAGGTTTAACATACGAAGGGTCCAGACGCATTCAAGGAGTGCAAAATGCATGCATTCGGCTAATATTTGGTATGCGTAAGTATGAGCACATTTCTCATAAATTCACCTGTATAAAATGGCTGAATATGGAACAGAAAAGATACATTCAAACACTATTTCACAAGATTATAACAGATAGACAACCACCATACTTATATAACAAAATAAAATTCAGGACAGATGTACACACATTGAATATCAGGCACAAAAACACCATTACTCCGCCAGTGCATAAAACTTCTCAATTTGAAAGATCGTTTAGCTACTGTGTAGCAAAATATTATAATCACTTAACACAAGATCTAAAAAATCTCAAATCATTGACCGCATTCAAAAGTACACTAAAGAAGCAATTGTTTGATCTGACATATTGTTACTAGCAAAGTAAGAAACTCTTTCATATGCATAATTTGGCCATTTCACTATAATTCAAAGGTAAGATTACAGAAATTATACTATACCAGCTGTTTCAAATTGAGTGTCCACTGAAGGAATCTCCTAAACCTTAAGAGATACAAATTCGGTTAAATGGAAGAAAAGTTGCCCGTCCTCATTAGCAGAATGGTTTTCTTCTTATTTCTTTTTGAGATATTAATGAAAATGTAAAAAAGTCGATTTTCTTTTTTCCTCCGTATCTCTTTTATTATAAATAATTTTGAAATTATGATTTAACTTTCTACAGGCACTTTTTGATTCTGCTTCGAATAGGCAGAATTGGAGTCAAACGTTTCGTCTTTCCACGACCATCATCAGTTTCGATCTTTTAAATACAACGTATATCTTTTTATTATTCTATTTTATATATTCGATAGCATTTTTTCTCCTGATTGTAATGATGTATTACACTTAATAATTGATATTAATTTGAAGCTTAAATAATATAGATTCTTGTATGAAAATTTTGTTTAATACGTATTTCGGCTGCTAAGCTTCAGTACGCTACCAACTTAAAAGCACTAAAAAATGTCTAAAAACAACCTAATCACACTGACAAAATCAAAAAAATGTTAAACCTAACAATAATCTAATCAACCTAAAAGATATATATGTCTAAATGTAAGTAAATATAAATTAATATGTGAAAATCTAAAATAAACTATATATGTTATGTATAAATCCGAAAAAAAATTATGTGACCCCCTACAATTAACTGTTAGAAAACCTTACAATAAAAGCTAACCAAACAACACGGAAATGCGAAAATAAATAGTCCAAAGACCCGAAAAAAACTTCTTATTCTAACGAATAAATAAGTATATAATTCCCTGTTATTTTAAACCTATAAATCCTGAAAAATAAAATAAAATATATATATTAGGTATAAATCGACAAAAAACAACCTACAGATGAGAGCAAATCACACCCACACACCGGAAGTTAAGAGCACTTTAGGAAAATTTTATCTCGGAGAGTCCTCTCCTTATGAAATATCCAGTGCAAAAAATTTTTAGATTATTTTTGAAGTTATTGGAACTAGCGAGCCCCCTTTGTGAATGGATATAATTACCTTCAATAGGATATAATATGTACACTTCTACTAAACATTTTTTTTTTAATTTAGTTAGTTTCTTGCTGACGATATTAATCATCAGACAACCTTCACCCTTTCTATCTTGAATTGTATAAATAATTTCTTTAACGTCGTTAAAGATTGATGTGTTAATAAATTGAAATTTGGGGAAATCAATTGAAGTTAAATAGTCGTTGTAAGCACGATATTGCTACCAATTCTAAGTCATTTACAAGTCACTAATGCCTGATTTCTAGAAACTTTTATCATTACATAAGTTATAAATTCCTACAGTTCTAACATAGGTAACCATATCAATATCAATCAATCAATCATTTATCTAACGATAAAAGTTTCTAGCAACCGGGAATAAATGAATTTACATTAACAGAATTTATATTTATCAAGAGCAAGAAATTGCTTACTATTAATAATTTTTTATTATTGTTAATAATGATTTGTAACTGATGGCATTATGCCCGATTGTATCGATAATAGTTTCCGGGACAGATAAATTTATCAAGAGGTGAAGAATTTTTTTTTTCTTTTATGGTTTATGGTTCATGTTTATACTGAATACGATCTAAGTAAGTTTATCATTATTGGTACACAAGTTTGTGGTTAGATAAGAAATGCAGTTGTTTTGTTAATCTAATTCAATAAAAATAGAATCAATTCTATGGTCCTATTGACCAAATAATACAAAAACCTCAACAACACGTGGGCTGCTGGAAAATTTTCTGGAATCTAGTAGGTCTAGAATTGTTAGCGTTTTTTACGATTTCAAATGTGGTCTAACGCCGAAACAATGCCTCGATCGGCTTCATTTGGCTTTTGGAGATGAAGCACCATCAAAGAGCAGTGTTTATAATTGGTTTTCCGAATTCCAGCGTGGACGTACCTCTCTCAGTGACGAATTTCGTGAAAGTCGTCCATCAACATCTGTTGTTGTCACTAATGTAGATGATGTGCGTGAAATGCTTGAGATCGACATGTGACATACCGCGAGATTCAAGCATCCTTACGCATTGACATGAAAGCAATACACCAGATTTTACATGTTCATTTGAACGTACGAAAGCTTTGCAGTCGTTGGATCCCACACAATTTAACAGAAGCGCAAAAGCAGGGTCGTATCAAATGGTGCGAAGAAATGCTCAAGAAATTCCATGGAGGTCGTTCAAATTTAGTTTATAACATCGTTACTGGTGACGAAACGAGGATCTATTCGTACGAGCCAGAAAATAAACAACAATCTAACGTTTGGGTATTTCAAAATGAACCAAAACCAACAAAAGTTGTCCGTTCACGCAGTGCTGCGAAGCAAATGATTGCTTGTTTCTTTGGTTTAACTAGACATGTAGCAACCGTGACTTTAGAGGATCGAAAAACCGTGAATGCTGATTGGTATACTACAATTTGTTTGCCGAAAGTCATCGATCAAATGAGAAGCAACAATCGAAATCGACGAATTATTCTCCATCATGACAACGCCAGCTCTCTCAGCCCGTCAACCAGTTGATTTTTGGTCCAACAAAAATGTTGAATTAATGACTCATTGTCCGTATTCACCTGATTTATCACCTAATGATTTCTTTTTGTTCATTCTAACAAAATTCTTAAATTGCCCAGATGGTTCTTCAAGAAGCAAACCTTGGAGAAGATCTCTCTTGGTGTACATCTGTTTCATCCACCATCGTCTTTGTTTATCCTTTTTCTTCTTTTTCAATAACTCTGCAATGACGAAAAATGCAGCCCCTGCTATTATTACTTGTTCTGCCATTTTTTATTTCAGCCGCTGATTACAGGATTACTGTCCCTCATGAAGACACTGAGCACACTGAGACAACATGCATGCGTTTATATGAAAATTTTTCAACGCACGTTAATCGGGTGTACAACTCGAGTCAACACGCATGTGCGTGTGCATTCGTCTCGACTCACCACATGCACATTCAAGTCTGTACGCGGCTTTAGAGTGGAAAACGTGTTTTAGAAATTGATTCGTCAGTATGCAAAAGTGTATTGGCGTCAAAGGCGAATACTTCGAAAAACAATGATACCGTTTACCAAATTTCATATGCGTTTTCTCATACCGTTTCCAGAAACTTTTCCAGCAACCCACGTATGCTCAACGGAATTTATGTCGTCACGTGACGTGACGTAACAAATTACTTACCCAAACCTTCCCCTCTGGATCAAGGCAACCTTCTGATACACTGTCCAGCTCTACCAACCTTGCATTTCATTCACTTTTCATTATTTTAGCGCTTCAGAAATGAAAGAAAACATATTTTCTTTTACTTCATTTTCCTTTTATTGAATATACCTATAGTTTTCAACATCTTCCAATTTGTAAATTTTTTCTTTAAAAAAAAATTGTAGAACAACAACACCTCCATAATCAAATCAGTTTGGACTCAAATCTGTGTTTTTTCGTGATCATGCAAAACCGAGCTTTTCGTTGAAGCGAAATTTCTAAAACATGTTTGAACAGACAAGGTAGTTTTTTTCTGTTACGGCGCACTAACAATAAATTGAAATTAAACAAATTCCTAACGAGAAATTTGCTTCGTTAACCCACTTAAAAACTCCCGTTGTTTGCGCGAAAATACACGTGTCAAAATGCCGCTAACAACTCTGTTTACTACGCGTTTATGATTCACGACACGAAATTTTTCTTCTTCACTTCGTTGGCTCTATGTTCCCTACATTCTTTTGTAATTAAAATTCTTAACTAAGTGCCCAGGAGGTCGCGAACAAACGCAGGTGAAATGTGTGTACTTTTCTGCCGTTGTCCGCTTTATAAGGTGGCTTTCAATTACGCTAACTAAAAAGCTAACGCAACAGCTTTAACCATTTGTTTAAATACTTTAAAATAAATACTTTTATGAATTCGAGGTCTGCAAATAATAATCGTGGACTAATTTCAAATACTTTAATTAAAAACTTTCGGTTTTCACTATAAACGTACAAGTTTTTTTTCCTAAATGTTGCGCGCTATCTAGAGGCGTTATTTTAGGAGTTAGAGAAAAGCTTTAAAAAACAAAAGATGTAGAGCTTTATGCTTATTATCTTTTAGAATTATCACAAGAAAGCGCTCCGCAAATTGAAGAAAAAAATACAATTTTTGTTTTTTAAATGCAACAGCCAGTATATTGTTCGGTATGTACTGATATTTTAAACGGTCCCTCCAAATATCATGGTATATACATATATATTTCAAATCGTCTTCGTTTTAACAAAGACTACAAAGAAAATGAAGGTTTATTAACAAGAACTGATGTAAGTTTAAAGATTCTGTATTTTTAATAATAATTAGTTATAATATATTTCCAATTTATAGTTTACACTTGAAAATGTCGTTAAGTCGACGAAACCGGTCGTGATTGAAGAAAATAAAAAGAATTGTAGAAAGACTCAGCTTTTCAATTATATTAAAGACTATACCGGCTATTTCATTTAAAAACACAAAAATTGTATATGTTTCTTACTTAAATTTTCGTTGCGTTTTTGTTTTTTCAGATAACTCTAAGTTGTTGCAAAGCGCAAAGCGTTTCTGTTTCAGTAACTAAACACGAAGATTTTACAAATGCGCTTTGCATTTCATCACCCTTGCAAAGTAAACTAACTTAACCTGAAACAGTCGTGCATGTTTAGATTCTCTGGACATGCTCTAGAGCTGTGAATGTTCGAATGTGACGTCTGTAGTGTTGCCATACGTCTGGATTTTCCCTTAACATGTCCTGGTTTTACGACAGTCCGAAATTGTCCGGACGGATTTTGATAACTGGTACGAGTTTTCGTTAGGATCCAAACCCATAACTGACAGATTTTATCGACATTTTTAAGTAGCTTTGAGATGGCAACCCTACGTCTATCAAAAAAATAAAAAAATAAAAAAACAGGAAGCAATAAGCAAGAAACTTACCGTGTTGGAAGTCATTAAACATAAGACGATTTTATTCGGAAGTTTTTGTGGTAATAAACTAGTCAAAGTTAAAAAGAAAACAGATGGAGTGAGGTCTTAAACAAAGCAAAATCTTTGGGATTAGTTTCGGCGGGTAGAAATTTTTTTATTTGTAGTTTGGAAATCGCGTTCATTAGTAAGTTTCCTAGATTTTACGGACGAGCAATTTTTCTTAGTTAATAAGTGTTTAACTAGGTACAGTCGAGAGCAATAAATTTTAGTCGTCACTGTCAACATCAATCGAAACGTTTGTACCGGACCGGAACGGACAATGTGAAACTCGAATGCAACAGCATTTTAGAATTGTCCGAAAATGGTTAAGTTCAGGTTTGCAACAGAACTTAAACAGGGGTGCAACCTGAGCCCTCTACTTTCTGTTATACTCCTAGATGAAGAGTTGTAAAAAAAAAACTTTATGTTAACGCAGGTAGATACAGATTTCAGTTTATAAATAAACCAGAGTGTCATCTGAGAATATGAAATGAAAAGCCGTTGAGTTTAACGTACGCAACAGGGGTGCAACCTGGGCCCACTACTTTTGATTATTGTGTTTATTAATGAGATGTAAGTTGAGCACAATGGACTTCAGCATTAACTGCATGGACATTTGAGACAAGTTTAAAAAATGGTTTACGCCAAAGATATTCTACTACATTATTTTTCTTCCAAAACAATTTTTGCTAACTACTGGAACTAATACTCCTAGGATGAAGCTATTGTCATGACAGTAAAGATTCTTAAAAAAATCACATTTCTTCGTAAGTCATGATTGTCAAAAAAAACGCTCGAATTCGTTTAAAATATGTAAATTTTTTGTAGAACGTGTAATAATCTTACCACGCCCTCTCAAGTAATCAAATAACTGAATTGAATACTCCCAACTCGACTGACAATCGAAATGTCGTAATAACCGGATTTTCTTTAATAAATTGCAAAAGAAATCTTGGTTAATCTTTAAAGAGAACGACTCTTTCAACGAGTAAATTTGCCATTTCTAAATTTTGTAAATTAGCTTTGGACATGTCTTCCCCGTTAAGGTACCTTCGTTCGCAAATATTTAAAGCCACTTGTGCAGCGGTATTCTCCTTCTTAAACTCGTATAAGAACAGTTCAAGAATTCATCGCTTTTGGTTCTTCATATGTTTGATTCGTATGATGCGTATTAACAGATCGTAATGGCTTTTGCAAATAGGTAAAAAGACCTGCCGGAAGTCTCAGCCATTTGGCAAATTTCTGCATGCCGAAGGAAATTAATTCAGTTCATATTCATATTCATCTTCACGAAGTATTAAAAAAGAATCGATCTTACAAATTACAGATTCAATTAATTCGATTACGAAATCTTCCGGTCAATCAACATTTTAAACCCGCCTGGATTTATTAGAACAATGTAACCTCACTCCAAGTAAGTAATTATATTTTTAAGTATTTTCAAATTATAGGCCGACGATTATAATTACCGGACGAAAAATGTGCCTTAAAATTGCGGATTAAGTTAAATAATTACATCATCGTCATCCATCGTTTTATTTTTCACAAGTAATAAATAAATTGCGTTTCCATTTTTTAAGTGTTTTTACAACGCCGACCGCCTCTTCGATTGACGCGGGCAGTATTTAAATAAATGTAACAATAATTCCCTCAGTGAATTAAAATTTTAAATAAAATAATTACTAAACGATACTAGTGATTATTGATTGATTATGAAACCTACGAAATGGGTTTGAATACGGAACTCAGCGCGGTGTCGATGTCGACTATAGGAAGGCGTTGCGACCTTGCTAGTATTTCTCTCTCGCACATATCAACAGTTCCAAACAAGTGGAACCTCCGAAATTTTTTTGCTATAGTACGGTAACCACCGGAAAATGCGCCCGGAACCCATGTACTTATACTGAGGTTTTTTTTTTTAATTTGCACGCAGTAAAAGAACACTTGTATATTATTTAAAGAAGCGCACTCTTCAATTTGCAAATAAAAAGTTGTCATCCTGCACTAGTATACACTCTAGTATTTGAATCTTGTTGTAACCTCATACATTAATACGAGACAAAGATACTTGAATGTGCACTAGTGCAGAATAACAAACATACGTAATGAAGAAAAACGACATTTTTTTCCAAACAACCTAATACATCAAGGCAAATAAGAAATATATTAGTTACTAAGTGAGAGTATTATATTTTTTTTTCACGCAATTACACGTGTGTTTTGATTGAGATAAACATCACGATCTACTGACAAAAAAAACATGATCCGAGTTCATTATCGGATGAATTTAATTGCGGAGGACTTATGCGAGATTAAAAAAAAACTGCGTAACAGAAATTGTTTATCAGAAAGACAGAGGCAGCAACAAAAATACTACGGTATCTTCTTGTCGCGTGTGTGCGCGAGGTCGTACGGAAATAAATACTCGCGAATTCAGCCCCACGTGTCATTGCCAAAACGAAAATACTGACAAGTACGTATGTGCACGAGTGCAAACAAACAATCATCAAAACAAACTCTTCGAGGCTACTTTGACGCTGTAGTTCTAATTAATTCGTTCGTTAATGCGTGTTTTTTTTTTTCCGGCACGTGCTAACCTGACCCTTGATTTCAGAGGATTTACAAATGTTTATTCGTAAATTTGTATATTCGTGCTTTTATTTATTACTCCTATAATTTAATACACCAAGATGGTTGGATTCGTTCATTCACTGTAACCTAACGTTGTTACTACTATTTAACATTTTTTAATTACAAGGTCAATAAACATTTGTTTTAGAAATGTATTTAATTCATTAGAGATAACTTTATTTTTGGTTAACTGTTGAATAAACACGGAAGTATTTGTTGAATATCTTTCCTGAATCAGTGACATTCAAGATAAGGTCGACTGGCCGACATCGACACCAGTCAGGAAATTTCAGAGTGAAGGATTTTCTTTCAAATTGAATATTAGAAACATTTAAATGAACTGATACAATTAATTGTCGTTCCTTAAACGGATTAACAAAAATAAAATTCAAGTACGATATAATAATATAGATACAAAAAGCTTAACTATCATTCGCTTGTAGTACGATATACCTTCGTGTAAAATAAAGTATTATAATTATTAATACTAATACCAAGTTCACAAATCAACTCAAAAACGAATATTCAAAAAATTACATCCACACAAATAAGTATCTTTTTTTTTTAAGGGCAAGGGAGGATGAACTGAATGTGAGACGAACTATCTACTGATTTTTTCGTATAAATGCCTTGACGTATCTTTTCAATAATTACTTTTAAATTAATTTTTTAACATTATTTTGAATATTATGATTTTTTGAGCAATGAAAGTATAAGAAAGAAAAAAGTGTACAAAGAAACGAACGTTTGTGATTGCCAAAATTCGAAAATAAAAAATACTCCTATATAAAATAGATATTAAAAGATTAATGAAATGAATTTAAATGGTCACATTTTCAGAAATTTTCAGAATAAAAAGAAACTAATCGATAATAGTAGTAGTAGTAGATTTAATATGTATACAAAGGATCATGTCAATTACACTAAAATAAAATGTAAATAATAATAAGGCAAAAAAAAAATACAGAAATGAGCTAAAAATACAGCCAAATTGCAAATAAAAAATTACAAGAAGAAGAAAAGTGTTAATATACAGGGTGCTCTTTTACTGTGTACAAATAAAAAAAAAAACCTCAGTATAAGTACACGAAATGCTACCTTTTGCGGGTATTTTTTGGTGGCTACCGTATCATAGCCAAAAAATTTTGGATGGACCACTTGTTTCGAACTGTTGAAATATGCGAGAAAGATAGGAAGGTCAACTTCGCCTTCGTCTCGGTATGAACACCGATAATGCACTCGATTCTCGACGCAGCGTTTTGTAATAATAATCACTGATATCGTTTATTAATCATTTTAAATTTTAATTAACTGAGCGAAGTAATATGTTTTGTGATATCAACTATCGACGAATAAATTTATGGACCAATTAGGCAAGCGCGTTAAAAATGTTCTTCCTTCACCCTTTTACGTAAATAAACTTTTACTGTAATCTCGCTGCTAGCTATAAAAGTATTACTACTTACGGTCCATGGAAAAAAAGTAAATTTTTCTAAGTCTATTAAAAATAATATGGAATGAGAAATTACAATTTGTTTGTACCTCGCTTTTAATTTGTTCGGCAATTACGAACCGTAGATTCTTGAATTGCACTAGATTTCAATTTAAAAATACTTAAACTTGTAATTACTTGCAGTGAAGTTAATTTTAATTGTAAACGTTTTGATTGACCAGTTGATCGGAGCTGCTGATTTACGTCGTTCGTGCACAAGATCAAGTAAAATACTGACCCTGGCCTACTTTGGCTGCTTCGGGTCATTATTGAAAAGACGGCCGCGTTACACTTTTACTATGCCAGCAGTTCTCAAACGGTTTAGTGAAAATCTGCCACTGCATTTTTCTCGAAAACTATAAAACTTTTGTTAAGAACTTATGAGTTCAATCGTTGCTATTTATGATGATATATTACACGTTTAAATATTTGTACACAGTAAAAGAACACTCAGTACAGTGACCGGCAGAAAGTTGGACACACATGGGAACTTTTTAATGCTGGTTTTTCAGAAAAATTTATTCTTTATGCAATTTTCTCCACCTTCCCGGATTCAAAATGCACGCATCAAAGTTTGAACACCTCTTGTAATATACCGAGGATCAAACATCAAAATGTTTTGAAATCGACATTAGCGTAAAGCATCTTTATTTTTCACGATTCGCGGAAATAATATTTGGAAAAGTTATTCAAAATTGACACGAAACCTCAAATATGGCTGTCTTCTGTGGAAAAAAGAAGTTTCTTCAGGTGTGATATGAATATACTTTGAGATTTGTTTTTTACTCAACTACGAACTATATTTTATGACAACATGATACCCCAAAAATTATATAAAACAGCGACATCCTACAATCGCTTTTTGACCTGACATTGCAGTAGGATAACAAATTGAAGCGGATTTGCTACATAATAAGCTACCCCATGCAAGGCGACCATGCTTGCTGTCACACCATAATGAAAGTTTTAAAAATTCGAATAAATTGGACAAGTCGTTTTTGGTCTGCAGTGGGAATGTCGAGCTGCGTCTCTGCTGACGAAGCCCCAAGCAGGGCTGAAACAGCAGTACAGAGGATACGTGAGGCATCCACTGTAATTAAAAGCGATTTGCAACAAAATTTTTTAATGCATTAATGTGAGTGCTTGTCTTTTTACCATTCTAATAAGCTTTAAGCAAGAAATATTGGCGAGGCTGCTAGAGATTTTCACTGCAATTAAAAAACAAAATTTCCAAAAATTATACTTTTGTGACAAAAATTTTTTTTCATCATAAGGGATGAGAAGAGAATGTGTGTCAATTTTGTTTGAGGCATCAAATAAGGTTATGAAGTGGCTGACTTAATGAGATATTTCCGCCAAACTTATCGTAAAAAAATGACGGAGGCAAATAGAAAAGCACACGACAACTCAAATTGCACTCCAAAGGCGCTACTAGTATACTACTATATTTTTATATTAACAAATGTTGTTATGGTGAAAATAACTACCTAAACGAATTAAGGAAAATGTATGTGGCTTATTTATTTTCTAATTTGCTTTCTGTGATCATGTTTTAACGAATTTTATCAGTTTTACTTTTATCTGCTTAGTCAATGCACATAATTAAATTTTAAATTAGAAAATTCAGAAATTTTTGATTCCCAATAGCGAATATCACCTGAAAATGGAAAACACACTTTGCAGGATTGGCAACACTGGCAACCACGTACTTGTGATGATTAGGAAGAGGCAAGAAACTGAGCAGGTCTCTGCAAGTAATACATTCGGATTATCGAGGTAGCGTTCGGATTGTCAGGTCACGATTTCGGTGTTCGGATTATTAAATGTTCGAATTAAAGTGTGTTCAAGTTATAGTGGTTCCACTGTATAAAATTACCGAATTTTATGATTCTCTGATAATAGATATACAAGATATTTAAGATTTCCGAAATTGAAAATTTTAAATGAATAGACGAAATTTTTTTGCACATTTCAGAGACCTCAATATACCCCAACTTTTTTATAATTTAACCTTCTTTGCATTCCTTATACAGTGTCTTTCAAAAAGTGTGCTACAAATGGGATTTTTTTTATTATCGATTTTTATAAAAATTTATTGATGCAGGACGCTTTTGCATCTCTTAAAATCAAATTGGAAACTGTCAAATGAAATTTTTCCTGAACGGTATACAGCGTGGACACTGAGAAATGAAGACAATGCATTCCGAAACTTTGTGCTTTTTTGTAGCATGATAGCAAATCATTCAAATAATCACTCAGAACCAAACGAAATAATTGAAAAATAAGAACGAATTTCGTGTTTTTCTATTTATTTTACCTTAGCGGACATTTTAATCCCACTAGTATTTCTTAATGTAGTGTGAAGAAAGCGTGGTTCACAATAAATTGATTTGATTGATTTTGTTTTGAGGTAGACATAGTTTGCCTGGTAACTAACAAAACCATCCTATAAGGAGGGTATCAAAGTAAGTATTACAAGCACAGAACCATCCTGTAAGGAGGGTATTAAAATCAGCTGTGCAAGCAGTTATAGATGGAATTTGATCTTAACAATGGGTGTTACTCATAAATTAGTTAATCAAGAGCGTCCAACGGAGTCTACTCTGACGTTAGACAAGTGACTGTATAGGCTTGGTACGATCTGTATACATATGTGGGGCTTACATAGCGCGTCCTAAATTATATTAACTAATTCTTTGAAATACAGTAGCTGACATGGTGTATACAGTATGTTTATTAAGACAAATTAAATTCTGCTTGCATTGATAGTCTACTCAAATAAAATAAAGATACGTTTTGATCATACCTCGTATATAAAATGTGATGCCTTGCTTTCATATGTTTTTGATTATCAATTTCTGATTATTATATAACTGGACCTTACATGATACAAAAAAGAGCCTTAATTCCAAACCACCCTGTACAGATGTCAAGCTTCTTGAAGCATTTAGTTCAAGAGTTCAAACAATCTAAAGATACTGATGTGACGTTCATGGTTGTTATGACGTAAAAAATTAAATTTAATTAGTAACCTAGAGGGCATATTCTAATTCATGAAAATTAATCGCAAAGGATTTAAAAAAAAAATCGCGTTTCAAAACCATCCACTTTTGAACTTCCAAAATATTATCTATTGTTTCTGATAATAATAAATGCATAGAATATAAAATCAAGAGTTACCCTGTATATAAGGCAAATGAAGAAAGTTCTGGATGACTCATACAGGGTGACAACTATTTAGAGGTCCACCATAAGAATCTTGTAAACTATAAGAGGTACAAGGAGGGGTAAATTACAAAAAAAGTTGCACTATTTTGCGGTCTATAAATATTTGCAAAAAAATCTCCATTCATTTGTGAAATATCTTCAAAAAACTAAAAATTCTCAATTTCGTAAATCTCGAATTTCTTCTTTATTTATTAACATAGAATTATTAAATTCCGTAATTTTCTAGGAGTATTAAATTCGATGGACAATGTAATACCGTCAGTAGAAATATGTTAGGAGCGACATACGATTGTCAACAGTTTTCATCACGTGATACACAAAATCGAGAATACGACGTACTTATGCTTTCGTTTTAAAACAAAATATTAAGTTATTAATAATGGTTTCAGATAATGTTTAATCAAGTAAGCGGATGCTTACAAACATCAAGAATTAAAATTATTATTAAATTAACAAATCTTATAAAATTGTAGGAATAATTCATTTACATAAAATATGTTATTTTTTCTGTAAAAATCTTTAGTTTGAGGAATTAACTATCAATGAAGTGAGAGATTTGATTTTCGAATTAAAGAATAAGGACTCGAAAGGTATGTACGGTTTAACTTCAAAAATAATTAAAACCATTGCACATCTTGTAGTCTCACCACTGACAAAGCTCTACATATAATGAATGTATACATAAAAGAGTCTATCTAGAATCGCTGAAAGTTTCTAGTAACATACCCGTACACAAAAGCGGATGTATCGAGGAGCTGGCAAACTATAGTTCGACTTCCATTACTCCCCTATGGTCAAAAATCTTTGAAAATGCGTTAAAAAAAATAATGTGTTCTTTTTGAACAACAAAAAGTATTTACTGCATCCCAGTATGGTTTCAGGAAAGGCATCTGTGCAACTAATCTAATTAGTAAGCTCGTGATACTTGTTAATGATGCTTTCACTAAGGGACATCATGCGGAAACACTCTGCTGTGATTTAATTCATGCGTTTCATTGTGTATCTATCGAAATCCTGATAAGAAAATTAGATTTCTATGAGATCAGAGAGAATTCCTTAAAACTTATAAGTTCCTATTTGCATGAGCGAAAACAGATGGTGTTACTTAATGGTGAGGTATATAAGGTATGGAGTTCCACAAGGATCAGTGCTGGGGCCGTTATTATTCCTCCTCTACGTCAACGACCTTCCTTGTGAAGTTCCTGGTATGAATTTGATTCTGTTCGCAGATGACACAACAGCAGTGAATACAAATCAGGACTTACGTGAACTCTCTGGTAAGATAGAGACTGCCCAGTTTAATCTAGACACTTGGTTTTTCGATAACAAGCCGAAGTTCCACGAAAATAAATCTCAGTTAATGTATACGAAAATGAGAAATATCATTTAACTGAGATATGTCAACTTGAAATTGACAACAAGCGTCTCATTTTACTATAATAATAATGATTTAATTCCTTAGCCACCTCTGGTGATGTAAAAATACGGTATTTTAGATTTGTTTTGTACACCCCTACATGTATTGTATTGTACTTTATCATAACCTAATTTTAGTAGACAAAGGTAGTAGCAAAGTGATAGATAACGTAGTATAGCTAACGCTGTAAAGTTCTATCAGGCATTCTAAACTTGATAAAACGATATAAAGTTGTCTTAAACGCATTTTGAAACGCGTACAATACAATTTTACATCATTTTAACCATTACAGAACAAGTATAATACAATGTTATACTAGCTGCACTAATGCCCGGTTTCTTAAACGATAAATAACTTTAGGTAAACATAAACTTTTCTTGATAGATAACTTTATGAAAAGTATAAATTGTTTACGATGCAATGTATACACTTTACCTACAGATAAAGTTTTGAGAAACGGTTTTTGGAAGTTATAGTGAATTTATCTTGAGTTTATCTCTACATAAAGTTATGTATCGTTTCAGAAACTGGGCATAAGTTATTCTCTACTGCTGATTAATAAAATTGGGTCAGGATAAAATACGATGTAATACACACAAAATTGGAAAAAATCATTCGAAATACCGTATCTTATAAACCTGATGTAAAGTTGCTTTTTATATGCATGTTAAAATAGGTATAATATCACCTTAAGTGACCAGCAATATTAGGTTATTCAGTACTTTGGGCTAATAGAGTTAGCATATGATAAAATACGATGCGATTGTATTAAGCAGCCACGATTTTATATTTGACACCTCATCATAATGTTTCTGAATAAATTTTTCCAATAATATGTTTGCGTATCTCGAGAAAATAAAGGTACCTTACTCTTATGTCGAATTCAAATCTTTGAAGAGATATTCAAACTTTGACGCGTGCATCTGGAATCTGGGCAGATGCGTAAGATTTCGTAAAGAATAAAATTTTCTGAGAAATCAATAATAGAAAACAATCCCTTATGTATCTAACTTTCTGTCGGTCACTGTATGTACAGGGTGACTATGCGAGAATTCCCACCCCCCTTTGAATTTAGAATGAAATGTTTATTACAAAACTTATACTGACTAATTCAAAGTTTTTGGTAGTGTTTACAGAAAAACGAACGAACATCGCGTAGCTGACATACAGATAAATTGTATTTCTTTAAACAGGACAGTCAATTAAATACTCGTAGGATATTGTCTAAACAATGCATCCGTAAAATAAATAGTTATCGAAAAATTCGTATTTAATGTCATTATTGAATTTTCCACGTATCAAGATATCCAAAACTGTAGAATGTGTAAAGTTGATATTTGCATTTTAAATGAATAAGGTGAAATAATATGAACCTAAGTCATATTTCACTTCATTGCAGAATTACAAGAGTTCAAAGTTTTACTGGCATAGTAACGAAGTATTATATTATCAACTTATAATTATCATTTAATTTTAAAACAAAATGATCTAATAAATGCTCAAAGTGTGCCCCTTGAGCCTGAATGCAAGCACATACCTACAAATCATCGAATCGTAAACACGAACTACGGTATCATCATTGTGAACTTCATTGGCAGCATCAATTATCCTTTTTTGTCGCGAATATTTATGTGATCATTGTAAACTAATAGTTTTAAGTTACCCCAAAGGTAAAAATCTAGAGGATTTAGGTCAGGGACCTCGGAGACTAAGCACTGGGACCTCCACGACTAATTCTTCTGTTGGGATAATGCATGTTTAGTCATTCAGTTACTCGTCTTCCATAGTGGGATAGGGCGCCATCATGCTGGTACGACATTTATTGCCCAAAGTAAAGTGGAGTGTCTTCCAGCATCGCATAAAGTCTACCATCCAAGAAACTAGCATATCTTTCAGCGGCAACGAGGAAGTTAACCGCTTAACAAGGAGGACCGCCACAAGTTCGTTTGTGGGACCAGGAAGCCGTCTTGCGGCATAGGAATGAGCATCTACAAGAAAGAACTCTAAGACACAGAGGGGAGACTCGGAGTATCCCTCTGGGAGAATCTTCCTGGTTTAAGACATTCCAAGATATTTCTTGGAAATTACAATAAGCAAAGAGCAAAAACCATGCTAGAATTAAATAAGTAGAAACAGACTATGTATCAATACAAGCTTCCTTACAGGGAATTGTCACCTTGAGGAACAGATGACAAGGATAGGTCTGAAACAGAAAAGTGACCGCAGGTTTTGCGGGGCGGAGGATGAAAGTCCGGAACACCTAATATCTAACTGCACTGCTCTCACGGAAACGCGTGTCAGTAATCTCAGAAAAGACTTCATAGACGAAGAAGATACCTTTTCTGAAACCATCACAGCTACTGCACTTTATTAAAACTCTGAGACTGGGTGGGGAGCTATAAGAGCGGCCAACTCTAGCAGCTTATAGCTCATATAAAGGGACACAATGGGATCAACAGGTCGCAATGCAATATCACCCTTAATTAAATCTAATCCAATCTAATCTAGACTCACCCCCAACTCAGATTAGAATTTACAATTTAGCAACGGTGGTACGTCGTCGTAGTAACGCAACAAGAAGCTGCAATCTCGGCAATGTTCCATAGTAACAGGATACAATCAGTGTTGTTAAGTATCTAGATGCAAGTTTCCAGATACAGTATCTAAATACTTTTTGAGTATCTAGATACATATCTCAGATACTACTAAAAAAATGTAACTGTGTCTGCATCTAGATACAATTACAGTGTATCTATTCATTTGAGATAGTCAGATACATTTTAGATACATTTTGAACTTCCATAAAAACAGCAGACCTTGGCGGAAATGCAACCTCCGATTTTACTGTCTCTTTCTTTTGATTTTGTTCAGTTTGTTTCAGTTTGTCAAATGAGTGTTCTATTTAAAATGCGATTTGATAGTTCAGAAACATGAACATTATCTTAAAAATTGGGAAATATAATTAACGAAAGTAGAAAATCAAAAGGAAAAGACTGTATTGTTGATTTTATCAACTTTTCTTGATTATGGGAACGCTCTCTTAGCTACAACAAGTTGCAACTAAGCATCCTAGATTCATTAGACACCACAGATCATAACATTTGACTTGTCTGATACGGAAGTAGAGTCTTTTCTGTTGATAACTTTATATTTTACGTTGACTTGACTTGGTTTCATACAAAACCAGGTAATTACTTATCAGCTTATTGAGCAACTTAATTACAAAGATAAATTTTCTATTTAAAAGGACATACTGTTGAAAAAAATGTGAAAATTATCACAGATTTTAGTGTGTACATTATTCACATATTCAAACGAAAACTTCGTCAATTTTCACAAAAAAAGTCGTTCTGGATCGCAAATAATACCGTACCTCCATTACTGCACATGGTTATTGAATTTTACACTTGCAAGTATCTTGATAAACTAGACCACCTTTTTGTCCAAAAACTTTATCGAACTTTTCAAGTTATGTTCGTGTAACGTAATACAAGATATCAGAGGGAAGAATTTTTTCTTCTTTTATTTCTTTTACTCATTTTAATGCATTACACAAATTACGAACTAAAAGTGTATGCATCTAATTATTGCTATTTATCGTCATGCTGTGTTACAACTAACAATATTAATATTTTACCTGCTCTGGTACACTTTAACGCAGCTGTACTCAGCTTCACACTCAATCTATCTATATGGTATATTCTATCTCACGTAGAATATACCATATAGATAGATTTACCCAAGGTAAATTTCCGTCCGCGCATTGATAATAACTCAATCCGCCTTTCGTTACGTTAACTAGCCGGTGTTGTTTATTATTGTTTAATTTTATTTCCTTGCTCTTTGAATACATACATATAAATTACATGCAAATCAATCGGAATTTCCTGCTCAAGTGTCTGCTACCGTTACGGTTATTTCAGCGTTCGTCGGTATAATTGTTCGCGATGAATTCCTCAATGTGGCTTCTGAAAGAGATCGAAAAGCAAGAAGTACGGTAACAACTCCCTCCCGATCAAGGGAGTACCGTTGCTGTACGTGACGTCAGTCAGGCAAACTGCGGATGACCCAGTAAAGTGACCATTTTGTAACGCTCCACGAGAAAACGAAGACATTGGCGCGAATTATTTTCGAATTCTGTGCGCGCAGGTGTTTCGCGTCTCACATTTATTCATTAGATGTAGGTTACAATGAAGTTCGTGCCGGAATCCAGTACCGGCCTAGCGTTTCGTTATATTCGCGAGGATACGGTTTCGTCGCAATAACGGGAGCATTCTCAGTTTTATTCGTATCAGTGGGACGCCGAGCGCCAATTATGACGACCAACGTGCACCATCCGCGTCTTGCGTGGGCAAGGGTGCCCCCCCCACCCCTCCACCCCACACCGTCTTCGCTGCAATCTTCTGTGACGGCCGACCTTCGGCCGTTTTGTTTTGTAACGCGCGTGTTACATGAAAATCGACTCACGCTCCGCCTCTAATGAAATTACGCCGCAGCTGATTTCACATCTAACACACTTATTGTATGTGAAATGGAAATCCGCAGGAATGCCGATGCCTCAATGTGAATTGAAAGTCGGGCCGCACTAAGGAAACGCAGTTGCTCAACCATGCCATTTCTAATCATTATTTCCAAAGTTTCTTTCTACTAGCAGAAAAATGTATTTCAGTTTTGCAAGCTTCAAGCAGATCATGAACTAAAGGAAATCGCAAAACGCAGTTTGATTAAAACGGCCCTAATTAACTGTCCGTAAGGCTGCCCACACATTCATGAAGCAAAAACGCTTTAAAGCAGAACGTTTTGCTGCAATGCAAAACATTTCGGTTAGTCACACACTGATAAAGCAAAATGTTTTCAGGCAAAACGCTTTCGGGCAAAATGTTTTCGGGCAAAACGTCTTCACGCAAAACGTTTTACTGCATTATAAAGCAACGCGACGTAACATCGAAGAGATAAAAAAATGTTCCGTATGAATCATTTACCTCTTTTTGCTGATTAAACTAAATCGTACAGATAAATCTTACGATTTTTAGAAAAATGTGTTACCTTTGCTCGCTGCCATAATTAATTTCTTTTTTTTTTATTAAACTCGCAATTGTAATTAGTTGTTACAATGACTTCG
This sequence comes from Prosopocoilus inquinatus, assembly GCA_036172665.1. NCBI lineage: Eukaryota > Metazoa > Arthropoda > Insecta > Coleoptera > Lucanidae > Prosopocoilus > Prosopocoilus inquinatus. Next base: position 53,639,768 of record CM069874.1, read on the forward strand.
GACGATGAGTCTGTGGCAGTTTTTGTAAATGTGTGCAAAAGAACAGATGAGTAATAAAAGAAAACGCTATTGGATGCATCCTGTAAATGAAGAAAGGGTTAAAAAAAGTACTCTAAAAACCTATGGAACCTGTACTGCGCTTTGTCCGTTGCATTATTTTCTCTTCTTTTCTCTTGTTTCACCGAAAGAAGATACACGCGTATCTCTCTGCTAAAAAAAAAAACGACATAGTTTAGGACGAAAAAACGTCTACTTCAGCAGAAAATTTTTTTTTGGTTACGTAATATTTAGTTTCACGTTAAAAACACATTCACAGATCGAAACGCTTTAAGTAAAAACGTTTTGACTGCAATCGCTTTAACGTGCTTTACAGCAAAACGCTTTAAGTGAAAACGTTTTGACTGCAATTGTTTTAGCGTGCTTTAAACTGCTTTATGTTTTGCTCTACCAGTGTGTGCTTGGTCCTATTTAAAGCATTGAAAAAGCACGTTCTAACAAGATTAGTCAAAAACGTTTTGCTTTAAAGCGTTTTTGCTTCATGAATGTGTGGGCAGCCTAAGGCCGCTTTCAAATTAGCCTTCAAAACGGACGGCCGTGCATCCGCAGATGCGCAGAGACGAGCCTAAGGTCGCTATTCATAAACCAAACTTACGCTATGCGTCCGCTTAAAATTTGCTATATTTCATAAACGGAGCATATTTCCCACATTTTTGGCGCATAATCAGTGAGGGCTTATTAATATTTTGTGAATTACTTTCCTACAATGTGGGAAATACATACCGTTTATGGTATACGGGTGTAAACCTCGATTCACACGTGCGTGTTTTTACCGCTGCGGTACCGCACTGGCGCCGCAATTGCAGTTAATTTTATGATATTTGCAGTGCACAATACTTTATAGGTATGTTTGTTATCCTGCACTAGTGCACACAGTATGAAGTTAGAACAAGACACAAATACTTTAGTGTACACTAGTGCAGGATAACAAACGGACCTTTTATCTTATTGACTAATGCACACGTTCGCACTTAACCGCACGACCAAAAACCGTACGTGTGAATCGAGGCTTAGGGAGGCCTGTCCACGACGCTGTCCGCCGTTCCAGCAAATTTACCTGTATAGTAGTAATACATTAAAGCCGGCTACTCATTACTCGGTACTTAGCAAGTGACGTAACTTGGCAAGGACTTGGCGAGTTTTTTTGCAAGTAAAAGTCAAACCGTACACATTACTTAGCTACGTCTAAGTAGCCAATCCGTTTAACACTTACCCGTTTGACTTTGGATAGTTTACCGACAACGAACGGGAAGTACAAGTAACGTGGCAAGTAGTGCAGAGTTGCACGCCGCGTTTTAATACACATTACTCAGCACTTGCTAAGTATTGGCAAGTGACTTAACTTGGCAAGTACTACTTGGCGAGTATTTGTGCAAGTAAGAGTCGAACGTACACATTACTCAGCTACTTCTACATAGCCAATCCGTTTAACACTTGCCCGTTTGACTTTGGATAGTTTACCGACCACAAATGGGAAGTACAAGTAACGTGGCAGGTAGTGCCGAGTTGCACGCCGCGTTACTCGACATTTGCTAAGTATTGGCAAGTACCTACTTGCCAAGTACCGTGTAATGAGTAGCCGGCTTTAGATTAAATTCTGGCGTGTCCACGAGCCGGCACGGTAAATCTTCAGAACACGTGGACAAAAGAGATTATAATCTAATGTATTACTACTAATCCGGTACATTTGTCGGGACGGTGGGCTGTGAAAATTCTTGTCGTGGACAAGCCGTCTAGGAGTCGATACACACGTGCGTGTTTTTGACGCAGCGGTACCGTATCGGCGCACATAGGAGTATTTATCATGAAAATTCGGCCAAAATTATTTTTTGATTTAAATGGTCTCTAAATCAGACTTAATGGCAATTTATATGTTTCAAAGAAGAATTAACAGCAATTAAAATGGCCTTTTTTCTGTTGTGGTTGCTTAAGTCTTGTCAAGACCTCAGGAGCGGGAGTATTTTGTGTGTGTAAAGTGTTCTATGACTTTGTTGCTTCCAAACCTCCTCGTCGTTGTATAGTTGTATAGCTTTGCAAACGTCCAAAGTAATTTGACATCAATTTTTCAGTATCGATTTGTAAACCACACCATATAATATTTAAAATTATTCTAATGGCCGAACTTTCCACCTCTTTATAAATTTATCTGCCAGATAATATCCTTGGAGACAATTGTATTGTATCGACCTTTTCCAAGGATGTTATTTGGCCAATAAATTTATAAAGAAGTGGAATGATCAGGCATAAGCCTATTTAGACCGTTAATTTTATAAAGCTTATAAAACTGCTATCCACAAAAATCCGAAAAGTTTCTGTTACATATAGTAAAGTAGAATCTTTGTACGTTGTAATCATGTAGGAAACTTTATCCAATTACATCCATAACGAAACAATAAGACCCGCGATATATTTATTTAATAACGAAGAAACGTTTTCTTTATAATTTGCTACAAAATAATGTTGCTTTTAAAAGCATATTAATTTTAAAATACATACCTATTTTTTCATGTTTCATAGTTGGTAATTCGACACCATTCGCAATAAAAAATTGAAAACACAATGTATAAATTACTCGCAAAAAGAAGTTGGCAGAATAATTGATTTAAGTGTTATTGGCAATTGTCGCTTTTCGACTGCTTTTGTCGCACGTTTTGCTCTTCCAATACAGAAAACAGGTATTGTCTAACATTTGTCATATATTTGACTCCCGTAAGAAACAAAAATATTTTGTATAAATGCAACTTTTAAAAATTGACTTATGGCCAGGTTTTCATAGTAAATACTCCTATCTGCGGCGCCTAGTAGTCGAAACGCCTAATCTATAGCGCTGTGCAAAATTCAAATCATAAAAGTTTATTGATTTTAACGATTTGAAAAATAGTTTTAAAATACGTAAAATCTATCCATTTTCATTCTAAGATTCGTTTTCTTCATCTCAGACGGACTCGAAGAAAGAAAATGTAGTTATTTGAGTAACTAAGGACAGAGCTCTGAACGATTTGTCTCATATAATTGACCAATTTCCTGTCATTGCCAGTTTTGTTGAAGGTTAAAGATTTGGAAGCCTCAAGAATATTTAAAAAAATAATAGTAGTTCATTTCTGCTTATGTAATAGTAATAACATAAGCGCATATTCTCCAACCTACATTTTTTCAGGATTTTAGTGTGAAAAATGTCATTTCGGCAAATTGTCCCAATTTATAAAAGTCACTAAAATTAGCTCTTTTTTTAGCTAGTCCTATTTGTCTTTTCTTTATTGATCAGTACTTCTAGTAGAATATGTGCTTACGATGATATAAACCTCTAAAATCGCCTTGCTGTAGTTTTTTTGCTTTAATAAAATCCTAAATATTGTCCTCTGTAAATTTGTTATTTCGGCAATGTCAAAGTTAAATCATCCTACCTAGTTTATCCAACACATCGACAATCTATTTTTATGTTAGTGAAGCAGACTATAGTTGTGTTAAAGTGCCAGAGCAGGTAAAATATTCATATTGTTGTTAGTTGTAACACAGCATAACGATAAATATCAATAATTAGATGCGTACACTTTTAGTTCGTCATTTCGGTAACGCATTAAAATGAGTAAAAGAAATAAAACAAGAAAAAAAAACCTTCCCTCTGATATCTGGTATTACGTTACACGAACATAACTTAAAAATTTCGATGAAGTTTTTAGACAAAAAAGGTGGTCTAGCTTCAAATCTGCCGAAAACGTCATTTCGATAACAAACTTGCATTACGGTTGTTTACCCAGCAACAAAATAGTTCTTTTTCCATTTCATAGGCTCATTTTTAATTAAAATCTTACCAAATTTTCGCGAAAAGTTTTTAAATTCTAAAAAAAAAACAAAAATACCGAAAAATAATAAACATGTTGTGTTCTAATTAATTTTTGTAATTTATCCCAGCCAATAAGATATCACTCAAATTTTTTTAATTTTGTTAAATGGCTAAAAGTCCGTTTTACAAAAATTGGAAAGAAGGCCTTCAAAAAATTAAGTTAAAAAATTCGAAAATGTAAGCTTTTGCCTGAAATTTTGCAGTAGTCAACAACAGAAAAAAAACTTAACTGAAAAAGGATATATTAATACAAACAGATTAATGAATTCGAATATACCAAATAAGTAAAGGATACCTGACTTGTTAGGTAAATATTTATCAGTTAGCCATGACGTTTTCTCGGTTCCATAAGCTAATATATTTCATAATTATCTGTTTAATTTTTCTCAATGTGAAATTACGTTAAATTAGTTTTCGGGAATCACTTGTTTATTTCTTTTGATAATATAATAAACGTTTTATTATTCTGAGTGTGCGTTTATTTCCCGTCCAATGATGAGCTGAAATTTGTATAAATTACCGAAATGACTATTGTGAATTACAGAAATGACAAATCAAAATCAAATAAGATTCCTTTAGTCATATTGAAACGTAAGTATGTATGGTCTTTGCTGATACTGAAAATGAACTTATTTAGCCTAATTTTATTATACTGACAAACAAAATTTAAAATAATTTTCATATCTTTTATTATTACTTTCTTTGTCAAACTGGACAATTATATGATATCCACCCATAAATGTAGATATAAAAAACATCAAACGAAATTCTCATATTAGTTTTAGGCCTGAAAATGTGTTACATTTAAGATTTTGTTTCAATTTCGGTTTCCCAAAATTTGATAAATTTGAATCCTTATTTTAAATCTGCTCGCTCACTATTGAAGTCATATTGCATAGTAACCACTCATATCCGTTAATTTTCGAGTTCAGATATGTTTGTGAAAAATTACTATTTAATTAATGTATACAGGAAATTGCAAATAAATATAGAACATGAATAAAAATAAGGAATGGGTGGTCGCTATTATAGGTTTTCCAAAAAAGTGTTTTAAATAAAACTTAAATAGCTAATTTATTTGCCACAAACTGGTATTTTTAACATTGTTCTTGTGACGTCATAATTTTGAACTGTGACGTCATCAATAATTTTCATTAACTTAAATCTATATTTTTTAAAGAGATAATAAAAATTTCGGGGAAATTAATTTAATTTTGCGAGTCTGTCTGTAGACTTCTCAAAATTTTTCTTATAAAATCCTATATTGTTTTTATATGGCCGTAAAGAGAGAAAAAATGTATTATCAATCTGGGCAGAAAAAATGTTTATCTCTGTAGGATTGATTTAGTGAATAAAATTTAGTAATAACCTTGTAATTTAAAAAATTATCGAAGACGTCACAGTCCCAGATTATGTCGTCACGGTCCAAGATTACGACGTCACAAGAAAAAAAACAAGAAAAACGCCAGTTTGTGGCAAATAAATAGTAATTTAACTTTTGTATAAAACATTTTTTTGTAAAACCTATAATAACGGCTCTTTCATCGTATTAACCTTCCTTACTTTTTATTCACTCTGTATATTTGTTTGCAATTTCTTGCAAATACTTTTTTTATTAATTTAATACAAACATTCTTTGTGGTTGTACACAAACACATTGCAATTCGAATATCAGCGGATATGAGTGATTAATAAATCATAAATTTCAACAGCGTGTCAGTTGACATAAAAGAATCATTCAGATTTAAAATGGTGACTATTCAATGTTCATATTACCTTTAGGAGAATTATCCATAGTTTTGGAAAACACAGGTCGCAACAGAATCTTATAACCAAGCCTGAAAGTGCTTAAGAAAAGACGAACATAAGCGTTTCGTTTATTGTTTTGTGTAGTATACAGGGACCTACATTATCAATTTGTTTCAATTGTTTATCTGCTCTTGTTTCTGAGATTCAATGCCTACTTGATTTTTTTTAAAATAACAACCTGCTAATTTTTTTTCTGTATTTAATATTTCGTTTAATTCTTTAAACGACCACATAAAAATATTTATCTATTGCATAAGAAAATTTTCGAGAAAATAATGTTTGAATGAAAAAGTTAGAAAAAATGGTTTACACTGATATTTGGTATTTGTTTTCATATTTTTAAGGCAATTTTTATTAAAATTTTCTTTAGTGCTATCTTAAGAACAGCCCATAATCTTGTGGTCTTCCAGTTTTTTTGTTAAAACTAGAATTTTTGTCGATTATCAGACAATAAACCATTTTTCCTAACTTTTTCATTCAAACGCTTTTTTTCCCGAAAATTTTCTAATGTAATAGATAAATATTTTTATGTGGTCATTTAAAGAATTAAACTAGCTATTAAATAAAGGAAAAAAATCAGCAGGTTGTCATTAAAAAAAAAAATCAATTAGACGTTGGATTTCAGAAACAAGAGCAGAAAAACAATTGAAATAAATTGGTAATGTAGGTCCTATTGACTCTGAATCACACACCAAATTTCAAATAGACACGTCAAACAGTTTTCGAAACATTAAGCCGGTTCCATGCTTTTGTCCTTCCCCATATTTGTTTTCATATTTTTAAAATAACTTTTATTGAAGTTTGCATTAGTTCTATCTTAAAAGCAACCCATAATCTTGTGGCCTTCTAGTTTTTTTTTGTTAAAACTAATATTTTTGTCGAATATCAAACATTAGACCATTTTTCTTAACTTTTTCATCAAACGTTATTTTCTCGAAAATTTTCTTATGTAATAGATAAATATTTTTATGTAGTCGTTTAGAGAATTAAACGAGCTATTAAATACAGGAAAGAAATCAGCAGGTTGTCATTTAAAAAAAATCAAGTAGGCATTAGATCTCAGAAACAAGAGCAGATAAACAATTGAGAGAAATTGGTAAAGTAGGTCTTATTGACTTTGAATGATATACCAAATTTCAAAGAGATACGTCAAACAGTTTTCGAAATATTAAGCCGGTTCCATACTTTTGCCCTACCCTGTATATCAAGACCTTGATCTATGGCCTTAATCAAACCTCTATCGATCATTTTGATGACGATGTCAAATTTAACAAATCCACAGCAGATTCATAATCGCATTTAATAAAATAAATTTTCCAATAAATTTTAATTATTGCTCCGGTGAGGAATTTGAGAGACGTTTAGAAACTTCAGTTTCAGAATCAATTTACGCCGCCGAAACATTGTGTTTGTCAAAGTGTGCCAGTTTTCAAAGGCCGCAACTGTACATTGAACTTCCTTTATAAATCATTTTAAACGGACATTTAAGTTGCTTTTCCGTTTCACTGAGTTTCAGTTCAGTTACACGCTGGTAATTTTTTTTTATTTCTTTAATAACAGGCATAAATTACAATTGAGAAAAAAAACAGTCACCATTACTATATAAAAACGAAACTCATGGCTATTTGCATACAATATGTATACTGAGAATAGAGAAGGGGAAGTTTGTAAACCTAAGAACAATCACAACAAATAAATAAATCGTCATGTGTACGTTTCTTTATTAAGTCAGACAATATAACCAGCAGTTATCGTTTGAAATACTCGGATGTAGAAACGACTTGAAGCAATAAGTTATCATTATCAGCAATGTTATTATTGGTTGTTAACGTGTGCAAGGATTGCAGATGTTTGTTCTTAGCCACAAAAAAAAAACTAAAAATATCATTGGCGTTAATTTATCCGTCTATCGCTCGATTTTACATTGTCTAGATATGTTTTGGTTAGCGCAAAACGACAGTTAAATATTATTATCACGTTCCACAATCTGCGGATAAAATGCTGATAATCTATCTGACAGATAATTATGTCAAAATAACTAACTGGCAAATCCACCTCCGAATAGTGCATTACTCTGTAGTTAACATAAACAAGTTGAGGTTAGGTGGGACCAAAAAGAGGTTGTTTTGAAATGTATCGAGAATTATTTAATGTAAACGTTTTTGAGTTCGATGAGTCAGATGAGGAAGAATATGAACGGTTACGTCGGCCTAAAATCATCAAAGAAAGAACGAATTATTTCACTGAACAAGATGATAATAATTTTGTAATAAGATTCAGACTTAAAAATGCAACAGTTACAGGAATATTACAACAAATACAAGAGAATATAGAATCTCCTACAGACAGGTAGATTCTTTTCTATTATTATGCTTCTGCTTAACATAAATACTGCGTTTTTAGGAATCAAGCTATAACACCGTTGACAAAATTATTATTAACTTTGCGATTTTATGCCATTGGCAACATGGTGCAAACAATTGCAGACTTTTCTGGTGTGAGCAAACCATCTGCAAGCAGAATTATTAAAGTAGTGTCAGAGTGCATAGCAGGATTGCGGCCTGTGTATGTCAAATTTCCAGAAGCCGGAGAAATATAAAATGTTGCAATTAAATTTTACAATATAGCAAGATTCCCACGAGTTTGTGGTGCAATTGATTGCACTCATGTTCGGATATAGAGCCCTGGTGGGTATTAATCTTTCATTTCTGTATTGTTTTACTAATTATTTAGTTTGAAATAGGTGGAGAGAATGCTGAATATTTCCGAAACAGTAAAGGTTTCTTTTCCTGGAACGTTCAGGTTGTATCAGGACCAGATCTAAAGATTTATGACATTTTTGTCCATTGGCCGGGATCTTCCCATGACCAAACCATATTCAATAACTCGTAAAAACAAAATTTGAAACTAATGAAATGAGTAACTTTGTCCTTCTTGGAGATAATGGTTACGGTCTGCGACCTTATCTTTTAACTCCATATTTGCATCCAGCAACACAGGCTGAAGAGGCATATAATAGGGCTCAAATCAGAACAAGAAACGTCGTTGAAAGGTGCTTTGGCGTCTGGAAACGGAGATTTCCAGTGCTATCATTGAGACTGAGATTGGCTGCAGAAACTGCTCAGGCTGTAATAGTTTCTGCAGCAGTGCTACATAACATTGCAATTAATGAAAAAGACGAAATATCACAAGAGGAAATGTACATTCCTGAAGATGTTGTACCAGTGGACAATGTTCATAATGATGGAAATAATGACATAAGAAATGTATTAGTTTTAAATCATTTTAATATGTAACAATTTTGTTTTGTACACGTCTCAATAATTACTTTGAATAATCAGTCTTTTATTTTTGTATATATTTACTGTAAAATAAAAATACTAGTTCAACAAAAAATAAAACTTCTAATTAAATAAATAATTACGTATGTACTGTCGACGCAAAAAATAATGACAGAATTTAGGTAACAGGAACATTGTAAATGGGTCATTACTTTATGCGTCGACAGTACATCCAACAGAAAAACAAGATCATAAATCCAACCAAACGACAAATAAATAAATGAAAATTCTTATATGAAAGAATAAGAACGAACAAAATAAAAATTAAAAAAATAAATAAATCAAAATTCTTACATGAAACTTAATATTTATGAAAATATTACAAAATTAACATGAAGTGAAAGCCTTCAGTTTTAATTCTGCTAATTTCCTTTCCGCTGTTCCTTTTTTTAATTGTTCTTCAACATACTTCATTTTAACCATGTGCAATTCATTTTCCTTCTGAATTTTACTTTCATCTTCTGCTTTTAATATTTCTTTTTGTAACTTAAACAATTCAATTTTTAAGGTGACTAATTCTTCATATTTCTTGTTAGGTTTTTGGTGATAGGGTTGTGCTTTCTTCATTAATGTTTTTGCTGTTGCAGTTCGTTCTAAAATATAATCAAATTTAAATACACATGCACACCTTTATTTAGTGATTGAGCTATCAATTAATGGAACATGCTGCAGGCTCAGATACTATGCATTAACCGTTTTCCATCGGTTTTCCTTGTCTTTCCACGTTGTTGCGTTTGAATTTTTATTTTCTATAACATTCCTGTGTTTCTCGATCAACTCTATGAGTAACTCTATTTCATTATTTGTGAAATTCGCTGCACGTTCTCGTTTTCCGGTCATCATGTAAACCATAGATAAACCATGTAAACAAAGTTAGCAAATTTGTGAGGTTAGAAAAATTTTAAAACTATGACCATGAATATAGCGACATATAGGCTAGTATTTACTTTTAATACCAACTGCAACAAATAAATTTGTTAACTAAGAGATACTAAACTGAAAGAATAAAAGGTGTTGTAAGACAATACTGTTGCTTATACTGTAGAATATATTTATCCATTAGATAGTAATCCAACACTTTATCAGCACATTGTAAGACTGGGCCTATGTTTATTCCAGTTGGTAGTTCTTTGTAAGAAATTTAAGTCCAGGATAATATCAAGAGAGAAACTTTTTTCTCGCATCTTTCATTAAATTTTGTAATTATCTTTTGTATTGTAGTAAACATAAATAATGAATTGCCGCTGACGTAAATCGTTAAAACTCCAGAGTGATAAACTAGTCAATGTTGCAATTAAACTCGTGAATACCCGGCCAAGCAATCTGCCAGCCGACGTAACAACGAACGTGTATCTGGCGAAGCCCAGAAATTCCTATAAATGTACGCAGACATGTTCCTGGCTGACTCAAACCCCCCCGGCGGACGTCACGGCAAAAACAAAAGGTTGGCCAGGAAAAACACACAGCTGATAGGTTAGTAACGCGTCCAGCGCATTCCGCAATCCTGGCAGTGTTTGGCGATAACTTGTTGGCCGACTGCCTGGTACATACACACTTTTGGATCGTGATCTTGCAAGTAGTGATCGAAGTAATACAACAAGCGTAGTTTGCGTGTCAGTGACCCCTGACTTATTTGAAACTGTTTTAAAAATTCTAAACTGATTTAAAAGAGGAAAATAAATATATTACACCAAACAACCCACGTATAAAAATTTAATTTTTACGCCAATTTTTAAGGCGCCAGTAGATTATACGCATATGTACCTTTTCATTTTGTTACGTTTGTGTACAACCACAAAAGAAGTTTGGTGTCCGATTGAGGCCCGATCTTACTACCTCAAGAATTAATGGTTACGTTAAGGGTGGTCTTGCGCCTAAGAATTATATGTACTATTCGTTTTGTGAGTTAATCTTGCGAATTAATAATCAGAATGTATTGACAATTTGTATGCACGCGCTAAATACCCTAGATATTAAAATAAGAAAGTTTTATTATCGTATGATATACAGTTTTATTGTTATAAATTTTTATTTCCCTGACTACACAAACGTGTTACTTTTTGATGTCCATAACTCGGTTAATATACATTTGGAGAGGATGATCTGACTTTAATAGCAAGACAAGGTACCAAAGTATTATTAACAATTAAAATAACTTCCATAAATTATATATTTTTGAAATTAAACCCCCAAAACTATTCTTTGTATTTAAATACATATAAACTGCAGTAAACCGGAAGAGTCATAGATGTCGCTAGAATTTCGGTTCGTTCTAGGTTCGTTTAAAGTTCGTTATCAGATACGTTAAAACTGGGGGAGGTCTGCTTGGAATCTATCTTTTTTCACACCACTAATGGGTAATTATCTGTTCTTTACACATTTCAGTTCCTTACGGTCATGTTAGTGGTAGACAAGTGCTACGAAAGAAGTTAACATTTGAGCGTTTACGGTAAAAATTTGTAGAATGTGATAGATTGTTAGAATAGGTAAATGGATATTGTTATTATCTTTTAGAAATGAAAATTAAATCAGAAAGAGCAATCATAAATAAACTCTATAATCAGAGACCTAAACGATCACGTCGCTCTGTTCTGGCTAGAAAAAAATGGAAGTGTTTAGAAAAACTCAGGGAAAAACAGTACGTAGATGATCTTTTCTTTTCAAATAAATATTTTAGGGACTTATTAAATCATTTGATAAATGTTATGGTAGTATTTTCGATAACGTAAAACATTCTTCTTGTCACTTCTAATTTGTAATTGCAACAAACTAAATACCTAAAATTACTTTTTTCATTAATAAGTAATAAATAATAATTATTGTCGGACATATTTTTCGATGTACTACTCGAATTTTAAATGAGTTTTTATGACCTAGGACTATTTGTCGAAATAATTCATATTATAATCGGCATCTCCGCAAGACGGTTTTGAATCATAAATCAAGATCCTTACGAGAAAATATAAGAAAATTTAGATTACGGGCCTGAGGTTGAAGAAGTTGAACCTGAGGGAAACGATTTGCAGTATCTTTGTGACATCAAGCTACAAGAGCTGTAAGTGGACGAACCAAAAAGGAATTCAATTGCAAAGGAAACAATTGGCCAATTTGGAAATACTTTGTATGAAAGAGAAAAGTGCGACAGACTAACAGCAAGTTTATTCGGAAAAGTGGGAAAACGACGAAATAATACACCATGCCATAATTTAGTTAAAAATATATTATATAGAAATAATTTTTATTCTAAAGCGTCAGAATACGGCCAAATGAATGAATCAGTGGCAATAGATTTATTTGAATGAATCACCAATTTAAAAGTAGAGCGGAGTGGTCTCTTTATTGATATAGACAATGGATTTTTAGGAGCAAGTCCAGATGGTGAAGTTTTACATATTACTTTCCTAATATAATTTTTTTTTAATTCATGTACTTTTTGAGTGTAGGTCTGATCGGCAACGATGCTTTGGTAGAGGTCAAATGTTTGTTTTCATCATCAAAAGAAAATGTAATCCTGAAAGAAGCTTGTAGGACAAAAAAGAATCTTCAGCTTAAAGATAATAAATTGTCCTTAAAAAGAAATCATGATTATTATTATCAGTTATATTGAAACGCGAATGTCGTGTAGTATCACATATTTTTTTTGCATTTCAGATACAGGGGCAATTGAATATTGCAAAAAGAAAAGGTTGTTATTTTATAATTTTTATTAATAACGATACAAACATTTTCTATGAAAAAACTGAAGTAGATGTACCATTTTGGAACAAATTATTACCTAAATTAACATTGTTTTATAAAGAATGTGTTTTACCAGAAAAAAAAAACAACCAAATTAACAAGAAAAAAATTTTTTTTTTCAGAAAAGTTTTGTGCAAATCGTTCTTGATTGCAGTGAAAACTTCGAGCAGCCTCTGTACAGCTGTTTCAGCCCTGCTTTCAGGCTGCTCGAGGTTTTCACTGCAATCAAGAACGATTTGCACAAAACTTTTCTGAAAACTTTCATTATGCTTTGACAGCAAGCATGGCCGCCTTGCATGGGGGGGGGGACTTATTAGGAGCAAATCCCGCTTCAATTTGTCTATCCTACTGCAATGTCGGGTCAAAAAGCGATAGTAAGATGTCGCTATTTTATCTGTTCAAATTAACAAGGTAAAACTAAATTAATTTATATACATATATTTACACAAGTAAACTAATTTAGTTACATAGCAGGCTTCTTAGATTTGTATCGAAGCGTTCATAATCTCTCTTCCATCAAACGTTGGTATCTCAACAGAATGGGCGTGTGAAGGTGTACGGAGCTGCTCTTTTTATTGCATGCAATTATTATTATTGTTCTTATAAATTGTTTATTGCAATGGCATTGCTGATGTTTCAGAAAAAAAACTCGTTTTCTGCAAGAATAATTATGTAATTTGTTTTTACATTTCGGAATATTTACTTGTTGAAAAGTAAGTTTAGCCCGAGATGCTGATAATATGGACAGATAAACAAAAAGTGGCAGACCTACAATAAAAAGGAAAGGAGTTATTGCAAACTGTTACGTATTATGTTATTTTGAACTGAACGTTTTGTTTTCTATGGCCTCCCTTTATCTAAAATTTTAAAAATCATCGTTGTTATGCAACGAGTCGTATTTCTCTCTTTATTCTTACAAGGCATGAACTCGTATTTAATCGAACATCGAAATATTACGATTTAAATACGTCAATAAAATTAAAGTGTCCTCAGAAATACTGACCCATCAATCAAATTCAAATAATTGCTACCTTTTTCTTTTTTGATCATCGATTAATGTAACTGAGCACCTTCTCTTGACAACTTGTTTATTTACTTCTTTCTCTCCTGACGAAGCTATCAGTCGTTAGTGAAACGTTGAGGGCTTCTTCTAATTTTAATATAGTCTGTTTAAAGTTTAAACTTTCTTTAATATCAACAAAAATGTACACTTATTTTTGAAACAATATTAAACGTCACATTAAAATAATAATAGTTTAATTAGAAAAAAATCTAGAAATTTCTTATGCTAACGTTTAATAATTATTCGACAGTTCTGTTGCAATATTAGTAATAATATGTTGATCTAATTTTATAGACCAGTTGGTTTATTTGAGGAACAAAAATTAAAATTATTATTATTATTGTTATTATACAGCTTATTCAAATAAATTTATGCACAATTTATGTGCCTTATATATACATATATCAATAATTTTATTCCAGCTCAATTAAAAGTTTCCTTTCTTATAAAACATCTTTGTAGTATGTATTATTTCAGGCTGTTAAGTTGTGTATGTGCCACACGTGCCATTTATAAGATTAAGCATAAAAAAGCATTTGTTTCCCTATTTTTAAAGTGACTTTAAATTAAAGCTTCCTTAAAGTCTGATTATGAAAACGGCCTTTATAAAATTTAAAAAAATATCACTACCTTTTAAGCCTTTGACTGTAAGTCACAAAAAAAAGAAAAAAAGGTTCGACCAATCGATATTCCTTACTTTTTATTCACACTGTATAGGTTGTAATTATATCAAATATTTATTTATATTCTTTAAATTATTTAAGAAAAATTGTGCCACAATATTTTTAAAACATAATTTTTAAAATTTGTACTGTACGTAAGTACATATAATATGTATTTGTCTTATTCTTGAAATAATATGTACTAAATTTTATTGAATATAACGAGAAAATATTCTTGGTTTATGTGACACCTAAGTGCATAATATAATCCAGATGCCGTACCCCGTACCCAAACCACTACGCTCAAAATTGTAGTCCCTAAAGCCACTGCCCATCAGGTTATCCGACTTAATACAAAAACTAAGCGGCTGCTATGTAAATATAAATTACGTGCCGCCTCTTCGATACTGCAAACAAACACTTGCTACGCCATCTCTTATTTGTGAATTAAAAAGAAAATCGCAAGACACCCCTTAAGTGAACGGTTATTTTGAGCAAAATCATTAAGGGCCGGTTTCACCAATCTAGTTTAGTACTTTAAACTCGTTTAGGAGTGCACTCGTTTGACACGTTTCACCATACATTAAATCGCGTTTAATTTTGGTTAATCAAGTTTAGCGTTAAACGTCCATTTTTGACAAGTTACATTGTTAATCGTGATTAGTAACGTCAAATTTTCATTGCGAAAATACAGAAAACGACTGAAGAGATCTGGTCTTTGATGATGATAGCGATGAAGAATACTGGGTGTCTCATAACTAGAGCATCGAGGAAAATAGCCCGTCCAGTCTCCCAGATGCCGATTATGCATCGTAACACCACCGGTGTAGCGCAGATCTGAATCGTTCGATTGGCCGGTTTAACAGAGACGCGCGTTGTTGAGTATTCTCATCTATTCGAAATTCGAATAGGGAGGAAAATACTAAAATTTCTCAGCTATTAATTGTTATTAAAATTAATTATTAAATAACGTTCCAAATGTTCGTTCGTTCGTTCGTTCGTTTCGATTTGTCGTGAGAATGTCTTGTCTTTTAAAGCGAGAAAACGATCTCTCAATATAACAGGTTGTGAGAGACGCTTTCTCTAGGTAAATTTTGAACTCTTCAATATTTACGGAGAGACTGAGCAATCAAATAAATGTCGAATCGTCAAAATCAAAATTAATGAGACGCAGAATTCGATCGTAGAATCCCCGTGCCTATCGGAAATGCAACGAGAAATCGAGACCCGCCGCGCGCGGAATACAATGCCTCCGAGTCTGGACCCTCAGATTCGAGGCCTTACTCATAACCTACGGAGGAGATTACAAGGATAGCTAGGGGAGATAAAATTAAAGAGTTTTTCTTAATAAATTTTTGGTAAAAACACGCAGTAACTAAAAATTTACAAGAGTTTAAAGCGAAATTAATTAACAAGCAAAAGTTACTCCCTGTAGTAATATTTTACGTTTTAAAATCAAATTTGAGACATTTGTGAGTTAATTGAACACTGCTTTACAATAAACAACTATTTTAAAGAAATAGTTTAATTTTTTCTTCTAATGCCGAAAAACGAGTTTTCATCTCGTTGTGCACCGCCTACTAATTAAAAGCAAAACTAGGAAACAGATTAAGGGCCGGTTTCACCAAACTCAGTTAAATTTCTCCTAAAACAGGATTAACAAAACGCGATTAAATCTTATGGCTGGTTTCACAAAGCCTTGTACATTTTAAACGAGTTTAATGTGTACATGTTTTACCAATAATATTTGTTGTTGGGTTAATCGAGATTAGTTAAGCGAGTTTTACTTTCACGGTCTCGCCGAAAACGCACGAAAGCAATCGAAATGTGTATAGTATACCTCTGTGGTATACCTATTGTCAAAGAATTGTCAGTGGTAAAGGCGCCTTTTATTTTTCTACAGATAATTTTGTAATTAAGGCACATTTGTTGTTGAAATGGAAAAGAAAAAAGGAAAAGAAGTCCTAATTTGACTGCAGGAGAGTTCTGCACGGTTTTAGTAGATTTAGTTACAGACCTTTAATGTAATTGAAAATAAGCGGACAGATACTGTAACCCAGCTACAAAAAGCGGAGGAATGGGAAGAAATTGGCCGCAGCTTCAACGCCATAAGCAGTAGTTGCCACAGAAATCCGAAAACTTTAAAAGCAGCATGGGATAATTTGAAAAAAAATATAGAAGAAAAGTATTTGCCGATGAGCGCATACAGACAGTGACTGGGACCGGTGGCCGACCAGCGAAAAAAGATAAATACGATCCGCTACTAGGCCGCGTCCAAGAACTAATAAAGCCCACTGTGGATGGTTTGAAGAATGTCTTCGATAGCGACTCGATTATGAGTAAGTGCAGATTGTCATCACAAATATTTCATTAATTTCAATATTATTGCTGCAACAAAATTTTTTTGAAATATGAAACTTTTAATTTTTGCCTCGAAATTTATTTCTTATACCGCGAATTTTGTTATTATATGAATGCAAAGATAACCAAAATGTGTTTTGAATTTGACAGATGCATCTTATACTGAAGTGGAAGAGATTGATGCCAAGGAAAATTCTAATGGCGAGGTAGTTCCAATAGTAAAGTGTTCATCGTTTTTAACAGCTATGTCAGCTAAATATACATATTTTTTTCTTTAGGATACTTTTCCAAACGGGGATTGGTCTCATTATCACCTCAAATGCTAAGAACACCAATTTCCTCTGCTCTGCGTACAGTGACCAGTGCAGACATTAATCAGATCCTTGACCAAACTAGTTCTGATTGCATAGAGTTTATAAAAGAATCTACCTGTTAGAGGGAAACTCCAACTGCCCCTCAAATTGTTCAAGGATGACCAGGGCAGACTGTTTGGAAAGCCTGAAACGAGTGAAAATCTACATCGTCGTAGTCATCAAAATAATTGTTTCTTTCACGAATCCATCTTGGCCGACGCCTAAGAATATAATCTTCTTCATCATCAGAAGACCAGATCATACACCTCTTGAGCCATTTTTTGTATTTTCGCAATGAAAATTTGACGTTACTAATCGCGATTAAGAAGGTAACTTGTCAAAAATGGACGTTTAACGATAAACTCGATTAATCAAAATTAAACGCGATTTAATATATTGTGAAACGCGACAAACGATTAAGGTCCGGTTTCACCATCACAGTTTAACTTTAAACTTCGCTTTATTCCCATGGTAACAATTGCAAGGATAATTGTTTCCATAGGAATAAAACTGAGTTTAAAGTTAAACTGTGATGGTGAAACCGGGCTTAACTTAGATTAACTGCACTCCTAAACGAGTTTAAAGTACTAAACTAGATTGGTGAAACCGGCCCTAACATGGATATTTAATGAATTGTGGTTTTGATAAATTTAGAGTTTATTTAATAATAACGTTGCATTTTGTGAAATAATTTTTATTTATTAAGAAGCTACAGGTGTAAATTAAAGAAGAAATTAAGAAAGTTAAGCTGCTGTAACTTTCTTATTATTGGGATTTGGTCAAAAGCGAATTAAGAAGAAAACTTTATTTTGATTTTCCACAGCTGCCCTTCCAATCTCCTCCGTAGGTTGTGAGACACCTCGTATATTCTTAGGCGTCGGCCAAGATGGATTCGTGAAAGAAACAATTATTTTGATAACTACGACGATGTAGATTTTCAGACTCGTTTCAGGCTTTCCAAACAATCTTCCCTGGTCGCCCTTGAGCAAATTGAGGGGCAGTTGAAGTTTCCCTCTAACAGGTGGTTCTTTTACAAAGCAGTAATATAAATTTTTAAGAATTAATGCGAAAATGTTATACCGGATATTCAGGGGCATCCGATGAAATACGAAAATGGCAGAAGTATTTAATAGGTACGCTTTACCAAAAGCCTTTGCATATTAAAAAAATGTGTAGGTTTGCATTAGTGTTGTTGTATTCATATTTGTTATTTTTTATCATACATTTCGGAATCGAATGCCAATGTCATACAGCGAATTTATGTAAGTTGCTTAATTAATTAACAATAATTTAAGTGTTATTAGCATTAAATCTATGTTGCCATGTGGTGCAGTAATAGGCTGTTTCATTAAAAATAACACTGCAATTTAACAGTTCTTGCAAAGAACGCAATTTTTGTTAATCGCCATCCCACATTTAAAATTGGTGACTGTCTGGAAAGTAGAGATGTATTTCTTTCAAATTTCGGCCTGCTATTACTTATGACGTTTTCAATTGGCTGCGTCAGAGCATTTTCGAGTTTTTCTATCTTATTTTAACCTCATCCACTATTAACAAAGAATGGAGATAATCTCCTAACGTTCTGAACCAAGGAACTGAAAACGCTATTAAAGTAATCCCCAGGTAGAAGTTTGAATTCAGATTGATTCTCGCATAAAATACGAAATACTAAATAAAAAATTTTTAGTTGTACATAAAGTGTACTTGTGCAATTTTTGATAATTTATTTTTTTTGATGAAGTACTATAAATATCATTTTGCGGACGCTATTATTATCTGTTCACTTGAACTTGTTTGACGCACTGAGCTCCTCTAATACGCTGTTCAAACTTGATCGCATGTTTTACGAACATCCTGTACTAGAGTTAATGAATGAAATACTAGAACTCTTTTTAATTACAGAAACTTTTCAAATACCACCTATGCATCAGTTGCTAGCCACACTGGTGTTGTAATCATTTAAGCATTGGCGACTATGGTGGATTCAGTAAGTCAACTGCAAATAGAATTATACATAAGGTCAGCGCTGCTATTGCTTCCCTTCGACCTCAATATGTCCTTTTTCCAACTACACCACATGACATCCGAAAAGCCCAAATGGATTTCTACGGTATTGCAAGATTTCCAAAAACCGTTGGTGCAATGGACTGTACTCACATCAAAATAAGTTCCCCAGGAGGGGAACATGCAGAGTTGTATCGAAACAGAAAAGGGTATTTTTCACTAAATGTCCAGGCCATTTGCAGTACTAACCTAGAATTTACAGACATCGTAGCAAGATGGGCAGGGAGTACACATGATAGTACCATATTTAATAACTGTTACCGAAGGGCCATGTTTGAACAAGGAAGATATGGCAACTCTGTTTTACTTCTTGATTCAGGGTATGCTTGTAAATCTTATTTAATGCCTCCCCTAGAAGAAACAAGAAGTCCATAGGAGCAGCTTTACAATGACTCACAAATACGATCAAGAAATCCAGTGGAGCGACTCTTTGGATGCTGGAAGAGGCGTTTTCCAGCCTGCATCTGGATAACGTACCTCCTATAATTGTGGCTACAGCAGTATTACATAATATACCATGCCGAGCTGAAGAAGAAATGCCTCCTGATGATCTTTTTCTGCATCTTCATAGGGCATGGGATATTTGCTTCGAGAAGGAGAGATGGAAGAGCATGTGGCCGATAGATTGAGGCAACCTAGACACGATGCTGTACGTCGGTCAATTATAGAGAACTATTTCATAAGTTTACTTTGATGCTAAAGAACGAAATCAGCAGGTTCATTTCTTGGTATTGAATGTATAACATTTGTTTGTAGTAGCTTCACCGACAATAGTGAAAATAATGAAACAATATTTTATGAAGATAATGGTTTATGTATTATTTTTGCGAAAAATAACTGTATGGATTCTAAAATGCAATTCAAATACTATTTTGCTATAGGAAATATATATTTAAAAATAACTTCGTCAGTACTTGCCCATTTCGTGCTTTCTTTTTTGATTTTCTAGCTCTAACAGCAGTATTTCTGTTTTTAATTTTTCCTGCTTTAAGCGCTCTTTCTCTTGCTCCAATCGAATTTGGAACAGCTCATTAAGCAAATTAGTCTGTTCAATTGAATACTTTTGTGGCTAATTCTAGCGCTTCTATCTTTGCTTTGTGCAGTCCAGTCATTTCAATAACTTGCTGTGATGGCAGAAGTGGGCATCGCCTGCGGGCCCAAGCACATTTTTTAGATGGTGGCTACACTGACAGTGGTTGACGAGATGTTTTTGTAGCATTACTGGTGCGATTATTACAGTCGGTATTGGGTACTGTTGCAATAGCAGCACTTGCAGCACTGGTGCCTAGCTAGCATTTCCATTTGGGCGTTCGTCAATGCCAGAGCCCGTGAGATTATCATTTATGTTAATTCAAACTCTATGCAATCAGAACTAGTTTGGTCAAGAATTTGATTAATGTCTGCACTGGTCACTGTACGCAGAGCAGCGGAAATTGGTGTTCTTAGCATTTGAGGTGTATAATGAGACCAATCCATGTTTGGAAAAGTATCCTAAACAAAAAAAAAAATTTATTCTGTTAACTAACTGTTACCAAAGGGCGATGTTTGAACAAGGAAGATATGGCGACTCTGTTTTACTAGTTGATTCAGGTTATGCTTGCAAATCTTATTTAATGCCTCCCCTAGAAGAACCAAGAAGTCCACAAGAGCAGCTTTACAATGAATCACAAATACGATCAAGAAATTCAGTGGAGCGACTCTTTGGATGCTGGAAGAGGCGTTTTCCAGCCTTAACCTTGGGGCTACGAGTGCATCTGGATAACGTACCTCCTACAATCGTGGCTACTGAAGTATTACATAATATACTACGCCGATCTGGAGAAGAAATGCCTCCTGATGATCCTTTCCTGCATCTTCATAGGCCATGGGACATTTTGCTTCGAGAAGGAGAGATGGAAGAGCATGTGGCCGATAGATTGAGGCAACCTAGACACGATGCTGTACGTCGGTCAATTATAGAGAACTATTTCACAAGCTTACTTTGATGCTAAAGAACGAAACCAGCAGTTCATTTCTTGGTAGTGAATGTATAATATTTGTTTGTAGTAGCTTCACCGACAATAGTGAAAATAATGAAACAATATTTTATGAAGATAATGGTTTAATGTATTTAAAAATAACTTTGTCAATTCTTACCCATTTCGTGCTTTCTTTTTTGATTTTCTAGCTCCAACAGCAGTATTTCTGTTTTTAATTTTTCCTGCTTTAAGCGCTCTTTCTCTTGCTCCAATCGAATTTGGAACAGCTCATTAAGCAAATTAGTCTGTTCAATTGAATACTTTTGTGGCTAATTCTAGAGCTTTTACCTTTGCTTTGTGTAGTCCAGTCATTTCAATAACTTGCTGTGATGGCAGAAGTGGGCATCGCCTGCGGGCCCAATCACATTTTTTAGATGGTGGCTACACTGACAGTGGTTGACGAGATGTTTTTGTAGCATTACTGGTGCGATTATTACAGTCGGTATTGGGTACTGTTGCAGTAGCAGCACTTACAGCACTGGTGCCTACGCTAGCATTTCCATTTGGGCGTTTGTCAATGCCAGAGCCCGTGAGATTATCATTTATGTTAATTCAAACTCTATGCAATGAGAACTAGTTTGGTCAAGAATTTGATTAATGTCTGCACTGGTCACTGTACGCAGAGCAGAAGAAATTGGTATTCTTAGCATTTGAGGTGTATAATGAGACCAATCCCCGTTTGGAAAAGTATCCTAAACAAAAAAAAAAATTATTCTGTTAACTAACTGTTACCAAAGGGCGATGTTTGAACAAGGAAGATATGGCGACTCTGTTTTACTAGTTGATTCAGGTTATGCTTGCAAATCTTATTTAACGCCTCCCCTAGAAGAACCAAGAAGTCCACAAGAGCAGCTTTACAATGAATCACAAATACGATCAAGAAATTCAGTGGAGCGACTCTTTGGATGCTGGAAGAGGCGTTTTCCAGCCTTACCCTTGGGGCTACGAGTGAATCTGGATAACGTACCTCCTATAATTGTGGCTACAGAAGTCTTACATAATATACTACGCCGAGCTGGAGAAGAAATGCCTCCTGATGATCCTTTTCTGCATCTTCAATTCAAATTAAAAAATAAAATAAATTAAATCGGAATTATTTTATAGACACCTTCTACATTATTAGTTTTATTATACATGTGGTCTCATTAGAATTTAATTTAGAATCGAAAAGCGTAATAATATACAGGGTGTTCCATTAAAAAAAAATAAGTTTAGTTTATATCTCGTTTATCCGACCATCAATTGTTCTTTTTGTGAGCACATAGAGAAACTTTAAATTAGTCCCTATAAATTTTGTATTAAACATTTTTTCCTGAAATCAAAAATAAAAGAGTTAAAGGGGGTAGGAGTTCTCGCGTAGTCACCTTGTACTTTACTCATTCTCACTTTGTATGATTACTGATTACATAGACTTTACTCATACTAAGAGTATGATTAGATAGTACTCGTAATCAGTACTCATACTCATGAATACAATTTGTCCAACTCTAGTCAACACCGTCAAGCGAGAATGGTTTCCATTGTGTAACCTAGGGTGCCTAGATTTGATTGACATTTAATATGTCGGAAAGGGTTCGGAAACATAATGTCAGATCCGCCATTTTTTAAGTTCGGTATCGTCTATCAATACTATGTTTTAGGCTCAGTTTTACAATGACGGTTTAACTTTGAGCCGAAGCTTAAACCCTTCCAACAATTGTTGAAATAATCTTTGCTAAGGGTTTAAGCCTCATTTCAAAGTTGAGCCCTATTCGTAAAACTGGACCTTAAGGCCCAATTTTACAATGACGGTTTAACTTTAAGCCGAAGCTTAAATCCCTCACAACAATTGTTGAAATAATCGTTGCTAGGGGTTTAAGCCTCAGCTCAAAGTTGAGCCGCATTTGTAAAACTGGACCTTACTCTTTCTAATCCACGGGACAATCAAATCAAGTTAGGTTAGCCAACTATAAAATCTGACATAGAGGACATCGACAGGTCATCTCAGATTTCCTACACGCGAATTTTTGTTTTCGCAATTGGTCACATATCTCTGGGGAAAAAAAAAACAATATAGGCAACTCAGAATGAAGGAAATAGAAAAGAAAGAAATGCTAATCAGGGTTTACCATTCCCAGCAAATTAAAATTAATTAAGATTTCATTGAACGAGGAAAAAAAGCGCGCGCCGTCCACCTAACAACGAACTGTACATTGTGAAAGTAAGAGCGAAAGTCGTGAAAGTCGGGTTGTACCGTTAGGTGTACGCAATTCATATGCGCAGCCTAATTTATTCTTCACAGATGACTAAGTATTCATTAATTGAGGAAGAAATAGAATGGTCAACGGAGCGGGACGAATCCCTAAGTGGGCAAGCAAAGCAAATCTCGGCCCGAATTCCGAAAGAACGGCTGTGCCACTTTCGAAATACGCGGTAGTTGTAAACAATTATTCCAATGTAATTTGAAAGTTTCCGCCGCGGCCTTGAGTTCGAATCCGAGACAAGGATACGTGAAAAAATTGGCATGTTTAATAATGGTGATGTCACGTCGCGTCGCGTCGTCGCCCCGCGCCTCCCCCCCGTTACGAAAACGGTTCGGAAACGGGTTGATTGGAACTTGTCGAATTGAGTCGGCGAGCCACTGGCATTTAAACGAGGAACAGCGGTAAAAGGTATGAAATTACAGCTGACAGGTGACGTCACGATAAGGCAGTCATGACCGAATTCCACGGCCTACCTCGATCCGGGATAACGTTCTAAAACGAGTCACTCAAGTATCCTTTTCGTTAAGGTAAATAAAGATTGTGTACACGTTGTAACGAGGCCGATAAACAGGCACAAGGAATTTAATCAAAATTCGGTTATTTTATTTGTTACGGATGTGTCCGTACCTTAGATTCCCAGATAACAGCCTTCGGTAATCAAGAAATTTCAAATTTTTCGTTCAAGGGATCTCACATAATATTCCATTCCTTCACTGTTTGTTATCGCAATAGTGGCAGTAGGCTCTCTTTTTAAGTTAGTAGGTTGGCTATCATGTCAAATAAAACAAATTTACTTTTTTTATCATTACATATAACTAAGGATAGGATTGGAATAAGTACACGTCATCGTTTCATTAGCGCCGTGAAAATGCATCGAACAAGCACATTGTGTAATGGGACGGTGAAAATATTTTACGGCGTTCTTACTATATAATGCAATGTGGCGATATATTCCGGAGGTCGAGGTACAACCGGTCAACTAATTACTCTAAAAATCTTTACACACTGAAACAAGAAGAGTTGATTGCATAACTAATTTTTTATTGCTGTAATATTGCTCTGTTTTTGTTATACTGAGTAACACCATTGCTGTAGCGGCGTTAACTGTCTCCACAGTCCTCGCGTTTGTTTACAACGCTACGATCTAATATCTTATATTGCCCGCTTCATTAGAATTTGAACCGCGCAAAATATATTTCTCCGACCCATACAAATACAACGTACGGTTGCCGCCGAAAAAAACTAGTACAAGATCGAGAATCTAGTGAAATGAAATCATAAATTTTAATTTGCCTGGTTTGAACTTCCTTGCAGTTCTACTCATTAAAATTTCGGTGAAATGATTTGTGAGTGAGTATATCTGTCGTCCAGGTGAATCGAATTTTGTCCAAAATGATTTAAGTGGCCTACGAGACGCAGGAAAGTGTTTCTTCGTAGAGTATAAGTCGCCGAGCCAGGTGTTGACTTCAAACGGAGTTATTCAGAGCTATTCTGTAACATTGATATGCATATCAATTGACGTGGTCTTCGATAATTGAAGAGAATTTGTGACGATTTCATAACGATTCAAGTCGATTGTCAACCGCCAATTGAAGAGCGATGCATATTCACTCGATATCAAACTTGATACGGATTGCATGTTGTTACGAAACTGTTTACAGAATACCGATTTTGCAAGGTCACTTGATTCATAGCAATAATTACGTCTCAAGTCCACATCAATGCTACAGAACAGACCCCATTGGCTCGGACGTACTCAAACACGAATGTTGAATTTGATCAATTTATTTAATTATCTGGGACTCCCTAACCTAACTTTCAACCTCAAGTGTCATTAAAAGAGAGTTCAAATGTAATAGGTTTAAAATTCGAAGTGTCAATATAACTACGATATACGTGATTTTTCTCACAGCCAACTCTAAAAAAAATTCAGTGGCTCACATACACGTACACATTATGTACGTATTTGCGAATATCTTTGGTCAAGTCGTTTTGGTTTGCTGTGGAACTCTCGAGCTACGTTTCTGCTGATGACACCTCAAAGAGGGCTGAAACAGCTGTACAGGGACAGCTCGAGGAATTCACTGCAATCAAAAACAATTTGCAACAAAATTTTGTAATAATACGTTCGATACTTTTTCATAGATAATTTTAATTTTAATAACTTTTGAATAAACAAACAATGCCTACAAGAAATATGTCGCATCTTACATCAGTGGGATGACGATGGTGTCATGGAATCATTGAGTACATGTGATTTACTAAAGTATAGGAATGTCAATTTACAGTTTTCTTTTGTAATATTTTTGTGTGACTCTCAAAAAATAAATTTTCGAGCCACTATTCTTTATTTATTTATTTTTGAAAACGGCGCCGGCAAAGTTTGTTGTATCGCGTGAGTCGGAGAATTTCTTTCTCGAGTTGGCCATGAACGAGAGAGATATACTCAGCAGTTATGTCTGATACTAATTTTTCTTAGTTAGGTTGACAACAGTAGTAAGAGGTTAAGTGAATATAATTGCGACAAACATGGTTTATTTCACAGCCAACTGTGAAATAAAAATCTGTGGCTCACACAATATGTAGGTGTGTATATTCAGGACTATTCTGTAACATTGATATGCATATCAATTGATATGGTCTTCAATAATTGAATTCAAGTCGATTGCCGACTGCCAATTGAAGAGAGATGCATATTAACTCGATATCAAACTTGAAACAGATTGCAAGTTTTTACGAAACTGTTTACAGAATACCGATTTTGCAAGGTCACTTGAAACATAGCAATAATTGTTACGCATCAAGTCCATACCAATGTTACAGAATAGACCCCATTGTGACATTGCGTTTTTATCCATCTTAAGATTTGAAAACTTTAAATTGCCGAGTCAATTAAACCAAACGTACAGTTCAATCGGGATTAACCATTTATGTACAAATATTTTTGTGAAAAACCTGTTCTTAAAACTTTCATTTGAATATTTCTGTTGCAGATTAAACTTGTTCCTAAAATTTTTGCTTGAATAATTCTCTTATGAATTTTAAAATTGATAAAGAGAAAAATTGAAGGCCCTAGTTGTTGCATATGTATTTTCAGAAATCTATTTTTTGTATATAGTTTCATAAAAAGTACATATAGTTCAATTCATGAAAGAATACTTGCACGTCATATACAGGGTGTTCTTTTACTCTGTGTAAATAAAAAAACCTCAGTATAAGTATACGAAATGCTACCTTATGCGTATATTTTTTATTAGTTACCGTATCATAGCCAAAAAATTTCGGATGGACCACTTGTTTGGAACTGTTGAAATGTGCGAGAAAGATAGGAAGGTCAACTTCGCCTTCCTCTCGGTATCAATACGCCCACCGATACCGCATTCGATTTTTAACGCAGCATTTCGTAATAATAATCACAGATACCGTTTATTAATTATTTTATTTAAAATTTTAATTCACTGAGCCAAGTAATATGTTTTACGATATCAACCATCGACGAATAAATTCGAAAATTTATGCACCAATTAGGCAAGCGCGTTAAAAATGTTCTTCCTTCACCCTTTTACGTAAATAAACTTTTGCTGCAATCTCGCTGCTAACAAGGGAAGTATTACTACTTACGGTCCTTGGAAATAAAGTAAATATAAAATTTTTATAAGTCTATTAAAAATAATATGGAATGAGAAATTACAATTTGTTGGGAATTACGAACAGCAGCTTCTTGAATTGCACTAGATTTTAATTTAATACTTAAACTTGTAATTACTTGCAGTGAAATTAATTTAAATTGTAAACGTTTTGACGGACCAGCTGATTGCAGTGGCGAGAGTTACCTGGTTTCTCCTCGAGTTCCGATAAGGCACTGACACTGACCGATTTCGGCTTCGGGTAGTAATTGAAGAGGCGGCCGCGTTCCACTTTTTTTTTTAGCTATGCCAGCAGTTCTCAAACGGTTTAGTGAAAATCTCCCATTGCATTTTTCTCGAAAACTATTATATTTATAGTACTCCCAGAAATGTATCGGTTTTATGGTTTTGCCGTAAATACTTTAAGGTAATTGAGGGGCTGATAATCGGCTTAAGCAGCCCGCACCACGGTTGAATATTCTGTTGGCTGGGCAAATTCATAGGGATGTACAAAAATTCTTTAATATTGAAGAAAGCGTAAATGCCGAAGGTCACTAAAACAGTTTTGTTTTAGTGACCTTCGGCATTTACGCTTTCTTCAATTTTGATTGTCACTAATATTATGGATAATCCACTTTTTTTTTTAATTCTTTAATACTTTTTACCCGGAATTATTAATTGCATTTGCCGTAAATAATATAATTTGTGTACACCCCTGCAAACTACGCGTGCGGACGGGTTTATTCACAAGCAGCTTATCTTTATTGTCTCATTACCTTAGTATTGCTATTACCTGCCATAAAACCGATACATTTCTGGGACTACTATATGTAATAGTTGATGGTAGGTATAAGAGAATCTGAAATGAATCTTAACAAGACCAACAGTCAAAATAAAGTTAGCCTGTTACTTCCTCACCTTAAAAATGTAGTTGACTAACGACTGTACAATTGAAAAGTTCAAGTGGCTTTTGAATTTTTGATAATATTGTGAAGCACGTCGTGAATTAGATGAAAGTGATTTTGTTCAAAGAAAATCTGTTATACAGGCTGTCCGTTTTTCGAGTGCCACTATGGGGATCTCGCTTATCTTAAGAGATACGAAGTTAGTTAAATTAGGGCAAAGTTGCGCATTTTCGTACTGAATAATAATCTGAAACGAAATTTGAAATATCTTCAATAGTTTTGAAAATATCGCAAGAAAACCAGAATTTCTGATATTCTTTTTAATTTTTTCACGATAAACTATTTGTACCAAAACCAAGATATTATTCAGACGCTTTTTTTTATAAGGAATGCGAATATGGGATTCCCTTTTCAATAATTTTCAAGATGGCGGAGAAACACCTGGCAACTTCATTTTTTTTATGGACGCCATTTTGGATTTTAACATTTTGAGATTACTCTTTTGTATCACACATGGTGGTCCAATATCAATTTTTTTCCAAAAAATCCAATTTTGCGAAGAGTGCTTTGGAAAAATAAAATGTTCTTTTATTGTGAACAAAAATTTGACAGTTTGATCCAGTGATTGGTTTTTACCATAGCAACAGGTCTTTAAATTTAATGTACTCTATACAGAATAGGCCCAATAGACTTCAAATTGCTATTGTGTAAGCCGAAAATAACAGGCACCGATAAAACCAATAAATTTAACGTAGGTATGTTAAATTAATTGTGAACGAGCCCTAGGACTGCAAGAGACATGCGAAATTCAAAATGACAATTTGGCTTATTTTGTCGTGTTTGAGTCATAAATTTCTCTGATTTTGTTTTAGTTACTTGTCACAGCCATATTTGTACTGTCTGAATTAAAAAATGTCTATCTGTAGACTACGGCTCGTATGACAATAAAAAAGAACTTTGAATTAAGATTTTTGATACAGTGGAAGTGGAAGAAACTCGTAGAAATGTGAGACAGTAGAAACAGGTAGTTAATTAAATTTATAGCATTAATACAGGTATACATAATTTGCTTGAACGATATTTCAGATTTTAAACTTAGGTTTGTAAATTATTTAAAGGAACAACCTGTATATTTGAAAGGAATTTTAAATTACGCGGAATGGAAACCCACACAATTTTTGCTAAGGCACTTTCTTGATAAAATGAATTTAAAGGAGCAATTTCGCACTTTTCTAGAGGTTTGGGACGCCTGTATATGTCAGTGTATTATACGGTATTATACCCTTGTATTATACTCTTTTATACAAAACGTATAATACACCAACATCCCTGCTTAAGGCGTCATTCCTTCTAAGCAATGTGGTAAAAAACTGCAATCTCGGCAATGTTCGGTAGTAATCAGGATGCAACTTTATATGTATAGCTTCGACAAAACTCGGTACTAGGAACACAACATATTGTAACTTACAACTTCGTTAGAATCAGTCCTAAAATGAGTTGTATTTCTTCAAGTTCAGTTATTAAAAAGTTATACCATTTCAAAAACCGTCAGTGTATTTCCTGTACATACTAATTAATAATTGCAAAATTTATAACGATTTATATATCATAGTATACTATACTATACTGTATTTATGTGTGTAAATATTTGGAAGTAATCAAACTTATGATATTTGAGTTTATGAATGAAATGACGCCATTTTCATTCATGAACAGTCGGCAGTGTATAAAGCCCAACATCGTAAGTTTTACTACTGTCAAATATTTGTGGACAGATTTTGAAGCAATCACAAATAAAAGAAAACAATAACAATAACATAAACATAAAGAGATTGAGAAAATGCGGAGTAAAACCATTTAAGAAGTGATTTATGGTTAAAATTAATTACCTTTCCTTGAACAAAAATCGTGCAACACTGTTGGCATCGGAAGTAGTATTTGTAATTTCCATTCCACACAAGTTTAAGTTAGGTTTTGTAATTTTAGTTAACTTTTGTAATATCTCTTGTTAGGTAACACCGGCCGGCTCCTGCGAAAATAAAACTGGCTTGTTTGTTAAAGCTTGGACAGTTGGCCGGTATCAGTTAATCATATTAGAAGTATTTAACTCAGGTTTTTATCTTACATTCAAATTGATAAGGAATAAGTTTCAATCAATTTATTTCTAATTTAATGTCAAGACGTCTAATTATAAAACAGAAAAATTAAATCATTCAATACGTGGGTTGCTGGAAAAGTTTCTGGAAACGGTATGAAAAAACGCATATGAAATTTGGTAAACGGTATCATTGTTTTTCGAAGTATTCGCCTTTGACGTCAATACACTTTTGCATACGCTCCAAACAATTTCTAAAGCACGTTTTCCACTCTAAAGATGGTACCTCAGAAACCAGTGTCCGGAATGTTTCAACCGCTGCTTCAGCCGACGAAAATCACTCACCACGCATTTTATTTTTGCTATTTGGGAACAAGAAGAAATCATTACGTGATAAATCAGGTGAATATGGACAATGAGTCATTAATTCAACATTTTGTTGGACAAAAATCAACTGTTTGACGGGCTGAGTGAGAGCTGGCGTTGTCATCATGGAGAATAATTCGTCGATTTCGATTGTTTCTTCTTATTTGATCAATGACTTCCGGCAAACAAATTGTAGCATACCAATCAGCATTTACGGTTTTTCGATTCTCTAAAGCCACGGTTGCTACATGTCCAGTTAAACCAAAGAAACAAGCAATCATTTGCTTCGCAGAACTGCGTGAACGGACAACTTTTGTTGGTTTTGGTTCATTTTGAAATATCCAAACGGTAGATTGTTGTTTATTTTCTGGCTCGTACGAATGGATCCACGTTTCGTCACCAGTAACGATGTTATAAACTACATTTGAACGATTTCCATTGAATTTCTTGAGCATTTCTTCGCACCATTTGACACGACCCTGCTTTTGCGCTTCTGTTAAATTGTGTGGGATCCAACGACTGCAAAGCTTTCGTACGTTCAAATGATCATGCAAAATCTGGTGTATTGCTTTCATGTCAATGCTTAAGGATGCTTGAATCTCACGGTATGTCACATGTCGATCTCGCTCAAGCATTTCACGCACAGCATCTACATTAGTGGCAACAACAGATGTTGATGGACGACCTTCACGAAATTCGTCACTGAGAGAGGTATGTCCACTTCGGCAAACCAATTATAAACACTGTTCTTTGATGGTGCTTCATCTCCAAAAGCCAAATGAAGCAGATCGAGGCATTGTTTCGGCGTTAGACCACATTTGAAATCGTAAAAAAATCATGGCACGAAAATTTTCACGAGAGATTTTCATGTTTACACAAAATTACTTTTTCTCAAATGCTGTACAAACAAAACTAGTTCACTTGGATAGGAACTGTCAATAGAATTATAGGCAAAAACGTCAAATTTTTCAAATATGACAGTTGATAAACGCTAACAATTCTAGACCTATTAGATTCCAGAAAATTTTCCAGCAGCCCACGTACATCCACCGAAACATTCACTTCTACCTCAACGTTTTTTGTTTTTTTTTTTTTAATTTATGTTAAACTAAATTTAATTTGAATAAAGCATACGTTTACTATTACTAAAAATTTGCCTTGTGATAAAAATTTCCCCGATGACGTTCGACTTTTAAGATGATTTATTTTTTTTTTAATTTTATATTTGTTTTAAATTTTTACGTAGATATACCGGGCGTATCGTCGAACGGGGTTTCTTAAATAGCGCCTTTCCTGTTGAATATATGAAAAGATGTTTTAGACAAATTATTTTCACTTTTCCTGGATGTCTCAATCTGTCTACACCATATGGAACTTGGGTATTTCAAATGGAACATCCTATATTTTATAACATATTTGAGTTTATAGTCTTGATATTTTATTTTAAAACAAAAGCATAAGTGTGTCGCATGGTCGTATTCAGATTTTGTTTGTGTATCACGTGGTATGAATACTCAAGATAGCGCCCTTAAGAAAAAAGACAGTTGACAGTCGTATCTGCGAAACTGTCACTCCTAACCTATTTCTTCGACCTCTGTCACATTGTTCATCGAATTTCACATAAAAAAATCGAATTTCATGATTTTATTACAATAAATGAGGAAGATATCCGAGATTTTCGAAAATTAGAATTTTCAGTTTTTTGAAGATATTTCAGAAACGAATGAAGGTAGAAAAGATTTCTTGAATACCTCCAAAGTAGCGCAACTTTTTTGTAATTTAACCGTCTTCGTATCTCTTATAGTTTACGAGGTTACCATGGTGGCCCTTTAATTAGCTGTATCCTGTATTTAATACTATTTCAAAATATCTAGATTTTAACGTATTAATTAAAAATCAGAGGATCCAAGAGTGAGTATTTACGGAAACACTTTACTAATTTTGAGTAAGGATCAATTTGCTAAATTTATGAAGCCACGGTTGCATAAACTGAACGTTTAATATGACGTCACAAGACATCTTGGAATTATTTTGTTATTCCTGCAGTTTCTAAAGGTTTCGCTTTTATTTTGTAAAATCAGTATTTAGTTTTGTTAAACTGAAATATGATTAAAATTATTTGTTGAAAGAATGTGTCTGGCGTTTTTATTATTTAATAAAAAAAAAACAACAGTTAACAACTTAACTACAAGAAGTCCTAGGGTCAATTGTATGCCACATGATCAAGTTAATTATGAAGTTAAGTGATATCTTTGGGCGAAACTTAAGAGTACGTGTACAGGGTGACTCAAAGTAAGTGTCCGACCCGTTAGGAGCGTATTCACTAAGGTCATGCAAGTGCGAAATTGCAAGAAATAAATGTATCAGAGGTATTTCAAAAATCACCCTCCCTTGAATCCAAAATGGAAATCATGTTTCATTTCTTACGTATACAGGCTGTCCATTTTTCGAGCCCAAGCATGGGGATCTCATTTATCTTAAGAGATACGAGGTCGGTTAAATTAGGGCAAAGTTGTGCATTTTCGCGCTAATTAATAATCTCAAAAGCAATCTAAATTATTCCTTTTCGTTTTGAAGATATTGAGAAAAAACTAAAATTTCCATTTTCGATTTTATTTCTTAAATCGAAAACCGATAAAGCTACACATTTGTAACTTACAAATTATTAAGGCACTTTTTTACGTAGAATCTAAATCTGTCATTACATTTACCCGAGTTGTCAAAATTACAGAGATACGACTGTCACTTTATTTTTTCTTATGGGCGCCATATTGGATTTTCATATTTCTAAATAAAGATTTTTTCTCCGATTCTAGCAATGTATCACACATTACGGTTGATTTGACTTTTTGATCAAAATTTCAATTTTTTTATTTTTACGAAGATCGCTGTGGAAACAATAAAGATTTTGTCACTTATGTGGCGCTAGCTTAACCAACTGAGAACGCGGAAGAAATTCTGCACTCTTAAAAATTACTTTTTTATCATTCAATTTTTATAATATTCTTATTGCAAACAACCCCCCCCCCCCCCCCCCCAAGTAGCAATATCCGGCTCATTTTGGACGAAATGTCGACGCTTTGTCGACACTGTAATTTGGGCACGACACATTTTTAAGACACACTGTCGACTTTCGGAGCGTTGTAAGTGGGAAATGGGACCAAAATGTCAGTCAAAATGTGTTCTAATTAATACCTAAAATATGTCCAAACGTGAGTCTAAAGAATACCTAAAAGTTTTCTAAAATGTGTCTCGATAGCGTCTTTCGTTCCCATCATGTGTCTAAAATGAAACATTGATGTGTCCACAATGTATCTGTTTTGTGCCGAACTTGATCAAAATATGTTTCGATTATGTGTCCAAATGTAAACTTGTATGTGTCTGGTGTGTGATCACATTGTTTCCAAAATGTTTCCATTGTTCTGATCTATTTATAGTCACAAAGTCGGCACAGAGTGTTCTAAATTTTACCAGAATTATTATTTCCTATCCAGTAGTGTAGCAAAATAAACCCAAGTAGACACAAATTAAGTTTATTTTCGATACATTTTGGATACATCATGAAGACAAAATTGAAGGAGTTGAATGTTAAGCATGTTCATCTTCTTAGGCCGAAACAAACAAGATTTTACCTCTGTATATCTGGATTACTCGAGTAAGTACTATTGCGAACCCATGTTTACTGATAATAGTTGACATGGTACTTCTAAAAATTAAACGCGCCTTACAAATACTGAGTAATTAGATTTTTTAATTTTTGTCCATAAAAAAAAATTTTTTTTAATACTCCGAAAAATCAAATACCAATAATATTTTATTATTCAGGGCATTATGTTTACTAAAATGTTGTCCTAAATCGTGGCGAAAGTTCAAGTTTGAAATAATAATCGAAAAACCAGAATTTTCTTTACTTTCGTGTCGAAGCGTTTGCATGTTGAAACATGGCGTATTATGTATGGCTGTGGTATGGCGTCCAAAAAGGAACATGTTTCCACAATGTGAAAAAAAATTCCTCCAAATTGTCTACACTAACACATGTGAAACCGGAAGAAACAATTTAGATTTATGTATCCAAATGTACGCGTGATGTAGCCAAAAATTCGCTGCAATGTGAGTAAACGGTCACACAGATACAATTCGGTAACCTGTAAGAAACCTGCGTTTGGTATGCGTCCAAAATGCATCTTTATTTAGTAGTGGATACATTTCAGAAAATTTGTATCTGAAATTGCGCCTGTGGTGGCTGAAATAGACGAGATTCGAACACAACACATTCGTATTTCGTAACCTCACTTTCAGCGCTTTCGAAATTTGTTTACATGTTTTGTACTGTACCACATTTATCGTACGCGCATTATGTACACAACACTTTGACCAGATTTACAGAACACATTTGTAGAAACAAAATGGAAATTATGTGCGTAAAATGTTTCCGTACGGATCTGTATGTGCCCGTACAAACACACCGTAGAAACAATAAAGAAACTCTATGTTTAAAATGTACTCATACGGAAATTATTGTGTCTACTCAACTCATTCCAGTAACAGAACAGAAACATCGTGACAAGAAACAAATCAGACAAACTGAGTCTACTTAGTGTCGACTCATCTGTGCCCAGATATATTTAAAGAATTCAAATTAGAGACATTTTAAACATATGTGTTTCAAATGTAACCATTTAGACACTTACATTTTTTTGACACAATAAGTTGGAAATGTGTAGACACAAACATAAATATTTCGGACACAATTTGCACTGAGGCAAAAGTGCTATAAAAAGTGTCGACACGATTCACACACAAGAAAATTGTGCCCGAATTTTACCATAAATTGCTGCTTGGACCACTTTATGTACAAAACAATTTTTCGGGTTTAACAAGACAAGATGCAGTCAATATTACATACCACACCAGGTGGAGAATTCTGAAAGAAACATAAGAATCGTCATTAGAAAATCCATATCCATAAGCCCACAAAAAGTAGCTTAAACTTTGTAACTTTTTCTATTATAAATTTATGTTTCATTGTACCTACCCATCAGAAAATTGTCTGTGGGAGATAAATCTGGCCCTCTGCTGGCCAGCTGATGTCTCCGTTATTTCGTTTTAGAAAACATTTTAGTTAAACAATCAGCAACTCAGGCGTCATGAGAGAGCAAGCCATCTTGTTGAAATCAACTTCAATCAATTAATGTATTTCATAAGAAACGTTTTCTTACGAAAATTTAGGTATCCGTTTTCAGACAGTGAAGATTTTTATGTTCGCTGTGTTGCTTGAACAGCTACTCATCATTGGTGACTTTGTATTTGGCCGGCATCGGATCATATCCCAATTTGAAGGAAATTTGTATTTCCTTTTAACTGCCTTCTTATAAATGTACAAAATTTTATCGCCGAGCAGAAGAAGTTCCATTTCTTTTCTTCATTCCTCATACCACTTACTGTGGTGGCTTTGAAAGAATTTGGTTTGTTGAGCTAGAAGGATTATTTTGCACTGAACGCAGGAGTTGTTTACTATTAATCTTAATTAATTTTATGTCTTTCGAGCTTTTAAAATTTCTTCCGCGTTTTCAAATTGATCTAGCTAGCGCCGCGTAAGTGTCAACATCTTGATTCTTTCCACAGCGCTCTTTGTAAAAATTAAAAAACTGAAATTCAGGCCAAAAAGTCGAATTAACCTTAATGTGCGATACATTGTTAGAATCGAGAAAAAATCTTTATTTAGAAATATGAAAATCCAATATGGTGCCCATAAGAAAAAAAAACAGTCGACAGTCGTATCCCACCAATTTTGACAGCTCGGGTAATTGTAATGACAGATTTAGATTCTCCGTAAAAAAAGGGCCTTAATAATGTGTAAGTTATAAATGTCTAGTTTTATTCGGATTTCGATTTAAAAAATAAATACGAAAATGAAAAATTTTAGTTTTTTCTCAAGATCTTCAAAACGAAAAGGAATAATTTAAATTGCTTTTCAGATTATTAATTAGCATGAAAATACGCAACTTTGGCCTAATTTAACCGACCTCGTATCTCTTAAGATAAGTGAGATCCCCATGTTTGGGCTCGAAAAATGGACAGCCTGTATATACACAACTCCGAAATTCGAATGAATGATTTGCGTATTATACTTTTTTTACGCAAAACGTTTTACAGTTTCATTTCAAGGTAAACGCTAGTGTTTCGTTCTATTCAACGCGAGTTCATTACTCTTGTGACGCAATACAACTGTACTAGTGCCAATCAACCAATTTATATCCGCACCTTCAATGTATTTTATCTCAAAAACTATGGATATTAGACCCCCTATGCATACAGACTTTTTTCTTTCTTTTTCTTCTATCACTACCTGTGATTGACGGGTCGAACACTTATTTTGAATCACCCAGTATCTAAACGTTAAAACTTTCTTTAACGTATAGAAATAACATACACGTTGAATGTTGTTAACTGTTCGAGAAGTGATACGTACTTAAGAAATAGTAACATGTCAAAAAATAATGTTCGTCCTTCTCATAACGGGCGAAACTTTCTATTTCTACACCGTTAAAATTTCAATATAATTACCTTGGCGACGACGGCGACGTAAATAAACAAACAAATTAATAAATAAATAAAAATGTAAAGGTCGAACGTCTTAATTCCGCTGGTGACCTTTCTGCACGCTAATTTGTATCCAACCAGCAAGATTCCGAATGATAGGCGCACGTCCTTGGCCTTGGAATTTAATCTGCAGCGCGTACACGCTAATGAGATGTGCATTAATTTTAATGCAAAAACGCGAACGTAATTGAAACGGACAGGTGTTGTCGGGTGGGAGGGCGGCGCACGTACCGAGGGACACATGGAATATTCACGTGGGAAGGGCTGGGGCAATTTCGCCCACGAAGGCGTGGGTAGGGCTGAATTAATTATTGGCCAAACCAAGAAATCCAACATTATCCGGGACGCTACTGATTAAGCAAACACATCGGCAACAATTGTGCGTATGCGTGTACGTTAGTATTGGCACAATTATAAAGAAACTTTAATTATTTACTTTCATATGAAGTCATGTAACCAGATTGATCAGTATCACGTTACTAAAGGGGTACGAACATGCCGAAGATGTCTCGCTGTTCACCTTCGATGTTTAGGTCGTGCTCGATACCGCGATATCACTTCAATGTAAAGCAAAAACAGAGTTTGTGTCTATCGAAGGTGAACAGCAGCACGTATCTTCGACATGCACGATTCTATTTAAAACTATACGTTTGTTTGTTTTACATCGAGGTGATATCGCCGTATCGAGCGCGACCTAAACATCGAGGGTGAACAGCGAGACATCTTCGGGGCATGTTCGTATCCTAAGGTGTCCAGATATCTAACAGATCTTACCAGCGTACAGTGAGTTCTGCATCGATGAATTGATCTCGACTTGGAAGTACACAGCGCAATACGTACGGTTAGCTTCAACAAAGAATGAGCAGAATGGGCAAATAACAAACGTCACTTTGAATAACAAACTTTCGACTTTCGTGTCTTTTTATCCCTAGATGTACGGTTGCCATATTATTAGAAATAAAATAACGGACAAACTATTTTTTATTCACTTTGCAGCGATGTCGATGGTTGCTCGCTCGATGGTACACTCAAGCTTTTTAATAATGTCTCCCCAAAAAAAAAATTTAAGTCGCGATCTGAGAGATAAACAGACACGTGTTGAATTTTATTTCATGTTTTGTGTTTATTCACCTCCTTGCCTGTTTGCTTGTCTGTCTACCAATCACAGCGGTCAGAAGGCATTAGTTCGTTATTTAACATTTATAGGCGAGACATTACTAAAAAGCTTCACTGTACATGCTCTCTCAACAATTACAGCGTCTTGCCAAAGTCAATTCGAACAAAATTAATGAGGCAATTTTAAATAGGAGTTAAAAGTTATAAACACGATTACAAAGAAAAAGAAAACAATATAAATTTATTTATTAACACACTAAAACAGATAAATTTATAATTTTTTGCGGCAATTAACTGTTAAAACAAAAGAAATAAAGACCTTGAAACAACCTAATCTTGCAGTTTGCGGCAATCCGAAGCAGTATTGCCAACTCATCAAATTTCGAAGTTCCTATCTTTCTTAAAGAAAAAATCGATTTTGAAGTTACAAATCGTATTATCCCAAGAAAAAATAAGAAAACTGAAATAAAAAATTATTATTGAATAGAAAAGGTAATAGTAGTTCGGTTAGATTTTTCAAAAAAAAATTATTTGTACTAGTTTTGTTTCTTGAATGTGACGCGGTTGTCCCTTGTTTATGAATTATTGTTTTTAAGTTTATAATTCAAACATTTCGGTCCATTTTTGATTTTTTTTTTGATCGTCATTTGTTTCCATATTCAAAATTCTTTCTTTCTCTTTCTGAATTTTTTTGGGTACTGTTGCCGTTATTGTTTAAGAAGAAACACCATGCCGTTTTGAATTACATAATAATTTGTTTTTCTTTTCTTTTATTTTGTTTATCTCTTGAAATTGTTTCGTTTCCTTTCGTATTTCTTTGTGTTTTTTCGTGGTGAAATTTACAATCGTCATTTTGATTTTCGTTCTGAAATTAATTAATCAAAAATTTTGTTCGCTTCTTTTTTCTCCGCGAAAAATTAGTCATTTGTTTTTTTTTCTCTTGTTTTCCTCAGAAACTTTAATTTCGTAAGTATTACGATAGAGACTTGCTTTTGCTTGTTGATTATTGTATTTTTAGCCTTGAATGTTCTTTATTTTTTTTAATATTAAATCTACAATTCGTTTTGGGTTATTTTCTTCTATGTCTATAATCGTCATTTGTTTTTCTTACATTACTGGGATCTTTTTTAATTTGTAGTGGTTTTCTCGATTGTCATTGTTTTTCATTTTTTTAAATTGCTTCCAATTTTACAAAACCCAAATAATAAAATTATTGTAAGTACAAAGTTTTTTTAATCTCGACCCGGACAGAATTATGAAGGGAAAACACTCAACGTTTCGTTATAGATTTATACCTTCGTCAATTATTTACTTTTTTCATTCCTGACGAGGCTATAAATCTATAGCGAAACGTTGAGTATTTTCTCTTCATATTTCTGTCCGGTTCGAGATTAAAAAAACTTTGTAGTTACAATTTTCATCGGACAAGATCCAACTTCAATTAAAATAATTGTAATTTTTTTGTAAATTTTAATTTTTCTATCGTATTTTTAGGTCTAATGTTTTTTTTTTTTGTTTCTGATTGTTAAACCTTTTTCTGTCTTATTGTCTGAAAATGTAGCCATTAAAAAAATTCTCTATATTTTAATGAGTCGAATAGCACTGGAACATCGATTCCTTCGTTTTGATACTTTTAACATACTGATACTTTCATTTGGGAATCGGAAAGTATCACAGTCGCTAAATTAATGACAATCGCTCAAACCTACTATAAAAAATAATAATCTCGTCTTCACGCTTCAATTACTCAACTTGTTACGGTTTGGAAAACCGCTTTCAAAAGTCTTCTAGTTTTAAATGACATATTTTTTCCTCGGAAAGAAACATAGTTATCGTAGTTTTTCCCTTCCTTTCATTATCTATTTATCTATTTATCATCATTTTCGTCGCGGAATGATCGTATTTTTATAACACAAAAATGCGTCCCACGACTCGATCTAATTTTGTGGTGCAAGTTACAAACTGATTTTTGTATACCTAATCTCAAAACGCTCCGGAAAAAAATCAAGCGATTTTGCAGTTTCGCGATTATGATTGCCTTAAGTTAAACTTTCATCAACCTGGAGTTCGTATTTTTAGCCTTGGTCGCACAATCTTTCGCAAGCGTCCGTAGTTACACTTCACCATATTTCGTGGGAATTAAATCGAATGTTTATTCTAACCATCGAACCTGATCGTAAAACTCTGCAACGCCTTCGCTTTTTGTGTCATTTGGTTCGTACGATTTACGTTGTTCTGTTCTTTTGTTATTTCGGCTGAAATATAAATTACGTTCACACTTGACATTTGACGCCATTGGTTATTACTGATATCATCTTGTACACGCATGGTTTTTGTTTAGTTCATGTTGGTTTTGATTCGTCCAACCTCTTCTCTTCGTAGTTACAGACGTAGCCAAATTTGGCATTATTATTATTGTTATTATTTCATTCGTCGTTGCCATATAACACTTTTTATTAACTTAAATTGTAGAAAAGTTGAGGTCTAAAAAATATGCAAAAAAAACTTTTCTATTTTCATTCGTTTTTGAAATATCTTCAAAAAAAACTGAAAATTCTCATTTTCGAAAACCTCGAATATCTTCTTTATTTCTTAAGATAAAATCATAAAATTCGGTGCTTTTACATTAAATTCGAAGAACAACCTAATGCAGTTCGAAGAAATAGGTTAGATTTGACAGAAGAAAAAGAAACAGTTGACAGTCGTATCTAAGTTTCGTAGATACGACTGTCAACTGTTTCTTTTCTTATGGACGCTAACTTAGATATTCATAGCACGTGATGCAGAAATAATTTTTGAATACGACAATATGAACATTTATGCCTTTGTTTTAAAATAAAATATTAGTTTATTAAGAATTTTTCTTAAAAAGAATTTTATATATTATTATATTATATAAGATTTATTAATTTAATAATAATTTTAGTTCTGAATGTTTACACGCTTCCGACTACTAGAAAACAAAAGCATAAGTGTGTCACATGTTCGTATTCAGATTTTGTTTTTGTATCACCAGGTATGAATACCCAAGATAGTGTCAATAAAAAAAAAGACAGTTGACAGTCGTATCTGCGAAACTGTCAATCCTAACCTATTTCTTCGGACTCTTTTAAATGTTCAGTGAATTTAAGACAGAAATATCGAATTTCATGATTCTATTTTAATAAATAAGGAAGACATTTCGAAAATTAGAATTTTGCAGATATTTCAGAAACGAATGGAAATAGGAAAGATTTTTCTGAATATTTTGATAGGCTCCCAAATAGCGCAACTTTTTTGTAATTTAACCATCTTTGTATCTCTTATAGCTTACGAGATCCCCATGGTGGCCCTTTAATTAGTTGTAACCCTGTATGTAATTAATTGATACTGTTACAGCACTACGACACGATATTTCAGAATATCGATACTTTTCTGCCAAGTATTGTATGGTACCGACACTATTAAAAAAAACATCATTTGATACAAAGTATCGATACTTTGTTTAAAATGTGCATCCTTAGTTGGGGGTCTTTAGGGGGTTGTCCACTGTGACTCTATTAAATAAGATCCGTCTTTTTATTTTTTAATTTAATTTTTTATACGTTATAAAGTGATACTGTCCTTTTTTAAAATCCTCTTGCTTCCGTGGAATTGATGACAACAATGTCTTTCTTGTATTCGTCAAAACATCTGTTGAGCCATGCTTTCTTGTGGGCAGAAATGTCTTTTCGCATTTTGAGTAAAAAAAGCTTGTTTTGCATGATTTTTCTCATTAAAGTGCATTTAACAAGTTGCTGCAATGTTGTCACGTCTCAGACTTTTAAATTGCCTCTCAACCATGTTTGGAATAAGGCTACCCGGAGCTTTAAAGACATTTAAGGGGTAGTTTATACAGGAAAGGGCAAAAGTATGGAACCGCCTTAATATTTCGAAAACTGTTTGACGTACCTGTTTGAAATATGGTATGAGATTTAGATTCAATAAGACCTACTTTACCAATTTGTTTCAATTGTGTATCTGCTCTTGTCTATGAGATCCAATGCTTACTTGATTTTTTTTAAATGACAACCTGCTGATTTCTTTCCTGTATTTAATAGCTCGTTTAATTCTCTAAACGACTACATAAAAATATTTATCTATTACATAAGAAAATTTTCGAGAAAATAACGTTTGATGAAAAAGTTAAAAAAAATGATATAATGTTTGATATTCGACAAAAATATTAGTTTTAACAAAAAAACTAGAAGGCCACCAGATTATGGGTTGTTTTTAAGATAGAACTAATGCAAACTTGAATAAAAGTTGTTTTAAAAATATGAAAACAAATACGGAGAAGGACAAAAGAATGGAATTAATATTTCGAAAACTCTTTGACGTATCTATTTGAAATTTGGTGTGTGATTCAGACTCAATAGGACCTACATTACCAATTTATTTCAATTGTTTATCTGCTCTTGTTGCTGAGATCCAACGCCTACTGGATTTTCTTTTATATGACGACCTGCTGATTTTTTCCTTTATTTAATAGCTCGTTTAATTCTCTAAACGACCACATGAAAATATTTATCTATTACATAAGAAAATTTTCCGGAAAAAAGCGTTTGAATGAAAAAGTTAGGAAAAATGGTTTATTGTTTAATATTCGACAAAAACTCTAGTTTTAACAAAAAAACCGCAAGACCACAAGATTTTGGGCTGTTTTTAAGATAGAACTAAAGAAAATTTTAATAAAAATTGCCTTAAAAACATGAAAACAAATACCAAATATCAGAGTAAACCATTTTGTCTAACTTTTTCATTCAAACATTATTTTCTCGAAAATTTTCTTATGCAATAGATAAATACTTTTATGTGGTCGTTTAAAGAATTAAACGAACTATTAAATACAGGAAAAAAATCAGCAGGTTGTCATTTTAAAAAAGTCAGTTGGGTATTGGATCTCAGAAACAAGACCAGATAAACAATTGAAACAAATTGATAATGTAATCCTATTGACCAAATTTCAAATAGATACGTCAAACGTTTTCAAAATATTAAGCCGGTTCCATACTTTTGCCCTTCCCTGTATAATGTTTCAGTTTTTATAGAAGGAAGCTGAACAAAGACAAGAAGTTTTTATTATACTGGGGTTATTATACGTACATCGTACCATAAATCTTGCCCCAGAGATTTTATTACAGAGTGTGGATAAAGTATGGAACAAAATTCATATTTCTGTTATCTTGGGTTTGATGAAAAAATCCTGAAACAGGTCGATTTTAGTTCTGTCCCATGCACTTTATGACATAGTGAATTTTATTCTGTGGCCATCTGATTGCACCCAGGTGTGACGTCATCAGTTTTTTCAAATGGTAACATCCGACTTTTATTATCCCTTGTCGTTAAGTATTCCATTGTGCATACAACGATATAAAAAGTTTGGTATCTTACATAACAATTTTTTGGAGAAAAACACTTTCGAATTTAAAAAAATTAAAATTTTATTCCTATGATAAACTAATCAAAAATTATCAACAAATTAGATACGTCTGTGGTGTACCTCGGATTGTCTTCAATCGAGACATCGACCAGTCGACATAAGGGAAACAAAAAAACCCTATGCAGGCCTTACCGTTTGTTCCTAGAACCGAATGATTTTTTAAATTTCCGGTTGATGATGTTTTTTACAATTGAAAAACGCAAGTAACTATGGCGTAGACGAAAGTAATGTCAAAGTACTGTCAATTAGCTTATAACCGTATATCAAGTACTGCACCTGAGTATTCGTTTTGACTAGAACGGAAATTTGGTAGTGTTGAAAGTGAATCACGAAAATGGCTTATTTGAGCGAACAAGACAGAATTCAAATTCTTATTATGGTTGGCTTTGGTGATAAAATACGTAGCCATGAAGAAGCCTGTCAATTGTTCAATGCAGAAAATGCAAACCGAACACCGATTTCGCGATCAATGGTGAGCAAAATTGTGGCAAAATTCGCAGAAACTGGCAGTGTGAAAGACAGACCCAAACAAGCTCGACCAAGAACTGAAGAAGGTACTAGGCTGAACATTCTCTTGAAAGTTCAAAACAACCCCCACACTTCAACAAGAAACATTGCCAGAGATAATGCAGTCGACTTTTCCACAGTCGCAAAGTACTTGAAGAAGGAAAAACTTCATCCATATAAAGTCCATCTCGTTCAGGAACTGAATGAAGATGACTTCGACCGTCGAAACGAGTTCTGTGAACAACTGATGCTACGATGCGATGAGAATCCCGAATTTCTCAGTAATGTGCTTTTTAGCGACGAAGCAACTTTTAAAATAAACGGTCAGGTGAATCGCTATAATTGTAGATATTGGTCGGGCGAAAATCCTCGATGGGTTCGGGAGGGTCACACCCAAATCCAACAAAAAGTTAATGTGTGGGCGGGAATAATAGGAGATCGCATTGTGGGACCTGTCTTTCTCGAGGGAAATTTAAACGCTGAAAAATATTTAGATTTTCTAAGATTTGACCTCGTGCCAGCAACGGTAATACTGTTTCCGGACGAAGCCAATCCAG
Organism: Prosopocoilus inquinatus; assembly: GCA_036172665.1. Classification (NCBI taxonomy): domain Eukaryota; kingdom Metazoa; phylum Arthropoda; class Insecta; order Coleoptera; family Lucanidae; genus Prosopocoilus; species Prosopocoilus inquinatus. The sequence continues at coordinate 53,684,557 of CM069874.1, forward strand.
ATGCGCCTCATCCCAGAATCCGGTTCCAACAAGATGGAGCACCTCCACATTTTAGCCAGCATGTTCGCAGGTATCTCGACGAAATTTTCCCAGGGAGATGGATAGGACGAAGGGGAACAATTGACTGGCCTGCCCGCTCGCCAGATCTCACCCCACTTGATTTTTTTCTATGGAGTCATGTGAAATCAAAGTGTACACAAATAAGCCACATGACTTGGATGACCTGAAAAGTCGCATTTACGAGGAAAATTCGCAATATTGACCCAGAGACAATACGACGTTCCGTAGAAAGTGTGTACGTCTTTCTTGGCCAATGTCAAATGGCCAACGGTGGACAGTTTGAACACCTCCGTTGATATTTTATCTAATTTGTTGATAATTTTTGATTAGTTTATCATTTCTTGATTAGTTTATCATAGGAATAAAATTTTAATTTTTTTAAATTCGAAAGTGTTTTTCTCCAAAAAATTGTTATGTAAGATACCAAACTTTTTATACCGTTGTATGCACAATGGAATACTTAACGACAAGGGTTAATAAAAGTTTGATGTTACCATTTGAAATAACTGATGACGTCACACCTGGATGCAATCAGATGGCTACAGAATGAAATTCACTATGTCATAAAATGCACGGGACAATACTAAAATCGACCTGTTTCAGGATTTTTTCATCAAACCCAAGATAACAGAAATATGAATTTTGTTCCATACTTTATCCACACCCTGTATAATTTATTTTTCAATAGGGTGTAGTGACATGCACTTTACGAAAACGCAGTTTATACTACAATTCAGACGAAAAATAGCATGTTCGAAAAATGTACTGTTAGAAGTATCATCTACTACTGCATTGCAGCATCAAAATTCTGTTACAAAACAATCCAAACAGCTGTCAACCCAAATTCGCTTGCCCAACTGAAACTGGAACTAATTAAGTAAAGCTGTCGCTCGATTGCAAAGTACCACGGAATCTCTCACCCGTGACCGCCGGTTTTAGATAAGTCTCCGTCCGCGGCCGTTTCCAGTTTATTAGGTCACAGTGTATTGTGCAGTCGTGGCCGATTATAAATAAAAGCGGACAGATATAAAAATGCCCTTTCTAGTTGGGCCGGATGTGCCCGTTGTTTGAGAGAGGCGTGTGCCTCGTCAATTTGCCTGAAACGCGACCCATTTAGAAAATGCCAATTAATTCCGTGCGACAATGTGTGTTAAAGGTCAGCATACAAGACCTGACCTCACATTTACTTATATGCAAAGTTGTCCTCCGATATAAGAACTTTGTTTTCAACATTTTTGCTATACTTGTGGATTTCAACATTCAGCGTAAGGGCTGCGAATGTCAAATGATATCATTTATGTTGCTCAGCCTTAATTATTCAAAATTGTATTTATACAGGGTGGGCCATTGGTATCGATTTCTTCAATAGCGCCTTAACTATTAATTATAATAGAAAATATCTTCTACAAAAGCTATCGCCTATAATGAGTTCTATCTCAGAAAATTATTTCCACATATACAGCATGTCCCATAAGTGAGTTATCTATCAAACATATACTTTTTTAAAAGGAATGTACCAGTTTTTATTGCAGATATCGATAGATTTCTTAAAAATAAGTATTTTCTATTCAGCAACTTTATCCGTAAATAGAACCATTCGCAATCTACAGCTGTTCAATTGAATTAAAGAGCTAGAATGTAATGGTATCTTATTCATAGTCAGTGGATAAAAAAGATTCTTTAGTGTACCTAACTAATTATAAATATCGTGTAGAATAATCCTTATGAACAAGAACTACATTTTTTATGTACGTTTCCACAGAAACAATTGAAACTTAAAAGTTTAAATTTCTCAAAAAAAAAAAATTAATGAAACGCCCCGTATATTTTAACATATTCAAAAAGCTCATTAAATTCTGTTTGTAACAAATGCATCTTGTATTGAACTCAAGCTTATGGTTTTCGAAATATCTGCATTTACTGTTAGAACTATTGGGAAGAACCATATTTCAAGAAAATAAACAAAAAAAGAAAGAGCACAATTACGTTTATCTATTAATTCTCAAGGAAATATTGACATTTATAAATAATCAGAGAACTTAAGTTCACTATAAGAACTGCTTACAGCAGAAATTAACTAATTGCTAAAAGTTCTAACAAAGAAATTGACTGTAATTTTCATTTAATGAAACTTGAACTCTATCAACCCTTTAATTTATTTCGAACATCTAATCGACATACAACGCTAATTATTTGTTATTGAAAATGTTTTAGCCCCTAGTATTACTTATTTTTTTTTAATTCAATCAAATAGGCAGACAAACTGGGATAAAGTGATAAATTGTACTTGTGTGTACGAGCAGTATGGCGAATTTATAAATGTTGTAGTGGATAGTTATGATAAATCTTACCCCTGGAAATATAAGTCTAACAAACAAGTACATACTCCAAAATGGTTAACGAAAGATATAAAAATATCATCTAAAAACTTATATTTTTTGCAGTTAAATGATAATGTAACAGTGAAAGAATATTACACAAAATACAAGAAAGTCTACGAAAATGTTATAAAAAAAAGCCAAACAAATGTATTACAACAAATTATTGCTTGGATCCAGACATAAATCTAAAACTGCATGGGATATCATAAATTCTCGTAAAAGTAAAATACCACAGAAAGACATACATCTGAAAATTGATAATAAAAAAATAACAAACCCAACTCTAATCTCTAATCATTTCAATTTATATTTTAACAATATTGCCACTTCTCTAAACAAAGCAAATAGTCACATTCGCGACTTAGTAGGAAGTGACAAAAATGTGCCTGCTGTAAATATATCGCATAGTAATTTTTCATTTTTCTTAGATCCCATTATTGAAAAAGATATTTTGAATATTGTGTCATCGTTTAAAACAAATTATACTCCTGGAAGTAACGGAATTAACCCATTTATAATTAATCAATGTATAAAAGAAATAGTTACCGCTTTGAATTAATCGAAAATTATCGACCTATTTATTTCTTTATTAAGCTGCTTTTCAAAAATAATAGAGCAAATTGTTAGTGTAAAATTAATGCGCTTCCTGGACAAACATAACTTACTGAATAAAACTCAGTTCGGTTTCCGAAAAGGTCTTTCCACCACATTGGCTATTTTAAAATTCCTAAATGAATTATATGTCAATTTAGATAAAGGCAACACATGTTTGGGCTTATTTCTAGACCTTAGTAAGGCTTTTGACGTTGTACATCATCAAATATTACTCAATAAACTGTACACATACGGTATAAGAGGTTTAGCATTGGATTGGTTCATAAGTTATTTAAAGGATAGGAAACATTATGTTGCATTAAACAGAACTAAATCGAATGTATTAACTATAAATCGAGGTATTCCTCAAGGTTCTGCCCTCGGATCACTTTTGTATATTTTGTATGTGAATGACTTTCCATTAAGTGACGCAGTGATTTTTGCAGACGATACCTCTTTATTTCAGGACACAAATAGTATTCAAGCAACAGCAAAAGCAAATTCAAATTTGCTTATCACTGAAGACTATTATTTGGACAATAAATTAGTCTTAAATACAAAAAAAAATCGGTTTATATAAATTTCTCTGTATCACGAGACTTAGACCACAGTTTATTGATTCGTTACAATAAAAACAGTATAGCGCGAGTTGAGCAGGCTAAATTCCTAGGTATTGTTATTGACACTAAATGTAAATGGTTTCAACACATTGACATGCTATGCAATAAACTAGCGCCATTATGCTATACATTAAAACATCTTAAAAGATCTGTAAATCTGTTTATACTAAGAACATACTACTTTTCTAACTTTCATTCAGTGCTGTCATACGGCATTTTAGCTTGGGGTTTAGGAAGGGATGTCGAACGAATTTTTCTCCTGCAAAAACGAGCTTTGCGTTTTATGGAAGGAGTAAACTGTAAAACAAGATGTCGTAATTTATTTAGAAAGTGGCAAATAATTGACAGTGTCAAGTATTTTCATTTTCCAGTTGCTCTTGTATGGGAAAAGAAATGCAACTCACTGGTCAAGGTTGAACTCTCATCATTGTTATGACACTCGAAATGAATCTGTATTAGAGATACCAAAACACAATCTATCATTTTTCAAAAAATCGCCGAAGTATCTAGCCACCACGTCATACAATAAAATTTCAGATCACTATAAGTCTTTAAGTGTCAGTAATTTTAAACAAAATATTGCTCAGTTATTAATTAATAAATGTTATTATTCGTTCGATGAATTTATGCAGGACAACTCGTTTTAAATGAAATTAAATAAATTATTTGTCTGTGATGTACGTATACTTACTTATTTTATACCATTGATTTCGATACATTTTTTTAAGGCTTTTTCTTACATGTATTTATGGTACTGACTAATCCAATACCATGTATCATGGTCTAATGGGATTAATATTATTATTATTATTATTATTAATACGATTGGATATTAAAAAAATAAGACAAATTTTTCAAAAAATTAGCTAGAAATTATTAGCAGATATTCAACAGTTTCAAAGATATCGACTAGATGTTGAAAAGAAATTTAAGGATTGATAGAGTTCAAGTTTCATTAAATCAAAATTACACTTTGAATTTCTTTGTTAGAACTTTAGCAATTGGTTAATTTCAGCTGTAAGCAGTTCTTATAGTGAACTGAAGTTCTCGAATTATTTATAAATGTCAATACTTTCTTGAAATTTAATAGATAAACGTAATTGTGCCCTTTTCTTTTGTTTATTTTCATGAAGTATTATTTTTGTCAGTAGTTCTAACATTAAGTGCAGATATCTCGAAAACCGTAAACTTCAGATCAATACAAGTTGCATTTGTTAGAAACAGAATTTAAGGAGCTATTCGATTATGTTAAAATATACAGGGCGTTTCATTTAATTTTTTTGAGAAATTTAAACTTTTAAGTTTCAATTGTTTCTGTGCAAACGTACATAAAAAATGTAGTTCTTATTCATAAGGATTATTCTACACGATATTTATAATTAGCTAGGTACACTAAAGAATATGTTTATCCGCTGATTATGAATAAAATACCTCTACAATTTAGATCTTTAATTCAATTGAACAGATGTACATTACGAATGGTTCTACTTAGGGCTATAGTTGCTGAATAGAAAATACTTGTTTTTAAGAGATCTATCGATATCTGCAGAAGAAACTGATACATTCCATTAAAAAAAGTATAAGTTTGATAGATAATTCACTTATGAGACATGCTGTATATGTGGAAATAATTTGTTGTGATGGAACTCGTTATAGGCGATAATTTTTGTACAAGATATTTTCTTTTATAATTAATAATTAAGATGCTATTCAAGAAATCGATGCCAATGACCCACCCTGTATATTATTTAAATTATACAGGGTCATTCAAACTAGGTATCCGACCGCTAGAGGCGTGTTTAGTAAAGTCACGCAAGTTATTGCAAGAAATAAATTGAAATTGAAGCGGGAAGCTTATGGGGTTCTAGTGTGAATGAACTAATTACTACGTAAAAACTGCAGAAAGTACGTAAATAACAGTGAGTCAGAGAAACGAAAATCAGTTTTTAGATAAGATATTAAATATCTCAAAAACAATTAGTTTTAGGTGTAGACAATGGTATACAAAGAATGTAGAATTTTCTGGGTGATCCAAGTTTGTTTTAACATATATAGGGTGTGCCATTTGAAATAAAAAAAAGTTGCATCCAGTACGACTATTTCGATTCATCCTATGCAGATGAAAATAATTTTACGTTGAAGAACTCTAAAATCTAAAACGTTTTGTATCTTCAGTCAAGATATAGCTCGAGAATGCACCATTGGGACAACCTGTATATTGTGTACGGACAAGTCGGATTAAATATTTTAAAGACATTTAAAAATATGTATACGTACAGTAATTATTCATTTATTTGTAAGCTGTTTCGTTTAAAAATCATCGTAAAACCAATATTGTCCAAGCTGAATCCGTGCTAGCGAAAAAAATCAGAAAAAGCGATTTAAATGTCAATGCCATCAAAATATGATTACATAACCGCCTGTATATTATTTTTAGACAGGCATAATCAGCTGGCCCAGACACATTCAACTTGATAATCTAAGCTCGCTCAAACTCAAATAGCGCCGGGTCATAATTAATTTTATCGAGAGTGGTAGGTATTAAACACACCTGTTTCACGTAAAACAAACAGAACGTAAATAAAAAAAAAGAAAGAAGTTTCGGCATCATCATGATCTTCCTCCTGTAACTAAATCCTTTTTCTCTTCTTTTCTAAATCCAACACACGGTAACCATAATATAATCATGACGATGATGTAACCTCGTCGAACACACTAATTGAATACCAAGGCCACCATCATTTACGCACGTTTTGCGCTGCTTCATAAAATTCGAGGTCCGCGTGCGTGCGTCGTTCTTGTTGTTGTTTATTTCGGTGACGTCACGTTTTATTTGCACGAGAGGAAGTTCCGTACATGCGCACGAATCCGGCGAAAAAAATCGACCGCGTTCAAGTGCTCCTCCGAAACCGTACGCAAGGCAGTTGCGTACAAGCAATAAATTTTTGACGAGGTTATTATTAAGATTGCCGTGGGTTGACGTAACGTAACTGATTCCAGTATACGCGTTAAATAAACAGCGACGTATTCTACACTAGACTCTACACTATCGATTAGCCCGCCACGTGATATCATAGCTGGCACGCAGACTTGGCGCGTACGTTTTAGGGAGAAAAACCTTCACCTCCAGTACGCGGGCCGAAACGTGCGTCCGGGCACACGAGTCTAAATTGTTGTTTTCAAACTACGTTTACGGGCAAATCAGGTTTGAATAAAACATGGTCCATACAAACAATTGGACCATTTATCGACCAGAATACACATTGTTGAAGTTCTTGTTGCCGTCTAGTATTTCAATTTGGCTTGCTAATTTGTGGGCAACAGCGTACCCAGCTCGTGGCTGACACGCGTGGTGCCAAGTGCGCCACGAGCCAGGAGCGTTGGAAAGCATCTGCGTGAGTGGCGGGCTATTAGTTTTGTCAGCATTTTATTTGTATTTATCTCAGTAACACTAGTAAAAATTAAAAAGTACGAAACGGAAAATACCATATTTTATTCATCTGGTCCAATATCACCTTAAGTACAGGCTGTCCCAACGATCTGTTTTTCTTGTATGACGGCTATAGAAGCAGCAGGAAAAGAAAAAAAAGAAGATTACGAAAACTATACTAGACTTCACGCAGCATATTGTAAATTACTTACGACTCTACAAGACGGTGTTCCAGAAAATGACGGCTTGTAGGAACTGATTCTTTTAATGGAACATCCTGTATACTATACTACAGAAGTAGTAGGAAGAGAAAAAAAGATTACGAAAACCTACACTACACGCGGCATGTTATAAATTATTTACAACTACACAGGAGGATGTCCAGAAAATGATGGTTTGTAGGAACTGTTTCTTTTTTTAATGGAACATTCTGTATACTTTTGCAATTTCCCGTGAAGAGCTGGCTGACTACAACAACAAAAACATTACTCAATTATTTTCATAAGAATCTTTTTTAAGCTTATACAGGTTTAGAAAAAATTTGAAGGGCCACTCGTAAACTATAAGATATACAAAGATGGTTAAATTACAGAAAAGTTGCGTCATCTTGAGGTATAAAAAAATATGCAAGAAAATCTTTTCCATTTACATTCGTAAATTCGAAATATCTTAAAAAAACTGAAAATTCTCATTTTCGAAAATCTCGAATATCTTCTTTATTGCGTTTCTGCAGATTCATGCAATTTTGCAGTTTCGCCATTATGATTGCCTTAAGTTAAACTTTCATCAACCTGGAGTTCGTATTGTTAGCCTTGGTTGCACAATGTTTGGCAAGCGTCCGTAGTTATACTTCACCTTCACCATCTTTCGTGGGAATTAAATCGAATGTTTATTCTAACCGTCGAAACTGATCGTAAAACTCTGCAACGCCTTCGTTTTTTGTGCCATTTGGTTCGTACGATTTACGTTTTTCTGTTCTTTTGTTATTTCGGCGGAAATATAAATTACGTTCACACTTGACATTTGACGGCATTGATTATTACTGATATCATCTTGTACACGCTTGGTTTTTGTTTAGTTCATGTTGGTTTTGATTCGTCCAAGCCCTTCTATTCGTAGTTACAGGCGTAGCCAAGTTTGGCATTATTATTATTGTTATTATTTCATTCGTCGTTGCCATATAACATTTTTTATTCACTTAAATTGTAGAAAACTTGCGCTATCTTGAGGTCTAAAAAATATGCAAAAAAATCTTTTCTATTTTCAGTCGTTTTTGAAATATCTTCAAAAAACTGAAAATTCTCATTTTCGAAAACCTCGAATATCTTCTTTATTTCTTAAGATAAAATCATAAAATTCGGTGTTTTTACATTAAATTCGATGAACACCTAATGCAGTTCGAAGAAACAGGTTAGCTTTGACAGTTTCGTAGATACGACTGTCAACTGTTTCCTTTTTTATGGACGCTACCTTAGATAATCATAGCAAGTGAAAAAAAATTTGAATACGACCATATGAACATTTATGCTTTTGTTTTAAAACAAAATATTAGGTTACTGAGAATTTTTTTAATGTAAATAAGTACCATGACTGAATAAGATTTATTAATTTAATAATTTAATAGACCATTGGTTGTGAATGTTTACACGCATCCGCCTACTAGATATTTTTTTTTAATGTTTTGCAGTGCCTTGATATTTTGTTTTAAGACATAAGTATAAGTACGTCGTATGGTTGTATTCAGATTTAGTTTTTGTATCACGTGGTATGACTACCCTAGATAGCGTCCATAAGAAAAAAGACAGTTGACAGTCGTATCTGTGAAACTGTCAATCCTAACCTATTTCTTCGAACTTTATTAGATTGTTCTTCGAATTTAACATAAAAATATTGAGTTTCATATCCACAACGAGCCATCGTTGGGAACCGAATTTCTTGAGTTTTATAGCCGAAAATGCTCCCCAGGGGTGTTTTCTCTGGAAAATTTAGAACAGGGCAAATTTCAAATTCCTTTCCCTCATTATCTCTCCTTATGGGTTTTTTTTCCTCGAATAGTTCATTGAAGGTATTTGAAAGTACTTAAAATCAGTAAAATAAAGCAGAGTGGTAATTTTAACAAAAATTTAATAAAATTTTGACTTGTAAAAATTAAATTTTACAAGTGTATAGAAACCTTAACATCGAGGACTCGTTTTTATTTTATGTATTTATATGTATATAATATTTTTATTTTAAATGTGTAAATAATAATGTAAATGGAGAGAGGCAAGGATTTTCCTATCGCTTGCAGTGCACCTACAGTTTTAAATCTTAACAATGCACTGTTCCTTTAATTTTTTTTTTAATGGAATTGCATATTATTTTTCTTCTTCATTGCTGGTTGCGGCAAGTATTTACTTATATCCAAATTGTACGGCTGAGCTTGAACTCTAATTGGTTTGAACTTTAAAAATAAACGCATTTTCATGTTCTAAGCTTGCACTTTTCCGTAGGTGCGGTACTGAAGCCGTCCTTGCATTCTGGGAGAAGGATTACACACTCTTAGTAGAAGGCAGGAACGAAGAAAAAATTAGTTTTTCATATGATGGAGTGGTTCATCTCGTTCTCGAAATTGACGGAGTTCGACTCTAACACGAATTGATACAGAAAGTCCCCGACGTTGTCCAAAAAATATTCAAAATTAACAGCACAGAGCCGGGCAAGGAAACAAGGAACAAATGGCGACATTTTTCACTGAAAATAGTGTCTAACCTGATGAAATCGGCAACACTTCTAAGAAACATAGAACACATCAACAAAAAGTTATCCGGAGCTGTCTATAGAACATGCAGCGAAGTAGACGTCATGCAAATTGTAGAATATTTTGAATTTTTTATTCCACAGGGTGATCTTTTACTGTGTGCAAATAAAAAAAAACCTCAGTATAAGTACATGAAATGCTACCTTCTGCGGGTATTTTCCGGTGGTCACCGTACTATAGCCAAAAAATTTCGGGGAGACCACTTGTTTGGAACTGCTGAAATGTGCGAGAAAGAAATACTAGCAAGGTCGCCACGCCTTCCTATAGTCGACACCGACACCGCGCTGAGTTCCGTATTCAAACCCATTTCGAAGGTTTCGTACTAATAATCAATAATCAGTAATATCATTTAGTAATTATTTTATTTAAAATTTTAATTCACTGAGGGAATTAATGTTACATTTATTTAAATACTGCCCTACCTTAACCGCGTCAATCGAAGAGGCGTCCGGCGTTGTGAACACACACTTAAGAAATGGAAACGCAATTTATATATTACTTGTGAAATCCGCAATTTTAAGACAGTAATTATAATCGTCGGCTTATAATTTGAAATTACTTAAAAATGTAAGTACTTACTTGGAGTGAGGTTACATTGTTTTAATAAATCCAGGCGGGTTTAAAATGCTGATTGACCGGAAGATTTCGTAATCGAATTAATTGAATCTGTAATTTGTAAGATCGATTCTTTTTTAAAACTTCGTGAAGATGAATATGAACTCACGTAAACCGAAAGGTTTCGAAATTCGATTCCTTACGCATGCAGAAAGTTGCCAAATGGCTGTGAGACTTCCGGCAGGTCTTTTTACCTGTTTGCAAAAGACATTATGATCTGTGAATACGTATCATATGAATCAAACATATGTATGTTCGTTTACGACATGGTTCAAGCACAAGGTTAAATCACGTTAAACACTCACCGACTGTTCCATTTTCGCGTCTTCGTTCAAACAGGCGTGCACGAAAGCTTAGCCACCGTACATTCCTTAGTTACGCCAGCAGTTCTCAAACGGTTTGGCGAAAATCTGCCAATGCATCTTTCTCGAAAATTATTAATTTTCTGTTGACATATGAGTCCGCTCGTTGCCTTTATGGTGATGCATTACAGATTTAAATATTTGTACAAAGTAAAGGAACAGCCTGTACATATACAATGACAATTTTGTAAATTTATTCTGTAAAAATCTACTCGACTTATCATAAATACAATAGCTTTTCAGTAGGATGTCTTCAAACAAAGTTAAGGAATCATCATATTATGTTGATTATAAATAATCATTTCATATCTTTCGCCAGCAGTTGGAAAATTTACCGAAGTGTCGTTCACATTATTGATAGTAACAGGCAGTTTTCGATTTCCGCATTTTTATGTAAACTTTCACTCCTACCTCCACAAAATATTTTTTAAACAAACAAAACTATCTAATCAATGCAAATGCAAAAAAATCGATTTTAGATAGTTCAACGTAGGCGCGTGTTTTCTTAGAATATCACTTTATAAGAAGGAAACGAAAACTTAAAACAGTAACAGCATTTATGAGAGACAGAAAATCGTAAAGCAATCGTAAAACAAGCGCAATTAATTACAGACACTTTAGAAACGAGCTAAAATTAATTCTTATAATTAAATAATAAAAATTAATTTTAGCTGGTTTCTAAAATGTCTTATTTGTTTCATATCCTTTCTGCAATTCTCACGAGCAAGAACATTATAAAAATAAACCGTAATTAATTACATGGTATCACATTTTATTTTAAATTTTATTAATTTGTATCAATTTTTAAGTAAAAATTGAATGTAGTTTTGTACATAATTCTTTCGATACACACTAACAATCTGTAGCTCCGTAACTTCTGCAAGGCGTTGCGCAGAAATGAATTTAGGGAGGTTATACAGGGTCACTCATGGAATAGTGACAGTCAGTATCTCAGTAAGTACAAGTTCGGTTGTTGTATAATTCTTATTCGGAATCTGAAACTCTATAAAGGCCCGATTTTCTCACCTCCTGATAAATTTATCTGCCAGGTAGTCTCCAAGGATAATACTTGGCAGATAAATTTATCAAGAGGTGAATAAATCGGGCATTACACTCATGGTATCAAAGATATCTCTTCACTTCCGGTTTAACAGAAATGTAATTCAGAAATGTATTACACGTAGATGTTCATGTCATAAAAATAGGAACAAAACAATCATTCGTGTTGAAGACGAACTTCAGTGCGAAAGGATTCATATTATATTAAAGTACGTTATCCAAAATGTTTTTATTGATTCCGGGCATTTGGGCCTTAGGTTGTGACATACATAATAACAGTAGTTCCTATTTATTTTGTAAATGTACAATGAAAACAACAACGATTTGAATAGTATTCGGCATATAAAGCTCTCAGACTTCCTAAACATTCCCAGTACACTAACGTCATCGCAACCTTTTTATTGAAATTCATCTTAACACGTCTATATCAACAGATTAACAGTCGATAGGGGCTTTTCTGTATCGAGTACGTTAAATTTAAAAGTCTGTTGCTATGGCAACAATCCGTTAAATTTAACGTACTCGACACAGAATACACCTCATTTAGAATTCTGTCTACTTCTTTGCTGTAATTACTTACTTGGAGTGAAGTTACATTGTTTTAATAAATCCAGGCAGGTTTAAAATGTTGATTGACCGGAAGATTTCGCAATGGAGTTAATTGGTTCTGTAATTTGTAAGATCGATTCTTAATTTAATAATTTAATACTTCATGAAGATGAATATGAACTCACGTAAACCGAAAGTTTTCAAAATTCGTTTCCTTCCGCATGCAGAAATTTGCCAAATGGCTGTGAGACTTCCGGCAGATCTTTCTACCTGTTTGCAAAAGCCATTACGATCTGTTAACACGCATCATACGAATAAAACATATGTTCGTTTACGACAGGGTTCATGCACAAGGTTAAACCACGTTTAACACTGACCGACTGACTTATTTTCGTGTCGTCGTGCAGCCGCGTGCGCAAGAGCTTAGCCACCTACACCAGCAGTTCTCAAAAAGTTTGGCAAAAATCTGCCAATTCATTTTTCTCGAAAATTATGAGCTTTCTGTTAAGGACATATGAGTTGCCATGTATGGTGATGCATTACAGATTTAAATATTTGCACAGAGTAAAAGAGCAGCCTGTATATCCTCACTATCACATTAACTGTCAAACTGACAGAAGTGAGACATTGCTTACGTTCAGTTTACGTTTTGTTTCAAGAGCGCTCTATGATTTTCTGATGAACTCGGTGAATCATTAAACATGTTGCGGTAGCGGACGCCATTTTACGGGGCGCTTTAAAAGCATGCTCCCTGTGCGAAGCGTGTTGTGATTTGACCTTGGCTTGACTCGAACTGTGCGCATATAAAAATAACTGAAGGCTTGAGGATTACAAGTGTATATTATTATTATCATTATTGATTACGAATTTCTAAAATGGAACAAGTTTTCGATGAGGATTACAAAAGCCGTTCAGCAGAGACCGACAACATTTTAAAAGTAATCGAAAACGTTTTGTCTGCTGAACGTGAGTAATAAAGGAACGTTCATTTGATCATTTCTATTATTTTCATTGCATACTAAAAAACTTGAATACTTTAACTTTCATTTCATTTCTTTCTGTGGCAGATACGTAGATGATACTCTTATCGTTTTTAATGCTTAGATCTTCTCTTGAAAGACTTCAATTTCCTTCAGCCCAACATCAGGTTCACTCTTAAAACTGAATTCAATAATGCGATCAATTTTTTCGATCTTACCATCACTAAAACTAATAACATCTCCAATACAAAAATTTTTAGAAAACCAACCCTTTCTTCCAACTTGTATAAACTTTAAGTCTTTTCACCCACCTGAACACAAGTTTGCTATTTTTAAATTCCTTTTCTATCATTTTCTTTCGGTACCTAAATACCATAGATATTAACGATTTCAGACAAGAAATCAGTATAATAATTCAGTTAGCATACCAACATGATTTTAGTTATTGATTTTTTACCAAGAGTTTATTAAGAAAATAGCTTTAATTTGAACTTCTCTAGATGCCCTTTTAATTTCCTCCATACGTTATGAGACACCCAGTATATGTATCAACCAAACAACAACAACCCTGTACAATTCCATCTCACATATTCTAAAATTAGATGTCATCCTATCCGATGATTAGAAAAAAATCTTAAATCAGTTAGAGAAAAAAATAATGTGCTTTTTAATTTGATAAGACTTCATTTTTGAATATATTTTTTTATTATCGTGTTGTGTTCATCCGAAAATGTGGCAGGATATTTTTAATGTTTTAATTGTTACTTTAACGATGTATATATATATTTAATAATGTATACAGCGTGGTGATAAAATAACGCACCAAGCGAAAAAACGCCCGTGGCGTTGACTTTCTCGAAAAATGCTCGAACAGGTCGATTTTAGTTTTAAGAAAGATATCTGTTACAAGCAATTTTAATTTTATGCCGGTTCCCGTTTTTGCGTCGTGACGTCATCGGAATTTCTTTAAAATGGCAACCTATTTTTTTTTGAAAATGTAATTTGAAAGCACCCATTTTTCTTTCTTACTTTATCACCTTACTGTATATGTCTAAGTAAAAAATTCAAATTCAAAAATTTAGACAGTTTCATATAATAAATTATCATAATTAAAATAGTTTCTGGTTTCTTTAAAATTGTATCGGCAGTCGTACAAAGCATTTCAGAATAGTGATGGGTGAAAAATACTAGTCGAATGAAATTAGTATTCGAATAAAATCAGAAGTCGAATGAAATTAGTATTCGAATAAAATTAGAATTCGAATAAAATAGTAGTCGAACGAAATTAGTATTCGAATCAATTTCGTATTCGAATGGAAATAGCAGTCGGGTTTCCCGTACAACTGAATGCTTTGACCGTGACGACATTTTATTTATAACTCACATAAACCTTTTTGATAGCCACTTGATAATTTTGCGCGCAACGAAATTTCGCAATGATCACTTTTCCGAAAAAATACGTTTTTAAATAAATAAATAAATTGTTCTATCGAAGTGAATACAAAACCTGATGATGAATGCAGGCGATTTGCATTGTCCGAGACCTTATAAGTCGTTGAATGAATGTATATATAATATAAAATAAATTTACTTACAAGATTCCATAAAAATAATTTTAAAATAATGATTACGGTTTGAATAACCTTAAGTAAAACCTCAGGTCATCCGCTCCTTGCTTATTAAGGTTACGTGCCGACGCATCGTTATAAATTTTTTATTAATTTATGGTATTTATATCGTAAATGGAAAAGAAATTAATTTGCTTGTATTATAAGCAGCATGTACCTGTCTTAAATCTATATTAGCTTTGCAAGAAAAATTGTCCCTGTATTTTGGAAATTAATGCGAAGTAATATACGATCAAATCCAAGTATGATGTATGGTTTTTGGCATATAAAATTCATTCTTAAAATTATTATTTACTTTTCCTCCAATTTTACTTACTTACTATATGAATTTAAAAGTTAAATTTATATTCTGACATTATTATTGTTTAAAAGTTAAACTCGAATATTTTAAAATCCTACTTATTCCCGTTCTGTTACTGCATGTATTCAATAATATTTCTGTGTAGTAATTAAAATAATAAAAATTTAATCCTTCAAGATTTGATTGGATCATTGTATTTATTCAACATTCGGTTATGTGGGAACTAGACTATTTCTTTTCAACTATTATTTTCTTCTGTACTATTTTTATATTATTATTTATCGATTTCAAATGAAAAATAGTCGAAATTGATCGAAATCATTCTTTCAAATGCTATTGTCGTATGATCGATCGATAATGAAAATTATTGTTATACATGCTGTACACAATTGGTACAGTATACGCTGTGTTGATTCGTTTTACAAACAGTGAAATATCATGTACTATTAAGTAATTTTAAGTACTGGTCCTCCTGTACATTTTCGGGTAAAACTGCAAAGAACTAATTTATTGAATAATTCTCTTAACTTCAAATGTAACATATCGAATGCTGAATAAAAACAACTAGAAAAATAATGATCAAATCAAATCTCAACAATTAAATATGCATTACTTTAATTACGACATAGAAACATTAGTGAATAAAAGTAGTAACAGAACGGGAATAAGTAGAATTTAAAATGTTCGAATTTAACTTTTGAACAATAATAATATTAGAATATAAATTTAACTTTTAAATTGATATAGCAAGTAAGTAAAGTTGGAGGAAAAGTAAATAATAATTTTAAGCATTAATTTTATGCGCCGAAGACCATTACAACATGCTTGGTTTTGATCGTAGATTATTTCGCATTCATTTCCAAAATGCAGCGACAATTTTTCTTGTAAAGCTAATATAGATTTAAGACAGGTATACGCTGTTTATAATGCAAGCAAATTCATTTTTTTTGCATTTACGATATAAATACCATAAATTAATAAAAAGTTATGACGTTGCGTCGGCACGTAACCTTAATCAACAACGACAGTTTGCAGATTTTGTATTCACTTCGTTAGAACAATTTATTTATTTATTTAAAAACGTATTCCTTCGGAAAAGTGATCATTGCGAAATTTCGTTGCGCGCAAAATTTTCAAATGGCTATCAAAAAGGTTTATGTGAGTTGTAAATAAAATGTCTTCACGGTCAAAGCATTCGGCTGTACGGGGAACTCGAGTACCGACTGCTATTTTCATTCGAATTCTACATTCATTCGAATACGACTTCCCTTTCGAATACTATTTTCATTCGAATACGAATTTGATTCGAATACTAATTTCATTCGAATACTATTTTATTCGAATATTAATTTTATTCGAATACTAATTTCATTCGACTTCTGATTTTATTCGAATACTAATTTCATTCGAATAGTATTTTTCGCCCATTACTACTTCAGAACATCAAAATCTCGTCAACAGCTTTCTCAGGATAAATAATAAATGAAGATTTCTTTCTTTCTTTCTTTCTTTCTTCAAAGGCATGGGAACTTTTATGGAATTTAATTTGTCAAACTTGCAAAAAGAATTCGCAAGACCTATGGGTAGAAATTCCATTTTCAGTTTCTTCTTAGCAAAGTTGGTCAAGTTCTTTTGATGATATTATAAATATAATAAAACGTGAACTTTTGGTCGTCCAATTCAGCTCAAATTTTGCAAACGCCGTCCGGGACTAAATAGATAAACCGTGCGATATGACGTAGACTTTGCTGATAAAGACGCTTTGTTTCATTATCAGGGCAAACTCGAACCGGCTTGACAACGCATTCCTTCGATAATTTCATCATGTCCGTCTGTCGAAACTCCTGTTTTGCTTTGATAATTTATTTCCCGCTCAGCGGAATGAAAAACGCCGGCGAAAAAGTGAACCAGGTTAATACAAGCTGCCCGCGCGAGATTCGAGTTGTGTCGGGCTCGTGCAAATGCTAAAATGGGACACGGTTTGGCCCAGAAAACCGGGACGGGCACGCGTGCGACCTAAATTGCGCATCGACCTGTGACCCAGTTCTGTTTGGCGGCGGCAGCGGCGGCGGCACGTGCAAGACCTAAATGCAATAGCAGTACGAGCATTGTTTACTTATTTGGCCGCCCCTCTTATTGATCGCGTAATAAATGACACGCCGACGCTTAAAAAGAAACCATTTGCAAGTCGTTTAGGGGTGATTAGTAATTCTTGAAATCATTATCAGTTTCGTTTTTGAAAAAAATACTTACCGCTTGTTTTAGTGAATCTTGAAAAACCGCAGAGATAGAATAGAAACGTTATACCGGGTGGAAAGTTTCAAACCCGAACATAGCAAAGTTCCATTGAGAACTACGTTTTTGTAGATTACTGCTCGCCATTTAAAGATACAAAAATGGTAATGGTATTAAATGAAAGATAAAATTAAGGCCAACGTTATCGTGTTGAAATTATTCCTATTATTTTAATACTTTTGAAATAGAAATTTAATTTTTAAATTTCAAATGAAAAATATAGTCGTCTTAGTATGTCAGATTTGAAGTTTGCAATTCAATAACTAGAATTTTGTACAGGGTGGCCCAACGATACGTATTTCTTCTGTGAGGCCTATAGGAAAAAAATTAGGAAAAAAATCGAAAAGAATTTTATACTAGACAAAACATGGCATATTGTAAAATTATTTTGAAGTATACAGAGTGATCAGAAAACTGGTTGTTCGTGGAAACTATTTTTTTTAATGGAACACCCTGTATATTTTTAGATATTTGGATGCGCCACAGTGAGCTGATTACAACGGTATAAAGATATATTGATTTCATTGAACTACTTTCGTAAAATAAATTTTATTCTTGAAGAATTCTTCAAAAATTCAGTCAGTTTGAATTTGAATTTCTGATTAATGAGATTTTTTTATTGTTTTTAAATTGAAATTCGTCGATTTTAATATGCAAGATTATAACTAACTAAGAGAATATTATGGCGGTCTCGTAAACTGTATGTACAGGGTGGCCCAACGAAGCGTATTTCTTCTGTGAGGCCTATAGGAAAAAAATTAGGAAAAAAGTCGATAAAGAATTTTATACTAGACAATACGCGGCATATTGTAAAATTATTTTGAAGTATACAGAGTGATCAGAAAAATGGTGGTTCGTGGAAACTTATTTTTTTTAAATGGAACACCTGTATATTTTTAGATATTTGGATGCGCCGCAATGAACAGATTACAGCGGTATAAAGATATATTGACTTTATTGAATAACTTTCATAAAACTTTTTTTTTTCTTGAAGAATTTTGCAAAAATTTCAGTTTGAATTTGAATTTCTGATTAATGAGATAACACAGACGAACGAAAATCTAACACGATATTTTTGGGACTTTGGCCTTTATGAAAATGTGAACAAAATTAAGATATCTTTATGCATTATATCGAGCGATCGATACTCACGAAACACTCGGTATTTCATTTTTTTTAACGGAACGGCCTACTTTTTATTTCAGAAATGGATAGCACTTAAATGTAGCTTTCTGCTGATATAAGGTTATATACTTTTATTTTTAATCATTTCGTCACTAGAAATTTTCTTTTTATAAGTATTTCAATGGTCGGCGTTTTAAACTATACACCCAGTATTGCTACTTTCCTACCTAAATTCAATCATTCGCAGTTATTTTTCGATCATTTGATTCTACTTTCAAAGATTTCTAATTTGAATACCCCCGCGATAGGATTTATTTTACCAAAAATAATTTAAAAACAAACCATTGAAATACTTGTAAAAAGAAAATTTTTAGTGACGAAATTATTAAAAATAAAGATATATAACCTTATATCGGCAGAAAGCTACATTTAAGTGCTATCCATTTCTGAAATAAAAAGTATGCCGTTCCATTAAAAAAAATGAGATACCGAGTGTTTCGTAAGTATCGATCGCTCAGTATAATGCAAAAAGATATCTTAATTTTGTTCACATTTTCATAAAGGCCAAAGTCCTACAAATATCGTGTTAGATTTTCGTTCGTTTGTGTTACCTCAGTAATCAGAAATTCATATTTAAACTGACTGAATTTTTGCAAAATTTTTCAAGAAAAAAAATTATTTTACGAAAGTTATTCAAAGAAATCAATATATCTTTATACCGTTGTAATCAGCTCACTGTGGCGCATCCAAATATCTAAAAATATACACGGTGTTCCATTAAAAAAAAAATAAGTTTCCACGATCCACCATTTTTCTGATCACTCTGTATAGTTCAAAATAATTTTACAATATGCCGCGTATTGTCTAGTATAAAATTCTTTATAGACTTTTTTCCTAATTTTTTTCCTATAGGCCTCACAGAAGAAATACGCTTCGTTGGGCCACCCCGTACAATATGCTTCTTATTCAAAATAAAATTCCATTCATCTGTGTAGCATAGTGACGATGAAAAATTGTTAGGATTTATTTCTTTGTTCCAAATGCGGAATATGTTCACGACTGATCAATTAAGGAATCTATTCTATAACCGGGCTGCAGTCAAAAAAGGTGGTTGATAATAATACTCACTAAGGAGTTAAGTAATCATGTGAAATTATTCTTAGTGTTAATTATTAATTTTAAAATTTGTTTTGTAGAAACCTTGATAAAGGAAATAAATTTTCCGAAAGCTCGGTTGAACTTTAAAAGAGTATTATTATCAACCCCCTTTTTTGACTGCAGCCCAGTTATAGAATAGATTTCTTTGTTCCTGTATTGCTTCACAAAATACTTTCCTACTATTCTTGTTAATTTCAAAACAATGTTGATGGCAACTGGATTTGTGGAATTGATGTTCTTTTTTAATATTCTTTACATTTGTGTGTTACTTATTGTTAAACAGTGTGAAAGTTATTTAATTCTTAGTACAATTGAATTTAAAACTGATTTAGTATCGACATGTGTCGGTATTGATTGCGCATGGCATCATTTCAGGTTTATTGATAGTATCAGAAACAACAGTATTTTTGTATGCAATGACGCAGAATACAATTATCATCCTAATAAAGAAAGAATTGTTGTAAATTAAACGACAAGAGTACCTACTTATTATTTGCTCTGTACAATAATTCATAATACTTTTCTACTGACGTATAAATTATTTTCCATTAATTGAAAGAACTGAAAGTTTTAAATCTGACATAGGCGACTAAATTTTTCATTCAAAAATTTTATTTATGTTCCGAAAGTATTAATATTTAGGAATAATTTTAGCACCATAATATTGTCCATAATTTTCTCTTTTCTTTAATACCATTGCCATTTTTGTATCTTAAATTGGCGAGCAGCAATTCACGGAAATATAGTTTTCAATACAAGTTTGCTATGTTCGGGTTTGAAACTTTCCACCCGGTTTGTATTATGTAATTAAAGAAAATGGAGGTGTGCCCGTCGAAAACAATTAACTGATTTAACAAAGTTAGTCTTTGAGGTCCTTAACATGACAGATTATTTTTCTTAAAAGTTTTTTTTTACTCCATTCCTAAGAAAGTTATTACGGAATTGTAGATACGTAACTCGCCAGGTATATTGAGATATTTAAGATAGAACTTGCATTATTTTTTGAAAACTAGGCTGCAGAAAACAGATTTTGGAGAAAATTCAAAATACATATCTTCAAAAGAGTAGAATTTCGAGATAGGAAAATGATTCTTTATTTTGTTTATTTTTTACTTGGAGAATTCAAAACCGAATTCCATTTAAAATAAACCAGTTCATAACGACTTCCGGTGTCACCGGAAGTAACTAAAAGTTCAATTTTATTTTGTTTGAATATTTCTTCCTTTCTTCTAAATTTCCGATTTCTATCCAAATTCCTTCCCTGAAAACTTTTAATGAACGGTTTGCGTGAATAAAGCATTCACTTAATTTTTATAAATATTTTTGTACTATTTTGTACTTTGCAGTATATTATTTCTTATACCTTTACTAAAAAAGTAAAACCTGGCGCTTGCCCCATTAGCTGTGAGAATCGTTAATAAGTGACTTGATAACAATAAAAAAAAAATTCTGGCAAGGTGTTTCTCTTAAATAATTACCTCGCCTACCGCAACCGTACACCAATGAAACCGTTTTATATAGAACCTCGGTCTAAATAATATTAAAAATAAATATACGGACAGAAGTCGAAAAGAAATCAATCCATATCTGAACCACTTGTATAACTGGCGAACTATAGTCAAAACGCCTTTTAAGGCCTTTAAACTAAAAACTACATACAAATAAAATAAACGATTTCAGATTATAAAGATATAATTCGAGCGAGTATATTTTTTCTCTCTTCAACAAATCATTCATTACTGCACTACATTACGGCACCATGAGCACAGAAAATATTAATATTCTGAGATGTAGGTACTGTGAACCTCACTTAAAATGATACTTCTACGTGCTTATGAATATTTAGCGACAAACGTTTAAAACAGTGTCTCGGGGACATCCCCCTTCAATTGCTATAAGGGCCGGGAATTTGTCAATTATTTTCATTCAGCACTGTAGGGGATGGGACGATTCGCCGTCGCCAACTCGCCGTCGCCTATTCACCGTCGCCAATTCGTCGTAGAGCCAATTTACCGTCCGCCCAATTCGCCGTCCCATGTTACTGCTTTATTTAGCTTGATAAGCTTTAAAACATTTTCTGACCATTTTAGATAATATCCAAGTTATACCTAAGAATTGAAGAAAATAACTATAATTTCAGTACGTTTCAAGTAAATTAAAATGGACTTTACTATTGTTTTTCTATTTCAAGTTAAAATAAATTCCTAATTACAGTGCGACCACCGTAAGACACAAAATTACGAACAAATTGGTGCTGTACGTACACATAATCATAATTCTATTTTTTTTTAATGGAACCCCTTTTTGAATTTATAATTTTAAATGACGAGCTTTCATGAATCAATATTTTGAAAGCAGTCGACTTTTGATGTGTAGTGAGTTTGATTGATATGAAAATCAATATGATTTTGAGCAGAATCTGAAAATATAAAAAAGATGAATTGGAGGGATTTTACGAACACCCTGAAGAATAAGAAATACTTCCTGGAAGACCAAATTTTTTTATCTGTTTCTTTATCTATGTATCACATTTAATTAATAACAAATTATTTTATTTTTCATTAATTATGTTAACTTCTTATTTTATTTACATATAATTATCGGTATATTATGATTTGGATATGTACCTGGACTTAAAACTTTAATCGCTGACGGCGAATTTACCGACGGCGAGTTTTCCGGCGGTGAATTGTACCTACGACGAATCGGCGTCGGTGAATTGGCGACGACAAATCGGCGATGGCGAATTGTCCTAGACCCAGCACTGTAGTACGTTCGATTTGATTTTGCATAATTAAAATAGACAACAGTCATTTCACAAAGTGTTTTTAATTGCAGTAATGAATTTTACAAAGAAATATATTACATTATTGTCAATTCTTTACCATTTTTTAATTTTTGTAGTCGATCAAACAAAGGAGTCGACCAAAACAAACACTGTCCAAGAATAAATCTGCTCAGCTGTCGTGTATGAGCTGCGATAATTTCCAGGGCACGTGTCGAACGAGTATTCCCTTGGCCAGGCTTAAATGCACGCAACCTTGACATTCGTATGGTTGTGCAGTAAAGCAACCTTTTCTTTTAAGAACACGAGTCGTATGCGACGAATGCATTATTCACGCCAATCAATATTTACGTATAAGAAGTGACGCTGGGGTAATGTTGTTGGACTTGTAACCAATCATCCTATTGAAAGCCGTTTTTGTTTTCCTGAGCTGAGCTGGACATGTTATCATTATTGGGCATGAAAAAATTCGTTGATTTCTCAAAACAAAAGGAATTTTCTGTAGCTGCTGTAGATAAAATGATGAGAAAACGTAGAAAAATAAATTGTTCGTCGAGTGTGGAAGCTTCGTTGGTTAATATTTTATTATTTGACCTTGCCCAGTGTAATACAATCGCGGTTTACTTAATCTAGCGTGTAACGAAATACTACTACACTGCTTTTCAAACTTAGTATAAAGTACGGCTCTGTTTCACGGCTTTTCAATAAAGCTTTGTTTATCTCTCTCAATTCTCCGTAAGGTCTGTAATACATTCTAAGGCCTAGTATGTACTTAGATACAAAGTCGCACAACAATCGCGAAACATTGTTGCGAGATAAAGTATCGAAACTGTTTCTATACATTATAGCATGTCCACACTTAAGCTTAGTTCTGGATACTCAAAATATTTCTTGCTGACTGTTTTTAATTGGTTGGTTTCTTTGAAAGAACCAATCGATTCGCAATAGACATTTAGCTTACCTATCCGGATGTATGTACGTTCAATGCAATACGACGCCGACGAAAGCGACATTTTCTATAAAATTGGAAATATACCGTTAAACGCTATAATTAATATAAATTTTACCATTTAAGTGTCAAGTGAATAGTAATTTAGTTATTTATATCCGAATGTTTTGCGTCTCTCTTTTATTTTTAGTTTTAAATAAATTAATGGCCATATTTCCCAATATTTCTTGTTTAAAGCTTATTAGAATAGTAAAAAGACAAGCACTCACATTAATGCATTAAAAAAATTTGTTGCAAATCGCTTTTAATTACAGTGGATGCCTCGAGCATCCTCTGTACTGCTGTTTCAGTCCTATTTGGGAATTCATCAGCAGAAGCATAGCTCGAGTTCCACTCCAAAGCAAAACGACTTGTCCAAGGATATTCGCAAATGCTATGTGATAGTAATGAATAGCTTAAATAGCGACATTCTACGATCGCTTTTTGACCTGACACGTGTTTGTGAATATCCTTGGACAAGTCGTTTTGGTTTGCGGTGGAACTCTCGAGCTGCGCTTCTGCTAAGCTAATGAAGCCCTAAATAAGGCTGAAACAGCTGTATAGAGGATGTTTGACGGATCCACTGCAATGAAAAACGAATTGTAACAATTTTTTTCAAAATGTTCATTATGCCTTGACAACCAGCATGGTCGGCTTGCATGGGATGACTTATTATGTAACAAACTGGCTTCAATTCGTCAATCTTAATGCAATGTCAGTGTTGCGTCCACGCGTTCATTTTTTATTTTTCCCGTTAATTTTTGAATACATTTAAGTTTTTGCACCATAATTTAAGACAGGGCTAAAACATTCGCTCGAAAATTGTGTTGCCGTGAAACTACGGACAAAGTTCGAACTTTCGAGTGAGTGCGGTTTAAAATTTAATAATTAAAACAGTTCGCTGACAAAACTGATTGGAAACGGACGTGGCCAGTGATTCCTCCAGTGCAACAGTTCTTTCGAAACACCGCCCCCGCAAGCATCGTACAGGGTCGACCCTATCCTACAAGAGCAGATTCCTGTTCGAGGTGAGATATACCATTCTTCTCTCCAGAAAAGTTTAATTATTTTAAGCTAACCGCAAACAGTCAGGTTAAAAAGAAATCGTAGGATGTCACTATTTGAACTATTCATTAATGCATTAGATAAACAGTTATATCAAATTTCATCAAAAACCAATTGTGTCAAAAATAGTTTTTCTCGACTTCTAAACAACCGAATCAAAAGAGCTTACGTCATTTTGCCTTAAACTTCGTGGTCTAGAATGACAAGCTGCGGTCATTCAAACCTCAATCTTTGGTATGTGCACTGCCATGGCCAGCAATATTGAAATTGCTGCCTGTAGCATCGCTGCTTGATATGGTTCTCATGCTCAGTAAAAAATTAAAAAGAAAAGAAAAGCAAAACATAGAACTATTTATTTTCTCGATGAAATTGGGTTTTAAAGTCCTTAAATCTTTTTCGACTTCAGAAATTACAATTTTGTATTTTTTGATTAAATCTTCTACAGGGTGTTATCGAGTAGGATGGGAATAATTACACCAAGTATAGACGGCGTTAAAAAGTTACGATTTAATCTAATTTATCTATATACAAAATTTTTCGTTTCTGTGATATAACCTATAAAAGCAACTTGAAAAGCATACTTTGAGAAAAAGAACTACGCAACAATTAAGTATTGCACATTGGAAGATAAAATTCCATCTAATGTTTTCAAGGTAAGTTAGAGCTTTTCGAAATTTTGAGCTTTTGCTGCAATAAAATCTTTCGACCTAATTACCACGAAAACGGTTAATCTGACGAAGATGGAACTTAGTTCATTTCTAATACAATTTTATTCGTACATTTCAATTTTTGTTTGAGTAGTCTTTAAAAAGTGACAGTAAGTAACTTATTTACTAAAATAATAACCTGTTTTCCCAGATCTACACCACTGGTCAAGAATGCTCAATTTTCCATATGATATATCCATCCCTGTATTTCATTTATACTGCATCTCAAATTTCAACGAACTACCTCAAACCGTTACAGATATATTTGAGGAAATATTCTTTTCAAGTTACCTCTTTAGGAGGTTATACCTGAGGAACGAAAGAGTTTTGTATGTAGATAAATTAGGTTAAATTGTACTACTTTAATGTGGTCTATGCGTGATATAATTATTGTCATCTTATTCGATAACATCCTGTATATCTATTTTTATTATTCGATTTTTATACTCTACTAAAAAGACGTCCTGCAAAGCTACAAGCAAGCTGTACCATGTAAACCTAGTTTTTTTTTGAGACCACGTAATTAAAAAAAAAACACAGTAAAGTCGATAAAATACGAAGGTCATTGATTGAAATATATCTACTAGTTACTTTTGTGAAGATTATTTTTGGAAAAATTAAGTTGAAGCTTGGATTAGGTTAGAGTATATTCCGGGTACCTACACAAAGAAGCTGTAATGATAGAGGATAGCATAGCTGAAAAGACTATAAGAGCCTAATTCAGAGACACGAGATGAGGCTGACTAATTCATATCTCTTGAAAATATTTTGTATTTTTTTTTCTGGAGTATCTGGTGTCCACTTTGATTTCAGTGCAACTTTTTTAAATTAGAAATTCCTTCCTATTGATCTATTAATTTAATATTTAAATAAATATTTCTGAATACGAATGATGTTTGATGTGTTCATTCTTGTTACAGAATTTTAAATAAAAATCACTGGATAATAATATTGGTTATTATTACAACAAAGTAATAATCAATAATCATCTACCGGGTGGAGAGTTTCAAACCCGAACATAGTAAACTTGTATTGAAAACTATATTTCTGTGAATTGTTGCTCGCCGTTTCAAGATACAAAAATGGTAATGGTGTTAAAGAAAAGAGAAAATTATGGACAATATTATGGTGTTAAAATTATTCCTAAATATTAATACTTTCGGAATATAAATAAAATTTTCAAATTTTAAACAAAAAAATAGTCGCCTATGTCAAATTTAAAACTTTCAGTTCTTTCAACTAATGGAAAATAATTTATACGTCCGTCAAAAAGTATTAAGAATTATTGCATAGAGCAAATAATAGGTAGGTATCCTTGTTGTTTAAGTTACAACAATTCTTTCTTTATTAAAATGATAATTGTATTTTACGTCATTGCATAAAAAAAATACTGTTGTTTCTGATACTACCAATAAACTTGAAATGATGCCATGGGCAATCAATACCGACACATGTCGATACTAAATCAGTTTTAATTTCAATTGTACTAAGAATTAAATAACTTTCACAATGTTTAACAATAAGTAACACACAAATGTAAAGAATATTAAAAAAAACATCAATTCCACAAATCCAGTTGCCATCAACATTGTATTCAAATTAACAAAAATAGTAGGAAAGTATTTTGTGAAGCAATACAGAAGCAAAGAAATAAATCCTGACAGTTTTTCATCGTCAGTATGCTACACAGATGAATGGAATTTTATTATGAATAAAAAGCATCTTGTACAAAATGCTGGTAATTGAATTGCAAACTTCAAATCTGACATACTAAGGCGACTACATTTTTCATTTGAAATTTAAAAATTTCAAAAGTATTAACACAATACGAATAATTTTGACACATTGACCTTAATTTTATATTTCATTTAATACCATTACCATTTTTGTATCTCTAAATGGCGAGCAGTAATTTATAGAAACGTAGTTCTCAATGAAACTTTGCTACGTTCGGGTTTGAAACTTTCCATTCGATATACCTACAAATGTAATGTATACAGTGTAAAAACTTATGAAACATTTTTTTTCGGTGTTTCGTTTAAAATGAGAAAGTTGACGTCACTTCTGGCGAAACCGGAAGTCCCAGGGTTGCACCTCGAAAAATTTATTTCTTCGGTCAATTCATCCCTGCCAAGTTTCATGCAAATCAATCAAAAGATAAACATTTTGTGGGGGTAAACACGTATAGTGCCGGACACTCGGTATACAGGGTGGGTCATTGGGACAAAATTTAATCATCTGTAAACATTAAAGAAAAAAGACGTTCAATTGATAATAAAAAAATTAAATAAAAGCAAATCGAATAAAAGTAAAAACGAAAATAGCGATCAAATTAATTGAAATGTAAAACAAAAGATTTAACTCATCTCGAGTAAAAGAAAAAAAAAACAAAGAACGATCGATTGATAATCAAATAATAAATAAAAATAAAATCACGCCAAATGAAAGGAAAAACAAAAACAAACAAAAGAGTGATAGCTAAAAAATAAAAACAAACCAAATGAAATCGAATAAGAGGAAAAAATGAGTCTTCTTCAATTCATTATGAAAAACTGAATTAAAAGGCATTAAAAAGAAAACAGGACGATTGAAAATGAAGAACAAAATAGAAGTTCTGTAAAATTAAAGTAAGTAACTTGCTGGGCAATATATTTGTCAACATATCTTCAGGACGCCACACACGTCTTTGGTGTTTTTTTTTTTTTTGCTTTTCACAGTAGTAATGAAATGAAAAAACGCAATACACGAGTGAGACGACTATTACTTGTGTCAGCTTAACTATCCATGACAATTTTATTCTGAAAACTGGCCTTAACATTGGTCCTTCGAACCAGAATCAAAACGCAACTATGAAAATATTGAATTTTAAAATTAATTTAGGTTTTTACCACCTGAACATTAAAGTGCACGTTGTAAGGATTCCAAAAGTAAAGTAAATCGTACTTTCCAGTACTTTCCTACGTCTTTGGTGTTTTTTTCTTTTCATAGCAATGAGGAGAAAACTCAACAGCTTCCTTTAACCTTACACCATTTTATTTCAGTTGCATTGAACAGCTGATCATTGCAAATCCATTGAGGTTTTTCCCAGTACAGGATTCTATCCATAGTTGTCTCTTCTGCCGTTTACATAATGATCAGGCCTAGGCGAATTTTAGGCGGAAGGTTTCGTTAAATATACGCAGTGTTGTTAAGTATCTAGATGCAAGTATCTAGATACAGTATCTAAATACTTTTTGAATATCTAGATACATACCTCAGATACTACTAAAAAAATGTAACTGTATCTGCATCTAGTTACAATTACAGTGTATCTATTCATTTGAGATACTAAGATACATTTTAGATACATTTTGAACTTCCATAAAAACAGCAGACCTTAGCGGAAATGCAACTTCCGATTTTACAGTTTCTTTCTTTTGATTTTCCCCTCTTGTTAATTATGTTTTCCAGTTTGTCAAATGACTGTTCTATTTAAAATGCGATTTGATAATTCTGAAACTTGAAAATTATTTTAAAAATTGGGAAAGATAATTGACAAAAGGAGAAAATCAAAAGGAAAAGACTGTATTGTTGATTTTATCAACTTTTCTTGATTATGGGAACGCTCTCTTAGCTACAGCAAGGTTGCAACTAAGGATCCTAGATTCATTTGACATTTAACTTGTCTGATACGGAAGTAGAGTCATTTCTGTTGATAACTTTATATTTTACGTTGACTTGACTTGGTTTCATACAAAACCAGGTAATTACTTATCAGCTTATTGATCAATTTAATTACAAAGATAAATTTTCTATTTAGAAAGACATACTGCTGAAAAAAAAATGTGAAAATTATCACAGATTTTACATTATTACACATATTCATACGAAAAGTTCGTCAATTTTCACAAAAAAGTCGATTTGGATCGCAAATAATACCGTACCTCTATTACTGCATAGGTTATTGAATTTTACACGTGCAAGTATCTTGATAAACCGCAGATACTTTTTCTTTTGTATCTGTATCTATATATTTTCCGGAAAAAGTATCTGTATCTGCATCTGGATACATATTTGTGAAAGTATCTAGATACTATTAGAAATGTATCTTTAACAACACTGAATATACGAGGAATTACTAATATGCTGAAGCGATCATAGTCGGAAAAAGTTCTATTCTTTAACGCGTCTGCCTTGTAAAAACAAAACAATAAACCAGTTGAAGCCCAAGAAGTCTGTGCAGCACGCAGTAACCACTAGAGTTCTGGTCGACTGGATATAAAAACTTGTTTACATAACCGATTAATTCCGAAATAAACTTGCATTCTTTTTGCAGTGACGGCGCTATAATTCAAATGAATTAAATGTATTATGCCAGTCTTTTTAAAAGCTACATCAAAGAATTATAATGTTTTCATAATTATTAATTTGAAAGAAACTATAAAGGCAATTATGTTACACACATAATTTACATCAAACGGTTGCTTCTGATGCAAAAAGCGCGAGGGTGAGAGTGCCTAAATCTACGCCGTTTTGTTTATCTTTATACTGGTTTTTACCAGATATCCTAGGAATGTCCGACCCTTACATATTAATGATTATAACCAGAGCTCGGATTCATACTTTTGTTTTATTAAATAAGAGTGTGGCTTATTTCTCGAATTTTTGTCACTTTATCTGTCCGTTATTACATCAGACACTACTTTATCGTTGAAATTGTCTCAGAATTTGAATTACCTTCGTTTTCCATTTTCTAAAGTTGTTCCTTTTATTAACAGTGACCTTACTCCGCGTAATTCGACCGAGGTGGAAATATTCTCTTCTTTTTCTCGATTTTTCCAGTAAATAATTTTATCTGGGTCATCAGTAGGTATAGTATCAGTGCATCCTCGTAAACAATAGTTCCGAGTTCTAGTTAAGAGCACAAAGCTTCTTCAAAGCGTTCGTCATCATCGATCGGAATGCTTTGAAGAAAGAACGTTTGATTAAATCGCCGTTGTTTCCAAGGCAGTTCTGGAGGTCAAAACAGTAATTGATTGCTGAGGATTTATATGTAGCAAATGGCGATTGATCTTTACTCGTGTACGCTTGATCAATGTTCGATAGTATGCTGCGAACATTACATAAGAGGTTCAATTAAACCGCCGCAAAATGGCAACAAATACAAGAAGAAAAAGCTTCACAAGCAGCGGAGAAAGGCCCCCGGTTTTATAAGCGCAGGTTGCCGTTGCGAAACGTTTCCTAATAGCATGTGCGCGTCTGTATGTTTGCAAGTGTGTGTTGAATACGTTCACTGTAACTAACCTATTTAAAAGTATGCCAATCCACTCAGACGCACGCTCTTTGTGTTATATAAATATTTTGTTTTCAGGCGGAGTACCAACTTCGGAATTGTGTTGTGATAAGAAGTTCTCATTTTTTTTTGTTTTGTTGTTAACACAGTACTCGAATGTTTTTATGACGAGTATGTTTAATTTTCTTCATTTGAATCGAGGGTATTATCGCTGTATGTACACACAGTGTTGAATCGTTTGTCTAACATAACAAAATAAAATGTGAAACTAAATATTTGCAATTAATGGCTCTCTTGTAAATTTTAAAGCAAAATAGTAGAGGAAAATACAGGGTGTTCTTTTATTGTGTGCAAATAAAAAAACCTCAGTATAAGTACACGAAATGCTACCTTCTGCGGGTATTTTTCGGTGGCTACCGTATCATAGCCAAAGAATTTCGGATGGACCACTTGTTTGGAACTGCTGAAGTGCGAGAGAAAGATAGGAAGGTCAATTCCGCCTTCCTCTCGGTATGAATACGCCCACCGATACCGTACTCGATCTTCAACGCAGCGTTTCGTAATAATAATCACTGATATCGTTTATTAATTATTTTAGTTAAAATTTTAGTTCACTCAGCGAAGTAATATGTTTTACGATATCAATTCTCGACGAATAAATCCGAAAATTTATGCACCAATTAGGGAAGCGCGTTAAAAATGTTCTTCCTTCGCCCTTTTACATAAATGAACTTTTACTGTAATCTCGCTGCTAGCTATGAAAGTATTACTACTTATGGCCCATGGAAAAAAAGTTTATTAAAAATAATATGGAATGAGAAATTACAATCTGTTTGTACCTCGCTTTTAATTTGTTCGGCAATTACGAACCACAGCTTTTTGAATTGCACTAGATTTTAATTTAAAAATACTTAAACTTGTAATTACTTGCAGTGAAGTTAACTTAAATTGAAAACGTTTTGACCGACCAGCTGGTCGGAGCTGCTGATTTACGTCGTTCGTGCTCAAGATCAAGTGAAATACTGACCCTGCCTACCCTACTTCGACTTCGGGTCATAATTGAAAAGGCGGCCGCGTTCCATTTTTAGCTATACCAGCAGTTCTCAAACGGTTTAATGAAAATTTGCCACTGCATTTTTCTCCAAAACTATTAAATTTTTGTTAAGAACATATGATTTCAATCGTTGTCATTTACGGTGATATATTACAAGTTTAAATATTTGCACACAGTAAAAGAACACCCTGTACATTTCTAATGATGCGTTTTGCCATGGATTACAGTGCGAAAGTAACTTTATTCCTTGGATATCAATTTCAAGGGATCTGCGTAGAATTTTAAATAATTTTATAATCTGCATTTTAATGGATGTTTTGTTTCCAAATCTAATAAAACTAACAATAATCCTTCATTGTCTACTAACTGACAGAGTTTGTATCAGAATTTACAATCTCTGAACTTAAAAGTTACAGTTTTAACTACTTAAAAAGTAGGTATTTGGTAGTCATTAACATGAATTATCCTCATGAAGAATTAGTCGACAAGACATTTATCAGTTGAGAGTGCCAAAGCGTCAGTGCTTTTGTTAAAAGGGAGTGGAAACGTATTACTCCTTTTGTCCCAATTTAGTTGCTCATAACTGAAAAACTTAAAAGTAAGGATAGGGAATGTTAATACAGAACAGTGCAGCGTTTAATTCTACGTACAGTGGTGTATTAAAATATTTGTCTTTCTATTTGAAAAAAAAAGAACTCTCCGGCGTTTGAATATCATCAAGCAGGTCATACAGTTTAGAAAGGCATGTATTTAATCGAACATCGAAATATTATGATTTCAGTACGCGAAAAAAAATTGAAAGTGACCTCTAAAATATTGACTGAGCTTTTCTACATGAGTCATGAATCAAATCCAAATGGTCAATACTTTTTTCCTTTTTGATCAACGATTAATGTAACTGAGCACTTGTAAAACAGTTTGGGTATTTGAAATTTAATTAAGGATACAAAATGCGAACACCAAAAAATTGTAAAACAATTGCACAGTGAACAATATATTTTGTATATGAAATAGTAATTTTTACTAAGTAATAAAGGTGGACAGGTTGCTCCATATTTAAATGTCTTATTTTTTAAATAATCACTCAGTAATTCAATAATTTTCAATGGCGAGTGATTCCAACGAATCGACAAGTATATAATAATATTGCATTTCAGTAACAGTTGCATCGAAAAACTCAAATAGTATACCGATGAGAAGTTACCAATAAAATTCCAGCAATAAAATTATGAAATTTCAAAACGCTGCCACCGCTAAAATAACGATCACAGATCAATAATATTCAATCTATTACAAAGAGTATAATGTGTAGAAACTGAAAAAACATTTGATATTAAGTTAACTATGACTATTTAAACCAGCCTAAGTCATTATTCATATATCGCACCAAAACAATTGCTTTCACTGAAAATTTTAACACAGTCATAAAGTAAACATACATATCTATTTAATAATGCTTTTAGAAAGTTTTAGCCGTTGATTTGAAGTAATTAGAAATTAATTAAAAGTGACGCTCGGACCAATGAAACAGTACCAATTATTACAAAGTAATAAGTTGTGACATTGGCAAGAGTAAAACAATATTAACTTTACATTGTCCCTTCTGAATTATTTTGTACTTAAAAAATCGAGATTTGTACAAACAGTAAATATTTCATGGCTATTACGAAAAGTATTGATTTTATAAGTACGAATTTAAACGGGTCCAAACCAAAAAGTAGAAGTAATTCTTGCAATTTTCGATCTGCTTATTCTAAATTAGGGTTATGAGAAATGTATTATGAAGAAATCAAAAACAATAACACGATATCTTAAGTAAAAAAGGTCTGGCACAGAAACGTGAAAAATCGTTTCAAATTTTCTTGTGCATGCAACAGGTAAGAACACAAGAGCAAATTTTATTCTATTGAATATTTTTTATAAACATAAATGAATAAGCTAACCATTCGGATGTGTTAACTGACAAATATCCATTAGCTGCTTCAGATCTTTAGCAAAACTGAGAAAAACGGAAATCTTTTTTTCTGAAGTATTAGGCCGAAGAGAATAATCTTTGGTAACCAAGAAACACATTTTGTAAATACTTATCGAATCCTACTAAAATTTTATCTAGTTTGCCCAACAATTCCAAATTACAATTTTTTTACATTACAATTTTCGTACCCTAAATAAGTGCTATTTTTAGCCACACCACAAATCAATAATAAAAAAAATTCCCATATGGTGCGAACGTTTTAGCTGTCACTGTATACAGACTTTTCAAAAATAACTCGGCACTATTACTAACTTTCTTATTATTAAACTTACAGATCCGGTTAAATTAGCAAACTAGTAGTATTTTTTTGCGCTGATTGCAACGATGCATACAAACAAAAAAATGAACAATGCGTTTATGAAATAAAGGGAAAAGAACACTAATTTAGAATAAGCAGATCGAAAATTGCAGAATTACTTCTACTTTTTGGTTTGGACCCGTTTAAATTCGTATTTATAAAATCAAGATTTTCGTAATAGCCATTAAATATTTACTGTTTGTACAAATTTCGATTTTTTAAGTACAAAATAATTCAGAAGGGACAATGTAAAGGTAATATTGTTTTACTCTTGCCAATGTCACAACTTATTACTTTGTAATAATTGGTACTCTTTCATTGGTCCGAGCGTCACTTTTAATTAATTTCTAATTACTTCAAACCAACCGGCTAAAACTTTCTAAAGGCATTATTAAATAGATATGTATGTTTACTTTATGACTGTGTTAAAATTTTCAGTGAAAGCAATTGTTTTGGTGCGATATATGAATAATGACTTAGGCTGGTTTAAATAGTCATAGTTAACTTAATATCAAATATTTTTTCAGCTTCTTCATATGAGGGGAATCTACACATTATGCTCTTTGTAATAGATTGAATATTATTGATCTGTGATCGTTATTTTAGCGGTGGCAGCGTTTTGAAATTTCATAATTTTATTGCTGGAATTTTATTTTTTAACTTCTCATCGGTAATAGTATTTAGGCTGTTACTTTAATATCGACAGAAATGTACCTACTTATTTATGAATCAATATTAAACGACACGTAAGTTAAAATAATAGATCAATTAGAAAAAAAAATGCTCACTCAGTATTTTGAGATATAATGTAGAAGTTTGTTATGTTCATGTTCGATAATTCAATTGCTGTGTTAGTATTAATTTGTGGATCTTGTTTTATAGACCAATTGATTTATTTGAGGATTAAAAATTTATATATAACCTGTTTAGATAAATTAATGTTCATTTACATAGATCCAAAATTTACAGTCGGGGACGAAATTGTGGGTACCACCTTTATATTACTGGTTATTTCCCGCACACGTTTATCCCTTTATACCTGCAGCATTCATAAATTGACAACAGCGTCTTAAAACTGTGCAAATAACATTTATTGGGCATTATTTCATAAATGAATAATCCCTTAATGGTGGGGTTTGTTTTGTTTATTTTATAGATGTTTTTAGTTGGACAAAATTATGGGCACAACGATGCAGGTTTAGTTAACTATTCTAGCGTGAACACAATATTGGTGGATTAATCTAAAAAACGGCATTTTTTTGAGTTAATAATTAATAGTGAAATGTCCTAAGAAAGTTCGTTTTTAAACTAAAAATTTCTCATGGTTCCCAGAAAAGAAATCGTTTTGGAAAGTCGAAAACGTATTGTCAAAGACCGAGAAGTGGGTGTAAGTTAAGGACAATTAGTAAAAAAGTATAAAGTATCAAAAAACGCTGTTGTTGTATTTGTAAATTGAAGCCACTAATAGTACTGAAAATATCGCGGGTCGAGGGCGAAAAAGAAAATCCACACCAAGAGACGATGCCCGAATTGTGCGAGAAATGAGAAAAAATCCTAGTGCAAGTGCTCGCCAAGTGAGGGAAAGTATCAATATAAACGTTCTACTAAAACAATTAAAAGAAGGATTAAGGAGGCTGGCCTTCAAAGTTTTTTTAAAAAGAAAGAAACCATTCATTAGTGAACGAAATAAGAAAAAACGATTAGCATTTGCAAAACAACATGTAAATAAACCCCCAGCCTATTGGGAAAAAGTGGTGTGGTCAGATGAGAGTAGATGAACATTTTGGGTCAAAACGAAGAGGTAGAGTATGGAGGGGAGCAAGAGAAACCTTAAGTTCTAAAATGGTAGAAGCTACAGTTAAACATGGAGGCGGCAATGTTCTTGTATGGGGTTGTTTTAGTAAAAGCGTTATAGGCAATTTAGCTAGAATAGAAGGTACGATGACAGGAATATCATACGTACAAATTTTGGAAGAAAATTTGTGTCCTTCGCTCGAAAAGATGGACCTTGACGACTTTATTTTTCAAGAGGATAAGGATCCCAAACATACTTCGCGAGTTGCTAAGAATTATTTCCAAGAAAATAACATTGAAGTCCTTCAGTGACCGCCTCAAAGTCCGGATCTAAACCCAGTTGAACACTTGTGGGCTTATTTAGACGGGAAAATTTCACGAGAAGGAGTAACAAATGCCACATCTTACTTTAACAAACTGATCGCTGCTTGGGAAGAAATTTCAGCAGAAATAATAACAAATTTAATTGACAGCATACCACGGCGACTTACAGCAGTCATTGCAGCCTAGGGAGGTCATACTAAATATTAATTCTGGTGAAATGTATGTAATACAAATTTAAAAAAGAAATTGTACCCATAATTTTGTCCACCTCTTATTTCAGAAATTATTAAGTTATTATAATAAAGTACTTGTTTTTCGTTTATCTTTTCACTTTTTTGATAGAATATTATATTTAGTTGTCAATAAACTGTTCAGTTGATTATTTTTGTTTATATTTTAATTCTGCGTATATATTCTTTTCAAATACGATAGAACTCTCTTCCGTACCCATAATTTTGTCCTCGACTGTATTTATAGTTCATTTAAAAATTTCCCGTTTAGAAATCCTTGGCGTAAATACAGTCTGGTTATGGATTTTTTAAGAACTTTAAAACTTCAACTAAAACATCGGCTGCCCTAAATAAAATCGTTACAGTAACAGTTGTGATAGGTATTATTTTTTGAAAGTTAGACTGCGTACAGATTTTCGAGAAAATTCTAAATATCTCAAAAGCGGTACAATTTAGAAATGCAATTCTCATTTTGTTTATTTTTACGTCTTAAGATTTCAGTAAATAACCCCTGTGCTGTTTCCAAATACTCCTACTATTATTTTTTATTTACGATTAAGTTGAGTTACTCGTGAAACAACCCAATACGATTTAAATACATTGACAGCAGCAGAGCACATAAAAGAAACATTAAAATACCGAACCAGAAAACTAGGTCAACACATGACATCATTACATGTGCACCGAAATTATCTTGTTACTGTGTAATTCGAAGTGACGCCTTCAGACTTTAGATCGCTACTGCGTATGTTGCTGGTGGAAATGAAACTAAAACAGCACGATACGCTTGAATTCATCTGCACACAAGAAAAAGTATCTTAGTTTCAAATTGTTTGTTTGGATTTCAAATAAAACTAAGAAGAAAATTACAAGTTATGAAAAGAAGAAAACATATACAAAAATGCAGAAAACTGCAAGCTAACACCTGTTACATAAGCTTTGGGAAAAGTATAGAACGGTATTATTCAAATTCAAGAGAATTTTATTAAGTAAACATAACATAACAATCACCAATAAGTCTTAGACTTTAACACCTGATTGTTATATTGCTGTTAGGAGGTCCCTTATCTTCAATAAGACGTAATTTTTGTCTTACATGTCGCATCAGGGTTTGGACGCTTTCAAAGTTACTTCCAACCCAATCATTTATCATACACCTCTCTTGCAACTAGGACCCAAAAATTTTGCCCTTGCCCTTGCCCTTACCTAAGGGACATTTGGAAGGTTATCGTCTTTGGGGACATATGGCACATGGTGAGCTTCTAACCAGTTTAGCGTATCTCTGGCTTAATGCGATGTTGCAAGGTCAGGACAAAACATGTAATCATCATTAGCATGATGTTGGTTAATAAAAATAATTAATTTTGATAGGCAATTACGGGTGTATACTTCATCATACACTGCCTGGCTTCTTACATGGCCTACATAGGGCCTAGATATGACCGGCTCAGAAAGGGCGCATCACACCAAAATTTTGTCAGAAAATTTTGCTTTCTTTTTGTATCTTACGTTAATGGGAGTCTTCCATATTATCCGTACAGAAGCCTGCATTTCCAGGAAATTCTTCATGATCAAAGATAAAATATTTATCGTCGTCCATGATTAATGATCTGGTTGTGGGCGAAATGACGACGTCTCAAAGCTCGGCAACACCCAAGGATTTTGGCCAATAGTGCGGGAGTATACTTGGGGCGTTTTCTGTAGTTTAGGCCTGTTCTTGCATTGTAACGAGAAATGGTAGCATTTGAAACACGGAAACGACGGGAAAGCTTGCGGATAGACACTCCGATGGTGTTTTTGTGGAACGGTTGACAAGTCAGTTGACTTGAACTGCAGTTAACGCACGTGGACGGTCTGTTTTTGGTAGGTTTATAAATGGAATTCCTTCTTCGCATTCCCAAATTGTCAGATATATGGTACTTTTTGAAATATTTCGTCCGCGAAACAATTTTACTATATCTCGTCAGGCAGCTCTCTCCAGATAGGTTGTGCTATGCCCGCCAAAAAAATCTGGGACATGTAATATGTCCTACCGTAAATATAACGACATGTTTTTACATTACCGTAGAAACAAGCTCTCAATAGCAAGATAAATAGCGTAAAGCTGCATTCAAACTAATAATACTAATACTAATCGATGTAGAATTTGATTCTCTGTCTCATGATGTAAAAATATACAGGGTTTTCCATTTACAGAAACTGAGTTTTGGGCAGTTAAACATAGTGAGGTTTGACACCACTTTATGACCAGCCTGTGATTTTTTCAGGGATAATTAGGACACTGTCTGAAAGCCTGAAGATAGTACTTCAAAACGACATGCCACCTGAATTTCTAAATTTGAAAGTGTCATAAATACAATCTCTTCAATAAATTAAGTATAGTTAAGTCTTAACAATTTTTACTTAGATTAATGCGTAGAATCAGAAGTTGCAATAAAAAATATAGCATTCCATTGAAAATAAGAAAGTTAGCGGCGACTTCCGGTATAACCGGAAGTGATATAAAAGTGAAAATATTTTAGTCTGAAAGATCATCTTCCGCCGTGACAGCCTGCTAAGTTTCATATTTTTTGTATATTTCCTTCCTCGAAAACTTTTAATAGGCCACTCAACTTGGGAGACCCTGTATACAGTGATCGCCAAAAAGGCGGCACCAAATGGGAAAAATCTTTATTTCTGATTTTTCGAAAAAAACTTTTTACAGCAATAACTTCTGCTTGTCTGAAAACCTATTTAGCCCCTAACAAATATACCGAGTGAATTTTACTTAGTTAGAAAATGGAGTTTTTCGAAATTGTCAAAATCGTAAAATTGTTATTACTCGGAAACTAATCAAGATTTCAATGAGATTTCTTTAATCTGGGTTAGTTTCACCTTATTGCATAATATTAGGGCCAGAAAATAGCTTGTTTTTCTTTAATTTTCGGAAAAATTGAATTTTTCAATTCTTAGAATATTCTCAAGATTCCACGTACTTGAACTTCATTTCAGAATTCAATTTTTTTTTGGGTGAAAACTTTAAATATTTATAATTCGAAAAGATAATAAATAAGATTAATTACAGCTTGAGATATTTCATTATTTAGCGAAAAGTAATATTCGTACCTAATTTTTACGTTTTGATGCAAGGTACTTTTTAAGAGAAATATTTTTCATTGATACCTAATATGCATTTAAATGACTTCCAAAAGCTCTAATCTACCCTTGTAAGTGACTTATTTTCACAAAAATCCTATATTCTTTTACAGCTGCCTAAATGAGAATTTTTTTTCTTATTTAGTTTACGTGTTTAGTCAATTAAGTAGGCCGAATATGAGATGGCCATGAATTGTCAATTGAAATTACTAAAGGCCTCTTTCATAAAACGACTAAATAAGACTTCAAATCACATTACAATACAAAATTAAAAGTGGTTTTACATTTTAAAGTAATTTAAACTCAAGTCCTATTATTAAAATAGCCCTTTAGTAATTTGATTTGTCTATAAAAAATCCACAGCCGTCTCATATTCTGCTACTGACTTGAACATGCAAAATAAATAAATGAAAATTCTCTCGTTTAACTACTGTAAACGAATATTTACAGGCTCGTTGTGAAAATAATTCATTAACAGGAATAGAATAGAATTTTTAGAAGTTATTTAAATACGTTTTAATTATCATTGAAAAATATTTCTACTGAAAGGCACCTTGCAACAACAAAAAAATTGTATACAAATATTACTTTTCGCTAAATAATAAAATAACTCAAGCTGTAATTAATCTTCTTTATTATCATTTCCAATTATAAATATTTAAAGCTTTCACCCAAAAAAGATTGAATTCTGAAATAAAGTTTAAGTACGTGAAATTTTGAGATTCTAAGAATTGAAAAATTCAATTTTTCGGAAAATTAAAGAAAAAAAAGCTATTTTCTGGCCTCGATATTATGCAATAAGAAGAAACTAACCCAGGTTAAAGATATCTCTTTGAAATTTTGATTAGTTTCCGAGTAATAACAATTTTACGATTTTGACCATTTCAATTTCAACTAAGTAAAATTCACTCGGTATATTTGATAGGAGCTAAATAGGTTTTCAGACAAGCAGAAGTTATTGCCGTAAAAAGTTTTTTCGAAAAATCAGAAATATAGATTTTTCCCATTTGATGCCGACTTTTTGGCGATCACTGTAGATGCACTTTTGCAAATCTAGCTTATACTCCATTTCGCAAATGACAAACGAAAATGTAAAATGTTAAACAAATTGACATAACCCCTAGCAACATTTCGCCACAGTTGACTAGATGTATTGGTTGATTATTTTTGTTTATATTTTAATTCTGTGTATATATCCTTTTCAAATACGACAGAACTCTCTCCCGTAC
The DNA here is from genome assembly GCA_036172665.1 of Prosopocoilus inquinatus. Classification (NCBI taxonomy): domain Eukaryota; kingdom Metazoa; phylum Arthropoda; class Insecta; order Coleoptera; family Lucanidae; genus Prosopocoilus; species Prosopocoilus inquinatus. The sequence continues at coordinate 53,725,430 of CM069874.1, forward strand.
CTACAATTTTGTCCCCGACTGTACATAATTAAAAAAAATATACACGAGAACTGCTAAGAATGTTAAACTTTTTCTTTTTTTTTAATAAAAAGAAATAAGCAACTCAAACAGAGCGTTTTATTCCATTTCATTTACTTACTTAATGAAAAGTTGAAATTAAATAAATCGTCGGTCAGTCGAGAACAAGAGAAACAGTTGAATTTTATGCTCGTTGTTTATATTAATTAATTTCCTTACGTAAGTCAGGCACCACTTTCACAAATGAACTTTTCTTTTTTATTTTCTTTGTTGGTTGAAATACGAAAAAACTAACACAAATTAGAAGTACATAAATACATAAGTACTCGTTGGTTAAGAAGCATTCCGGAAAACTTTCAAAATATTCGCTTCGCGTTTGGTTCCGCATTTCAGAAAAAAAAAATTGCAACGCACACTTTCTATCGTTTAAAGACTCGCGCGGATGGTCCTATAAGAAAGAAGTGTACTCACATCTGCTCCTGGTGGACAAATAGTAATGGCAACGTCGTCGGTTTCGATGTTGTGTTTAATTACTTCACCACAAACTTCCCTACCGTTGAACGTGACGAAGACTTTCTGTCCCGGAACAAGTTCTATGCCCATTATGGAACGAAATCCGGGGCCGATCAGGTCGACCTCTCTGAATTCGACGGTGGTACGACCCATGGTGCCCTGTCTCGAATCAAAGCGCACCGAATAACGCGTATTGGGCGTCAGGTTGATGCAATTGTTGTTCTCCGGAAAACTAGCCGGAGTTTTGACGGCGTGAATAACACCGGAATAGTACTTCCCGTCCTCGCCCGGAGCGCACACTCTCGTGCCGATTATAGACCTCTTCGCCAATCTTTTGCCCGTCGACATCTTCGTCGGTATTTATCGATTGCAACGGCAAACGGTTATTAGCTTTTTCTTATCAGAATCAAAGTCTCTCTGCTACTTGTTTACACTTCACATTCACAAAACAACGTCATCTGTATAATACAATCTCCTAACAAGTAATTTCTGCACCGATTCTTGTTGCGGATCAAAGCACTCTATATTAACATTGCAATCCAGACAAACTTGCGAATCGGAATAGATAATACACATGCTATTATTTCTCATAATACAGTGGTAAGCTCCAGTATAACAGCGAGCCTGCACACACGCGAACAGTTGAAAGTCAACTGCCGGAGCCGGCCGGCGAACAACTGAAAACAGCTGATCGGCGAAAACTTGCCGGTTAGCTCCGTTTCATGTGTTCGCGGGCGATAAAGAAAGATAACTTCTCGGGCATGCGGCGTTACAGTGCGAGCCGGCACATAGCGGCCCAGCCACAGCTGATGATAACAACAAAACCATGTGATCGAAGTCGACCGATGCCATTGGGCATTTGGTGTGACCTACATCGAGCTATTGGCCAACTCCGGGGGTGGGAGAAAGGTCACGCTTGTGATCAGCCTGAAGACTGTCTCTTTTTGTAATGACGGAATTCAGAAAATAATTACGGCGTATTCGCACGCGGTTGCCAGATCTAGTAAATTGTCGGCAAAAATTGCACATTTATCTTCCTAGATATTCTAATAACATGAACCAAAGCAGAGGTTCCCAACTTTTTCATTTATTTATATTAACTATACAGGCTGTCAATTTTCGAGCCCAAGCATGGAGATCTCGCTTATCTTAAGAGATACGAGGTCGGTTAAATTAGGCCAAAGTTGCGTATTTTCATGTTAATTAATAACCTGAAAAACAATTTAAATTATTCCTTTTCGAATAATTAACACGTTCTGCCGTTACTTTGTGATATTCCATTTTAACAAATAAAACACTGATAATTACTTTGTTAATATCACCTTTATTTGTCACACAGTGATTGCAGTTTCAACAGTTCACTGTCATTTTCAAACTGATTTTTTAAACCGAAACTGAGTCTGTATATATACACAGGCAGAAAACTAAATTCTAATACTAAGAACACCACCTAGAAGCATCTGGAGGGATTTTCTAATTACAGGCTTCGAAGAAAGATGAATACATTAGGTCAGTTTGGTCGTTAAATAATATTTCTTCTGAATTATTCGCCGCGTTACGAATTTCTAAAGACTCTAATAAGTTTAATTTAATGCTTTTTTTCGACGTATTGTAAAATTTGTGCATTGTCTGAAGTGAAAGAATGTTTTTCTGCGATTAAATGGTTGGCAAAATTTGAATCAGTTTTTTGTAGCTTAAAAGACCGAATGTGTTCTTGAATGCGTGTGGCAAAATTTCTCCCAGTCTGACCTATGTAAACACCTTTACAATCATTACATTGTAAGTACAAAGTTTTTTTAATCTCAAACCGGACAGAAAAATGAAGAGAACACACTCAACGTTTCGCTATAGATTTATAGCTTCGTCAGGAGTGAAAAAAAGTAAATAAACAAGTTGTCAAGAGAAACAAGTCGTCAAGAGAAACGAAAAGGTAACATGATTTTAAACTAAAATACGAGTTGTCCGGAAAAAAAAGGAAAAAGTAACTAGAACTAAATTAAAACTAATTTTTTTTTTTTAATTAAATAATTAATTGGCAGATCTATATCCTGTTTAAAGAGTCTAGAAAACTACAAAATATGTCATTTAAATTTTCAAAGTCTGTACGTTTATTAATAGAATTTGGAGACATTTTAATTTTACACATTTCTATGAAACGTCTTTTAAAAATATTAGATTCACTGTACAAAATGTCAGTATTATCAAAATCAAAATTATGATTATTTACTAATGAATGCTCTACAAGCATTGAATGATTTTGATTATTTTTTTGAATATGATATTTATGTTGGTCTAAACGTTTTTTTTAAATTTTGGCTCCTTTCACCTATATAAACAGAATTACAATTTGAACATTTGATTTCATAAACCACGTTAGGTTGTTTTAATTTAGATATTTTGGTTTTTAAATTCGAAAAAATTAAATTTAAATTATTCACAGATTTACTGGCTAAAATTAAATTATGTTTTTTGAAAATGTGTTTAAATGTATTGTGTAATGGTTCAATATAAGGCAAAGATATGTATTTATGGTTCGAAGTTATATTATCAGACACAATGATAAATTAATTACATAAACCTACCTGGTCAGGTAGGTACATACATTTTCACTCGTACACACCCAAAAACTATAAAATTGCAACTATTATTTCATTAACAGATCGAGCTATTTTACTTTCTGATAAAGTTTTCATTTATGATAACTTAAATTTAATAAAGAAAACTCTTATTCAAAATTCTTATCCAATAAATCTTATTGAATCAGTAATTAAAAATCGTATTAAATACTTACAAAATTCAAATGTCTCTAATAACATTAGACAAACTTCGAACCATAAATACATATCTTTGCCTTATATTGAACCATTACACAATACATTTAAACACATTTTCAAAAAACATAATTTAATTTTAGCCAGTAAATCTGTGAATAATTTAAATTTAATTTTTTCGAATTTAAAAACCAAAATATCTAAATTAAAACAACCTAACGTGGTTTATGAAATCAAATGTTCAAATTGTAATTCTGTTTATATAGGTGAAAGGAGCCAAAATTTAAAAAAAACGTTTAGACCAACATAAATATCATATTCAAAAAAATAATCAAAATCATTCAATGCTTGTAGAGCATTCATTAGTAAATAATCATAATTTTGATTTTGATAATACTGACATTTTGTACAGTGAATCTAATATTTTTAAAAGACGTTTCATAGAAATGTGTAAAATTAAAATGTCTCCAAATTCTATTAATAAACGTACAGACTTTGAAAATTTAAATGACATATTTTGTAGTTTTCTAGACTCTTTAAACAGGATATAGATCTGTCAATTAATTATTTAATTAAAAAAAAAAAATTAGTTTTAATTTAGTTCTAGTTACTTTTTTCTTTTTTTTTCCGGACAACTCGTATTTTAGTTTAAAATTATGTTACCTTTTCGTTTCTCTTGACGACTTGTTTCTCTTGACAACTTGTTTATTTACTTTTTTTCACTCCTGACGAAGCTATAAATCTATAGCGAAACGTTGAGTGTGTTCTCTTCATTTTTCTGTCCGGTTTGAGATTAAAAAAACTTTGTACTTACAATTTTCATCGGACAAGAACAAACTTCAATCATTACATTGTAGTTTATATACACCAGATTTTTTAAATTTGTGTATTTTATCTTTATTGTTAAAAATTAAATATGAGATTTTATTATAGAGTTTATATGCAACAATTATATCTTGATTTTTGCTAATTATTCTACCTATTTTTTCGGATATTTTACCAAAATAAGTGAGTGAAACGAACTGTTTGTTGTTACCAGAATTTACCTTGGGATATATAGAGTTTAATGTTTGTTTTTGTAGTTTATTATTAAGAATTTTGTCAATTATGTTGCTATTGTATCCATTGTTAGTAGCTATTTGTTTCATAGTTGTTATTTCTTTTTTTTTTAATTATCTTGCGAAAGTGGAAGATAAATGGCTCTGTCAATCATAGAATTAAATGCTGGAAGTTTTTGTTTGTCTGAGTGCGATGAATCTGCAGGAATTACTGAGTCTGTGTATTTCATAAGAAACGTTTTTTATGAAAATTTAGGTATCCTTTTTCGGGGAATGAAGATTTTTATATTCGCTGTGTTGCTTGAACAGCTACTCATCATTGGTGACTTTCTATTCGGCTCAGCGGCATCGGATCATATCACAATTTGAAGAAAATTTGTATTTCCTTCTAACTGGCTTCTTATAAATGTATAAAATTTTATTCGTCATTCATTATCGCCAGGCAGAAGTTCCATTTCTTTTTCATTCTTCATACCACTTAATGTGGTAGCTTTGAAAGAATTTGGTTTGTTGAGCTAGAAGGATTATTTTGCACTGAAAGCAGGAGTGGTTTACAATTAAAATATTATGGGTGGTATGAATAAAAATACAGCATCTACTAATGCTTCAAGTATTAGCATCTTCTACGTAGTATTTACTCCGACGCTGTAGTATCTACAAACTTCCGGCAGCACTTACTTCGTTTTATAAAGACAGTACTTCAAATCGAAGTAAATACTTCACTAGGTGTAGTATGTGCTTTTGCAGTGTAGTATTTACTCTAAAATGTGTAGCATTCTCTCCTACTTCTTTTAAAACATATCACCTGTTTATTAATACGTTAAATTAATAAATTTGCGAAAATTAATTAATTAGTTATTATTAATAATTTTTGTCTATTGATGGTAAATCTAATCAATTTTAATATTTTAATGTAGAAAGATCAAATCTTTGTAATTCCAAATGTCACAATAAGCGTTTCGTGCAGGAATAGTTGATAGTTAGTTTAAATATAATAACATTTTTTTTAATAATAAATGATGCAATAATTCAGAATTCGGAATAAATAAATTCATGATTTATTTTCAAATATTTTTAATTTTATTGTTTATCCTGAAGTAGCTGTCAAATGTATAGCGAAACATCTACATTTATACTGCTTTTCTGAATCGTTCCATTAATTATTACAAATTTTTCGATAATTTTCAACAGACAGGAAAATTATATACTTTTTTAATATTTACTATTTATACATACTATTAAAAAGTTCAATTTCTTATTTATAATAAATCTAAACTCCAGATTAAAATTAACGAACCACTATACAGGGACTTTTTCTTTTTTTATATACATAGTCGTTATATATACTTTTGTAAAAAAAGCAGGTGTACAATGCATTATGTAGAAGGCTATTAGCAACAGATATACGTCACAAAAAATTAAGATGCGCTGTTCCTTACATTGTTCCTCATAATAAGAGTGCGAAAGTTCATTGAGTACACAAAATATCTTCAAATGAATTTTATCAAGCTCCAGAAGTAGAAATGAATTGCTATTATTTTGACATTAATAACTGAAGATTTTTCATAGGTGGACTGTTCTTTGATTAGCTAGTAACTTATTTTTCTTTTCCAGATGGAACATCTTAACGACCTAATGAAAATTTCATATCCTGTAAAAATGTTAAAAACCAAAATGGAAAGGAGTAGCTTTCTCGAATTACTTAAGATCGCATTACAATTTATAGGTTTACGAAGTAAAAAACAAAAAGAAATGTCGTTATCATGGAAACCAAAATTATCAAGTGATACATATTCAAACTTACAATTCAAACTTACAATGATCTGTAAATTCCAAGTATGTAAAAATATACAGCTTGTTCCATTTAAATAAGAAAGTTAATGTCACTTCCGGCGAAACCAGAAGTCGTACGGTGGCCAATGCTACGTCAGAAAATTCAGCTTTTTATTTAATTTCTGGATCCCGAATTTTATGTAAAGTATAAATATTCTAGAAGAGTGAACACATAGCGTGACATCCTATATTGTGCATTCGACATAGCTTTATTACAATTTTTTTTCTTATTTTGATCTCTACTATCACCTACCAAACGGTGTACGAGTTTTTTATTATCACCCTGTATAAATGTGGATTGTTACCTAGAGAACATCGTAGCTGAAGTTATCAATCCTTTTTACGTGGATGGATAGAATTGATTTCTGATGATACTTCATTAATCGAATGTCCAACAGTTCCAATGTAACTTTCATAGAGCAATACGGCTAGTAATAGAAATTCTCTTATAAACTTACAAAAGAAAATTAATTAAACAAAAAGAAATAATGAGTTTTCAAAATATTTTTTAAATTGATCTCCACCGCGTTCAACACTTTCTTGCTACAACGTAATTAGCATTCATTATTAAATTTGTATGTAATTTTTGTAGTAATAATAATCCTTTGATGAAATATTAAATTTTTAGCCATATTTTTTAAAGTGATCCAGTACAACTTTAAGGCATTTACTTACCTCATATCACTGAATTAAAAAAATACATGTATCATTCAAGAAAAAAGTTAACTATTATTTATTATAATAGATACTAAAACAAAATGCAACTTTTACCAATTTGTAGTATTTATGGAGTAATTTTATATATTTCTTTCTTACTTAATTCAAATCGGACTATAGTTATCTATGTCTTGTGGCATATTTTATCTGGCACCCGGTATAGAAATGACAAGTTCAGGCTTTGTATACCTAGATTTATGGTAATTATTTTACACGTTTATACTTATTTAAATATTTTGTAATGCAGTGTAATTTCTTTTGTCATAATAAATTTTTCTAGTTTTAGTGTCTATTATAATAACCGATCGTCAACTTTTTTCTTGAACTTTACATACATGTATTTTTTTTAATTCAGTGATATGAGGTAAGTAAATGACTTAATGTTGTGCTGGATCACTTACAAAAATATGGCTAATAATTTAATATTTCGTCAAGAGATTACTATTACTACAAAAATTACTTACAAATTTAATAATGAATGCTTTTAATATCACTTATTAGTATACTGTTTTAAGTACATTATGTCGTTTAAGTGGGCATATTTTCTTGGTCTAATAATTGTTGAATTTCAAAATATACGAGTATTAACATTAACAATGATATTTAAATAATTTATATTTTATATGCATTAATACTAGTTTGGTCCCTTCTAGAATTACATCCTTTACTACCGTGACAAATTTCTTTTAATTTGCTGTTTATTTAGACATATAAAGTAGGAAAAAAAAAATTAAAAAATGGCGTTTTTCAAAATTAAAGCGGGGTATAATTTTTTTCGCTAATGAAATTAGTTTAGCCCCCTAGAGATAAAAGGCGCTTATTTTGATATACTACACATTAACAGAAAGTTCAATTTAATACCGAAAAAAAAGGAAAAACAGTTTTTTTTTTTAGGGGGGTCAGATCAGCCTTAATGTTGTGCTGGTTCACTTTCAAAAATATCGCTAATAATTTAATATTTCGTCAAAGGAATATTATTACTACAAAAATTACTTACAAATTTAATAATGAATGCTAATTCTGTTGAAGGCGGCGGAGATCAATTTAAAAAATATTTGGAAAACTCATTATTTCTTTTTGTTTAATTAATATTCTTTTGTGAGATGATAAGAGAATTTCTATTATTAGCCGTATTGCTCTATGAAAGTTAGACTGGAACTGTTGGTCATTCGATTAATGGAGTATCAATAGAAATCAAATAGTGGGCACTCTATCCATCCAGAGAGATCAAGAAAAGAAAAAAATTCTAATAAAACTATGTCGAATACACAAAATAGGATGTCACGCTATGTGGGCACTCTTCTAGAATTTTTATATTTTACATAAAATTCGGGACCCAGAAATTAAATAAAAAGTTGCATTTTCTGACGTAGCATTGGCCACCGTACGACTTCTGGTTTCGCCGGAAGTGATATCAACTTTCTTTTTTTAATGGAACAAGCTATATATTTTTACATACTTGGAATTTACAGATCATTGTGTGTTTGAACATGTTTCACTTGATAATTTTGGTTTCCATGACAACGACATTTCTCTTTATTTTTTACATCGCAAACCTATAAATCGTAATGCGATCTTAAGTAATTCGAGAAAGCCACTCCTTTGCATTTTGGTTTTTAACATTTGTCAAATTAAGAGCAATTATTTTCTTCTTCTGGAGATTGATAATATTCATTTGAAGATATTTTGTGTATTCAGTGAACATTCGCACTCTTATTATGAGGAACAATGTAAGGAACAAAGCATCTTAATTTTTTGTGACGTATATCTGTTGCTCATAGCCTTCTACATAATGCATTGACTTGTTTTCTTTTTTACAAAAGTGTATACAGGGTAGGGCAAAAGTATGGAACCGGCTTAATATTTCGAAAACTGTTTGACGTATGTATTTGAAATTTGGTGTGTGATTTAGAGTCAATAAGACCTACATCATCAATTTATCTCAATTGTCTATCGGCTCTTGTTTCTGAGATCCAGTGCCTACTTGATTTTTCTTAAATGACAACCTGCTGTTTTCTTTCCTCTGTTTAATAGTACGTCTAATTCTTTACACGACGACATAAAAATATTTATCTATTGCGTAAGAAAATTTCTAGAAAATAATGTTTGAAAGAAAAAGTTAGAAAAAATGATTTCCGCTGATATTTAGTATTTGTTTTCATGTTTTTAAGGCAATTTTTATTAAAATTTTCTTTAGTTCTATCTTAAAAACAGCCCATAATCTTGTGGTTTTGCAGTTTTTTGTTAGAACTAGAATTTTTGTCGAATATCAAACAATAAACCATTTTTCGTAACTTTCTCACTCAAACGTTTTTTTCTCGAAAATTTTCTTATGTAATTGATAATTATTTTTATGTGGTCGTTTAGAGAATTAAACGAATTATTAAATAAATCAGCAGGTTGTCATTTAAAAAAAATTATGTAGGCGTTGCATCTCAGAAACAAGAACCGATAGACAATTGAAATAAATTGATAATGTAGGTCTTATTGACTCTGAATCACACACCAAATTTTAAATAGATACGGCAAACAGTTTTCGAAATATTAAGCCGGTTCCATACTTTTGTCCTTCCCCGTATTTGTTTTCATGTTTTTAAAGCAATTTTTAGTGAAGTTTGCTTTAGTTTTATTTTAAGAACAACCCATAATCTTGTAACCTTCTAGTTTTTTTGTTAAAACTAATATTTTTGTCGAATATCAAACAATAAACCATTTTTCTTAACTTTTTCATCAAACGTTACTTTCTCTAAATTTTGTTATGTAATAGATAAATATTTTTATGTAGTCATTTAGAGAATTAAACGAGCTATTACGTACAGGAAAAAAATCAGCAGGTTGTCATCAATCAAGTAAAAAATCAAGTAGGCGTTGGATCTCAGAAACAACAGCAGATAAACAATTGAAACAAATTGGTAATATAGGTTTTATTGACTCTAAATCACATACCAAATGTCAAGTAGATGCGTTCAACAGTTTTCGAAATATTAAGCCGGTTCCATACTTTTGCCCTTCCCTGTATAATGAGTATACAGGTGTCCTACTTAAGGCGGATTCTTTCATACCTCTCTAGTTATTAGTTTTACGAAAAAATGTTTCAAATGAAAGTTTCACAGGATCATGTGGAGCATATTTTAAAAATAGTTTGACGTGTACATTGTATTCCGTTTAGCCTGGGCGTTAGGTCACTTCGTTATTTTAAATGGAATAACCTATACATTTTTACATTTTCGGGTTCTGGATTGAATTTTAATGTGACCTAATACATAAACCGTTTTCGCGTTATTCAACTTTTTAATAAAATTGCTCTTGCAGTATCTCAAACAAATGCAAATATCTTCCGAACAAATTACGTTAGGGACTTTCGTTTGTTTGCAAAAGTTTCGTCTTGAAACGCTTTTTAGTTACACTGTAAAAAAAAATATTCTAGCAACATATGTTCTTTAAGAAAAAATAATAAACTTGAGAATATTCAAACCACCATAACAATTTTTTTTAATGGAATTCCATATAACTTTTATAATTGTTAGATGCGTTATTTAATTCTTTTTTCAGTGATATAGGGTCGTCGGTATCTGTCCTAATAGATTTTTCAGTATTAATTTTTTTTTTACGATTTTTAAAAATACAAGAAATATTGAGACCCTTATGTTAGTTGCTATGGTTACAGAGCAAACAAATTGTTTGTTTATCTTTCCTTAAGATTATTAAGTATCACGTGATATTCAAAATGTTCAAATTAATCTTTAAGAAAGTTTCTTGCGTAAGAAAACATGATAGGTACGGATTTTACTCTTGCCATAGATATCCAAGCTAATAAACCCTAAGAGGAAACTTTTATTGCTGTGGATAGATGCATGTGGACACAGCAAGACGTGATCCAGCAGTTGGAACATTTTTACACGAATTCGCTGTTTTATGAAACTCTAAAATGCGGTCAAATTAAGATACTGAGCAGGTCAATTGACTGGTCCTCCTCCACGAATCCATCTTAAAATTTAACAAAATGATGTTTCTTTAAATTAATTTCTGACTGTAATTTCAATTTCATTTTAAAAACCGAAAAATAATATTTAAATACACATCTATCATTTACAAGGAGAAATTTACACTTACAATACAAAATTTTATGAAAACTAATAAATAAATCTGAAATATTAAAAATAATACATGTTGGTTATAATATTGACTCTAAGTTGTCCTCGGCTATTACTTATTAATAATAACTTTCTATGGTGTCTAAGTAATAACATATTTTCCTAGATGTAACAATTTTTTTTATTACCTTCTTAAATTTTTTTATCATCAAATACATTTGATATGTCTGTGTTTAATATTCATTTTTTGGTTGTTCGTAGCAATTAAATTGTTTTTTTTTAATTCGCACTAGGCGGATGATTTCAAAAGTAATAATTCCTCTAGTTTTCATAGTCCACTATTTAAAAAACAATACCGAAAAATGGAAAAAAAGTAGGTGTTAAAAAGAAATCATCGATAACGAGTGAACTATAAGAGATAGGTATAGGGAATGCTAATACAGGACGAAAGAACATTTAATCCTGAGTCACATAGTATAAAAATATACTAGGCGTTCCATTTAAAATACATGACTTTTCGACAGTTGAAATTAGGTCGAGTAGAAGTTACTTTTCAACCAGCCTGTAAAAATCAAGTGCAAAACTGGACATGATCGGAAAGATTGTTACTCTATCCTACCACAGGCCAAAAATTGGCATCGTGGTTTTTGTTGCACAAAGGTGGCAGTATCATAACCAAGGTCCTGCAAGTCTGAGTTATTTTTAAAGAATGATAATATCTAGGAAACGGTTAAATTTTCTTGTGTCATATGTTGCACAAAATATTTTTAGAATTTTAAGATTTCAAAAATTAATTAAAAAAAGGGGTATTCTATTTAAAAGAAGAAAGTTGACAGCGACCTCCGGTATAAGCGGAAGTGTCCGAAACTTGAAAATATTATATGTGGATAGATCCTTATCGTTAACTTATAACTAAGGGTCGGACATTCCTAGGATACCTGGTAAAAACCAGTATAAAGAAAAACCAAGCAGCGGCGTAGATTTCAACGTCGCCGCTAAACGGCTTATATGCCCAAGGCACTCTCACCCTCGCGCTCGTTGCATCAGAAGCAACCGTTTGATGTAAATTACGTGTGTAAGATAATTGTCTTTATAGTTTCTTTCAAATTAATAATTATGAAAACATTATAATTCTTTAATGTAGCTTTTAAGAAGACTGGCATAATACATTTAATTCATATCAATTATAGCGCCGTCACTGCGAAAAGAATGCGAGTTCATTTCGGAATGAATCGACTATAAACAAGTTTTTATATCCAGTCGACCAGAACTGTAGTGGTTACTGCGTGCCACATAGACTTCTCGGGCTTCGATTGGTTTATTGTTTTGTTTTTACAGGGCAGACGCGTTAAAGATTAGAACTTTTTTCCGACTATGATCGCTTCAGCGTATTAATAGTTCATCGTATATTTAACAAGACCTCCTGCCTAAAATGCGCCTAGGCCTGCTTATAACTGCAAAATATGAAACAGAATTCAAAGAGTAAGTCCGTAAACTTTTAATGAATGGGTTACCTGAATCTCCATGTATATTTTTGAAATCAGGAGCAAAAAATGTACATGTTGTTCCGTTAAAAAAATATAAATTGCATTTTTTATACAGGGAGATCCAGGCAACACTTTCATTAAAAGTCTACGGACTTCTCCTTTGAATTTCTGTTTCATATTTTGCAGTTATAAGTTAACGATAAGGATCTATCAAAATGTAATATTTTCAAATTTCGGACACTTCCCCTTATACAGGAAGTTGCTGTCAACTTTCTTATTTTAAATGGAATACCCCAATTTTTAATGCATTTTTGAAATCTTCATAAAATTCTAAAAATATTAGGTATGTGATACAAGAAAAATTAACCGTTTCCGAGATATTTTCATTTTTTTAAGATAATTCAGATTTGCCGAACCTTGGTTATGATACTGCCATCTTTGTGCAACAAAAACCATGATGCCCATTTTTGGCCTGTAGTAGGCTACAGAAACATTCTTTCAGATCATGTCCAGTTTTGCACTTGATTGCTTACATGCTGGTTGAAAAGTAACTTCTATTCCAACTAATTTCAATTGTCGAAAAGTCATGTTTTTTAAATGGAACGCCTAGTGTATTTTTATACCATGTGACTCAGGATTAAATGTTCTTTCGTCCTGTATTAGCATTGCCCATACCTAACTCTTATAGCTCACTCGTTATCAATGATTTCTTTTTAATACGTAATTTCTTTTTCCTTTTTTCGGTACTATTTTTAAATAGTGGGCTATGCAAACTAAAGAAATTATAATTTTTGAAATCATCCGCCTAGTAGGAATTAAAAAAAACAGTTTAATCCCTACGAAGAACCAAAAAAGTTAATAAAAAAAGTTGTTATATCGAAGAAAATGCGTTATTACTTAGATACAGTAGAAAGTTATCACTAATAAATAATAGCCGAGGACAACTTAGAGACAATATTATAATCAACAATTTGTGTATTATTTTTAATATTTCTGATTTATTTATTAGTTTTCATTAAATTTTGAATTCTAAGTGTAAATTTCTCCTTATAAATGTGTAAATAGTCATGTCAAGAATTCTAATACATGCGGCATAGGTAAACAAAAAGTTCAGATGATAGATGTGTATTTAAATATTATTTGTCGGTTTTTAAAATTAAATTGAAATTACAGTCAGAAATTAATTTAAAAAACCTCAGTTTGTTAAATTTTCATAGCACACTATCCAGAAATAATACTGAAAAGGTAAAAAAAATGATGTGTCAAAGAGAAAATCATGAATAGAAAGAGAAAGGTAAGAGATGGGTATAAGGAATGCTAATACAGTTCGAAAGAACATTTAATTCTAATTCTTATGGTATTAAAAAAATACTGGGTATTCTATTTAAAAAACATGGACTTTTCGATAGTTGAAATCAGTTCGAATAGAAGTTACTTTTCAACCAGCCCGTAAACGATATTGTGTAAAATTAGGTATAACCTGATAGCTTATGAGCATAGCCTACTACAGGCCAAAAATTGAAATTATGGCTTTTGTTACACAAATGGCAGCATCATAAACAAGGTACTGCAACTTTGAACTTTTTTTAAAAAATGGAAATATCTCTAAAACGGCTAATTTTTCTTGTTTCACATGTTACACAAAATATTTTTAGTTTCATGAAGATTTCAGAAACGCAATAAAAATTGGGGTATTCTATTTAAAATAAGAAAATTGACAGCAACTTCCGGTTCAAGCGGAAGTGCCCCAAAGTTGGAATTTTTATATTTTAATAGATCATTATCGCTAACTTATAACCGCAAAATATGAAATAGAAATTCAATTTCCGGAAGTCCGTAAACTTTTAATGAATGGGTTGCCTGAATCTTCCGGTATACAAATTGCACTTTTTCTCCAGTTTGCAATAACCCTAAAATACAATAGGCACAAAATCCTACAACTTTTGCATCTAACTCTAAAAATAAATCCTCTAGATAGGGAGCAAAATATAAAAAAAAACCGTACAAAATATCGATGGATAGGAACAGTGGCGTAGCTATAGGGGTTGCAGAGATTGCAAAGCAACCCGGCATCGAAGTGCCATGTGCGCACGTTCAGACTCAAGAATTCAAATTTTTGTTAAAAAGCAAAATACTCTTACATTACTGATTTTTTCTATCGATCTTATACAGAGTGTTTCGTATTTAATTCGCATCATTTTAAATGAATTACGATTTTCAACCTGCCTGACATTTGAAACTTTGACGGCTCTTGGGTTTTATAAGTTGCAAGACGAGCCAAGATCAAATTTAAGTATTTGTGCTTTATTTAGATGGCAAGGAACGTAGAATACGAATACGAATAAGTCGAAAACAATTTAAATTCTAACGGGAATAAAATTTTCCAAAGGAAAAAAAAATTAACACACTTTATTTTTTTTACAATTTTTATTCAAGAAAGAACAATCGCAACGTCACATGACCCATTTTGAAATGTTTTAATTGGCTTTAACAGTGCTGCAGCACGGAAAACAATTGCAAAACAACTGAAACACGTTAAGAAAACTACGTTTTAAGCGTCCGAAACAACTGAAAAACGTCAGGAACGTTCAGGAACAATGTCCTGAAAACAATTTAGAATTAATAAAATTTTATACTTAAATATAATTAAAGCGAAAGAATTTAGGAGCACTTGCAGAGCCATCAGTTATCCTGAACCCTGAACCATAACGTTACACTCTTTAGCTACACATGGAAAGTAATTGAAAAATCGAAGAACGTTCAAGAACAATATTCTGAAAACAACTTTGAATAAAAGAAAAACATTTGCGATGCCATCTATTACCATGAGTCATGACTGTCCTCTTTATTTATAAGGAAGCAAATTCAATTCAATTGAAAAATGCTCAGAAGATTCAAAAAATATAAAGATTAAACAAAAATGGTTAGAAAGAAGTTTCAAACATAAACAACGCCAGCTGTTAATCTGTAGCCGCAATTAATTTTATCGGCCCGTATTCTTACCTCGTCTTTAATTTAACAACGCAGTGATTAAATTCTCTCACTCTCTTATTCACGAAAATCACATAAAGCTATATCGTTTATGTTTGTTTTAAACACCGCTTTAATTAGAGATGATCTTAATCATGAGATGAGAATATGGGCCATCCTCTTTAAATGCCGGAAGGCAGTTTTAAAACAGATGAAAACAAATTTCTTCTTCAAGAGAAGTATTTGACAAACAATTGAAACGTACTCTGTGTGCTTAGCGCTACCTACTTTTTGGAAGCTTTTCTAACCTAAAATTTTGACAACTCTTGATAATTTTTAAAATAGAATAATCTGAAAGCAAATGAAAGCAGTTTTGATTTACTTAACATAGAGAGTAAGAAGCTGAAGAAACGTAGTTAGTTTATTTTTAAATTTTACTCTTGAGTGTTTTAATAAAATAGTTAAATGATTTTTCTTACTACCTAACTACCTACTAAAACTAAAGGCGCGCCAGTACAAATTTTGCAACCCGCGACTTTACTTCTAGTTACGCTACTGGATAAGAAATGAAGTAACAAACAGTATGAAAGGAGACAACGTTTCCGAAATAACTGTTTCAAATTTCTTTCTTTGATTTCTCTCGTTTGACAACACTGCACTTGCTCTTACGCTTTTGTTATTGATTGGCGCTTTAAGTACCTAAATATCTGTATATTTGCGAAAAAAATTGGTGCGGATTAAAGATCAAATTAATGTGGCAACCCCGCATTTTACAGCCAAGGGTACGTCATAGTAATCATGCGGATCGAGATCATACGAATCATAAGGAACATGTCCATCGGTTAATCGACATTCCGCGCGTTAGCTATCAACCAAACCAAGGTTACGAGAACAAACGGACGATTACGACACATTCGCAGCTGTATTTAAAACGAAATTTGCACCATCGGAACGGACTGAAGGGGGAGAGAAGGGTTCTGTTACGTAGCGTCTTATTAATTACCGTTTGTGCCAGGCAAAGCGTGAATTACGTCAGCTGATCGATAGAAAAAATACGCTTCCTTTTTACAGGTCTGTCTCATTTGAAAAAATTACCAATCAAAGAAACTAGATTAGAAAGTGAAACTTAACCATGAAACCTATATTCTGTGAATAAATAGAAAGCGTGTTTGAATTATTAAAAAGTTTGCAAAAAAATGGAAATCAAATTACTTATAAAAATACATGTCTACATTTAAGAATAAAATACCCAAGAAGGTCATTGACGAAAAAGGACTTGCAAGTCGATACCGATGCGATGGTGTAAATTTTAAACCCTTTGCAAATGCTTAACGACGATGTTGCAACCCTAATTCACAAAATTATTGCAAATATTGATAAATTATGCTTTGACAGCAAGCATTGCCGCCTTGCAAGGGATGACATATTATGTAGTAAACTGGCTTCAATTAGTCAAGTGTCAGTCCTAATGCAATGTTAAGTCAAAAAGCGATCGTAGGATGTTTAAACTATTCAAATATTGAAACATACATAACTGGATTTTATCGAGAATTGACGTTTTTATGTTAAATAAGTGGTCAAAACATATTTTGCAAATCAGACTGAATATAATATTAGGAAATTAAAAAATAAGAGAGAGACGCTTCTTGTCAATTTTAAGTTGACATATGGAATGTTTCAAATATGGCGTACATGAAGACTTATTACTAGAACTCAATTTTCTTTCGTTTACGATGATGATATATATACAACATGTTCCAGTAAAAGGAAACATGTAACAAAAGATATTTCAAGAATTTTACATTCAACTGTTTTTCTTTTTTCATATTTGTAACAAAAAGAACGGGAACAGAACTGAAATCTTTTGCCCAAAAATGAAAAACTGACCTATCACAAGCGAGCGCAGTCCTTTTGTTTTGAAACCTCTGCTTGGTTTACGACTTGTTTCAGCAATTTATTCCGATAAAAGCAATAAACCGCAATAAAACTTTTTATTTACGTTCAGAAGAACTCGGTCAAGGTCTTATTGTATACGAATATGAATCCGACTTGCGGACATCGGCATGTTTATTTGTATTTTCAACATGCGATAAGTAAGAACGTTTGTTTACGCACCTCTTTATAATAGATAATAACAATTACGTTAAAAACGAGTACCTAATCTTCGTTAGACTTTTGCTGAAGTAATTAAACATCTTCGTACACTAGTTTTATAACTGCGTTGAAAATGCCTGAAATTATTTTCTAATTATCGCACTAATAGCTGCAGAATAAGTATTGCTAGAGCAGAAACCATTCCTATTGTTAAAACGGAAAGCAAGAATTGGAGTATGAGTACGTTTCAAAATTTAAATAAATTATATTGCCTTTAATAATCTATGGGTTCAAAATAAGTGATCGAATAACTTCGCTAGCTCTCAATATTTTATTAATTGTTTACATTCCAACACAAAACACATTATTATACAGCGTGGAAACTAACTAGCGGATAAAATCCATAACTCCGTTAATATTTGTAATAAAGCAAAAGTCTAAAAGGGGTATAGCGATTCAAATTACAGCGCATAAGAAGAAGTATATTTTGAGATATTTTCATGAATTTTTTTTAAGTTATGACGTCATCAAGATTTTTTTTAAATGACAACCTATATTTTTTATTTTTTACTTCGGTGGGCTTTTTTAACCTACTTTCAACAGTATAAAATTTTGAATCGATTACATAACAAAAAATTCAAGAAAAACGGCCATAAAAGTTTAATTGTAAAGTTGAAGAAATTAACAGAATATCTAATTAGCTAGGTGTAAAACAAACAAAATTTGTTTGATTGACAAGAACTTGTAAATACCTATCACTATAAAGTGAGTATTTTTATTCCCTGTGGATAGTAGGAGTTACACTAATTATTAAAAACCTTTTACCAAAATGGTGTTGCTGACTGAAAAACAAAGAATTGAAGTTCTAATGATGATTGGGTATGGCGATCGAATTAGAACTCATCAAGAGGTGTGTCGACTTTTTATAGACAAATATCCTGATCAGCAAATAAGTCAATCCGCAGTCAGCAGAATAGAAAATAAATTTCGAAATTACGGTGTTGTGAAAGACCTTCCAAAAACTGGCCACCCTAAGACAAAATTGATTGACGATGTGCAGCTTGATATTTTACTAGAAATAGAAAATAATCCGCATTCGACTAGTCGAGACATTGCTTTAGAGCACAACCTGAGCCATACCTCGTTACTGAAACTTTTAAAAATGCAAAAGTTTCATCCGTATAAAGTAAAATTAGTCCATGAGTTAGCAGAAACTGACTATGATCATAGACAAGAATTTTGTGAAGAAATGTTGGAAATTTGCAATCGTGATCCAATGTTCTCGCAGCGTATAATTTTTTCTGATGAGGCAAGTTTTACTTTACATGGAACTGTTAACAGACATAATTGTCGATATTGGTCTAGGGAAAATCCCCACTGGATGCAAGAAGCTCATACTCAACATCCCCAGAAGCTCAACGTATGGACAGGAATTGTCGGTGACAGAATTTTAGGTCCATTCTTTATCGAAGGTAATTTAACTGGTGAGAAATATCTACACTTCTTACAATTCGAATTAGTACCTGCATTGGCGATATTATTTCCTAATGAAAATGACTGTGACGTACCAAACAATAACATTTGGATGCAACGCGACGGTGCTCCGCCACACTACGCAGTTGATGTGCGACGTTATTTGGACGAGATGTTCCCAGGTAGATGGATAGGAAAAAGAGGTCCAATGGAATGGCCAGCTAGATCCCCTGATCTAACGCCATTAGACTTTTTTCTATGGGGGTGCTTAAAAAGCAAGGTGTATAAAAATAGACCTAACAACTTAGACGATCTTAAAGAAAGAATTCGACAGGAGTGTAGGTTAATAACACCTCAAACTATTCAAAATGTAATAAATGAATTTTATGAGCGTCTTGGGTATTGTCAGTTGGTGCATGGTCGTCAGTTTGAACATTTATTGTGATTTCAATGACTGTCGAAATCAAATTTTGTTTATTTACACCTTAATTTTGTTTCGTTTTAAACCTAGCTAACTAGATGTTCTGTTTATTTCTTCAACTTTACAATTAAACTTTTATGGCCGTTTTTCTTGAATTTCTTGTTATATAATCGATCCAAAATTTTATATTGTTGAAAGCAGGTTAAAGAATCCCACCGAAATCAAAAATAAAAAGTATAGGTTGTCATTTAAAAAAAAATCTTGATGACGTCATAACTTAAAAAAAAATTCATGAAAATATCTCAAAATATACTTCTTCTTATGCGCTGTAATTTGAATCGCTATACCCCTTTTAGATTTTTGCTTTATTACAAATATTAACGGAGTTATGGATTTTATCCGCTACTTAGTTTCCACGCTGTATATATATATATATATACATCCCAGTATCACTGGAAGCTCCTTTCATAACTGTTCTATGTAGCGTCCAACATGGCGGGCCTGGTGTATATTACTACTGCACTATCATCTGTAACTCCTTCGTTGGTCCTATATATAAGGCGTCCGCTAATATACACCTCCCTCCGATTAAACATCAATAAGGCGTCCTTTTTGTGTATACGCTTCCATATGATAAGCAATGCAAGCTCCAGCAGTGTTGTCAATTTTACTATGTTCTTAAATGGTAGGGGGGTACTTCAAGGTACCTCGTCGAAATTCCGTCATGAAATTCTTTCAAAATTTCTGAAAGTTTTCTTGAAACATAAAACTCATTTCTCCGTTTCATGATGTTTAAACATGAAACTGACTTTTCGTTTCGTGAAATTTAAACACGAAACTGACTTTTTTATATCCAAAAGTACTGCGTTACTCCAGAGTTCTTAAAAAATAACGTTCGTAATCAATAGTAAGGCAACTAATATTTTCAGTTTCTCAGTGGATCGTTAATGTGAAACACATGTTCGTCAGGACACAAATATTACGGTAATTAGCTACTTTAACTTGAAGGCTCCCGCGGCCGTCGTCCGCTGTTGAATTCCTGGCTTCCGCTTGGAACCGCGTCTCTTGCCGGATTTCGTTTTCCATTGCAGAAGAACTTCCTCAAGGCTGCTGCTGCTGCTGCTGCTGGTAGTAGTCTTGCTGCTGCTTCTTGTAAGTCGTTGAGACTGAGTTGGTACGTCTGCAGTCGTGGTATTTATAGTGGTTGATGGCGGCAGCGGGGTGAAACGGTGGGCGGGGATTGGTCTGTTGGTGAGTGACGAGCCGTTAATGAGATGTTTCCATGTATTGTGAAGGTAGAAGCCATTATCACGGTTCAGGTTATTGGAGTGTTTGAAAATTTCTATAGATTCATGGATTTTCCGGTTAAACAAATCAGACGAGCGGGCTAGGAGTTTTGTGTCGGAAAATTGGATCTGGTGGCCGGTTTCTAGTTTGTGTTCAATTGAACCCGTTGCGCCCATCGACCACTATAAATACGACGACAGCGGACATACCAACTCAGTATCAACGACTTACAAGAAACAGCAGCAAGACCACCTGCAGCAGCAGCCCTGAGGAAGTTCTTCTGCTATGTAGAACGAAACGTCGGCAGTAGAAGAAATCCAAGAAGAGACGCGGTTCCAACCGGAAGCCAGGAATTCAACGACAGTCTGTTTCTGGAAATAAATGATCACCCTAAAGACAACTGTATTATTAGAGACAACTTCAATTATAAGATTACAAAATTTTGTTGCAAATCATTTTTTATTACAGAGGATCTTTCGAACATCCTCTATAGCTGTTTCAGTCCTATTTGGGTCCTCGCTAGCAGAAGCAATGTCAGGTTAGAAAACGATCGCAGGATGTCGCTAATATTAAGTTGATAATATTGCCTTAACGTAAAGCGAATAATCTGAATGAATCTGTTTAGTTATTTCTTTTTATTCTGAATGGCTTTCTTATAGAAATACTGAAAAATAGTGAGAGCATTTTACTCCACTAGAATGACAAATGTATTTTTCACAACACTTATGTACAAGTGTTTATTTTGCAAAATTGTCATTCAGTATAAAATTATATAACTAAATAAATATTCAAGTAGACAAAAAAATCATCACTTTTTGTTGTGAAAATTGTTTTATTCGCGTTATATTACCGTAAGATAAATTCATCTAAACAATGTGAACCAAAAAGATAATTTCGTTTACTGCTTCTTTAAGCGGAGTTACTCTAGCAATATTTTCCAGCAATAAATTGTAGGGATTGGTGTATGTGCGTTTGTAGTGAACTTTACCGTTAACCACTTAGGGTACCAACAAGCCGAAGAGCCCTCGCTGTTCACCCTTGATATTTAGGTCGTGCTCGATACCGCAATATCATCTCGATGTAAAACAAATGAATAGTTTTAAATGGAATCGTGCACGTCGAAGATATGGACTGCTATTCGTTTTCGAAATGCAAAGTTCCATTTGTTTTATATCGAGGTATCAAGCGCGACCTAAATATCGAGGGTGAGCAACGCGGTTTCTTCGGCATATTTGCACCTTTACACATTATAAATATTGTGTAAAGGGACCACATAAAAAGGCATAACGGACTACGTAACTTTTTTATTAGAGACTCTGCCACTTCAATACTTTGCAGGTAACTTTTAGGAAGCAACTGAAAAGACAATCCGAGCAAAAAATTGTTTTAAAAAGTAGTTTTGTAGGGGTAGCTTTAATACGTTAGTCCTAACTTTTCAGTTTACACATTTCGTCAAAAATTTGTGAAAGAAATATTCTTATTATAGATTATTTGGCACAAAAAAGGTTCAGATTCAACTCAATTTTGGAGTAATTGAGGTTCAAAAGATCGCATGCACCTATTACATAATGTTAAAACATAAAATTTATCAATTTCTTATTGTTCATTTTGTATAAAAAGGTGACCTTATTTTTTGATGTTCTATCACCCTGAAAATATCGGGAGATATTTCTAAACGACCGTATACAGGGAAGGGCAAAAGTATGGAACCGGCTTATTATTTCGAAAACTGTTTGACGTATCTGTTTAAAATTTTGTGTGTGATTCAGAGTCAATAAGACTTCAGACATCATCAATTTATTTCAATTGTCTATCGGCTCTTGTTTCTGAGGTCCAACGCCTACTTATTTTTTTTTTAAATGACAACCTGCTTATTTTTTTTCCTTTATTTAATAGTTCGTTTAATTTTCTAAACGACAAATGGTTAATTGTTTGATATTCGACAAAAAATATAGTTTTAACAAATAAACTGTAAAACCACAAGATTATGGGCTGTTTTTAAAATAGAACTAAAGAAAAATTTAATAAAAATTGCCTTAAAAACAAGAAAACAAATACTAAATATCAGCGTAAACCATCTTTTCTAACTTTTTGATTCAAACATTATTTCCTAGAAACTTTCTTATGCAATAGATAAATATTTTTATGTGGTCGTGTAAAGAATTAAACGAACTATTAAACAGAGGGAAAAAAATCAGCAGGTTGTTATTTAAGAAAAACCAAGTAGGCGTTGGATCTCAGAAACAAGAGCAGATAAACAATTGAAACAATCGGTAATGTAGGTCCTATTGACTCTGAATCACATACCAAATTTCAGATAGATACGTCAAACAGTTTTCGGTTCCATACTTTTGCCCTACCCTGTATAAATCTATACAGTGTCAATTAACCTAAAGCAATTATTATTCCTAGTTTAAAAACATGCTATTGATACTATAAACCAATAAACATACTTCATTTTTCTCGTTTTCATTGCACTTGTAATGTCGGTGATAACGGACGATTGCACCATTACCTTTCATTCTTTTGAGCGGAATTTGCGACTGTAAAAGCATACTAAAAAATGTTACGTAGCATGTACAGTTGTAACGTAACATATTTTATAAAAAGTAAATTTTATTGACGTATTCTTCAGGAAAATAATGACCACTCTCGTCCATGTTGTCTATCAAACCTAACCGACTACGAATTTTTTTCGAGCGGGATTCACAGAAGCAGGTTTAAATAGGATTACAGTGTTGACAAATTTACTGGACGCTCTATTGCACTTAAGTGAAAGTTGTATATCTGCAGTTCTATATACGAAAATGATACTAGCGCCACCAGTGGATATACGCTGGAACTAAAAATATACGACTGCTTCTATTTGATCATCATTCGGCCGTCCAGAAAAATTTTGCCAAATGACAGGTAGAGGTCCTAGGAGTCCCCAAAAATTTTTTTGCATGGGATACAATCGAGCGTCCGTATACGGACGCTCAATTACGGGGGACGCCCAAGTGATGGCTAATTGACAATATAGAGACGCCCAAATGATAGCGGGATGTATATATATATATATATATATATATATATATATATATATATTATATTATATTATATGTTATTAATTTTGAACCTGAATTTCTGGATTGGCTTAAATCAATAAAGACATAAAAGACTCTCGCCTAGTGCAGACGTTTATTTCGTCTTTTCGTCGCAGTTTTAATAAAGAAACAAACTTATTTTTACTGTACGAATACAATAATTTTAGTAATCAATATTGTAAATTGGCAATTTACAAATTAATATGATGTAAGAATTTCACTTTTTCGATCACCTTTAGATGGAATTTTTTAAATTTAACTGTTAAAGTAAGTACAAAGTTTTTTTTAATCTCAAACCGGACAGAAAAATGAAGGAAACACACTCAACGTTTCGCAATAGATTTAAAAAAAAACGTCGAGTGTGTTCCCTTCATTTTTCTGTCCGGTTTGAGATTAAAAAAACTTTTTACTTACTATTTTCATCGGACAAGAACAAACTTCAATTAAAGTAAGAATTAGCACAAAACTAATCATCAGTTAATGCAACACGCACAGAATATTTTAGACTGTTAAGAACTTACCTAGTTACAAAATTTAACTGCTTTTAAAATTAATAAACAACACGATACTTGACCTGCCTTAAGTACAATATCTGTGCATTAGGTCATGGTCTGCGTTTCTATGACTTTTTATGACCTCGAACGTCGGAGAATAGTTGAAAACCAAGCTCCGCCGGAACATTTAAGCCTGCATTCAGCGACCCTCAAACAATTTATATGAAAAAGTAAAATAATTTTTATCTGCGTTATTATTGCTATCTGACTAATATTTGTATAACAAATTTTGCTCCTTTTTTTGACTACTATTTGTGGTTTCAATTAAAGATATAGCTTTAGAGACACGCTGTATAAGTATCTATACAATTCAATACAAGAAAGAATACCTGCACGTCATACATGTTGCACTACGCGAATTTTTATGTATCGGAAAAGCATCATGGACAGGTGAGACAAAAGGAGAAACTTTTTTATTAATGTTAATTCTCATCTTAATTATTCTGTACGTAGTCATTTAACACTTACATTCACAAATTTGCAGTTTTCGATTTTGAAAAAATTTCTAATATTTTTTTAATCGGAGGATCGAATACACACAAAAGCAGAACAGCCGCATTTGTCATTTTCATTTCATGTTAAACTTATCTCGTTTTGCATTATCCACGATAAAAACATGTTGACTCTTCGTCAGAAAGTGTACCTAGTTCAGTGTTACGCTGTGGATCCTCCACACCATAACTTTTCTTTGCGATATGCTATTGAAAGGAGTCGAAAGTTTAATTTGAAATGGAAATGACAAATTCATCAAATCTGTTTTTGTCTCTACTTTGATCTCATTAAAAATACTGGGTGTCTCATAACGTACGGAGGAGATTGAAAGCTTTTTTCTCAGTAAACTTTTGATAAAAAAAACAATAACTAAAAAGTTACAAAAGTTTAAACTGAAATTACTTAAGAAAGAAAAGTTACCACCTGGAGTAATATTTTACGTTTTAAATTCAAATTTGAGGTATTTAAGAGTTAATGCCCAAAAACGGGCTTTCATGTCGTTATGCCCCGCCTGCTAATTAGAAACAAAACTATGAAACAGATAACAGACATTTTATGAATGGTGGTTTTGATAAATTCAAAGTTTATTTAACAATAAATTTGCAGTTCGCGCAATAATTTTGATTAATTAAGAAGGTAGGGATGTAAATTAAGCAAGAAATTAAGAAAGTTAAACTGCTGTAACTTTCTTAATATTGGGTTTTGGTCAAAAGCGAATTAAGAAAAAAGCTTTATTTTGATATCCTACAGCTGCCCTTTCAATCTCCTCCGTACGTCATGAGACACCCAATATACCAGACTTATTTTTCAAATTTGTGAATATAAGTGATAGATGACTACATGAAGGGAAAGTAACATGAAAATTAAGATTTTCAAATACGGAAAAAATTATTATATAGAATAAAATTTTCTGAGAAATCAATAATAAAAAAGTTTTTTTCTCTTGTATCACCTATCCGTGGACACACTTATAAAACATAAATTCGTTTACGGGTGGATATCAAATAATTGTCCAATTTGACAAAGAAAGTAATGATAAAAAGTTTGAAAATTATTTCAAATTTTGTTTGCCAGTATTATAAAATTAGGCTAAATAAGTTCATTTTCAGTATCAGCAAAAACCATATATACTTATGTTTCAATATAACTAAGGGAAACTGATTTGATTTTAGTCATTTCTGTGATGCACAATAGTCATTTCGGTAATTTATACAAATTTCAGTTTACCATTGGACTGGAAATAAACACACACTCAGAATAATAAAACGCTTATTATATTATCAAAAGAAATAAACAAGTGATTCCCGAAAACTAATTTAACGTAATTTTACATGAGAAAAATCAAACAGAAAAATTATGAAATACATTAGCTTATGGAACTGAGGCAACGTCATGGCTAACTGATAAATATTTACCTAACAAGTATGGTATCCTTTACTTGTTTGATATTTTCGAATTCATTAATCTGTATGTGTTAATATATCCTTCTTCAGTTAAGTTTTTCTTTGTTGTTGACTACTGCAAAATTTCAGGCATAGGCTTACATTTTCGAATTTTTTAACTTAATTTTTTTGAGGTGTTCTTTCCAATTCTTGTAAAACGGGCTTTTAGCCGTCTAATGGAATTTAAAAATTTGAGTGATATCTTATTGGCTTCGATAAATTACAAAAATTAGTAGTTTTCGTTGAACACAATCTATTTATTATTTTTCAGTATTTTTGTTTTTTTTTTTTTTTAGAATTTACAAACTTTTCGCGAAAATTTGGTAAAATTTTAATAAAAAATGAGCCTATGAAATAAAAAAAAGAAACGATTTTGTTGCTAGGTAAACAGCCGTAATGTAAGTTTGTTATCGAAATGACGGTTACAGAAATTACATTTTCGGTAAATTTGAAGCTAGATCTCCTTTTTTGTCTAAAAACTTCATCGAACTTTTTAAGTTATGTTCGTATAACGTAATACCAGATGTCAGAAGGAAGGATTTTTTTCTTATTTAATTCTTTTACTTATTTTAATGCATTACCTAAATGACGAGCTAAAGGTGTACGTATCTAATTATTGCTATTTATCGTCCTGCTGTGTTACAACTAACAACAATATGAATATTTTACCTGCTCTGGCACTTTAACGCAGCTGTACTCTGCTTCACTAACATAAGAAGAGATTGTCGATGTGTTGGATAAACTAGGTAGGATGATTTAACTTTGACATTGCCGAAATAACAAATTTACAGAGGACAATATTTAGGATTTTATTAGAGCAAAGAAACTGCGGCAATACGATCTTAGAGGTTTATATCGTCTTAAGCACATATTCTACTTGCAGTACTGATCAATAAAGAAAATACAAATACGACTAGCTAAAAACAGAGGACTATTTTTAGCAATTTTTATAAATTGGGACAGTTACTGAAATGACGTTTTTCACACTAAAATCCTGAAAAAAAATGTAGGTTGGAGAATATGCGCTTATGTTATTACACCAAATAGAAATGAATTATTATTAACCTCTTAAATATTTTGAGGCTTCCATATCTTTAACATTTACGTTTCTGCTGAAGAAGCCCCAAGCAGGGCTGAAACAGCTGTCCAGAGGCTGCTCGAGGTTCTCACTGCAATCAAAAACGATTTGCACAAATTTTTTCTAAAAAACATATCTTTAACATTCAACAAAACTGGCAAAAACAGGAAATTGGTCAATTATATGAGACAAACCCTTACGTGACCTTAATATCTCCGAAACAGAAAAATTAAGCAAATACGGCTTTTACGTAAGCACGGAAACGGAATGCGACTTACTAGACGCAAACGCAGAGAAATATGGGCCCCTCAATGTCATTTTTAATACGAAAGCAATGAACTGTCAAATTAAATCGATCATGTGTGTGAATAATGTCAATGTCGGCATGCACTAATTGGATTTATTTAAGTGTGCTCGTTATTATTTGTATCTTTAGGAGTAAATGCCAAACGGTTATACAGATTACTGAGAGTTAATCTGTTCATGATTTAACACAGAACTGGCTTTAGGCGGACGTGGACGGAAGAGGTAACAAAAAAAAATGTTCGAGTTTTATTTTTGAAAAGCATTTGTTTCGCGCGATTTAATTGTGTTTTCTACCGTGCCTTCTATTGAATTCCTCATTAAAGTGGGCTATGATTTCACTGCTTTTTTCTCTTTTTCTCTTTTTTCGTAAGATTTGCAGCACTGATAGCTGTTCAGTTATATAATTAAACAAATGTCAAATTGACACTTTGTATTTTCAATTAATTTAAAATGTTAGAATTACAGCAGAAAATATTTATTGTTGAAAGTTATTTTCAAACCGGTAGAATAGAAAATGAACAGTCAGTTTATTCAATTAATCAGTGTGTACAGAAGTTTCGACAGCAGTTTCCTAATTTTGCTATTACTTATGAACAGCTAGTTAAACAAATCAATGCTTGTGTTCTTAAATTTCGTGAAACAGGATCACTTGGTCGCAAAACAGGGAGCAGAGCAGCTAAGAAAAGGACTGCAGCCTGCATTGAAGATGTTCGGGATCGAATGGAACACTCTCCCAAGAAATCTATTGCGAAACTTTCACAAGAAGTTCAGCTGTCAGTGGGAACATGTCACACTATTCTTAAAAAGACTTAAAGCTTTATCCATATAAGATTCAAGCAGTCCACGAACTCAGGCCAGTAGATTATCACAGAACAACAGAATATTGTCAGTGGTTTCTTGATAACTTAAACAACGACGACATTCTTGACAGGTGTTTCTTTTCCGATGAGGCCTGGTTTCATCTCTCAGGGTATTTAAATAAACAGAATATGAGAATACGGTCAGCAGAAAATTCCCATGAATTTGTGGAAACTCCATTACATCCATTAAAAATTGGTGTTTGGCTAGCAGTGTCAAGAAGGCGTATCATCGGACCAATATTTTTTAACGACTCAGTAACTGCTGAAAGATACCGAAATGAGTTATTAGAACCTTTCATTAATCAACTACATGATGATGAACTTACAGAAGGGTTTTTTTCAGCAAGACAATGCTACTGCCCACACAGCTCATCAAACAATGACTTTCCTGCAGCAGTTTTTCGATAATCGGATTGTGAATTTTCCTGCAAGGTCTCCGGATCTCACATTTATCGATTACTTCATTTATCTGCACATGAAAAACACAGTTTTTAGAACTACGCGTCACACAATCGAAGAACTTCGTGCGGGCATTACAGAGGTGTGTGCTAACATAACCCCCGAACATTTAGCAAACGGGTTTGAAAACATGAAACGCAGAGTACGCTTACGTATTCAAGCTGAAGGAGAGCACTTTGAGCATCTACTTTAAACTTTAAGGTTGTGTTTTTATTTGATGTTATGATCAGTACTGACAGTTAATGACAACTGTTTTCTCTAGAATTGTTTCGCCAACTTCATAGAAAAACACAGCTTACTTCAATGAGGAATTCAATTGAAGGCACGGTACTTTGTATTTATTAGAGTAGTTAAGAATAAATTTACTTATGACGAAACTGTATCAGTTTCTTTTGTCATATTTCAACTTTACTTGAAGAAGAGTATTAAGTATTATACATCAATGAAATCACCAGAAAAAATATTTACCACACTTGACCCTATCTTTCTAATAGTGAGGAAAATAAGCACTTTGTTTCAATTGATGTTTTTCTGCAAACTTCTTCGTTTCTTTGTTAGCGAAATGCGTGTCTAAAATTTTGCCTCTTTGCGGTGATTATTATACTCTTGAAATTAAATCATTTAGAAAATTAATTTCAAAGAAATTTGAGTAAAGATCTACGATTACTGTTATTTTATATTGTTCATGTTTTGTTTTGACGAAACAAATATCCATTGCCGTGGTTAAATAGCAATTTGATGCGATATCGTTGATATAAGTTTTGTTACGACTATTGCACATATTTCAGATTCTTTAACTTTAACAGTAGAAATATTTTCTTTAAAAATAAGCTTTCCTGCACAAAATGAACATATTCTTAAATGACTAAACTTTTGTGTTATTTCTTTTTTTAATTCTCTATGTTCTGAGACACATATTTGCTTAAATCTATGTACATATTTTAACTTTACAGCGTTTATTAAGTATTTCATTTAATGATAACTACTTATATGAATCATTTTTAAGAAATTTGTTCTCTAACATCTTCAAATGCAATTCTGTCAGGAAACGTAATACTGTTGTAATTTCATCAAACTGCAATTTATACATACAGCGTGTCTTTAAACCTATGTCTTTAATTGAAACCACAATGATGATCAAAAAAAGAAGCAAAATTTGTTATTTATACAACTATTAGTCAGAGAGCAATAATAACGCAGATAAAAATTATTTTACTTTTTCATAGAAATTGTTTGAGGGTCGCTGAATGCAGGCTTAAATGTTCCGGCGGAGCTTGGTTTTCAACTATTCTCCGACGTTCGAGGTCATAAAAAGTCATAGAAACGCAGACAATGCCCTAATGCACAGATATTGTACTTAAGGCAGGTCAAGTATCGTGTTGTTTATTAATTTTAAAAGCAGATAAATTTTGTAACTAGCTAAGTTCTTAATAGTTTAAAATATTCTGTGCGTGTTGCATTAATTGATGATTAGTTTTGTGCTAACCCGTACTTTAACAGTTAAATTTAAAAAATTCAATTTAAAGGCGATCGAAACAGAGGAAATTCTTACATCATATTAATTTGTAAATTACCAATTTACAATGTTGATTACTAAAGTTATTGTATTTGTAGAGTAAAAATAAATTTGTTTCTTTATTAAGACTACTACTAATAGACGAAATAAACGCCTGCAATAGGCGAGAGTTTCTTATGTTTTTATTGGTTTAAGTCGACGCAGAAATTCAGGTTCAATACTATTCTTATAAAAACATGTGTTTTGTGTTGGAATGTAAACAATTAATACAATAGTTCGATTTTGAACCCATAGATTATTGTGTGTACAGGCAATCCAATTTATTTAAATTTTTCATTGTACTCATACTCCAATTCTTGCTTTCCGTTTTTACAATTGTTTCTGCACTTGCAATACTTATTCTGCAGCTATTAGTAAGATAATTAAAAAATAATTTCACGCATTTTCAACACACTTACAAAACTAGCGTATGAAGATGTTTAATTACTTCAGCAAAAATCTAACGAAGATTAGGTATTCGTTTTAACATAATTGTTATTTTCTCTTACAAAAAGGTACGTAAACAAGCGTTCTTACTTATCGCATGTTGAAAATACAAATAAACATGCCGATGTCCGCAAGTCGGGTTCATCTTCGTATACAATAAGACCTGGACCGAGTTCTTCTAAACGTAAATAAAAAGTCTTATTGCGGTTTATTGCTTTTATCTTAATAAATTGCTGAAACAAGTCGTAAATCAAGCAGAGGTTTCAAAACAAAGGGACTGCGGTTTCTTGTGATAGGTCAGTTTTTCATTTTTGGGCAAAAAGTTTCAGATTTGGAACATTAATCTCTTACGTAATGAGGAACTTACAGTTTCATTTAAAGACAGAGGTTTTGAGACACCTGTATATCAAATATACCATGTGAAAATTGATTATAAAATTGACGTCGTTCATACTGCGAATGTCTTTTAACCAATAAATTTTTACTAATTTGTTTAAAGACATTTTTAACATTACTTTTATCCTCTTCCGACAGACAAAAATTATTATGTTTAATTTTAGATGCATCACCCATTATTATTTTATTATTATTATTGTCCACGGTAGTCTTAACACAGGTAAGTATCCCAATTCGTCTTGAACAGTTGCAGATTTATGTCTCCACTGTCTACTGAAAACAATTTTGGTCAAGGTGCATTTGAATTCACCAGCACAGCACTTGAACTGTTCGTAGACAACTGCGACATTTGTTATTGCATATCCAATAATTATCTGTTTATCAACTGCATGTTTCGCATATTTTGTAGACTCAAAAGTTCAATAAGGAGTTCTGCCATTTTGCAACCTCTTATGACCTTGAAGACTTTATGAACTTGGACTTTTATCAGTTGACTTTATTAATCAGCTCACTCACATTAATTATTTAATAACTGTTACACATACATCTACCTAACACCATGCTATATTGATGATACTTTTCATAACAAGCTTTTATTGGTTACACATAAGTTAGCACATGTTACAAACACGAACGTTAACGGCGCTGGAGTCATATAGACTGTTCACCAGGGCATTTTCGAAAACTATACTTAGTTTACTGATTATAGCGCGTTCCAACCTTAGCATGAAGTATGGCTGCATGCGTCCCATTCTATCTTCCTTGGTTTTTCAATACAGCTATCTTTATCTCTCTGAATTTTCGATAAGCCCTGTACTGCATTCTAAGATTGGAACGCGCTGTAGGTCATGTAAATCACGTGTCAGAGTTACTTTAATTATGTATTTGTAAATTGTTACATGGCAGTGGTAAAAAAGAAGTAATGTCCGCTGTGGGATAATAGCTGTGTATTATATTAGGTTCTTCGGAAAAAAATATCGTTTTTTCTCTAATTCAGAATGCTTGTATTAAGCGAAATATATTATATTAGATTAAACTATGCAATTGCCATTTTTCTTTGCCATTATTCTGCCAGCATTTGTATTCCTCGATGATACCAGCCAAGTTCTCTAGAGTCAAGAAATTCTTGATATGCCGTATCGACTTCGCATTATTCATTAAAGTTTCTGTCTTTAAGGAAATGTTTCATCTAACAAAAAATATGGTAAACCGAAGGAGCAATGTCTGGACTTTATGCAGAAAGAGGAAGAAAAGTCCATCCAAGCTCCATCAGTTGTTATTGAGACCTAATTGTATTATGCGGTTTTGCATTATCCTGATGGTGGATCACGTGATTTGTATTTACTAATTCAGGTTACCTTAAACGTAAAATTTCGTGTACTTTGGTAGGTTGAGCACAACAGACTGCAGCATTAACTGTACGGACATGTGAAACAAGGTCAAAATGGATCACGCCAAAGATATTCCACCAAACGCTGAATATTACTGATCTTCATAAACGATCTTTGTTAACAACTGAAAAAGACACTTGTCGAAGATTAAGCCATTATTTATACCAGTAGGTATTCTTAAAGGAATCCATATTTCTTCATAAATCATGATTTGTCACAGAAAACGATTGTGGCGGGGAGTTTGGAGTCATTTTGTACAAATGTTAAAGGTGTTTAGGTTGAGATTCATTTAAGTTATGTAAAATTGTTGTAGATCGTTTCATAATCGTACTACGACCTCTTAAGCGGCACCAAATGGTTGAATTGAATGCAGCTAACTCGTCTGACAATCGATATGTTGTAGTAACCGTATTTTCTTTAATAAATTGCAAAGAAAAATTGGGTAATCTTTAAAGGGCAACCCGAGGTACGACTCCTTCGAAGAGTAAAATCGCCATTTCTAAATTTAATAAATTCATATTGGGCATGTCTTAACATTAAGAGACTCTTTGTCTTCCTCTCACAGATATTCTAATCCACTTGTGCAACCACTTTCCTTCTTAAACTCATATATCAATAGGTTCAAGAGTTCTTCGTATCTTTGTTTTTGCTCGTAAGAACACACAGACGATTAAGTACCGCTAATATTTGCGTAGTATATTGTTTACAGAAATATTTGCAAATAAAAAATTATATCTCGCTACCTTCGAAATATGAATTAGTTGATAAAGAAAAAAAAACGACATTTTATTCCGAACAACCTAATACAAACATCTTATAAGGTAAATACAGTTGAAACCAACAGCAAGGAAAGGTAGACAAACTACAGTTTCCTGTAATTATTCTTTCTCAAAATGCCTTAGATTAAAGACGAATTCACAGATTTTACCAGCGTTTTCAACTTGTTCATTTTGAAGGCTTTTTTTAAATGTTATCTGTGAAGTCATCTTAAATCACTACCATTTTCAGAAAGAATAATTATAGAAAACTGTAGTTTGTCTACTTGTTTTTGCTTCCGACTGAAAAGCCCGCAATAAACGATCATAAATTTCATGTAATTCAAGTCAAATTTTTAACAAAACGTAAATTTAAATATGTATTGCAACGAAATAGATGTTCAAAAAGTTTCAAATCTTGCGTATGAAAACTCCTATTAGTCTTTTTTCATCGCAATACTTGTTAAAATTTACGTTTTGTCAAAAATTTGACGTGAATTACATGAAATTTATGATCGTTTATTGCCGGTATAAATCACGAAAGGAATGTTTAGCCACGAGAGCTTGCTCGAGTGAGCTAATTTCTCTTAAGCGAATTATTTACTGTTAAGGCACGAGTACAATACATAGTTTTATCCAACACTTGTTTATAATGAAGTCATAATAATGCCAACTTTGAATAACTAGTGTTTTATAGACCACATAATATGTTCAAAATCGGTATTATTACGACTTCACAATATTCAGGTGTTGGATAAAATAATTAATTTATTAATATTTGTTGATTTATTAATATTAATATTACAGTGTTGCCAATGATGGATTATAATCGTATTAAAAAAAAATCTAAATTCGAATTTCAAAAAATGCGACTAAATGTTTCTGGCACAGAAAAATAATATTCTGAAAGGGTCAGGAAAGAGTGAAAACGGCATCAACCTATCTCTTTTCGTCTCTGAGTAATGGCAATTTTTCTTGAAAATATGGTGGATGCGCGGGCCAGGTATTAAATTAAATAATTAATAATTCCTAGACGGTTGGAGTTAGGAAAATGCAGCTTTCACTGTTACTTAGCCCTCAGAGTCCCGGATAAGACAGACGCAATTCATCCAGCATTGTTCAAAGGTGAAGAAAATATTAAGTTTTAAGTTGAAAAAAAAAAATGTGTTTGTTTAAAAAATATAAAAACTAAATGTTTCTAAATAGCTTTCTCATTGAGTCATGAAACAATTAAATACAAAATGTAACTTTTGTCTTAAATTGTAGTAATTGCAATTGAATGTATTTATATTTCTGTCTTCGTTGAGTGATCGTTAAAAAAAGTTGCCACACCATGATCTCTTCGACAATCAGACCGGCAACTTTCTTCTCATAGCAACAACTTCTCGATATTTTGTGACCAGCCAGGCAACACAGCCGCTTATAATAATTAACGATTTAATTGCACATTAACGATTGACCGACAGTACGTCGACGGCGGCAATTTGTTTACGTAGTTTCATTAGACGTTTTGAAATCAGCCCCGTTTGTTCCTGTTGGCTGCTGGAGGCGCCCGCAAGTTACATAAACAGGAAAAGTCCGTCGAAGAAAAAGAATAGTTAGCTGCGCATATTTATTGGCCGGTTCGTTTTACGCCGAGACATTCTCTTGTAAAAGTTATGCAAATTTTACCTTTCCATTTCGTAACAGGTGCAGTGATACTCGCCCTCCATTACTTCGGAGGCTGAACTAATGTCTAATGTCTTTGGATTATAATTCATTTGTAATGTAATTCATTTCGTAGATTTATTTTGGTACCTTGTATTAAGGGAGCAACACAGTAATGAAGACAGGCCACCATACAAGGTATCTCTAAATTCCGTGAATATAGGTTAACAACAGACTTCGGAGTTCAAAATAAAACAATTTAAACAAACTTATCTACACTGTGTCCACGAATTTTCTGCAATAGAAGAAAAACTTTTTTATTTTAAGTTTTATGAAAAAAAGTTATTCTATATAAAAACTTTTGCTTGCATTAAAACCTACAAAAATGATAGAAAATTTCACAAACTGCCGCCTTTATGGCTTTAAATACAAAAAACATGCTTACTTACTTTCAAAAATTTGTTCAAGTTCAAATTACATTCAGAATTATCGCATGACCCGGATCTGTCAAAATGATTATTGAAACTTATTCCTTAAGCTCTTGTTGATAATTAATACCTCTAGTTAAAGATATGGGAAATGATAAAATTATTAGCCCTTATTGTTTTGGAAGAAAATTTGAATCAATTCAGTTATTTGCAAATGTTGGAAAATTTTGCTTTGCCGTCACTGGCGGTGTGAGTTTGGAAAACGTTTATTTTCAACATGATAAATGTCCTGCACATTCAAAAAATTTAATTACATTGCATTGGTCATGGTACAAATTCAGAAATTTTAAATGAAAACATTCCAACGGTAATTAGTGAAATAGAAATTGAAACGTTAAGAAACGTGTATACGGAATTTAGGTACAGGGTAGAAAAGTGCGTAGAGGTGGATGGGGATTACATTGAATATTCTTTTCCCATATTAGAAACTAATAAAAAAATTTGTGTAATTTATAAGGGCAAACTAAAATAGTAAAGGAGACTGTGGTTTAAGAGATAATTGAAATTAACCTCCGCCCACAATAATTTTTATATCCATAGATACGCATTTCGGCAGCTAAGCTGCCATCTTCAGTACGCTACCAACTTAAAAGCACTAAAAAATGCCTAAAAACAACCTAATCACACTGACAAAATCATAAAAATGTTAAAACTAACAACAATCTAATCATCCTAAAAGATATATACGTCTAAATGTAAGTAAATATAAATTAATATGTGAAAATCTAAAATAAACTATATATGTTATAAAAAATTTTGTGCCAATCGTTTTTGATTGCAGTGAGAACCTCGAGCAGCCTCTGGACAGCTGTTTCAGCCCTGCTTGGGGCTTCTTCAGCAGAAACGTAGCTCGACATTCCCACTGCAGACCAAAAACGACTTGCCCAATTTATTCGCAAATGCGATGTAAGAATGATGAACATATAAAATAGCGACATCTTACTATCGCTTTTTGACCTAACATTGCAGTAGGATAGACAAATTGAAGCGGGATTTGCTCCTAATGAGTCCCCCATGCAAGGCGGCCATGCTTGCTGTCAAAGCATAATGAAAGATTTTAGAAAAATTTTTGTGCAAATCGTTTTTGATTGCAGTGAGAACCTCGAGCAGCCTCTAGACAAAAAACGATTTGCACAAAAATTTTTCTAAAATATTTCATTATGCTTTGACAGCAAGCATGGCCGCCTTGCATGGGGGACTCATTAGGAGCAAATCCCGCTTCAATTTGTCTATCCTACTGCAATGTTAGGTCAAAAAGCGATAGTAAGATGTCGCTATTTTATATGTTCATCATTCTTACATCGCATTTGCGAATAAATTGGGCAAGTCGTTTTTGGTCTGCAGTGGGAATGTCGAGCTACGTTTCTGCTGAAGAAGCCCGAAGCAGGTCTGAAACAGCTGTCCAGAGGCTGCTCGAGGTTCTCACTGCAATCAAAAACGATTTGCACAAAATTTTTCTAAAATCTTTCATTATGCTTTGACAGCAAGCATGGCCGCCTTGCATGGGGGACTCATTAGGAGCAAATCCCGCTTCAATTTGTATATCCTACTGCAATGTTAGGTCAAAAAGCGATAGTAAGATGTCGCTATTTTATATATATATGTTATGTATAAATCGGAAAAGAAAAATTATGTGAACACCTAAAATTAACTGTCAGATACCTTACAAATAAGAGCTAACCAAACAACACGGAAATGCGGAAATAAATAGTCCAAAGACCCCGAAAAACCTTCTTATTCTAACGAATAAATGAGTATGTAATTCCCTGTTATTTGATACATAAAGACCTAAGAATCCTGAAAAATAAAATAAAATATATATATTAGCTATAAATCGTCAAAAAACAACCTACAGATAAGAGCAAATCACACCCACACACCGCAAGTTTAGAGCACTTTAGGAAAATTTTATCTCAGAGAGTCCTCTCCTTGTGCAATATCCAGTGCTAATGCGCTTAGCTGTCTCTAACACCCTTTTATATATGATTTAGGTAGCGACATCTAGCGGATGATTTCTGACATACAAGTACGACATCTAGCGGCCAATTTTTGACTTAAGATATATATATCTAAATACGAACCATCAAATAACAACCTACAAATTAGAGTAAATCAAATAATACAGAATTAGGTATTGGTCCTTTGTCTGAATTCATTAAATTGTTTTTATTTTTCCGAATAAGAATACTTTCGTTTACATGTAATTCCCTATTATTTGAAACTTCCTTAATGAGTTTTAAATTATCCTCAATAATATTATGTCCTGTATTGTAAATATGTTGTGCAACACTTGATTTATCAAACCTATTACACCTGCAGTAACTTAAATGTTCTTCAAAGCGTGTTAATATATTTCTTTTTGTTTGTCCAATATATTTACTAGTACATTCGTTACACTTAATTTCATAAATTCCAGATTTCTGTTCAACATCAACTTTATCTTTCGGGTTTCCCAATAAATTCTTTATGGTATCGTTAGTCGAAAAACCTAATCGTAAGTTTTGGGTTTTAAAAATATGTTTTAAACCTTAGCTAATCTTCCTAATCACATTATCTACTATTTGAGGGGTATAGCCGTTGTGAACCGCAACATTTTTAATATAATTAAGTTCTTTATCATATCGGGGTTTAGTAAGTAGAAAAGAGAGTAATCTTCAACCAGCTTGTATTTGTATCTTTACGATAAATGTCGATTTCTAATTCATTTCTCTTGTTTCTAATTATACGAGTGTCTAAAAAGGAAATCGCACCGTTTTCTTCCTTTTCGTATGTAAATTTAATACTTTCAAATTTTGAATTTAATTTTCCTATAAAATCCTCCAAATCACACTTCTTGGTATCAAAAATAGCAAAAATGTCATCCACATAACGTAAACAAATTCTTGGAAAATATTGATCATTATCTCTTACGTCATTTTCGAATTTACTCATAAAAAAATTGGCCAAAAACGGTGAAAAACAGTTACCCATTGCGGTCTCTTGAACTTGTTCAAAATACTCACCATTTATTTGAAAACAATTCTGAAACATGCAAAGAGATGTGAGCCTGACGTATTCCTCCAATTTATCTTAATCTACATTATTAACCGTCAGTAGTTCCCGCAAATAAGTTAGTGTTTCAGGTATGGGCACACTAGGAAATAAGGATTGAACATCAAACGAGGACGAGAACTTTACAAGAAGGGGAAATTATGGTCTCGTTTGATGTTCAATCCTTATTTCATAATGATCAGTATTTTCCAAGAATTTGGTTAGGTTATGTGGATGACATTTTTGCTATTTTTGATTTTATAGGAAAATTAAATTCAAAATTTGAAAGTATTAAATTTACATACGAAAAGGAAGAAAACGGTGCGATTTCCTTTTTAGACACTCGTATAATTAGAAACAGGAGAAATGAATTAGAAACCGACATTTATCGTAAAAATACAAATACAAGCTGGTTTATAATTAATGAATCTCAACATTCTGTACAACACAAACTCGCCGCTCTAAATTTTTTAGTAAATAGATTACTCTCTTTTCCACTTACTAAACCCCGATATGATAAAGAACTTAATTATATTAAAAATGTTGCGGTTTATAACGGCTATACCCCTCAAATAGTAGATAATGTGATTAGGAAGATTAGCTATAGGAAACAGGTCCAAAATTCTAGCACTTTAACGGCAACTTCATCTCTAGGAAAATTTGTTAAAATGCCTTTCGATCCGTTTTGCACCAAAGGTTTAAAACATATTTTTTAAACCCAAAACTTACGATTAGGTTTTTCAACTAACAATACCATAAAGAATTTATTGGGAAACCCGAAAGATAAAGTTGATGTTGAACAGAAATCTGGAATTTATGAAATTAAGTGTAACGGATGTACTAGTAAATATATTGGACAAACAAAAAGAAATATATTAACACGCTTTAAAGAACATTTAAGTCACTACAGGTATAATACGTTGTACTGAAGATGGCAGCTTAGCTGCGAAATACGTATCTAAGGATATAAAAATTATTGTGGGCGAAGGTTAATTTCAGTTATTTATAAGGGCAACTTAATTGCGGTTACAATTTTTTAACAAAGGAAATGCTTGAAACAGTGGAAACAATTAAGAATACACCAAAATTACATTTCCCTCTACCACTGCAGAAAATCTGTGGACACACTGTATATCCGACACTGCTTCTTTAAACCGGTATTCTTTTTCAAATTTCTTGCCAAACCGTTTATTTTTTTCTGGTTCATATTCGATTGCAGGTAATTTTTAATTATTTTTAATTTAGAAAATGTTATCTCACCCTTAGCAAGTGAAACAAGTAAAGTTAATAGAATTCTCGATGTAATCAGTGCATTTGGAACAAGTTCTTCAAGGTTGTGATTATAAATCCACTTTAAAACCGTCTCCGGTGTACTTACATCGCTTATTTTTCAAGACAACAATTTCAGTTCTATTTCCAGTTCTTCCACTTCAATGTCTTTCTTTTCTTTGTCATTTAATGTTTTTTCTAATGATTTATATTTTTCTTTCAGTTCTCTGTCCTACATTTTATCATGGCATTGAATATAATAGGTACAAAAATTCAAATGGCTTCGAGACGCCTTGCATGGGAGGACTTGTTATGTAGCAAACTGGCTTCAATTTGTCAATCCTAATGCAATGGCAGATCAAAAAGCGATCGTAGGATGTCGCTGTTTAAACTATTCGTTAATAATTAAAATAATAACGGGATGTTCTGATTAATAAAACTAACTCCGTACAGAGCAGAGCGCCCAAAATACTTGTGGTACTCCATAAACAAACGGAAGAGACGAAGACATATTATTATTATACAGCGTGTCCTGTAACTGTGTGCAAATTAAAAAACCTCAGTATAATTACACGAAATGCTTATAACTTAAACGGGTATTATTTATTGGTTACCGTATCATACCCAAAAAATTTCGGATGGACCACTTGTTTGGAACTGCTGAAATGTGCGAGAAAGATGGGAAGGTCAACTTCGCCTTCCTCTTGGTATGAACACGACCACCGATACCGCACTCGATCTTCAACGCAGCGTTTCGTAAAATAATCATTGATATCGTTTATTAATTATTTTATTTAAAATTTAGGCAAGCGCTTTAAAAATGCTCTTCCTTCACCCTTTTACGTAAATAAACTTTTGCTGTAATCCCACTGCTAGCTATGAAAGTGTTACTACTTACGGTCCATGGAAAAAAAGTAATTTTTTATAAGTCTATTAAAAATAATATGGAATGAGAAATTACAATTTGTTTATACCTCGCTTTTAATTTGTTCGGCATTTACGAACCGCAGCTTCTTGGATTGCACTAGTTTTTTAATTTAAAAATACTTAAACTTGTAATTACTTGCAGTGAAGTTAATTTAAATTGTAAACGTTTTGATTGACCAGCTGATCGGAGCGGCTGTTTTACGTCGTTCGTGCTCAAGATCAAGTGCAGTACTAACCGGCCCTGGCCTACTTCGGCTTCGGGTCCTAATTGAAGAGGCGACCGCGTTCCACTTTTAGCTATGCCAGCAGTTCTCAAACGGTTTAGTGAAAATCTGCCACTGCGTTTTTCTCGAAAACTATTAAATTTTTGTTGAAAACATATGAGTTCAATCGTTGCCATTTATGGTGATATATTACAGGTTTAAATATTTGCACTCAGTAAAATTGTATGTAACAAAATACGGAAGAACACACTGTATTTTAGAGAAGAAAATGGCACAGAATTTGCCTAGATTAATTGAGTTTTAAATTTACGTGCAGGATCTGCCCGAGAACAGTTGCTCAACTATAAGGCGGCATTCGCACGAGCGTTTTCTTAAACGTTCAAGTGCTCGCTTTCTGTCGTCCTGAATCATATCATATCAGATTTAATGGTTATGTTCACATTGAAAAAAAGAAGTTTAGTACGAACGCTATATATATTTAAACCGATAAGTTCTATTCACTACGTTAGAAAAAGCGAGCGCTTGAACGTTTTAGAAAACGTTCGTGCGAACGCCGCCTAAGGACTTGTAAAACAACGAACGGTACAAACAGTTGCGTCGCTTTCGGAGGCATTCAGCTGTTTTCAAGGCAGACACGTGTACATACCTTCACGTATGCATACAATAAGTTGTATGTAAATACATGCATGCCAAAGCTGGCCGACCAATATGTGACGCTTCGCCGACCCTGACGTCATTTTCAGGGCCACCCCTGCAAACGTGTTGGTAATTACATTCAAATGTTCTTGTTCACGTGCGGACAAATAGGAAAAGTGTGAAGCTCATAAACCGTAAGGTTTCACATTAGGAAAATTCGAGGGTAATTACTTTTTAAATTTTGATTTTTTAAAATAAGTGCAACACTTCTGAACATCACAAAGACGATAAACTGCCAATTTTAAATGACCTTACTTTAAGCGCACATATTGTCCACATATTAACAGGTCTAGGCGCATTTTAGGCGGAAGGTTTCGTTAAATATACGATGAACTGTTAATATGCTGAAGCGATCATAGTCGGAAAAAGTTCTAATCTTTAACGCGTCTACCTTGTAAAAACAAGACAATAAACCAGTCGAAGCCCGAGAAGTCTATGCGGCACGCAGTAACCACTACAGTTCTGGTCGACTGGATATAAAAACTTGTTTACATAATCGATTCATTCCGAAATGAACTCGCATTCTTTTTGCAGTGACTGCGCTATAATTGATATGAATTAAATTTATTACGCCAGCCTTTTTAAAAGCTTCATTAAAGAATTATAATGTTTTCATAATTATTAATTTGAAAGAAACTATAAAGGCAATTATGTTACACACGTAATTTACATCAAACGGTTGCTTCTGACGCAATGAGCGCGAGGGTGAGAGTGCCTCGGGCATAACAGCCGTTCAGCGACGACGTTGAAATCTACGCCGCTGCTTTGTTCATCTTTATACTGGTTTTTACCAGATATCCTAGGAATGTCCGACCTTTACATATTAATGATTATAACCAGAGCTCGGATTCATACATATTTTTTTATTAAATAAGCAGAGTGTGGCTTATTTCTCTCTTGCACTTGCATAAATTAGGATTGCTTTTTTAAGAAAAGTAATCCACAGACGTGCACGTTAATTTTATTTGATATAAAAAGTAATCGGTAGCAGTGCAGTTCCGCTTATACCGTAAAATCCTGGCACTTTCTTAATTTTAAATGGAATACCCCATATTTGATTGCACTTTTTTGTGCTCCAGTCAAAATTCAATCCAGTTCAAATTTGCAATACCTTGTTCATGATACTATTTTTTTGCAACAAAAACTATGATGATGCTTTTTGACATATACGTGTAGTAGGCTACAGTACCAGGCTTTCAGATCGTGCCCTATTTACGACAAAATTATCTACAAGGTAATTAAAAAGCAACTTCTATTCGAACTAATTTCAACTGCCGAAAAATTATGTTTTTTTTTTTTTTAAATAGAACACAGCATATTTTTGTACTATAGGTCAAAAATTGACAGCTTGGCTCTTATTTTGTTTTTAAAATACTTTCAAAGAAAATATGACGTAATGGGTGTAGCGTAATTAAAAAGAAATATTCTGTTGAAGTAAGCTAAGAAATACATCAGATTCTATTAAAAAAAAACGAGTTACGACCTAATGAAAATCTCAAATGCTATAACAAATGTTAAAAATCAAAATACAAACAAATAAGTAATTTATTAGAATTACCTGATCGCATTAGTTCAAAAATATACGATTTATAGAAAAATTTTGTGCAAATCGTCTTTGATTGCAGTGAAAACGTCGAGCAGCCTCTGTACAGATGATTCAGCCCTGCTTGGGGCTTCTTCAGTAGAGACGTAGCTCGACATTCCCACTGTTTTACAAAAAACGACTTGTCCAATTTATTCGCAATTGCGATATAAGAGTGATGAACAGATAAAATAGCGACATCTTACGATCGCTTTTTGACCTGACATTGCAGTAAGT
This sequence comes from Prosopocoilus inquinatus, assembly GCA_036172665.1. Lineage (NCBI taxonomy): Eukaryota > Metazoa > Arthropoda > Insecta > Coleoptera > Lucanidae > Prosopocoilus > Prosopocoilus inquinatus. The sequence continues at coordinate 53,769,087 of CM069874.1, forward strand.
AAGATGTCGCTATTTTATCTGTTCATCACTCTTACATCGCAATTGCGAATAAATTGGACAAGTCGTTTTTGTTTGCAGTGGGAATGTCGAGCTACGTCTCTGCTGAAGAAGCCCCAAACAGGGCTGAAACAGCTGTCCAGAGGCTGCTCGATGTTTTCACTGCAATCAAAAAATTTGCACAAAATTTTTCCAAAAACTTTCATTATGCTTTGACAGCAAGCATGGCCGCCTTGCATGGGGGACTTATTAGGAGCAAATCCCGCTTCAATTTATCTATCCTACTGCAATGTCAGGTCAAAAAGCGATCGTAAGATGTCGCTATTTTATCTGTTCATACAATTTATAGTTAGATTGGAAAACAAAAAAAGTTTTTTTTTTTCGTTGCCGTGGAAATCAAAGGTACCAAGTGACACGTATTCGTACTCGTAATGATCCGCAAATTTCAAATATGTGAAACTATACAGCGTGTCTCTAACCCTACAAAATATGTGAGAAAATAGTCTTTCAAAAATCGCAGGAACACTGAACGTTTCGTTATCCCTTGATAGTTTCGACGGGAGTGCAACAATATAAATAAACCTCTAGACGAAGCTATCAAGCGATTTTACAGTGTCCGTTTAAAGTTATAAAAACTATTTTCTTACATATTTCATCGGACGACAAGAGTCGACTTCAACTTCAAAAAAATATGATTATCAAAAATATAAACATTGTAGACGGTGAAGGTAAAAACCAACAAAATTTAAAAATGCCAAAATACAAAATTTTTAAATACAGCGTGTCTCTAAACGTATGTCTTTAATTGAAACGACAAATAATGGTCAAGAAAAGAAGCAAAACTCGTTATATAACTATTGGTCAGATAGCAATAATAATAATAACGCAGATAAAAATTATTTTACTTCTTCATAGAAATAGTTTGAGGGTCCCTGAATGCAGCTTAAATGTTCCGGCAGACCTTGGTTTTCAACTATTCTCCGACGTTCGGGGCCATAAAAAGTCATAAAAATGCAGGCCACGACCTAATGCACAGATATTGTACTTGCAGGTCAAATATCGTATTCTTTTTGTTAATTTTAAAAGCAGATAAATTTTGTAACTAAGTAAGTTCTTAATAGTTTAAAATATTCTATGCGTGTTGCATTAATTGATGGTTAGTTTTGTGCTTATACGTACTTTAACGATTAAATTTAAAAAATACAGTCTAAAAGCGATGGAAAAAGTGGAAATTCTTACATCATATTAATTTGTAAATTTCCAATTTTACCAAAGTTATTGTATTTGTACAGCAAAAATAAATTTGTTTCTTTATTAAAACTACGATGAAAAGACGAAATAAACGTCTGTACTAGGCGAGAGTTTTTATGTCTTTATTGGTTTAAGCCGATGCAGAAATTTAGGTTCAATATTATCCTTATAAAAATATGTGTTTTGTGTTGGAATGTAAACAATTAATAAAATAGTTCGATTGAGAGCAAGCGAAGTTATTCACTCACTTGTTTTGAACCCATAGATTACTGTGTGTACAGGCAATCTAATTTATTTAAATTTTTTATCGTATCATACACCAATTCTTGCTTTCCGTTTTCACAATAGGAATAGTCTCTGCTCTTGCAATACTTATTCTGCAGCTATTATTAAAAAATAATTTCACGCATTTTCAACACTGTTACAAAACTAACGTACGAAGATGTTTAATTACTTCAGCAAAAATCTAACGAAGATTAGGTACTCGTTTTTAACATAATTGTTATTGTATATTACAAAGAAGTGCGTAAACAAACATTCTTACTTATCGTATGTTGAAAATACAAATAAACATGCCGATATTCGCAAGTCGGATTCATATTCGTATACAATAAGACCTTGACCGAGTTCTTCTAAACGTAAATAAAAAGTTTTATTGCGGTTTATTGCTTTTATCGGAATAAATTGCTGAAACAAGTCGTAAACCAAGCAAAGGTTTCGAAACAAAGGGACTGCACTCGTTTGTGATAGGTCAGTTTTTTTATTTTTGGTCAAAAAATTTCAGATTTGGAGAATTAATCTCTTATGTAACGAGGAACTTACAGTTTCATTTAAAGACAGAGATTTTGACACACCCTGTATAAAAGGCGACTCGAGTGGATAGTTTCGTGCAAAAGCGAATGCATTTTGTGCTCCTGTAGAACAATTACGCTGTTTTTTTTTGCAAAACTAATGAAAGCGAATTTATTTGATTTTGCTTGGAAACTCCTCGATGGTACTTTTGATAACAATCATATTGTTAGCAGTAGTATGTTAAACCGGCGCCGGTTACAATGCCCCTTATTAAATTCAAACCGGCATCGGCTGGAGATGCCATATCTTTTAAAATGATTTGAATTTTTCTCTTAAACTTTTAACGGCTAGCAGTTTGCCTTTTTGCTTAATTTATCTTTTCCAAATTTCATGCATATAAATCGATTCAAAAATAAGTATTCTAGAAGGGTGAACTAATTGCTTAGGACATCCGGTACAGTGAAAAGAAGAGGACCTAACATTGAACTTTGTGGAAGACCTTCCAATACTAAGCGCTTCGTCGGTACAGAATTATTTTATAATTTTTATAATCGTGCGTGCATCAATATTACTTTATCGAAATTACTCAACTTTCCTTCCTTCCGCTGTTTACCCAATCCACCCTTAAACACATGCGAGGGCCGCACTGCCTACCTAATGACCTGATTCTATTTGCCTATAAAATTGAAATTGTTTTCGTGTTGAACCTTGCTCTTAAGAAGTACTATAAGCCATTGTTTAAATAAATTTTACTTTCGCTCAGAAACGTTACCTTTTTTGCAGAATTACAGTAACATAACCCTTGCGCAACGTAACATTGGAATCTTACAGGTATGTCCTACATAAATTTCTCAATTAACTTTTGTGCTTACTGTTGCACTGCATTGTAGCAACCGTAGAAAGTAGGAGTAATATTTATAAACAGAATTTCTTTATCCTCGAAAAAAAATGCACGCGCACTCTCCTAGAAATTCAGAAGTGTTTACTTGACCCACTTAAGAAATTCCATGAGCGCAATTTTGCAAGCGGGCGCGAAATTCGGTACGTTCTCCGTGTCGCAACTTTTCTTTTTTAATATTTATATAATCGGCGTTGCTCAAATCGCAAACAAACGCTTCAATAATTAAAAAGGAATCGCGTTGGGCAACAACGCCCGTTCTTTTACTGTTATGCTTCTGCGGCGGTCTCTCGCAATTATAAAAACCAATTGCCAAATACTAATTCCATTTTTTAAAAAATATCGTTGCATGATCGTCCTCGGGTTTCAAACAAAATTTGCCCATTGAGGCTGGGTTGTTCGCAAAGAGAACCAAAGAGAACCCAACAGTGTTGTTAAGTATCTAGATGCAAGTATCTAGATACAGTATCTAAATACTTTTTGAGTATCTAGATACATATCTCAGATACTACTAAAAAAATGTAACTGTATCTGCATCTAGATACAATTACAGTGTATCTATTCATTTGAGATACTCAGATACATTTTAGATACATTTTGAACTTCCATAAAAACAGCAGACCTTGGCGGAAATGCAACCTCCGATTTTACAGTCTCTTCTTTTTATTTTCCCCTCTTGTTAATTATGTTTTCCAATTTGTCAAATGACTGTTCTATTTAAAATGCGTTTTGATAGTTCAGAAACTTGAAAATTATTTTAAAAATTGGGAAAGAATTGACAAAAGGAGAAAATCAAAAGGAAAAGACTGTATTGTTGATTTTATCAACTTTTCTTTATTATGGGAACGTTCTCTTAGCTACAGCAAGGTTGCAACTAAGGATCCTAGATTCATTTGACATTTAACTCGTCTGATACGGAAGTAGAGTCATTTCTGTTGATAACTTTATATTTTACGTTGACTTGACTTGGTTTCATACAAAACCAGGTAACTACTTATCAGCTTATTGATCAACTTAATTATAATGATAAATTTTCTATTTAAAAAGACATACTGCTGAAAAAAATGGTGAAAATTATTACAGATTTTAGTGTGTACATTATTCACATATTCATACGAAAACTTCGTCAATTTTCACAAAAAAAGTCGATTTGGATCGCAAATAATATCATACCTCCACTACTGCATAGGTTATTGAATTTTACACTTGCAAGTATCTTGATAAACTGCAGATATTTTTTTTGTATCTGTATCTGCATCTAGATATTTCCGGAAAAAGTATCTGTATCTGCATCGAGATACATATTTGTGAAAGTATCTGCATCTGTATCTAGATACTATTAGAAATGTATCTTTAACAACACTGGAACCCAAGATGTCCCAAACATGCTCAATCCCTCAATTTGGGATTCTAGCAGGGCATTCCAAAATCCTTATCCCGACTTCATTAATATTCTAATAATTACTAATTCTGTACGTGCCTTTAATGATACGCTACCCTAGACCATAATGGAACCACCGCCGAAATTTGACATATTTCTGAAATTGCATTTCTGAAATTGCATGGCATTACTCGCCATCTCTTCTGGACACTGGTATACGTCTATCTGAACTAAACAAAAACAACTGAGATTCATCTGTAAATAATTTTTTTTCCCAGTTATGAGCATTCTAACCGCTCTCTGACAAACTGCAATCTTGGTAGGTGATACTCCTTGGTGTTTAAGGCTGGATATCATTTAATTATCCAGTTTGATAAAGAAAGTAATGATAAAAAATTTGAAAATTATTTCAAATTTTGTTTGCCAGTATTATAAAATTAGGCTAAATAAGTTCATTTTCAGTATCAGCAAAGATCATACATACTTACGTTTCAATATAACTAAGGGAATCTAATTTGATTTTCGTCATTTCTGTAATGCACAATAGTCATTTCGATAATTTATATAAATTTCAGTTTACCATTGGACGAGAAATGAACACACACTCAGAATAATAAAACGTTTATTATATTATCAAAAGAAATAAACAAGTGATTCCCGAAAACTAATTTAACGTAATTTCACAGGAGAAAAATCAAACAGAAGAATTATGAAATACATTAGCTTATGGAACTGAGGCAACGTCATGGCTAGCTTATAAATATTTACCTATCAAGTAGGGACCCTTTACTTGTTTGGTATTTTCGAATTCATTAATCTGTATATATTAATATATCCTTTCAGTTAAGTTTTTTCTTTGTTGTTGACTACTGCAAAATTTCAGGCAAAGGTTTACATTTTCGAATTTTTTAACTTCATTTTTTAAAAGCCTTCTTACCGATTCCTGTAAAAACGGGCTTTTAGCCGTCTAATAGAATTTAAACATTTGAGTGATATCTTATGCTCTGGAATAAATTACAAAAATTAGTAGTTTTCGTTGAACACCATTTATTATTTTTCGGTACTTTTGTTTTTTTTTACAGTTTTTGGTCGTATTTTCTTTATAAACATATAAATTTCCATCAACTTAAAAGTCTTACAGTCCAACAAAAGCTTGAAATTAAATAAAAGTCATAAATGGTGTCAAAAAGAAAAACATTGCTGAAGAATACAAAATACCAGCAAGTACATTATCTACGTTTATTATATTAAATTTTAATGTCTGTATACTATTGTTTATATGTTTTTTTTTACTTTTTAATAAAATATGTAAATAAATACATAATATGTATGAACATGTATGGTATGTACTCATGTCCTTTAAGTCGAGTGTTCTATAACTAAGTTAATCTCAGGTCTCTTGGCAGTTCGAGTTACGGAGCTTCGATAGTAACTAACTTTTCAGAATAATCACTTGTTAGAATCATTTTGCAGTATGGTTTCTTCAACCTCATTACAAATTCTTGCAAAAAAAAAGGATATTTAAGAGTTCTAGTTTAGTTAAATTAAATTAATTAATTTTTCAGAACTGTAACCTATCACCATTTATAAAAACAGAGACAAATTAAACAAATATAAAAATGTTTACCAAAAAAAAATACAAGTGATGCGATAATTTTTGGCGGAGCGTATTGATTTATTATGAAATCTGTAAAACGTTGGTGAAATTATGAACCCATAATTAAACTGTTCTTCAAAATTGACATTACGAGGTCTGGCAATTAAATACCCGGACTGATTTTTTTAAGAGGCCCTGACAGTCGGAAAACAATAGAATGGAAAGAGTATTGACAAGTATCCATTCCTCCTTTTATGTGCAAAATTCTAGTTTTGTAGCCAAATCAGTTTTCTTGTAATCGTTGATTAAATCAGACCTTGTAAGTGCCTTGCGACGGAATTATGTTAAACGCTAGAGTCAAACAACGTATTAATGTGAATGTGTTATGAAACTTTGCAAAAGGTATAATTGTCTATCGCGTATACAAGTTTTCGAGTGGTATAAAAAATTTAAAGAGAGGCAGAAAAAGTTAAAGATGAGCAAATCGAAATTCAAAGCAATGTTGTTGTAATCTTTTTCGATATCCGAGGTGTTATCTACATCAACTGAGTTCCTGATGACCATACAGTTGACCAACATTAATATTTACAAGTTTTCGAAAAATCTCCGTGAACGAGTTCGGAAGAGAAGGCCAGATTTGTGGAAAGAGAACTCGTAGATTTTGCACCAAGACAATGCGCCGGCTCACAACGTGCTCTCCGTAAAGCAATTTTTGGCCAAAACTCTAATATTTTACTGGAACATACACCGTATTCGCCAGATCTGAATCCGTGTGACTTTTTTTGTTTCCTTAGATTAAATCTACGTTCAAAGGCACCCTTTTTCAATCCGTAGAAGTTGTAAAACAACAGGCGACGCGACTACTAAACATCTTGTCGGAAAATGACCTACGTCGCACTGTTTCCATCAATGGAAAATTCGAATGGAACGATGTAGGAGTAGGGAAGGAGAGTACACTGAAGGGGATTAAATGTTAATTGAATAATTTTATCAATAAAAAATTTACGGCAACAATCCGGGTATTTAATTGCCAAACCTCGTATTATGACTTCATGTTGGATAAAACTATTACACTCGTAACTTATTTGCTTTTAAGACACTTGTATAATAAATAGCTATAATACAATGTTGCCTCTAGAGCTAGTTGCTGGTGCTAGGTAATTGTATTTATTTTAATTTTTTTATTGTATTAATTTTTTTAACAACTCTACACTGGAGAAACTCCGAAATATCTAGACCTTGGCTACATTTCCCAATCCGGCTCTGGCAAACAAACTTACTTTCGTTACCACTGATGATAACAAAGTACTTCCCAAGCCCGTTAACTTCGTGTCCGATTAATCACGGTTTTCATTCAAACCAAGCGCGAAACAAACTGCAGTTAGTGAGAGATTGAATAAAAAAACTTCACCTTCTTCAGTTACACTAAGCGACCCCGGACGGATATCGACGAACGAACAAAATTTCACTACAAAATTGTGGAAAAAAATATAAAGTTTTAAAACTTTTTAGGCATAAATTCTTTACAAGTGACCGGATACAACCGCTCAGTTCGACATTTTACGTACAAACATATTATCTCAAAATGTCGAACTGAATGGTTGTATGCGGTCAGTCGTAATCACATGTAAAGAATTTATGCTTAAAAAGTATTAAAACTTCATATCTTTTGCACAATTTTGTAATGAAATTTTGACCGTTTTTCGGTACCCGTTCGGAATCGCTTAGAGGCCAGCTGCACTGACCTTGATTAACGTTGACACAGATTAACTAATCTTAATTAGAGACTTTGGAGTTGCACCGATCGTAGTTTGTCCTAATCATAATTAGTAAATCTGAATTAGTTAATTCGGCATTATTGTTTGATTAGAGTGTTTAACACGAGTTAAACGGATATATTATACATTTCTGAAACGTACAAGAGCGTAAATCATGCTTTATTCTGAACGATTATAATCGAAAATGTATTAAAAATGAATAATATTAATAATTATAATAATAATAAAATTATTATTATATTGGAACAGCAGCGGTGGTTTGATTAACACGAAGAAATTAGTAGTTGAACTAACATAATTTGAAAACAATACAAATTTCTCTTTAAAAATTAAAAGATAACGTAAATTCATAAAATGTACAGGGTGTTAATAAAAAGATGTGGACAAGTTTGGCAGGTGATGGGAGAGTTCAAAACAAGAAATAAATGTCCGTGCGATATGTTCACTCTTCTAGAATTTTATTTTTTTACATAAAACTTGGCACAAATAAATTAAATAAAAAATTTTCTGACGTACGACTTCCAGTTTTATCGGAAATTACAACAACTTTCTTATTCTAATTGGAACGGCTTTTACATTTTTACATATTTAGAATCTACAGGTCATTGTGAGTCCGAATGCGTGTGACTTGGTAAATTTGGTTTCCACAACAACGAAATTATTTTGTTTTTTTTTTTCAAAGTTATATATCATGTATTTTCGTTCTAATGCCATCAAGTAATTCGAGAAAGCCATTCCTCTGAGGAGGCGGCTGGCTAGTTACTAATATTGCCCGTGACGACTGCGACCGGCTTAGAGATGTTTATAACTCTTTCGGCATTCAACTTTTAACCCAGAGAAACGCAGAAAATCCAATTCCAAAGAGCCGGCCAGAATCCGTACACTCACCGACACATGAAAATTGTTTTTCTCACATACCAGGAAACGATTCAAACTCACGCTTAATCGTTTGGTCAGGCATTCAACAACCAACAAAAATAAATGCTGAGAAGTATAATAACAGAATTTATGTGAAAAATAAAAGACTTTAGAAGCAAGCAGCTTTATCAAAAGCAAACAACCAGTTTAGGATACGTCAAGATATTTTCAGCTTGTATCTTTTATTTCTCACATCATTTAATTAATTACCAAAGAGCTTTATGAAATTATACTCTTAACTAAAAACTTACTTCATTCTTTATCTTAACCAAAACTGCGGTTAGAGATGATTCTCACCCTTACCAAAAATTGTGGAGACACCATTTAAGCGTTAGTACAAATTAGGCAAGTTTTACCCTACAAATTTCACGACAGTTTTTAACGGTCAATGAAGTACGTATTTCAGTTACAAAATGCTGTTTTAATTAAGCCAGAACTAATATTTTTTTAAATTCTAAACATTGACGGTACATTTTTATGTTTATTTAAGCACCCTCTTACTTACATTAGTTTGTCTCGTCTGTGATTCCCCATAAATTCTATGCAAATGGAATATAGAACCGACCCTGTAGATCTTGTAGGGTACCGAGGCAGACGAGATACATATCCAGAAAAATCTAGCTGGTATGGCCGCTAGCTCAAAGTCGGCGAGGGGAGGTTCGCACAAAGTATTCGAACAAAAAAATGATGTAAACAAAAAAAAAGGAATTGGGCGCCACACCGTTTATTTAAAACCCCAGAAGTAAAAAAAATTACCAGCTTCACAAAGAAAACGGTGAAAATAATTAGATTTTACAGTTAAATGCATCTCTCAAAACTCCAAATCGGTTCACGCAGGTTAATGCCATATCAAAAAGTTGTACACCAAAAAGATCGATTCAATATTACTTTATTAAGTCCAAAAAGTTAAATCCACAAATAACTGGTGGAACAAACAGATCAATTAAATGCAAATATGTAATTAGTATATCATGACCTTTTGAGATAGATACGGTAACTACCCTATGGCCCAAAATAGTACCATTTTTGTTTTAAGGCAAACGTCGAAGCACGCGATAAATTCAACAAAAAAAAACAAAATGTTGGTAATTGCGCTCGACAACCCTAACAGCTTTCACTTCTAGCTAATTAACTAAAAAAAAACTAATTCTACTGAGTATAAGTGTTTTCTTAGCTACTATAAACATGTATCTACATTAAACCTCCAACTTTAACTTTCCGATATCGGCAATTTCCAATAATTAATAATAAAAAAATAAAAACTGTAACTCACGGACCGCTTCCGGTAGGTAATTTTTCTTATCTCTTGCGTGAATTACCTCTGTTGTAAGAAAGCGAAGAAATGTGGGCTTCGAAGGGTGTGACTTTGTTATTCACGTGGCAGAGTCCAAAGTTCAAGAGAAATTTCCGGAATGTGCACGTAAATCACCAGGAAAATCAAACAACAAAAAAAAACCTCCTAAAGAAGAGATTAAGATATTAGAAAATGCCGTCGGTAATTTGGTAAATACTTACGATTAATTAATCGAGGTTTTGTCGGAAGAAAAGAATGAGCACCACGTGCGATGAAAGTTTTTCCACTCGAAGTGCCGAAAACCAGTCCGAGGACCAAATAACAACAAAACCCACGAAAATTTGGCTGGTTTTTAATGCTCTTGATAGTTGCTTTTAATTCCACACAATTCGTGGCCAATTTATTTTAAAATTTCGCAACTTATCCGATGAGTTTCACCTCGTGATTTTTCAGTGATAGTTAAAAATGGTAGTGCGCAAGAATAAAATTTTTAAGCAGGACATGCGCAAATTCATGGAAAAATTTAAACGATTGACCAGAGAGGGCGATACCTATATTTGCAATGTTTAATTAAATGAAAACGTGACAAGTTAATTACATTAATACTAATAATAAACAATATTATAATTAATCGAACAAGAGTTAACTGCTATTATGAATTTAATTTAAATTAACGAAATTGGTTTAACGTTCCCTTTTTAAAAGGGAAGCCGCAAGTGAGTTGTACATAAATTGACTATCGGATACAAACGGACCGGATAATGACAAACCATAACAGTAACAAAAAAAATTTGTTGCAAATCGTTTTTGATTGTAGTGAAAACCTCGAGCAGCCTCTGTACTACTGCAATGTCAGGTCAAAAAGCGAGCGTAAGATGTCGATGTTTTATCTGTTCAGTAACGTCATACTTACTCGTGAAACGTCATCTATACTAATGACGTTTCACTTTAATCGGAAATCAACTAATTCGAGTTACAAATACGTCGGTGCAACAGCGTTTGTTTTAACATGAATTATATTTTAATCAAATTTTAGCTGTCAGTCATCATATGTCAGTCGGTAACTTATCCAAAAGCGTTTATTAACGTATTGGCATGTACTGAAACATACAAATTATGTCTTCTTCTGAAGAAAGAGATTCCTACGGTTGATCCTCGGATTCAGATTATACCAAGACCGAAAATTTCAAAAAAAAGACTAACCCATTATTGATTTACGCTGATGTAGATTTTAAGATGCGTTAGAGATTTTCAAAAGAAGTGGTGCAAGAAACGAAAGCGAGGAACCTTACAGTGCTTATATTTTTTTCTTAGGGGCCCACTTAGCACTAAAATATGAAATAATGTTTCATCAAAATATCGACATTATGCTACTTTTACATGACAATTTTTTTTGTGGTGTGACTTCCGTTTTTATTTGCAGAGGAACGTAAACACCCCTTTGCTGAACCTAGGTTGAGAAACACTGCATTAGTGCTTACAACAAATAGAAATTTTCCAATATCAGCAATTACTCAGTTACTGATTACTTTGCGATTTTTTGCTACTGAAAGTTTTCAGCAAGTTTTATCGGATCATATTAATATCTTCAGCACCAATTAACAGACACATGCGAAGGTTGTGGGCCTTCAGCGCAATAGGATATTTCCACGTGTTACAAAGCAAATTGATGCAAATTCCAGAGAATTTATATACTTATATGGCCCAGACACCAATGGAAATTAAAATTATTAGTGTATTTAATCAAATACGACGATTTCCTAGAGTGATTGGCGCCAGCGACTGTACGCATGTGAAAATAATATCCGTAATATTAGATCTGCGTTCTCTATTTTCAATTTTTAAACGCACACAAAATAGAAACTGCCTCAAGTGACACATCTGAATACAAACGGACTAGATAAATGGCCAATCATAATGCTAAACGTCACAGTTTTGATACTGTATTAGTGACGTTGCAAATCAATGCCCAATTTCTTCAGCTACGGATAAATTTATCTGCCAGGTGGTATCCTCGGAAACTATTATCGACACAATGGTTTCCAAGGATAATACCTTGCAGATAAATTTATCAGGAGGTGAAGAAGTCGGACATAATTCGAATTAAAAATGCATCGTCGGTGATGTTTTAATATGAATTAAATTTTAGTCACAGATTAACTAACACGGATTAAGGCATTTAATTTCAGATGTAGGTGCAACTCAGCCCAAAAGTTTTATGGTAATTGTATCTACAAATTTGAATTTAATTTGATGACGTACCGATATATAAAAATTCACCGATGAGAAGTTAGCAATAAAATTCCAGCAATAAAATTATGAAATTTCAAAACGCTGCCACCGCTAAAATAACGATCACAGATCAATAATATTCAATCTATTACAAAGAGTATAATGTGTAGATTCCCCTCATATGAAGAAACTGAAAAAATATTTGATATTAAGTTAACTATGACTATTTAAACCAGCATAAGTCATTATTCATATATCGCACCAAAACAATTGCTTTCACTGAAAATTTTCACGTAGTCATAAAGTAAACATACATGTCTATTTAATAATGCCTTCAGAAAGTTTTAGCCGGTTGATTTTAAGTAATTAGAAAATTAATTAAATATGGCATTCCCAGCAATAAAATAATACTAACTTTGAACGTCCATATCTTTTAATGCAGTATTCGCATAAACATTCTGTTTGCAGAATATGAAAGCACGGATCGAAATATATCGTTTAAATTACCCTCTGAGTTTTAGCCGGCTGATTTGAAGTAATTACAAAGTAATAAGTTGTGGCATTTGCAAGAGTAAAACAATATTAACTTTACATTGTCCCTTCTGAATCATTTTGTACTTAAAAAATCGAGATTTGTACAAACAGTAAATATTTCATGGATATTACGAAAAGTATTGATTTTATAAGTACGAATTTAAACAGGTCCAAACCAAAAAGTAGAAGTAATTCTTGCAATTTTCGATCTGCTTATTCTAAATTAGGGTTATGGGAAATGTATTATGAAGAAATCAAAAACAATAACACAATATCTTAAGTAAAAAAGGCCTCGCACGGAAACGTGAAAAATCGTTTCAAATTTTCTTGTGCATGCAACAGGTAAGAACACAAGAGCAAATTTTATTCTATTGAATATTTTTTTATAAACATAAATGAATAAGCTAACCATTCGGATGAGTTAACTGACAAATATCCATTAACTGCTTCAGATCTTTAGCAAAACTGAGAAAACCGGAAATCTTCTTTTTTTCTGAAGTATTAGGCCGAAGAGAATAATCTTTGGTAACCAAGAAACACATTTTGTAAATACTTATCGAATCCTACTAAAATTTTGTCTAGTTTGCCCAACAATTCCAAATTATGTTCTGGGCCAGAAAATGCGTCTTATAAAAATTCTTGTTATTAAAAGATTTTTACAAAACTCAGACAAAAACACCTTTTATAATAAACAAATAAACCAAAATTAATGTTTTCAACTACATACACAGTTTTCAAATGTTTTGTTCTTGAAACACAGCCATCTTAATGAATTTGTAAAAAATCAAAATATCTTCTTTATTTATTAATTTCCGATAAAAATGATAAGAATAATTTTAATTCAGAATTTTATTCTCTATCGATTGGTCAAATAATATACAGCGTTCCATTTAAAAGAAAGTGTTCTATTCTCTTTATTTCGTTAACGCGATCTTCATTTTTTTTGTTTGTACGCATCGTTGCAATCAGCGCAAAAAATACTACCAGTTTGCTAATTTAACCGGATCTGTAACTTATATAATAATAATAAAAAAGTTAGCAATAGTGCCGAGTTATTTTTAAACAGTCTGTATAGGGTGATCAAAGTTTCCATTATACAGTGTGTGCCGGCGATTCTCAGTAATCGCGAATGATTAAAGCTTAAATAAAAATACTATGATGCACAAATAATATGTGGGAAGAAGAAAAATTTGCAAATAGAAAAGATGGTTGGAGATAGATGTCTAAAAATATCGATTCACGATTCGAATAATGCCCTTCTGAATTAAAATAAATAAACCGGAAGTTTTAAAAAATTTTCAGCATTAAAAGTGTTATTTAACGAGGTATCACAAGGGGTACTTTGCTACTTGAATTTTTAAAGTTGGGGTTGTTATAGCTTAGAGATGGGGGATTGAAAATTACACCCTCAAATGATGATTTAAAAATAAAAATCGACCTGAGAATTCTTCTTTTTCTTAACCATTTTATAGAATTTATCCGTTACTTTTGGGAAACACTGTATACATACAATAACTTCATAATTATTAAGGTACGAAATCGTTCAAATTATCAACAATAATAAACCCACAATTAAGCGGCGATACCAAAAAAACAATTACGCATAGCGTTCTCATAATATGAAATATTAAGTATTTTTTGTTGTGAAACGAAAGAATAGTAAATTCTAAATATAAAGTACTCTTTACTATTTAACCTCAGAACAAATAATAACAGAGTAATTGCGATATTTGTACTCATCATTAAAAAAAAAGTCATTAAAAATCTGCTACAATTCAGCTAAATTGCAACAGGGTTCTCTTAGCGATTTCGGCCCTGATTGAGGCCTCATCAGAAGAAGAACATATCGAGAATTCCACCGTAATCTGACGGATCCGGTCAGCTTAGGCATGGACAATGCTTAATTACTAATCTTAAGTAAAAGCAGTATAATTTTGCCAATTTGAACGACTTCCTACCTTACATAATAACGAAGTTGTTGTGTGCGTATAACAAAAACTTTGAACACCCTGTGTACTCAATGCAAAGTTCAAACCTTGGCCATAATTCACAAAGCGCAATGTAAAGTTTTTTTTTATTGTTGCAAACGTCACAATTTATTAATTTCTAATTACTTCAAATCAACCGGCTAAAACTCAGGGGGTGGTTTAAACGATAGATTTCGATCCGTGCTTTCATATTCTGCAAACAGAATTTTTATGCAAGTGCGGAATGGAAAGTTATGAACTTTTGAAATTGGTACTGTTTCATTGGTCTGAGTGTCAATTTTAATTAATTTCTAATTACTTCAAATCCAACCTGCTAGTTGCTTTCTGAAGGCATTATTAAATTGATATGTATGTTTACTTTGCAACTACGTGAAAATTTTCGGTGAAAGCAATTGTTTTGGTGCGATATATGGATAATGACTTATGCTGGTTTAAATAGTCATAGTTAACTTAATATCAAATATTTTTTCAGTTTTTTCATATGAGGGGAATCTACACATTATACTCTTTGTAATAGATTAAATATTACTGATCTGTGATCGTTATTTTAGCGGTGGCAGCGTTTTGAAATTTCATAATTTTATTGCTGGAATTTTATTGCTAACTTCTCATCGGTTAAAAATTCGTAGTGTTAACTAGTCCAATTATTTGATACAAGCGAGTATTGTATATGACGTGCATGTATTCTTTCATGAATTGAACTGTAATATGTACGCAATGCTAAGGATATATGCAGCTATTTAAATGTTCAAAATTAATAAAATAATTAGGAAAAGTATAAATATTGGGTATTATTGTTGGTGTGAAATAAAACAACTTCATAGATCATTTATTTATTGTCATGCCCGTGGGCTTGGAAATGGATACATCAGTCAAAGTGAACGTGTGTCAGACGGACATAAATGTGGACGCTTTCCTCGACACTTTCCGTGATATGCAGTTGTCACCTTTCTCGGCTTTACACTCATACAGTTCATAAGCCGAAAGTGTCGCTCGCGTTTTCTCGTTTACTCGGCATCATTATCATCGTTATCAACATCATTTTGTTTTTAAAGGTAACAAACCAAAAAGGGCATATATTTCACAACTTCTTTTATACACAGCTGTATTTATAACATATCATATATATATATATGTATTATATATATTATATATATTTAATTTGCGTACAAAATCTAACTATTGTTAGGATTACTTAATTAAGGGGTATAAAATCAACTTTGAACTGTATGTTGTATTACATACTCAAGTCAATCGAAGGAACGAACGAATGCAACATATATATACAGTAACAAATTTTAGGAATGCGCGCATAATTTTTATTTTATTTTTTTTTTGCTTTTATATCATTCAAATTTCTTATTTTGAAGCAAGGTATAATAATTCATCTACGAGATGTAAAAAATTCTTTGCAGTTCACACTTGATGTATGTTTCGCTTATACATATATGTAAGTACGCGTGTAGTAGATTAGTTGTTCAAAACAACCACTAGATGTCGCTTATTCCTAGGAATAAGTCTTTGAAATGCGAATTACAGATTCCAATGAAAAGAATTGAACGCCTACCAATACGATAAGCGACAGTTATTAGGTGACCTTCCGTTGTGAGAGAAAAAAAAAAGGAAACACACATCAACTGTTTCCACTAGTTTGAATACATAGCGGGAATGTTTCTCTAAAACAGCCAACATAATGATATATCACGTGCAATTCAACGATTAAGTTTGTCTCATTAAATCAATTAATTATACTTATATGTTACAATGAACGCTCATATACATTTTCTAATTCATTATATTATAATTTACATTGTTATTAACACGATCTAGTCACTGTTAATCTTTAAAGTTTCTTTGTCAAGTAAAAAAGCAGTTATCAATTCCAATTAAGCATATCTATTCAGAGAGGCTCAAAAAGATTTCTTTCCTACAAAATAACACTTTTGTACATTCAAAATTAAAGAGAAAACTATACTAAAAAAAAAGACAAGTATAAATTTACTTTCATACACACTTGATATAACTACGATGAAAGAAAGCATTGTTTCAATAGCATCGGTGGTTCAGTGGTAGAATGCTCGCCTGCCACGCGGGCGGCCCGGGTTCGATTCCCGGCCGATGCAAACATTTTTTTCTACTTTTATTTAATTATTAAAAAATGTAACGAGTGTTCAATAAAAAAATGTTCAAGAAGGCTGTAGCAGGCGTTTGTTGTCGTGAACGCATGTCGTGATTAACATCATTTGAATTTGACAACTTTGACAAGTTGACGGTTAACCTAACTAATAAAAGTCGAAAGCTGCTCCTGCATTTTTTTTCTAATATTTATACTTAATATAAATATTCGGGTAATAAACGTTTATTTGAAATGTCTTCTTTGAGTTAAAGTGAGGTTAGAAATGCAAGTGACGCTTCACGCTCGTCGTATGAAGAACCCTACGCTAGACGTTCAGAATAAATTCATAGCTATCTAGACCGTTTTTTTAATTGAACACTCATTATAAAGTCTGAGTAAATACAAGGTCACTATGTTCACAGTATTAACTTTAATTCACGACCTAGAGTAGGCAACAAGTTTCTATAAGACAAAAATCGTAACAGAAATAATATATTTTCTCGTATTTTACATTACTTTCTCTTTCATTTTTCATTAACTTTCTTTTAAATGATTAACTGAAGTTCGTTTTGAACGTAATTCTTGTTTTCAAATAATGTATAATTAACCACCACTTGTTTCGAAATTAATTGAATTGTCAAAAGTAATACTCGAAAAAGTTTAGATTCTTGTGATTATTCTATTCGCGTTCGTGAATAAAATAGTGTATACACCTCAGGATAGAATGCTACGGGCCGATATTTTAGTCAAGGATTAACTTTAAGCTTCACTTTATTCCGATGCCTGCGATTATTAAGACAATTTATTTCTATGGGATTAAAGGAAAGTTTAAAGTTAATCAGTGACTGAAATACCGCCCCTAATGGCCAGTTGTACCAAGCGATTAAACCGAGCTTAAATTTAAGTATTGCTTACAATGTGACATTGGAATTTACATGACATTGTATACGTCATATTCTAAGTGGTGCTTAAAGTTAAGCTAATGTTAAATGTTTAGTGCAACTGGCCCTAAATTTCGTTCAGGCTATAAATTACGCCTCACCTCTCCCTTGATGTACACTGAGAAAAATATTAAGGGTCATTATCCTTTAAAAAAAAAGGACTCAGCGTACTAAACTGACTTTTCTCAGTGCACTATTGCAAAATTAAGAGTTTAGAAAGGTTTTCCTTTTACAGGGTGATTCATACCTTACAGCAATCATTGCTTACAGTCGTTTGAGTATTCTCTTTATTTTACTATACTGGCTATTTCAGACCATCCGTCTTACCTCTTTTTCTAGAAAATTAGTCGAAAACAAGTCGCAGAAAGTTACGGGAAAAAAAATTAATAACAAAAGGGTTCACGGCGTATTTCATGGTGATATGATTATTTTTCAAGGTCAACCGGAAGTGCATGCTTTTGTTTGCTGTACAAAATAAATAATTCAAAATTCGTAAAAACTGCATTTGTGTACTAGCGAATCTTTTGATCTGAATCTAGAAACCGGGCATGATACCAATATAATGTATTAATTTGATGTGCTTACTGCCGCCACTTTGGATGTTTGACACGATTTAGAAATATGGCAACTAAATTGGGACAGACGGAGTAATATTTTGACGCCGGCTATATGTGGGGTAATTATTGCCGTCATATTCGATAACACCCTGTATACTAATTAACTATAAATTTTTGACAACACGTAACGTCTATAATTAAATAAAAACTATCCGGATTTGATAGTTTAAATCTTTACAATTATATTCGTCCCAAAGCACAGTGCGTCGAGCTGTGGACAAAAATCGAAAATGTAATATTTTTTTTAAAGGACAATAATTGAAATTAACCTCCGCCCACAATAAGTTTTATATCCGTAGATACGTATTTCGGCAGCTAAGCTGCCATCTTCAGTACGCTACCAACTTAAAAGCACTAAGAAAGATTTAAAACCACCTAATCACTCTGATAAAATCGTAAAAATGTTAAAGCTAACAACAACCTAATCATCCTAAAAGATATATATGTCTATAGACATATATATTTATATATAGATTAGGTTGTTGTTAGCTTTAACATTTTTATGATTTTATCAGAGTGATTAGGTGGTTTTAAATCTTTCTTAGTGCTTTTAAGTTGATAGCGTACTGAAGATGGCAGCTTAGCAGTCGAAATACGTATCTACGGATATAAAACTTATTATGGGCGGAGGTTAATTTCAATTATCTCTTAAACCACAGTCTCGTTTACTATTTTAGTTTTTAAAGGACAATAAGATATCAGTACTCACCAAATAATGTCTAAAAACTAAATAAAATTACTATTTCTTTGATTTCTCTGTTTTTTGTAACTATTTATGATATAGTTTTTGAAAGTTCAAGGACCGGTATGCCACAGTGGCATTTACGATTCTATGAATGTTACCTTACATAATCAACTGAAAAAAAAAATCTAAATAATTTTGACTATTAATTCTAACAATGGAGTCTTCTATTACAGTTATGAATAATTTGAAACTAATTTGTGAGGATATTTTAACATTAAAACTGCATATGAAAATTATCTCATTTCAAAAATTAAAAATAAAGTTTAATCGAATATTACAAAAATATGTAAAGAAACGTATCGAATATTTTTTTTAAATCTGATTCCTTCATCCATGCGTTTCACGAAAACAAGAAATTCTCCTGCTACTACCTGCTAATATGCTGGTAATTCAACGAAGAATTTGCAACGTTTCCCATATCACCAATAGACAAATTTTTAACAAGTGAATTTCTTATCAAGGAAACATCAAAATCGATACGCAAAAGATACATTTAAAAAAATTTAAATACGTCAGAATATCTGGATAGTATAAACAGAGAATTAAATCAAGCTTGTTCTTATTTTTACCTGAATTGTAGTAGATTTTGGAGGCAATGTTCTCGAAATCGAATTTTATTCACAATGCGTTACCATATTTTCTTAGAAAGGCAATTTAATTTAGAATAAAGTTTGTTGAGTTTGTTGAAGAAAGACCTGTGGAGCTTCCTATATCGAGTGGAGCTGAAGAACCATCTTTCAAAAAAATAAACAAAAAGGAAAGAGCATAATTACGTTCCTCTATTAAATCTCGAGGAAATATTGCCATTTATGAGTGATCCGAGAACATAAGTTCGCTACTAAAACTGCTTACAGTTGAAATGAAATATAGGTATACATAATTACTATTCAAATAAAAACTTCAAAATATAATTTTTATCTAATGAAAATTTAACTTTTTTAATTCTTAATTTATTTTCAACATCTAATCGATATCCAACGCTAATGATTTGTTAATGAAAATGTTTTAGCCTCTAGTGTTACTTATTTTTTTTAACTCGACAAAATACGATTGAATGTCAAAAAAGGTAAGACATGCGTTTGCAAAAAATCAGCTAAAAATCATTAGCCTATATTCAACAGTTCCCAAGATATCGATTAAATGTTGAAAATAAATTGAAGGATTAGTGGAGTTAAATTTTCATTAGATAACAATAATAATTGGATATTTTTTGCTTGAACTTTAGCAATTAATAAATTTTAGTTGTCAGAATTCCTTGTAGTGAACTTAACGTTCTCGGATTATTTGTAAATGTCAATACTTCATTGAAATTTAATAAATCTAATTATGCCTTTTCTTTTTTCTTCATTTTCTTTTCTTCGTCAGAAGTTGGATCATACTATAGCCATTTAGTTATGTCAAAACATATAGGAAGTTCCATTTAATTTTCTTATAAAATTTAAACTTTGAAGTTTCAATTGTTTCTATGCAAACGTACAACTGTACGCACCTTAAGTGCTATAATTTGACATTTCTGTGAGCCTTGTGGCATAAGGTCTTAAGGGTGAAGTTTGCGTGTAGTTTGTGCATTTTAGTTGCGCACGACTGTATATCAAAAATGTTACTTTTACTCATAGGGAATATTCTACACGATATTTATAATTAGATAGGTAAATATTCGCCGCTGATTATGAATAAAATACTTCTACGTTTTAGCTCTTTAATTCAATGGAAGAGATGTAGTTTCGATTAAGGGCTGCAGTTGTAAGTTTGTAAGAGATCTATCGAAATTGGTATATTCCATTTAAAAAAGTATAAGTTTGGTAGATAACTCACTTACGGAACAAGCTGTACATGTGAAAATAATTTTCCGATATAGAGCTAATTATTGACAATAACTTTTGTATAAGACATTTTCTTTTATAATTAATAGTTAATATGCTGTTGAAGAAATCAATACTAATGACACACACTGTATATTCTAGTGATACTATTCTATTTTCAATTACTGCAACGGTTTATAATATATTTCCAAGACCAAAAAATAAGAGAAAGAAGAATTATGATTTTTGTTCATTTACGCCTATTATTCGACGCACTGTGCAAAGCCAAGAAACGTTCGTTACAAAAGAATTTTACGAAAGCACACTTAATTCACACGGTGAATTGTGCTTTCCATGAAACAAGCTTGTATGAAAATTGCATACAAAAAAAAACACAACGGTAATCAATCAGTGGCTTACGAATTTCATTGCAACTCTACAATCCTAACTTATGTCATTGAAAAAGAAAATCATAAAGAATAGTTGCTTGTTTTGCTTTTCTCTATACAGGGTGGACCAACAGTGTGTGGGCGGAAGATTGTGACGTTACAGTTTAAAATTATTTAGACATATACGGTGTCCCTTAAGAGTTTGACGGCCCTAATATATATATTTTTTAAATGGAAATGCATTATTAGATGGTTCATTATGAGTAGATGAAAATAATGTAGGATTTTATCGACATTACTTGATTCAGCCACTGAAAATGCCCACTTTTGACAGATTTTCGTTTCCGACGTATATTTTTTGTTAGTTTATTATGACTCTACTTTGGTTCACAAGAACGAATTGCACTAAATTGCTGCGTAAGCTCAGCTATCGAACGGACAAGATTTTAAAGCGCTGCGTTCCAACAGTTCGCGTTTTAATCGTGTGCTAAGTAGGTTACATGTTCAGCAACTCAGTCGCTGCGGTTATCTGAACGCGGCCATTGTGTCAGTCACATTCAGGATTGATGATAATTTACTTGCTGAGGGGTGGATAGCAAGAAAAACTGTTTAGATTCAAAAATGTTTGTTTTACCAAAAAAAGGGTGGTATTTAGGTGAAAAAAAGGCAAATTAAGTTATAAGTGAAAAAAAAATTGAAAAAAGGTAATTTAGGTCAAACAAAATTTGATGACTAACGGCCGTTTTCGTAATCAAACTTTAAGGAAGCTTTAATTTAAAGTCACTTTAAGAATAGGAAAGAAAATCTATTTTTTTTAGGTTGAAGTAACTTTAAATTTAAAGTCTGATTATGAAAACGGCCGTAAATGACTCTGTTTCTAATGACACGAAAAGATATACAAAAAAATCTACCTAAAATCCGGTCTTTACTAATAAACAGAATTTACGATATTATGCTGGCGAAAATTTGCACTTTTCAGGAATTTTCCACACAACTAATGTTTTTTTAATAACTGCATACATATGTTCATGTGTATCACTCTGGAAATATTTTATTTAATATCAGTCTATATTTTCTGAGGCGATTCTTACCTCGATTTAGAATTATTTCCAGTAATTTTTGATCAGTGTTCCCCGAAATAAATATATATTAAAATATATGGTTTAAGCACGATGAAGTAGCATCATATTACAACAATAATTTAATCAAATAGTTAATTCAACAAATAGAATGCCGAGGAATTTTAAGTTAAATACTAAATAGAGACGCTTTAACCTTTCGAATAATAATTTCTGTATTTTATTATTATTATTATTATTATTATCCAGGGTTCAAGTTTTCTTACGATATTTTCTGGGAATATTGTCACCTCTCCCTACCAATCATACAGAGTGATATTCTTTTTATGACATTTTTCATAATTGTGTTCAAATAATTCGTATAATGGTCGTATCCCGGGCATTTGTCCACGGTTGATAGTCTAAGCCAAAAAAAAAATAAAATAGTTATTAGAAATTTTACACATTCGTATAATGGTCGTATCCCGGGCATTTGTCCACGGTTGATAGTTTAAGCCAAAAAAAATAAAATACAGTAATGTTCGCTTACTACGAACCCGCTTATAGCGAACTTCCGGATATAACGAACCAGACAGAAAAGCACGAACTGCAATTCGGTAAGACACTGTGTTATTTATTTCGCAGATAACGAACCCGCTTATAACGAACTTTCGGATAAAACGAACCATATTTTTCAAAAGTTGTCGGTTATAACGAACTAGACAGAGGCGAAAAATAGTGAAACGTCACAAAACACCTCCCACCATCGACGTCACACGACGTCACAGCGTTTGCCGATGGTTTGCCGGCTCTCCGCCACTTCCTTATGGTGAAGTAGTGGGAGGTAAGTGGGAGGTAATACTAACTATTTTCCGCCTCTGTCTATAACGAACTTAAGTCCAGAAAACACAGAAAGCTAGGGACTTCCCCGAGTAGACTATTTAAAACGCAATTGTTACGTTACTCATAGTGGCCGATCAGTTTTACGTCCGATCAGTTCATTATCCAGTTCTCAAAATAAGTAACAACGAACATGAGTGATACAGTTTCAAAAAAAAACGTAAATCATTTACTTTAGAAAACAAATATAAAATAGTGAAACGGTTGCAACGGGGCGCAAAACAAAGTGAAATTTGTACTGAAATGGGACTAAGTAAGTCAACCATTGGGACAATTTGGAAGAAAAAGCAAGAAATCTTAGAGAATTTTGAAAAATTAAATTCAAATGTGAAAAAAATTAAAAAACCCACTAATATCGGAGTGGATCAGAGTCTGTTGAAATGGTTTTCGCAGCAACGGGCAAAAAATGTGATAATTAGCGGGGCTGTATTGCAATCAAAAGCTGAAGATTTTGGTAATAAATTGTCGCAAAATGCTGAAAGTAAATTTAGTAGAAGCTGGATCGAACGATTTAAAAAAAGGCATAATATCAGTAAAGGAAAAATTGTTGGAGAAGCAGCCTCAGTCAACATGGATGTTGTTCAGGACTGGCTTCAAAATAAGTGGCCAATAATTAGAGAAAACTATAGCGACGAGAACATCTTTAATGGTGATGAAACAGGCTTATTTTATAAGCTTTTACCTGGCAACACATTAAGATTCAAAGGGGAAACTTGTGCAGGTGGAAAGTTATCCAAAGACAGAATTAGCGTTTTGGTGGTAGCAAATTTACTGGGGACAGAAAAAAGAAAATTATTAGTTATTGGGAAGCCCAAAAATCCAAGATGTTTTAAACATGTGCGGCAGCTGCCAGTAAATTACAAATGCAATTACAAATGCAACGGAAAAGCCTGGATGACTTCCGAAATTTTTACTGAAGAATTACGGGAATGGGATGATGAATTGCATCGTAAGAAACGAAAAGTCTTATTACTGGTGGACAATTGTCCTGCTCATCCCGATGTAAAAGATTTGGCCAACATTAAATTGGTATTCATGCCGCCGAATACAAGTTCCAAATTACAGCCTATGGATCAGGGTATCATTCACAGTTTAAAAAGTCAATACCGCCGGCTTCTTCTCTCCAAAAAGATCAATTCTATCGATAAAGGTGGAGAAAATTTTACTGTAAATCTGTTAGATGCAATCAATTTCCTTCATATGGCATGGCAGAGGGTCACGAAACAAACAATTGTCAACTGTTTTCGGCATGGTGGATTCCTAACGCGTGCGGATGATTTTGATTCCGATGATGACTTACCGTTAATCGATTGGTTGGTAAAAAATCAAGACAAAAATAATGACAATGAAGTTCAGGCTGAAGTTATTCTTGATGAACATGATTTTAATGAATACGTTCACATCGATGACAACGTTGTAAATGTAGAATTTTTGGATGATGATGCAATTGCATCTTCTTTGTCGTTAGAACGTAACCAAATTGATAAGGAGCTTGAAGAAGAAGATAAAGACGAAGAAATCGAGATTAACGAATTGACACCATCAGTTCCGTCTACATCTGATGCTGTTCGAAATATTGAGGCAGTTCGTTGCTTTCTTCAATCACGGATTACTCCGCAGAGTGTTCTCAATAAATTAGCCGAAGTGGAATTGTATATCAATGAGATCAACCTTACCCAAAAAAGACAAGCAACAATTTATGATTTTTTTCATTAATATGTACATACGTACATAAATGTATGCATCTTCATAGTTTTTCTTTTATCGTTTTTATTGTTATTAAAAGTTCTATTATATATTTTCGTTTGTTGTTATTTAAATCTGCAATATTTCGTTGTTTAAAATAAAATAAAAATTATCAAACACTGATTTTTTATGCATCGCGTATAACGAACATCGGTTATAGCGAACCGTTTTAGTCGGTCCCTTGTGGTTCGTTATAAGCGAACATTACTGTAGTTATTAGAAATTTTACACAGAGACAGCTCACTTTTCAAATGTTTGTAAAATGTGTTAACCTTTTTTTTAAACCAATTTAGCTAGTGCCTACTTAAACATCTACCTGTTAATTATTATAGTATTAATAATTTTATTATTTAAACATGAAAATTAGAAAAAAGTCTGGTTACACCAATATCTAATAAACGAGTTCTCTTTAACCCCACTATTTATTTACCTGAACATGGTTCTCCAAGGAAAAATAGGCGAGCACAAAATAGTGTAAATATCTAAGAAAAATTCTTAGTACGCGTCTCAATTGAGAAACTTGCAGAGGATACATGAAGTATGATCAAGATTGGCCAGACTGGTTTCACAACTGTGGAACGGCGAGACATTGCTTATCATAACCTGTGTTTATGAGCAGAGACATGCAGAAAACTGTCAAGGTCAACGTAAAGCAAGCGTAGAGCGCGTTATCAGTCCGCCGTAACCACAGGCGTCACTTTCAACATCAGGAACAAAAACGTATATAATAATAAATTAAATATATGTCATAAAAAAGTGATTCAAAGAAAATCGTAGAGTATCTGTAAGCCCTAATCCCGAACATACCTAAACCTCTATGTAGGGTATGGTGTGAAATGTTTAAATATACAGGAAATAAGCAAGATTCGGAAAAGTACTTCAGACAAAATCTATAAGGTTTCAAAAAGACGCTAATTTTAATTTTATCTTGAGTGCACAAAGTTCAATGAAGGTCAATTTTATTTAATTTTTTACCATACATATACTACATGCGCAGCCTTGCTTGTTGCTCATTATTTAATGATAACGCTGGCGACTTGCTTCTCTCCGTCCCTCTCTTGCGTGGTTATATCTACTGTTGACTCATTTACTCGCCGGTTTCTATAATTTGACAAGATGGTTGTACAAGGTGTCCCAAACCTCTGGAAAAGTCCAAAAATGCCTCTTTAAATTCATTTTATCAAGAAAAGGTCTTAACAAAAGTTGTGTAGGTTTTCATTCCGCATAATCCAAAATTGTTGAAAGTCGCTAGGTTTATGAAAATGATGAATATTGTAAAAGGAGAGAGATTTAGAAATATTTTGGTCCAAGGTTGATTGTTGTATCATTAAAATTTACAATTTGTATGAAATTAAAAATAACTCGGTAAATACTAAAAATAAGAAAGTATAATGTTATATCATTTTTAACGCCTCTTCAAGGGCTAACCGAAACTGCAATAAAATATATAGTGTTCCATTAAAGAAATAATAAGTTAGGTTTGTAACATATTAAATGAATAACCTGTATATTTGAAAATAATTTCAGATTATGCGGAATGAAAACCTACACAACTTTTGTTAATACCTTTTCTTGATAAAATGAATTTAAAGAGGAATTTTTGGACTTTTCCAGACGTTTCGGACACCCTGTACAGTTGAGTAAAGTGTAAAGTTCGATAAATATTAGATAAAGATCATGCTAAAAATAAGTGAATAGGACATATTAAGTAGGGCGAAAGTGCTCCGCATGACTAATTTTGATTTTGTGAATCACCCTTGCCTTATTTAGACTATTATTTCCTTGATTACACTGAGGTGATTAAAGCTGTTAGAAGATGAAAATCGTTTAAGAAATGTTTGCTGAACCGAAGAGAAGGGTGGACGGTGGGGTGATGACGAAATAAAATTTCCTGACAGGAAACAGAACAGATGGTAGCTCCAAATAAGTAAAGTTGACCAGAAATGGTTAGAAAAGAGAAGTTTCAAACTTAAGTAACGCCATCTGTTGATCTGTACCCGCAGTTAGTTTTGTTCTTTTTTAAATTCCGGAAAACAGTTTCAAAACATCTCAAAATAAATTTCGTATTTTAGAAACAATTTTAGCGAGCTCCGCTTATCACTGGGGTTATTCTAACCTAAAACTCTTGCTCATCTTAAAATAGGAAATTAAATTGTTTTGATTTACTCGGCATAGAAAGTGAGGGGCTAAAAAATGAACTTTTAAATATTTTAAGTTTTGTTCTTTAGACTTTTAATAAAATAGTTAAATGATTTTTTTACTACCTATTAAAACTAAACTAAATATTGTAAAAATTGACTTGACTTAGTTACGCCACTGGGCAAATCAATACCTAAATATCCATTATATCAAGATAATTAAGATAAAACTAATCGAACTTATTGAGAGATGCATTAAGCTCGACGACGAATCGAATTTTAAGTTGGATCATTCTAATCGTGTCGGAAAAAACTAATATGGGTAGAAGACACGTCTTGTTTACTAACTGTAAGAAGTATCCGTTTGGTTGGTCTTTAGCAGCAAAGAAATTTCTTGCTCTTTTATATCTCTTTCCGAACTTGCATAAATCAAAATATACAGGGTGGGCCAACAATGCGTGGGCGGAAGATCGTGGCGTTACTATTAATTTTTTTTTAAATCTGTGTGCGCAATAACATACATATCGATTAGATGCACAATCTAAAATTATTTAGACTTATACAGAGTGTTCCGTAAGAGTGTGACGACCCTAAAATATGTTTTTTTTTTAATGGAAAACCCTATATGTTATTGCACTATTAGATGTCTCATTATCAGTGGACGAAAATAATTTAAAGTTTTAGTGACCTAAAGTTTATCGTTTTCGAGATATTGACAATTTACCGATAAAAAAATGGCAAAATTTGTTACTCCATAAATTAGTTATTTTTAAATACTTTGCTTTGAGTTTTGGTGGATACATTATTTAACTATTAAAAAACAGAAATGTGTAATCAACTCGAAATTTTTCCGGAAACTTTACACAGGGTGACGCACAACTCAAATTACCATTTCTCTAAATAAAAATTAATAGAACGCCCTATATATAAACATATAGCTTAAAACACCCCTTATTAAGGTTTCCAATAGTACGAGATTTTTTTCGTATAGCTCTTAAAATTTGGCAGTAGAAAATTTTTAAATTTGTATCTTTAAAATCACAACTACATTATAATTTAATAAATAAAATTGGATTTTGTTTTTTTTCTAATGCATACGTTTGGTAATAACATTGCTAATAATCTTGATAATAATAACAGTAGATGTATTTTAATGTTTGAACCAACATTTAGAACACATCGATTTCTTTTAATTAAAAAAACTATTAAAATTGAACTAAATTTAATTTTTTTCTAATCAAGTCATTGTCCAATTGTTTTGCAATGTATTCATGTACAAAATATACAAAATACCACAAAAGCAACAACATAAATGCTAGTTAACAAAAGAAAAACTAGATTTAACAAACATGCTCAAAATGTAATCCAATTTATTTTATGTATTTTTAATTCGGCGATTCAGAAATATATTAATATTTATTAATAGTACAGACATAATACACACAAATGCAATTCTAAATAATTCTGTTTTTTGATCTCGACGTCCGTAGGTGGGAGATTCACTAAACCCATTAATATTCTGGCGTAAAAAAATAGTGATATCAGACGGTTCGGCTAGCAACTCAAAATTCTTCTGCATTTTATTTATTGAATTAACTATGTAGTTAAATTATTTCTAGTGTCATTGTTGTAATATGATAGTACTTCATCATGCTTAAACCACATATTTGAAGCGCTACCTCGGGAACAGTCATCAAAAATAACAAGAAATAATTCTAAATCAGAAACAGAAGGTAAGAATCGTCTCACAAAATACGAACTTATAATAAAACATGACTAGAGTAATAATAACGCATGAATGCTTTTATTAAAAGATCGTTAGTTGTGTGAAAAATTTCTAGAAAATGTGGATTTTCGCCAACATAAAGTAAATTCTATTTGTTAGGAATTTCTTTATTCCTAATAAACAGAATTGAAAGCTTTTAATCCAAGAAAACAGGACATTAAATGCTTATTAAAATACTACAGAACATCCAACGTCATTACAAGTTGAAATTTACGCCAGTAGAAGCACAAAAAAATCAATTTTGTTTATTAAAATACAATTATAACTCAGATTTTAAAGATGTAAATTTAAAAAAATGTCTACGTTCAAAGTTTAAGAGCTATACGTAAAAAATCTCATACTATTGGAAACCTTAATAAGGGATGTTTTAAACTATATGTTTATATAAAGGGCGTTCCATTTAAATTTTTTTAGAAAAATGATAATATGCGTTGTGCGCCACCCTGTGTAAAGTTTCCGGAAACATTTCGAGTTGATCACACATTTCCGTTTTCTAATAGTTAAATAATGTATCCACCAAAATTCAAAGCAAAATATTTAAAAGTAATTAATTTATGGAGTAACAAATTTTGCCATTTTTTACCGGTAAATTGTCAATATCTCGAAAACGATAAACTTTAGGTCACTAAAACCTTATATTCTTTTTGTCCACTGATAATGAGACACCTAATAGTGCAATAACTTATAGGGTGTTCCGTTTAAAAAACAAAACATATGTTACGGTCGTCACACTCCTACGGAACACTCTGTATAAGTCTAAATAATTTTGGATTGTGCATCTAATCGATATGTATGTTACTGCGCACACAGATTTTAAAAATGTTGAATAGTAACGCCACAATCTTCCGCCCACGCACTGTTGGCCCACCCTGTATGTTTAGGCGAAAGGAGGACCCGGCCCTTTTGATGAAAATAGTACGATAGTTACGCCTTCCTGTCTGAAACAGTAACGTCACATTATTGCTGCAATTCTGAGAACTATCGTAAACATCGTAAGGTTCTTATTTAAATGGCACGATAATACCTTACGATGCTTACGATCGATCACAGAATTGCAGCATATGTTACAGCTGCTTATGAAAAATACAAAATTTCTTATAACCAATTCTCAAATGTTTCTTCGCTGAGGCCAGTAAGATTTTGGTATCAATGGAAATAAAAACCGTACATTTATAAATCTTGTAGTTTTCATCCAGATCATACATCATCAGTGTTGTTAAAGATTTCTATCATCATTTCTATCATTTCTAATAGTATCTAGATACAGATGCAGATATTTTCACAAATATGTATCTAGATGCAGATACAGATACTTTTTCCTGAAAATATCTAGATACAGATACAAGAAAAGTATCTGCAGTTTATCAAGATACTTGCAAGTGTAAAATTCAATAACCTATGCAGTGGTGGAGGTACGGTATTATTTGCTATCCAAATCGACTTTTTTTGTGAAAATTGACGAAGTTTTCTTATGAATATGTGAATAATGTACACACTAAAATCTGTGATAATTTTCACAATTTTTTTTAGCAGTATGTCTTTTTAAATAGAAAATTTATCTTTGTAATTAAGTTGATCAATGAGCTGATAAGTAGTTACCTGGTTTTGTATGAAACCAAGTCAAGTCAACGTAAAATATAAAGTTATCAACAGAAATGACTCTACTTCCGTATCAGACAAGTTAAATGTCAAATGAATCTAGGATCCTTAGTTGCAACCTTGTTGTAGCTAAGAGAGCGTTCCCATAATCAAGAAAATTGATAAAATCAACAATACAGTCTTTTTCTTTTGATTTTCTCCTTTTGTCAATTATCTTTCCCAATTTTTAAAATAATTTTCAAGTTTCTGAACTATCAAATCGCATTTTAAATAGAACAGTCATTGACAAACTGGAAAACATAATTAACAAGAGGGGAAAATCAAAAGAAAGAGACTGTAAAATCGGAGGTTGCATTTCCGCCAAGGTGTGCTGTTTTTATGAAAATTCAAAATGTATCTAAAATGTATCTTAGTATCTCAAATGACTAGATACACTGTAATTCTATCTAGATGCAGATACAGTTACATTTTTTTGGTAGTATCTGAGATAAGTATCTTGATACTCAAAAAGTATTTAGATACTGTATCTAGATACTTGCATCTAGATACTTAACAACACTGTACATCATTGTTATTTCAAAAAGAATTGCGTTAGATTGAAAGACGTATTATAAGAATGTTTCGAAGAGATCTTCCAAATCGAAGTGCTTTCGACGCTTCCGTATAAGGATACTTAACAAACAAAATCTTCATATATTAGTTAGAAAAGATGAGATAATACTTCATGAAAGCTAAAAACTTTTAAATACACTGGTATAAAAAAAAAGAAAGCGATTTCACATGAAAGGTAATTTCAAATAAAAAATTAAACAAATCATGAAGCCGAATGACATTTAAAAAGTAATTCAACTTCAAAGTAGATTATTTCGACTCCCCCTCTAATTTTCTGGCCTGAAATTTCTTTGAATGTTTACCAAGAACGACCGATGTATTAACTTTTATACTTCAGTAATAAATAAAGTTATATCGGGTGTTTTCTTTTTTTTTAATTTGGCGTCCAGAGTGCTGTGAATGCTTTTGTTTGTATGCATTTTAAATGGACCGCGCGCTAGTCACAGCCCACTGGGCGCCACATCAAAAAAAATACTTCTTATAAGTCGTTGTACATTCTAATCGCTCACTTAAGTTTAATTTACATTTTGAACCTCCCTGTATATTCATATCATGTAATCTATACTTAGATATGACGTTAATGTTAACTATACATGTGCGTTGGAATATCTACACGATCCACTTTGTTTTACGCTAGGTGTTGTTTGTTTTTTGTTCTCCTAAGAAGTTTCTCTACTTTTTTCCTCTACTCCTTACAAATAGTATGCACCATACGGTTTACAGTATCAACCAATACTATGATATATGGTAATAATATTATAGCAGTTTATTCTCTTCGTATTTTCGCAGCGGCCGCCAAACTGGAGCAGCGTTTCGGGGGCAGTTCAGCGGATATAGTCCCAGGTATATGTTCGGTTCGTAAACTGTACTTCGGCTGTCGCTCGAAACGCGCTTTAATTGGGCGGACGCGAGTAGGTTTTCTCTTAAAATTAATAGTAGTATCACTGGCTAAAATGTTTCTTTTATCGGCTATAAGTTTAAGCTTTCCGCAACTTGCTCGACCTTCCCCCTGCCGTCAACTTCCGCGCTCACTGCAAAAGAAAAAAATTAGGACCTGATTCAATGAAAGTTTCTAAGTTTCTGGGGACATCAAGCAATGGGATGATTGGTATGTGAGTTAGTTCAATAATAAGTGCAGTGGAGGCCTAGTGAATGCGAAGCTAAAAAAAAGAGATATAAGAGCAAAAAGAAAAAAAAACAAATCCGCGCATTAAAAGAGAAACGTATACAGGGTATAATCAAATTAGTTTCACATGTTAATGCCGCAAGTTCCTCATCATGTAAGAGAATTAATGCTGCAAGTAGCAAAAGTCTAGCTCAAAAATAGAAAAATTACCTAGTGGAGGAGTATTGACTCTTTTGTTTGAGAACTTCTGGTCGGCCGTGCACAAAAACAACGTTATAAAACAAAATTCCAGCAAAATTCATGGTCAATTGCTTGATCGCATTTTACAAGCTTTATAGGAACACAATAAAATAGAATCACCGACCCATTAAAGACGACAGTTCAAATTCACAACCTATCGGTCGTGGCCCGTGTGCATTATGATTAAAGAAGAACAATTTAAATCTGCTTGCATTGATCGGAATTAAATCTGTTTCATTAGATAATCGACAATAATTAGATCTTGATATCCTGGTCTTTGTAAACCAATAGTACACATGATTTACAGTGCTAATTTCGCGTATTAAAATAATTTTTAAAAAAATACTAGTCGCTTTGATTGATTGTCGCTTTGTTAATTATTTCCATTAACGAATACGTTTCTTCGTAGTTCGAGTACGATGACGCTTTATTGTTTTGGTTCCACAAAATAATAAAAGCGATGACTGCATTCAATAACGATTTTCCGAAATGCAGAAAGAAAAGACATTCTTAAACATTTTGCGCAATAAAGAAATAACAATGCAGTTTATTGACGACCAGCAAATAAAGTACACGATGAATACGTATGAATTAGTAAAATAATTTTAGAAAATGGAATTTCTAATTTTTATTTATTTTTACAGTTTTATGAGCAGAAAACTATTAACAATTACGTGAAAATTGGGAAAATTGATTAATTTAATAAGCAACGCGATGGATATTTATAATTCTATTCCGTTATGAAATTACATAAGCGATGATTTTAACCCAGTGCCCTTCAGTTCAATTACGCTTTATTGTTTTACGACGCTTTATGATGCGCTTGTAGAAACTGATACACGGCTAGTCAGAGGTTTTCAAACAAAAAGTTTCCGGGCTCTGGGGGGTTTTAATTTCTTTAATTTTTCACCAATAAAATTCATATTTGCAAAAATCACTTTCTTAAGTGATAAAGAACTTACAGTTTTAATATGTGAAATTTATTTGATTACACGCTGTATATACCAAGTGTACATGATTAATTCTTTAACAAAATATAAGCAACATAGGTAAGTTTTATAAAATAAAATACCCAATCGAAAACTAACTTAAATAATAAAAGCAGAACTTCACTAAATGCCACTAAAAAAATAATAAATAAACAACTACAGTTTAACTTTTCTTTCACTAATCATTTAGTCCTGGCTAAACTAAATTAGTAAAATTAGTTCACTTAATTTATTTGTTAAAATTTCTCACTCTCATTACAGTGCGTCGTTAAAGATCCATTACAGTTCGATTTGCTCGCACCGTTTTGGCAACTATGTACACTCGTGGACTTTAAAAAAGCCCATGCCTTCACAGCCCTTGTCCACTGCTTTACCGGCCGACTGTACAGGGTGGCCCAACGATGCGTATTTCTTCTGTGAGGCTTATGGGAAAAAAATTAGGAAAAAATCTATAAAGAATTTTATACTAGACAATACGCGGCATATTGTAAAATTATTTTGATCTATACAGAGTGATCAGAAAAATGGTGGTTCGTGGAAACTTATTTTTTTTTAATGAAACACCCGGTATATTTTTAGATATTTGGATGCGCCACAGTAAGCTGATTACAGCGGTATAAAGATATATTGATTTTATTGAATAACTTTCATAAAATAATTTTTTTTTCTTAAAGAATTTTGCAAAAATTCAGTAAGTTTGAATATGAATTTCTGATTAATGAGGTAACACAGACGAATGAAAATCTAACACGATATTTTTGGAACTTTGGCCTTTATGAAAATGTGAACAAAATTAAGATATCTTTTTGCATTATACCCAGCGATCGATACTTACGAAACATTCGGTATCTTATTTTTTTTTTAATGCAACGGCCTACTTTTTATTTCAGAAATGGATAGCACTTAAATGTAGCTTTCTGCTGATATAAGGTTATATACCTTTATTTTTAATAATTTCGTCACTAGAAATTTTCTTTTCATAAGTATTTCAATGGTCGGCGTTTTAAACTATACACCCAGTATTGCTACTTTCCTACCTAAATTCAATCATTCGAAGTCATTTTTCAATCATTTGATTCTACTTTCAAAGATCTCTAATTGAATACCTCCGCGATAGGATTTATTTTACCAAAAATAATTTAAAAACAGGCCATTGAAATACTTGTAAAAAGAAAATTTTTAGTGACGAAATTATTAAAAATAAAGATATATAACCTTATATCAGCAGAAAGCTACATTTAAGTGCTATCTATTTCTGAAATAAAAAGTAGGCCGTTCTATTTAAAAAAAATAAGATACCAAATGTTTTATAAGTATCGATCGCTCGGTATAATGCAAAAAGTTATCTTAATTTTGTTCACATTTTCATAAAGGCCAAAGTCCCAAAAATATCGTGTCAGATTTTCGTTCGTCTGTGTTACCTCATTAATCAGAAATTCATATTTAAACTGACAGAATTTTTGAAAAATTCTTCAAGAAAAAAAATTATTTTATGAAAGTTATTCAATAAAATCAATATATCTTTATACCGCTGTAATCTGTTCATTGCGGCGCATCCAAATATCTAAAAATATACAGGGTATTCCATTTAAAAAAAATTAGTTTCCAAGAACCACGATTTTTTTGATCACTCTGTATACTTCAAAATAATTTTACAATATGCCGCGTATTGTCTATTATAAAACTCTTTATCGATTTTTTCCCTAATTTCTTTCCTATAGGCCTCACAGAAGAAATACGCATCGTTGGGCCACCCTGTATTAATGCGAGGCTAAAATCTGCATAAATTATTGCAAACGGTTACATTTAGAAGACACGTATCAGATAGTTTTGTTTCAGTAATATTTTTCAATTTATAAGTATTAGATTTTATTACAAACAGTGAAAATCAAAATATTTATTATAAAAGTTGTAACGTTAAAACATTTAAGTTTTAACAAATATTTCACAATTTATTTTTTTTTTATTAAGTATTACATTTGTTTTCATAACACAATTCGGAAGCGTAAATGCTCACTCAGTTCAGTTTTTTTAGGCATTTTTTCTGCAAGAACGCCAAAGTTCGAAAATGTAATGTGAATTTGAAAAAATTGTTCTCACTACGAGCGCGCGGCTGTGGTCCCGCTCCATGTAAACGTTGGCCAAAAATGCATTTTCGGAATATCATTTTACATGATATAAATTATTTGTATCATAAAGTAGACAAATTGAAGTTTTGTTTAACCAAATATTTTATGATTTGAGGAAGCTTTAATAATTATGCTATGCACCCTCAAAGTTGACCGTTTCGTTACCGGTGAAGAATCCCGGCGCGCATGCTTCCATAATACAATAAAATATACCTATATTGCGCTAACTTTTTGCAACTTATTTCATATTACTAAAATGGTCACTCTTCCTACTACATAAAAATAAATTATTGATGTTTCAAGTGAATTCATTAATTCGCTAGAGTTATTTGTTTAATATTACTAAAATTTTAAAAAATAACTTCGCGTAAACTTTTAACTATTAGCAGGGTTTATTCCAGTCAATTTCTCTAGCACATATGAAAGCTCGTTTAATTGTCTACAAAATGCAATAAAATTTATACTGCATTTCGATGCAATTCTATGTGAAAATGAGAAAAGTTCGAAGAGAGGTTGGATTACTGTTTTCTAACGCGAAACGTAATTGCCCGTTATTTACATTTTTAAACATTTATATGTGAACAAATATTATTTACTGATAAGAACAAATAGTTTTCTATGTTTTTTATTATGAATTTCACCTAGGGTTAACCATAGAGCGCTAACTTTTATTGAAATCAAAATAAGTTGTTTTCACGGAAATTACGGTTGACCACGGTTGTTATTTTTTTTTATCAATCAACAATATGTAAAATAACAATTATCCGCTATACCTACTTGGTGTCGAAAATATTTTCTATTGAATAATAATAATCTATTTTACATTGAACAAGTACTGATAATTTTCTTGAGGTTTTATACATATAAAAGGCTTTGACGAAAACTGAAACTTTGCAAATCACTTTGTCGAAGCCAGTCGTGATATGTGTTGTTATATTGCAATCAAACACGTGAAAAATGAATTCTATAACCATCAATAAACAAGAATTATGTATTGCTTTCATGGTGTACGGAAAGCATATATCTACGGCAGAGCATTACATACAAGAAAAATTTCCTAATCTCATTCTACCACAATTCAGGCAAAGATGGAATGGAGCTGGAAGGACCAAGGACAAATTTCTGCTAAGAAATACTGATTGGATCACCAAAGATTTGACAGTGCAGTTTGATGAAGAAAATTTACCCTCTTCATCTTCAGAAAGTAAACGAGGACGACCTTGTAAGGAATGTGAATTTTCGGCGGAGAGAAGCAAACGTAGAAAAGCAATTAAACTGTTTAGGGAATCTGGACTAGAGCAAATTCATCATTTTTATATACAAGGATTGCGGTCGCTTGGAGAATTTAAGCATTCTGCCGTGGTTGATAAGGTACGCTTTTTATCACCTGAAGATTTAAATATATTACATGAAAACTTTAATAGAAGAAAAAATATTTGTAGTCGGTTATGCACAATAGGGCGCGACCAGTAGGCCGCGGCCGATAGGGCGCAGCCGGTTGGACGCGCTACGCTAAGGCGCGAAAACAGTAGGGCGCGAAGACACTAGGGCGCCGAAATTGTTCAAATGAAAATGAAAACAGAATAATGTGTTCCTATGATAATCTTTATTTAATTAACATAATACGATAGAATCAGGAATATATTATACATACATAACAATACAAAATAATTATGGGTTCATTTCATAATTGTGAGAAATTCCACGTAGAAATTCTACAGAGTTCCTGTTATTATAGTCTTCTATAAGTTTCTTGATCCTTGAGTCAGCCAGCAGGTACTTGTTCTTTTTTGCTGGAGGTTCATTACCAGCAACTAATTGCTCAAAAAACATGTCCCTCCCTCGCTGAATCATTTTCAAGCTATCAATGATTTTCCAAATTGTTGGGTGATTCATGCTGAGTTCTGTCTGTAAGCGCCTGTGTGCCGCTTCGGCATGATTATTTGTTCTGTCTATGTTATACAGAACCCGATTGTAAACCGACCACATCTCTGGTTTAAAAATTGCGGGTCTTCTCCCATTGCCACGACGATTCGGACGTCCTACATAATAATCTTCGAACCATTGCAGTAATGGCTCCAATTCTGCAGGTAATATATGTGATAAGTTATCAATTGCGGTATCCAAGTCTCCTACGGGTACAAATGCCAAGGATGTTATCATACGCGCTTGCAGCGCAAAATCTGCATCGTTATTGTATCGGCCTAATAAATGAAGTTCAGCCAAATGTTTTCTTAAGTTTTTCGTTAGATGGAACAAGCACCCCAGAATTTCGGCATTTGGAAATGCATCCTTAAAAGCATTAATGGCGGCCAACTCAAAATCGCACGAAATTTTTTCTGGGTTTAAAGGTCCCATATTTTTAAGGAAATTAATCATCCTTGTGTAGGTGACAGCTTGTTTATTTGGTAGTAGTGCGTAGGCCACAGGATGAACTCCGCCAAACCTTTCTGCCATTAGCACATTATATTTGGTGGAAAAATTGTGGTGCCGTAGAAAAGGTTCCATCGACGTACCAATGCTTTGATGGTACCAAGATCTCATGAATGTTTCTTTCTCTGCCAAATATTAAAATTCTCTCCGCTTCTGGTCCGCTATCTGCTAACAGAGAGTTGTCTGTTGTGCCATTTGCTACAAATGTTTTAAATTCTTCGGGAATAATTAAATCTTCAACCCGCAACGGAGCTGGAGGTGCAGCATTGATTTGATTCCTCTTCCTGCGCACCATCTTCTTTAAAGCGAGTTGATTAGGTAAAGCTGCTTGGGCAGCCTGAGACAAATTCGCCTCATTGAGACAACTGTTAATAATTTGGCATGTTTGCTCCATAGTTTCACCAGCACGAATTTTCATTTTACCACGGCCAATATCGGCCTCCACTTTTGCTGCATTGCTGTCATGGGAATGATTGTGAATTTCTTTAACATCATACCTTCTGGTATGAATACGACGTTTGCAACCACTGTTCTTTTGTTCGCATCGCCAAAATTCTTTTGTTCCACAGGCACTAAGCCTATCGAAAACGTAACAGTATCCGTTGTTATGAAATTTCCTTTTTCCTTTTCGAGAAAACACTTCCATTTTTCACAATTACTCAAAATAACTGATCACAAAAAAGAACTCAAAACACAACAACCGTGAGTGCGAATGTGTGCAGAAATGAGTTCCCTATCGAAGTATATTCTTTTTATAATAAAATCTGTGCATTACAAATTACCATTCAATCAATCACAGAAGGTTTCACAGTTTAACAATAATGAGATTGCGGAATGTACCTACGGGGATGATTGACGATAAGTCGACCATAACAAACAGCTTAACGATAATGCCATTTTGGAATGTACCTACATAATCAGGGGATGTTTGACGATCCGTCGACAATAACAAACAGTTTAACGATAATAAGTTTCTGGGATGTACCTGGAGATTATTGACGATCGTCAACAATAACAAACAAAATTCTCAAAATACCCATTTACAAAGAAAAACTCTGCCACTTGATTTTGAATGTGTTCGTGATTTTATTGCGAACGAGTGTACCTACGTAATCAGGGGATGATAGACAACAATGAGTTTCTAAACAAACTCGCGCCGTAGCGGACTCGCTTCGTAACGAACTCGTGCCGTAGCATCTTCGCGCCCTAGAAGCGGCGCCCATTTGGCCGCGCCCTGATGGCCGCGCCCAAATATCCGGATCCGTATTTGTAGTACCTTATTAACACGACGAAGCTTTAGCTTTATTTCTGGATTTAGATTTAACAAAAAGTCAATACGAATACCTCAGAAGCTGCGTGATAAGCAAAAGTCTTCCCTTACTCCCGTCTTATAAGCTAATATTGGAAACTAAAAAAGCATGTTATCCGGATCATGTCGAGGTAACTGATATAAGTGTCAAAGTAAAATTACAAGCTCTTTTAAATCACACGGCTAAGAGATTATTAATGAATGCTCCATTCTCTTAATCTAGATAAGGATACACAATTGATTTTATACAGTAAATGGGGAGTTGACGGCTCTTCTGGTCAAAGCGAATACAAACAAATTTTGTCAGGCAAAAGTCAACTAATATCAGATTTTTGATATCCTCACTTGTACCACTGAAGCTTATTAACGAAAAAAATAGCAGTGTTGTACGGGAAAATCGTACACCTTCATCAGTCTGCTTTTGTCGCCCTATTCTTATAGAGTTTGCAAAAGAAACTCCTGAGAAAACTAGAAGTGTAGTGGAGGAAATTGATTTACAAATTCTTGCATTAACATCTTCTTGCATAGAACTCAACGAAAAATTGTATTCTGTAAAACACATTTTATATTTTACTATGATAGATGGAAAAGTGGTTCAAGTTTTAACAAATACACCATCAAGTGCCACGTGTAATGTTTGTTAAGCAAAATCTACAGAAATGAATGATCTTACACGTCGAAGGCCAGAACGAGAAGAAACATTCCGATTTGGACTCTCAACTCTGCATGCTTGGATTAGGTTTATGGAATTAATTCTTCATATATCATACAACTTATCATTCCAAAAATGGTCTGCCACTACAGAGGACAATAAGAAACAAAAATCAGTGAAAAAACCACTTGTGCAGGAACGTATCCGTAAAGAATTTGGTTTGATTATAGACAAACCTCGGCGAATCAGCGCAAATAGTAATGACGGAAATACCGCAAAAGGATTCTTTGCGAATTATGCTTGTACATCTGAAATCACTGTAGTAGATGAAACATTGATTAAGAGATTTTATATAATACTGCAGACAATGTCAAGTGTTATGAAAATAAATGCATAAAAGTTTGGTGAATATACACATACTACAGCTAATTTATACGTAAATACGTACCATTGGTACTATATGCCCTCTTCAGTGCACAAGGTTCTTATGCATGCAAAGAGCATAATCAGGTATAACGCCATTTTGCCTCTCGGACAGCTGTCTGAAGATGCTCGACAATCTCGAAACAAAGATTATAAGAAATTCAGACTACATCATTTTAGAAAATGTTCCAGATCAGCTACAAACGAAGACGTCTTTCATCATTTACTCTGTACATCTGATCCCTTTATAACAAGCATTAGAAAGCAATCTTCACGGAAACACATAGATCTCAATGATGAAGCATTAGCTTTACTGGAAGATTAAAATTATTCCTTCTCATTTTCCATAAAACTCATAACCTTTTTTCATTATGTTTTAGTGCACATTGTTTAATATTTAACAAATATTCCAGAAACTAGCGAGTCATTATTTCTTTCTCGGTTCTTTAGTAAAACTAATAACGACCGTCCTAGAAAAACATCTGTGTAATTTTAATGCGAAGGGACAGTAGATTCATACCCAGAGTTACTGGATTTCATAGTATTCCGAACACCACGCAAGCTGCCGTTCTTCAAAGAAGTGTGACGATTCCGGCGCACCCCAATTACATTTAAACTCCTCGTACCACCCTTAGTTTTTAAGAATCTAATTTGTAAGTAAGTTGTAGACGAGACTTTCAATAAACAAGTTCACATAACATTGTGGCTATTTTACTCGTTGTACATACTCAACTCAATTCATACACAGTTCATCCATTACATATACAGTCCACTATAGCAAAAACGTCGTAAAGGTGCTGAACAATCAGATAACAGCCCGAGACGTCATCACACATTTTGATTTTTTTATTGTAAAAATCATTACTATAATTATTATATTACTATTTGATATTCTTTTGCATTAGTTTTAATAAGAATTTGCGTCTTAGAATTAGAATCTTTAATTCTTTTCTTTTTTAATAAATTACTCAAGTTTCTGTGGTTTTTCATTGCTCATATGAAACTTTAACTCTTTTTCATTAAGAATTCAAAATTTGATAACGATATATCAATAAATAGCGAAGTTACAGATTTTTGGCCAGCGACACTGCATTTGGCACCATAGTGGAGGTCACCGTCGGTAGGAGACTGACTACATTCTAAAAACAGATTATTACCACGTAACCAAATATTACATGCAATAATTTATTAGTTGCCCGTAATAATATTTGGTTATAGAATGGAATATAGAATAGGGTAAGTTTTTCGAAAGGTTCTTAAATAACACGAAAATTTTTAAGATACAGAGCACTGATGAAGGCCACCTAGCCTGAAATTCATGTAACCCTTTCCTAACACTAACAATTTTGTAATAATAAATAGTTTAAACAGCGACATCCTACGATCGCTTTTTGACTTAACATTGCATTAGGATTGACCAATTGAAGCCATTTGGTTACATAATAAGTCAAAAACGATTTGCAACAAAATTTTTCATAATTTTATAATTGAATTGATTAAATAGAATCAAAATAAAAAATAATCAAGAAAACTCAAAAAATTATTAGATTTTTGCGAATTTTGTATGGTGTGTATCGGGAATAAGTGTGTTAATTTTAACACGGAGTGTAGTTAGCTGCATGAAATATTTTTTATATTTGCCCTTTTTTATTTAAAGCTTTCTAAATTGATTTAAAAATTGAAACGTATTACATATTAAAATATATACCCGCCTCTGGTTAAAACCGGAAAACTCTGTTGTCATAGAAACGAAAGTCACATAAAAAAGTCAGTTGTAAGGTCACATTTACTAATTTTGAACAGAAATTGCCTTTATAGCTTGTTGGAGACAAATAATTGTTCATTATTATAGGTTTTCGTAATCCTTAAACACAGCAAAAGAAAACTGCGGTGAAATGCAGATTACAGGGAAATTCTCTTTTTGTGTTAAATAAGAATTTTTGATCATTTTCCGAAATGAAATGAATTTCTAGACAAAAATTTTGGCGCGGAAACTGATATTTACATAATTATAAGCTTATTTAATTTTCTTATAACAGTAAAACACAGTTACTACATGTTTTAGTCTTATTGCATTTTCTGGCATTTTAATAACTGAAATATGCTACTTGAGAATATTTAAGCTGATTTTAATGAAAGATGGGAGATTATTCTTACAATTTTCAAACAAGTTTTCATCATTACTTGAGGAAGTGTTTCTTATGTAATCTCTGTAATTGTTACTTTTGACGTTTAATTTTTACTTTGCCGGATATTTGTAATGTTTCTTGTGGTTAGGTATACTTTTATTTACCGTGCAATTATGCGTTTATCTTCTTCAGCGCATTCTGCATTTATCTTGTTCTGTTAACACTTTTTTTTTCATAAATGAAGTTGAACACCTCGATACTCCATTATATTTAGCTCTTCCCCTCGAATCTAATTTACAAAAACTGCGCAAAAACTGTTTTGACTGTGTAGTTACTATGACAAAGTGACTGCATTGCAAATGATTTGCAATTTGCAACGTCGGTAACGACTTGTAAGTCCTTTTTCGTGAATGATCCCCTGAGAATAATTAATAATTAAACTTCAATACATTTTCTTATTTTTCGTAATCACGTTGCTATGGCGAAATTATTTAATTATTCGACTTATTTTCGATCAGTCAGAAGCAATTTTCATTTCTTGATTATTCCATTACTCGAAGTATCTTTTTCGATTATTGTGTTTATTCATTTCCTTCCCATTCTACTAAGTTACTTTATAAGAAGCATAGTTAGAAATAATTTTTAATTAACATGGTTGTTAATTTGTGGCAAATTTTTGAGTTGAAAAATGATCCAATCGCTTTATTAGCAAAATTAGTTGAGTGGTGTCTAATCCCTGACGTGGGATTCTACTTTTGTTCAAATTGTGGTGCACCATTGAAACTTTGAAATGACAAAGAGACGTAAGAAGCTCTATAATAAATTTTTCTCAGACATTTGGTTATAATTATATGATTTTTTAGACCTGATGAGACATAAGAATTTGAAATTGCAAAGAACAAATCTACGACGCGCACAGATTCATAATACACATGCAATTTGCGTCAACTTTTCCTTAATTTCTGAGCAAGATGGATGTCCGTAGGTCCCAACTATTTTTGCAGGGTGCCCATTATGATTGGGTTTGATATTGGCAGG
Organism: Prosopocoilus inquinatus; assembly: GCA_036172665.1. Classification (NCBI taxonomy): domain Eukaryota; kingdom Metazoa; phylum Arthropoda; class Insecta; order Coleoptera; family Lucanidae; genus Prosopocoilus; species Prosopocoilus inquinatus. The sequence goes on from CM069874.1 coordinate 53,812,664, forward strand.
GTTGCTTTCGTTTTCTGTGTATACAGGGAGATTCAGGCAAACTATTCATTAAAATTTTACGGACTTCCTCTTTGAATTTCCATTTCATATTTTGCAGTTATAAGTTACCGATACTGATCTATTAGAATATATTTTCAACTTTTGGGCACTTCCACTTGTACCGGAAGTTGCTGTCAACTTTCTTATTTTAAATAGAATACCCCATTTTTATTGCATTTTTGAAATCTTCATGAAGTCCTAAATATGTTTTGTGATACAAGAGAAATTAGCCGTTTTAGAGGTATTTCCATTTTTTAAAAAACGTTCAAAGTTGCAGTGCCTTGTTTATGATGCTGCCATCTTTGTGTAACAAAAGCCATAATTTCAATTTTTGGCCTGTAGTACGCTCTACTCATAAACTTTCAGGTCATACCTAATTTTACACAAAATTGTTTACGCGCTGGTTGAAAAGTAACTTCTACTCGAACTGATTTCAACTGTCTAAAAGTCATGTTTTTTAAATAGAACACCCAGTATATTTTTATACCATAAGAATCAGAATTAAAAGTTCTTTCGAACTGTATTAGCATTCTCCATACCCATCTCTTACCTTTCTCTTTCTTTTCACGTTTTTCTCTTTGACACATCAATTTTTTTCAATTTTCAGTATTATTTCTGAATAGTGTGCTATGAAAATGTAACAAACTGAGGTTTTTTAAATTAGTTCTAACTGTAATTTCAATTTCATTTAAAAAAACCGGAAAATAATATTTAAATAGATATCTACCATCTGATCTGATCTTTACATATACCGCATGTTTTAGAATTCTTGGTATGACTTTTTACATATTTACTAGGAGAAATTTACACTTACAATACCAAATTTTATGACAACTAATAATAAATAAAAAATATTAAAAATAATACACAAATTGTTGGTTAATAATAAACCAAGTAAGTTGTCTAAGTTGTCCTCAGCTATTATTTATTAGTGATAACTTTCTATTGTATCTAAGTAATAACGTATTATCCTCGATATAAGAATTTTTTGTATTAACTTCTTGAATTATCGATCTTTTTATCATCAAATACATTTAATATGTCTGTCTTTGAATATTCATTTTTTTATTCTTCGCAGCGATTAAATTGTTTTTTTTTTAATTCCTACTAGACGGATGATTTCAAAAATTATGATTTCTCTAGTTTTCATAGACCACTATTTAAAAACAATACCGAAAATGGAAAAAAATTAAGTGTTAAAAAGAAATCATCGATAACGAGTGAGAGATAGGTATAGGGAATGCTAATACAGGACGAAAGAACAATTAATCCTGGGTCATATGGCATTAAACTATACTAGGCGTACATTTAAAAAACATGACTTTTCGACAGTTGAAATTAGTTCGAATAGAAGTTACTTTTTAAAGTAACTTTTTTAAACAATCAAATGCAAAACTGAAAGTGATCTGAAAGAATGGTTCTGCACCCTACTACAGGCCAAAAATTGGTATCATGGTTTTTGTTGCATAAAGACGTCAGTATCATAAACAAGGTTCTGCAAGTCTGAGCTTTCTTTAAAAAATGAAAATACCTCGGAAACGGTTGTATCACATGTTGCACTAAATATTTTTAAAATCCTATAGAGATTTCAAAAATGAAAAAAGCTGGGGTATTCCATTTAAGATAAGAAAGTTGATAGCAACTTCCGGTATAAGCGGAAGTGTCCGAAAATTGAAAATATTATATTTTGATAGATCCTTATCGTTAAACTTTATAACTGCAAAATATGAAACAGAAATTCAAAGGAGAAGTCCGTAAACTTTTAATGAATTGGTTGCCTGAATCTCCCTGTATAGTATTAAATTATTGTAAATTTTAGGATTGGGTTGGATAGTGGCAGGGTTGCTTTCCTTTCCTGTGTATATAGTATTAAAATAGATCGTGAATGCTTTATATTTTGCTTCTTAAAATAATCATATCAAAGGATGGTAGCTACAGGCAAGTAATACCGCTAATTCACGTTTAATTTACTTTTAAACAGGCATTTCAATATTTCCTAGACGATATTGATGAGACAATAAGCATGACCAGTCAGAAACTCTCCACAGATAAACTTATTAATGCCCGATTTCTACACCACCTGATAGATTTATCTGCCAGGTTTTATCCTTGGAAACCATTTTATCGATAATAGTTTCCCAGGATACTCCCTGGCAGATAAATTTATCCGTAGGTGAAGAAATCGGGCCTAAGATATTTTAATTTTTTTTAATTTCTTAATTTCTCACAACTTCATGGTAATTTCTGTCACATTGGACAGTCATCAGACAGATTGACTTTACTAAGAGCAAGACATGCTTGATATGTTCTACGTAAGAAAAAAAATGCCACTTGCTTAATGAAATATGTTTGAGAAACGACAAGATTTTTTGTTGGAAGTTAAAGGGAGACGGCTGTATAGCAGTTAGTCTTGTTAATCCATTGATCAGCATATAAAGAAAAAAATGAACTGTATTGTACGTAGTAAGTCATACATACAAATTTACCATAGCAACCGTGTCAACAAAGTTAATTTAAAGTACCTGCAGTAAAGAGGAAAACAGTGTTAATACGAATCATTTTAAGATTTAATCTTTAATTTTATCTATTTTATGGTCTTTCTGAAACTCTGACTACGTTTTCAATAAATATTACAAAAACGTTATACACAAAATTTACTGGAAAATAATATTTACAAGGTAGGAATTTTAGATGCCACTTTTTCTTAATTTTAATCATTATTTAGCGTACTCTTCTATAATATCATGATTCCGCACCGTTTTTTATCCCCAGGAACCAACTGTTTTGCTCAAAAATATCAAAAAACAAAAAAAAAATGTAAAAATGAATTTCCCTGTATTCTGCATTCGCTCCGAAAACTGTAATTGCACATAACTATTGCATTTTTAAAATTTGCCAAACTGTCAAATGCGATACACCTTGCTGAAGTGCATATCTTCGGATAACTGTACCAGCAACAGTTACGACATCCAAAATTTTTCTTCAACATTCAGTACGAGGTCGCCACGGTTTCTGGCTAGAAGTTCAAATGAGCCATGATCCTGGAGAATTTGGACAGTTAATTGAAATGTATGCCTGTTGGGTAAAATAGTCACCATTTCCACAAGCTCTACGATACCCCATGAGTGTATCTGTTAATTCTTGATTATAAAAATGACACCTATTTTAACATATTATACATAATAATTGTATCCGCCGTAGTTGGCATGGTTTTCGAAAGATGGTTCAGTTCAAACAACAAACGACTCGTTTGCTCAAAAATAAAAAATTACGAAAAAATTGACGACATTTTCAAAATGCATAAAATAAAATTGTTCAGCTTGGCAAGTTCTTTTGTAGTTTAAAATTGACACAGGTATTTCTGATACACCCAGTATATGTATAGAATCCAATATACACCGTGTCCACTAATCGAATTCACTGTAAAAAAAAACTTTTAATTTTTCACTTTTCGAAAGAAAAACATTCTTTTTAAAAAAGTCTGCTAGTCATAAAACTTCCAAAACCGTCATAGACAATATTAAATATTCATTAATAACAATAACTGAAGTTTGTTCTTGTCCGATGAAAATTGTAAGTACAAAGTTTTTTTCTAATCTCAAACCGGACAGAAAAATGAAAGAAACGCACAACGTTTCGCTATAGATTTATAGCTTCGTCAGGAGTGAAAAAAAGTAAATAAACAAGTTGTCAAGAGAAATAGAAACAAGTCGTCAAGAGAAACGAAAAGGTAACATGATTTTAAACTAAAATACGAGTTGTCCGGAATAAAGAGAAAAGTAACTAGAACTAAATTAAAACTATTTTTTTTTATTTTAAATTAATTGACAGATCTATATACTGTTTAAAGAGTCTAGAAATCTACAAAATATGTCATTTAAATTTTCAAAGTGGAATTTGGAGACATTTTAATTTTACACATTTCTATGAAACGTCTTTTAAAAATATTAGATTCACTGTACAAAATGTCAGTATTATCAAAATCGAAATTATGATTATTTACTAATGAATGCTACAAGCATTGAATGATTTTGATTATTTTTTTGAATATGATATTTATGTTGGTCTAAACGTTTTTTTTTTTTAATTTTGGCTCATTTCACCTCTATAAACAGAATTACAATTTGAACATTTGATTTCATAAACCACGTTAGGTTGTTTTAATTTCGGTATTTTGGTTTTTAAATTCGAAAAAATTAAATTTAAATTATTCACAGATTTACTGGCTAAAATTAAATTATGTTTTTTGAAAATGTGTTTAAATGTATTGTGTAATGGTTCAATATAAGGCAATGATATATATTTACGGTTCGAAGTTTGTCTAATGTTATTAGAGACATTTGAATTTTGTAAGTATTTAATACGATTTTTAATTACTGATTCAATAAGATTTATTGAATAAGAATTTTGAATAAGAGTTTTCTTTATTAAATTTAAGTTATCATAAATGAAAACTTTATCAGAAAGTAAAATAGCTCGATCTGTTAATGAAATAATAGTTGCAATTTTATAATTATTGGGTGTGTACGAGTGAAAATTTATGTACCTACCTGACCAGGTAGGTTTATGAAACCAATTAGTAATTAATTTATCATTCTGTCTGATAATATTTACATCAAGAAAACTCAATGAATTATTATTTTCTTTTTCTACTGTAAATTGTGATCTATTATGAAAAGAATTAAATTTATTTAAAACAAAATCTACCTTATCAGAAGGCAAAATCAGTAAAATGTCATCTCCATAACGAAAATATAACGTTAAATGGAATGATGAAGAGTTCATAACAGATTTTTCTAGTTCTTGCATAACAATTTCAGCTAAAGCCGGAGATAAAGGAGAACCCATTGCTGTACCAAAAATCTGTTTATAAAATTTATCATTGAAAGCAAAATAAGATGTTTCAAAACATAAATCAACTATATCTAAAAAGTTACCTTTGGAAATATCAGTAAAATCTTTAATCTCTAACCACCTATCATTAATACTTTTTAAAGCTAAATCTTTACGAATGTTAGTAAATAAAGAAATAACATCTAAAGAAATTATAATGCAATTATTTGGTACAGTTATTTGTTTTAATTTTTAGTTCAAAAGAATTTTTTATAAAATATTCTGATTTACTAGTAATCTGACTAATGATTTTTGAAATAAATTTAGATAAGAAATATGGAGAAGAACCAATAATGGAAACTATAGGACGAAGAGGTTTATTAGGTTTATGAACTTTTGGAATGCAGTATAATTTAGAAAATATGTGATGTTGTACTTTAAGAGATTTACCAACAATATTACTAATTTTAATGGATTTCTCTATCTTATTAATAATACTGAAAGTTTTACGTTGATAAGATTCGGTGGGATCGTTAGCTAATTCTACATATGTATTATTATCAGACAGCATAGTTTGAACTTTTGAAAAATAATCAGTTTTATCAATTAAAACAGTTACATTGCTTTTATCAGCTGCAGTAACAATAATATTAGTATTATCTTTAAGAAATTTTTTACAAGACAAGAGATCTCTAATAAGAATCTTATACTTTGATTTTTCAAAAGTTTTACCAATATTTCTAAGATAATTTAAAAAATTAGAACAAAATTTATTTCTTATTTGAACTTTTGAAGGTGAATCTAAAGATTTAATACCAAACTCTAAGATACTTAATACTTTTAAGAAATCTGCTTGTTTATGAAAATAAGATAATGAAAATTTTTTGCCTTAAGCGAAAATGTATTTTAAATTTGACGGAATCTCAGTTTTTGTATAATTTACAAGCCACTTATTTATTATATTTTTATCAAATTTAATGTAAAAATTTATATCTCTAATAGAAATAAGATCGAATTTTATTAAAATACCTTTCATTTTTTTGATTTTCAAAATTTAGAAAATTAATCAATGTGATATTATCAAGAAAATTACTGAACTGACCTAAGGTATAATCTAATTTCCAAGTTAATTTGGTAAGAACTTTGAAAGTTACATCTATTTCATATGAAAGAATTTTATTAGCAAAATCTGATACGTATCTGTCAATTTTGTGACATGACATATCGTACGCTCTTTTTAAAGGTTCGATTATATGACGAAGGAAAACTCCCTCTTTCCTACATTTACGTAAAAAGAGCTTACGATTTTTCATTCTGGTAATTTTAATTAAAGTATTAGAACAAATTTTGCACAGTACCTTATTTTGATGCCCGTAGTAAAACCGTAAAACCCTATGTTTCTGATATCCATAATTGAAGTTTGTTCTTGTCCGATGAAAATTGTAAGTACAAAGTTTTATTAATCTCTAACCGGATTTATAGCTTCGTCAGGAGTGAAAGAAAAAATAGTTTTAATTTAGTTCTAGTTACTTTTCTCTTTATTCCGGACAACTCGTATTTTAGTTTAAAATCATGTTACCTTTTCGTTTCTTTTGATGACTTGTTTCTCTTGACAACTTGTTTAATTATTTTTTTCACTCCTGACGAAGCTATAAATCTATAGCGAAACGTTGAGTGTTTTCCCTTCATTTTTCTGCCCGGTTTGAGATTAAAAAAACTTTCTACATATAATAACAATAACATAAAATAAACTCATGTTTACGCTTTCACAAAACAGGACAATGTTCAAAAATTCCGTTAGTAAATTCAGGTAAACTATTTAAGTCAAGTAATATCAATTACTGTAAATTAATTAACGGGGGTAGTAGTTACGTAGAATAAAATCATTTAAAATTAACTCTTAAAAAAATAAGTTTTAATTTTTTTCATTTTTAAAATTTTAAGAACCTGCGAAAATTTTAATAAAACAAGGATATTGTAAATGAAAACGTGTTATGGTATCAAATCCATAATACCGCCAGTTCCTAGTTGACATGATTTTTAAGAGAATTTGATTTTGTCACATTTTGTTAAAATTAAATGATAAATTTCCTAACTTTTTCTGTTATTAATAGGAATTTATTATTTTCTGTAATATTTATTACGTTTTAGGACAAACAGTTTTTTTTTATGTATAATGATTTTTTTCGAGAAATGAAAATAAAAAAGTTTTTCTTATAGTGAACCCGATCCGTGTAAAGCAGTATTATATTGAAGCATCAATACATGTGTAGGTATATGTTGGAAAAGTTGCAAGAGTACCCGTAAATAGCTTTAGGTCGGTCGGATTAATATAGTCGGCCAGTAAAGTAGTGGACAGGGGCTGTAAAGACATCGGCTTTTTTAAAGTCCACGAGGTACGCTATGCGTTTGGTTCATTCATGAACTTGGCAATATCTACCGGAAATGTCGTTCATGCATCGTTTGAAATATATAGGCTCGTTATTGGTCTGTAGTTTCTGTAGTTTCAGTTGTTTTATTCAAAAATTATTTCTGCATCACGTGCTATGAATATCTAAGGTAGCATCCATAAGAAAAGAAGCAGTTGACAGTTATGTCTGCGAAACTTCAAACCTAACCTATTTCTTCGAACTGCATTAGGTTGTCCATCGACTTTTCTGTAACTTAACCATCTTTGTATCTCTTATAGTTTATCTTATAATTTGGTGACCCTTTAATTAGTTGTAATCCCGTACAGCAAAAACTCGAAATTCTCAACTTTTCAAATTGCTAATTTATCCTCCATAAAACGACTTTGGATTAACGTAATGGGGAGTGAGTATAAAAAAGAAAGTATGATTACTATGGTACGTACAGCAAAAGCAAGGGAAATTAAAAATGATGGAAAAAATAGCAATAGAAACGAAATACGTTTAGAGTGAAATGATGGCGTACCTAAACGACGATAGCTGGACGGTCGGCGTCTGCGCAGCGTAAGGATTTGTGATTGATATGAAAAGGTACGCAAGATCGATTAAAGCGATTAAAAAAAGGACAACGAATGGACTCATTCCGTACCCGTGTCTTGCGTACCATACCATAACAGAAATGAACAAGATGAAATGAATGAGGATGGATAAGATTTATAGCTTGAGGGAATCTAGACTAGCCATGGAACCACGGCGTGAGAGGCTGAGGGAAGCAGGTCCACTAACCAGGGATGTAGTTCCGAATAGCTTGTACCATCCAATGACGATGTTGCTCAAGTTCAGGTCATCCAGCATAATTTGGGCAACACCCATGAACACTTTCTTGCCTTCGATACGACCGTAGTCACCCCATACGGTCACCTGTAAAACAAAACAATCACCTATTTAGGTACATTATTTCTTCATGACTTATTCCTTTTTACCTGAAGAACACAGCCTTGAAATGGTTCTCTAAATGCTAGTTGCTGCTGGTAGAGCGGCTCTACCGTTCGTCTTGCCGTAGACGTTTTCGCTTTTGCTATACACTTTTTGCCGTTGACAAGATAAACTTTTACATAAGGAGCTGAAACGATGAGCGTTAGTTATTGGGCGAGTTGGCGAGATTGATTTTACCTGGTAACACTTTAGATCCGTGTCGTACTTGCAGACCGCGAGCACGTATGACTTCCACCTCCAGGAAGCCCTTCTGGTAGCAAAGAGAAAGCTGAATGTCGCCCAAAGCGGGAGCACCTAAGACCTGCCTTCCGACTAGTTGGCCGGGACCTAATCCGTCTATGAACTCGGCCAGTTGACCACCTTCACCGGCGAGTCGCAAAGATGGGGACCATCTAAATATTTGTGACGGCGTTAATTGGGTATTTGGATCTCAAAAGGGAGGATTAACGTCAGTTGTAATTGCTGTTTTTTGTTTTAATTTCATTTTCTATTCGCCTATTCAATGAAGAAATCATCAGAAAATCTGTTCTGTGTAGTTTCCTTTTTTTTAATAGATTAGGAGCAGGGTTGGAAAGTTTAAGTTTAAAAACAAACTGTTTAAAACATAGTGTTTAAAACACCAAATTAAAAACATACCGTCTGTTTTTAAACAAAATGTTTTAAACTTGTTTTTTTTTTTTGTTTAATGTTTTAAATTCATTTTTTGTAATTTTAAGCTAAAAAAGAACACTTTTGATATAAGTGTTTTATTTTTACAACGTAATACTGTGTAACCAGAAGCTAATAGTTTAGGGTCGGTATTTCACTCACAGATTAACTTTAAACTTTAATTTATTCCCATATCAATGGTTTTAATAATTGTAGAATAATTAATTTCGACACAGAACTCCAGAACTGTTTGGGGTGCTATCAGAACTCCAATAAGAAATCACTTTTTTGAAAAATGAGGTGCCAACTTCACAGAGGTTTAACTTATCAAAGAATTACTAAGGTTCCTTTAAGAGTAGTGTGGTACTTAAACTAACAATTATTTTTTATTTCTAAGTCTGTAAACACAAAAATAAAATGTCTTTTCGTGTTTTGATGTTTTGTTAGAATATGAAGGATATAGTAATTTAAAAATTTCGAGATTCTGTTTAGAGTTCCGGATAGCACCTCCATAGTTCTAAAGAAATTCTTAATGGTGCAATTAATTAGTTCCAACAGTTAAAAATTTATAGCCACTTTTCAAATCCCGTTTTGTGAGCTTCACACTCCAAATTTTAAATCATTTTTTTATGTTTAATCCACCAGATTTTTTTTAATTTTGACATAGAACTCCAGAACTCTTTGGGGTGCTTTCAGAACTCCAATAAGAAATCACTTTTTTGAAAAATGAGGTGTCAACTTCACAGAGGTTTAACTTATCAAAGAATTACTAAAACTTCAATACAGGCTGATTTATTAGCCCACCGAAATGCTTTGCCACATGAAATTTACATTTATGTAAGGAAATAGAAGCGTTCAAAGTTTTGATTTTAATTATTTTAATGTTTCAAAATCACCTAAATATTTACATACATGAATTACTCAAGATTCAAAATCGTGTAAATACATAACTGAGGAGCAGAAGTAACAAAAGGAGGGGTCAAGCGCCAAAAATCTACATTCCAGAAATTAATAAATAATACTCCTATGTTATAATTTAAAAAAATTAACTATTATCATTAAGAAGTGCTAAATCCCATTTACCGACAGCTCGAATTTACGTTTCTAGAAATGGCGTATCAATCAGGGTTGGAAAGTTTAAAATAAACTGCTTAAAACATAGTGTTTAAAACATGTTTAAAACACCGAATTATAAACATACCTTCTGTTTTAAATAAAATGTTTTAAACATGTTTTTTTTTTGATAATGTTTTAAATTCATTGTTTGTCATTTTAAGCTAAAAAAGAACACTTTTGATATAAGTGTTTTATTTCTACAACATAATACTGTGTAACCAGAAGCTAATTGTTTAGGGTCGATATTTCACTCACAGATTATCTTTAAACTTTAGTTTATCCCCATATCAATGGTTTTAATAATTGTAGACAATGCGTGACTAAGCTGATGACGTGATGACTACACTGTAGCTCTGATTTGAACTAAATTTAAATTGCATTAGATTGATTATAATCAATTCATTAATTATTACTGATCACTATAATAATACTTATAATGTAAAATTTTAAAATACCTTTTCAATATTTAACCTTTTATTATTTCATTAAGTTTTGAAACATACTGGGTCCTCCGCTTCTCTGTTCATACTATGGGCTGCGGGATGAGTTATTATGTAGCAAACTTAATGCAATGTTAGGTCAAAAAGTGATCGTAGGATGTCGCTGTTTAAACTATTTATAACGTTATCGTTTCATTTGTCTTCATTGAATTTCTACCGTGTGTCCCAAGGCCATATATTCGCCCTTCTAGAATTTTAAGGTTTGTTTACAATTTGAAAACGATAAATTAAACAAAAATTTAATTTGAATTTTCAGACATATACCTACTGGACTTTTTGTTTCGCCGGAAGTAATATCAACTTTGTTATTTTAAATGGAACACCCTACATATTTTTACATATTTGAAATTTTTGTTTTCCAGTATTGAAAGCCATGAGTTATTTTAGTTCTAATGCGAGCAAGTAATTTGAAAAAAATACTTCTTTGGATTGTATTTGATTTCAGTTTTTATTGAGAATGTTTTTCTCAGTATGTTGATACCAAATACTTTCTTTGAAAATCGTTTAAAGCACCGCGACCGTAGATTCTAAATAAAACAAGCTCTGCATTAAATGATTTAAATTGTTATCAAAGTGCATACATTATTTTTAAAAGGGTACATAATCTAACATTACAAACTTTTCATCTTTCTTTTAATTACAGATCGAATTTGAATAAATTCTTCTTTTTACACAAATATCAAAAATAATAATATGTATCTTTTTATGTAAGCTGTAAGGGCAATTTAAACATTTAAAAGATGTCTTAAACAGCTGCTTTTTTTTTTGTTTAAAACATGTTTAATTTAGGGTCAATTTTAAACATGTTTTAAACAAAAAAAAATTGTTTAAAACAAAAAAAAACAGTTTTTTTTCCAACCCTGATTAGGAGTATTTCTTACACAATTGTAAACCACCATTTGACAACACTCTGTTTTAATAAGAAAACGTCATCTTTACTAAATAGCTACTAACTTATAACACTGACAAGCTAGTAAAAATTTTACGAGTTAGTAGGAAATGGGGTCCCTAGATTTGATTGACGTTTATCTACGTGATAGTAGGGTTCCTAGATTTGATTGACAATTAACATGTCGGAGAGGATTCGGAAACACAACGTCAAATCCGCCATTTTTCCAAGCTCCATATCGTTTACGAAATAGCATTAAGATGTTTTATTCTTTCTAATGTAGTAAGTCAGTGAGAAGGTCTTTTATATTTTCTTTAAGCTTACATCTAAGTATGATGTTTCAAATGTACTTCAGTCCGATTAAATTTGTTATTTAAAATTAGGGATACCGATACCCGATAATTTTGCCACCCCGGTACCCGTTACTGATACCCGGGTAGTTACTCATTACCCGATAACTACCCGATAAGTACCCTATACCCTAAGACAGAATTATTTGAAGTAACTTCTCCCCACTTAAGCGAAATGTAATGAAGGTCACGTCAGGCGAAATTTAAAATTTAGACTGGCCACTCTGTTGTTAGGCACTTTCCGAATTTCGGGTATCGGGTAGTTATCGGATAACGGGTATTCATAAAGGGGAACCGGTTCGATTTAAATAAGCGGGTACCCGTCGTCATCCCTATTTAAAATGCAAGTTCATTAGAATAAAACGTGACGACTATTATAAGAGCCCTTTACAATAATAGAGTACAGACATGATGTGACAGTTTAGAAAACTCATGCCGGAATAAAATAATGGACCAGACAAGTAACTAAATTATACAGGATGGGTCATTGGAAATCGATACCAATGATCCACTCTGTATAGTATAAAAAAGATAAATCGCTTTGTATAATTTTCGATCTAAGTTTTCCACTGCTGATTTCATCACTGGCATGACTTTATTTAATTAAAACTAAATCGACTTTAAAGTTGCTTTTTGGATACCTTTTGTTAAAAAAAATGTCTCAATATAAAATACGAATACTTTTCGCTCTTTGTAAATTTATTTTAAATATGTGCATGAATTTTATAAAATATTTTTAAGTTACAAGTTTCCTGAAAAAAATCCAATAAGAAATTTAAAGATTCGTTCGGGTTCTCGTGAAAACAGACCCAGAACTGTCACAGGAATGCGCATTACAAAAAAAAGTATTTTATTGTTGTGCGCATCCCTCTAACTGTTCTGGGAGGGTTCTGGACTGTTCTTGCGAGAACTTGAACAAATCTTAAGTAAAAGATAATTTTTTTTGAATTTTACAACAACCTAAAAATTAAAAAGAAAAACGAGCAGAATAATAAAATCTTGCAATTCAAACAAATTATTTTTATTATTACGAAAACCGAACTGGGAATTTTCAAAACTTAATTTGCAATGATCCAAATTTTCTCAACATCGATTTAAAAAATCATAAACCCAGGCTTACTACATAGTAAGAGATTTTTTTAAATTTTACAACAAAATAAGAAAAAAGAATGCAAGGAACAAGAAAATAGTTGAAAAAGATAAAACTCAGGTATTACATCAATTTTCTCTACATTTATTTGACTTTAATTTGAAGGTGGACCTGGGTAAAATACTTTGTAGTCAGTCCTATGGTAACTGGGATCCAACAGTTGGTAATCAAATAAAAATCAATGGGGGTTGATCGACCATGTTTTCAGGGCCCCCGCGAGGCCAAAACCCGCCCGCGTGCCACTCCATACTTTGGCGCCCTCTGACATATGAGTTGGGACATACAAAAACAGTCAATTAACAAGATTGTTAAAAAAAAATTAAAACAAACAAAAAATGGAAAAAACAAAAATTAAAAAAAATTTGAAACTTTAAGGAAAAATTTTCAACTTTTTAACTTTTTTAAAACATTTTCCTTCACTTTTTAAACATTTCCTCCATTTTCTTTCACTTTCCAAACATTTTCCTTCACTTTCCAAACATTTTCCTTCACTTTCTAAATATTCTCCTGCACTTTCTAACCATTTTCCTTCACTTTCTAAACATTCTCCTTCATTTTCTAAACATTCTCCTTCACTTTCTAAACATTTTCCTTCACTTTTTTCAAGTTCCTAACTGCCGCGAGCCCCCAGAGACGAGCAGTCCAAACAGCGCGGAGCGCTTTCTTTTCATCTGACTAAGGAGGCCTCTGTGCAGACCCCCCAGTATGCAACTGGGCGAAGCCCGCTTGTTATTAATATTAGAAAAAAAAAAAGAAACTAAATCACAAAAGCAAAATGAATATATATATTTATATTTCTGAAAACTTAAAAAGTAAAATGTGATTTGTTTTTTTTTTAAACCAACTCGTAAAGTAATAGCGTAATATATTTTTTAAATAGGTCGTACTTACCCTGGTTCAACCTTATTGTGATATCATCATTAAAAATAAGTTAAAATAAATAGAAAAGTAAGAAACAAAAAAACAAAACAAAAGTTGTATAAACATAAAAAAAAACACCAAGAGATGCTAGCGTTCTTCGCAAAGTATCGGGAAACAGTTATGTATGGTTCGTTTTATTAACAAAATTATTTGAAATTGAATAAAAAATAATTTGAAAACGCCAAAGATGTGAATATCCAAAATAAAGTAAAGTTACATTTCACTAGTTTACTTTTCTTTAAGAAAATAATAAATAAATATTTTGGCCACGTAGACCTAGGACATAATTTTTTTTTAAACGATTTAATATAACAAAAGTTACTTAAATATTAAGCAGGGTATTGCTTGTGAAATAATGAATTGTATAAGGTTCCAACTAGTTGAAGAGCGATTGTGGATAAATACTCATAAACCATAAGATACCTAAAAACTGCTAAATTAGAAAAAAAGTTGCGTTATTTTGAGGTCAGTAACAATATCGAAAGAATTTTTCTGTCCTCCTTCACGTCTGAAATATTTTTAAAAAATCAAAATTCTCAATTTCGAAAATATTGAATGGGTATTTCGTTATTTGAGATTTGGTACTTTTAAATTAAATTCGATGGACAATCTAATACCGTTAGAAGAAATAGGTTATGTACTGTACCCAAAAAGTTGGACAAAATTATTTTAACGTCTTTTCTCATTTATTCCACGACAGTAAAATATTTTAGGTTGAAATTTATTATCTGTTAGCATATACCGGGTGTCCATTTTCATTATGCACCATATGAATTTCTTTTAATTCCTGCTTCCCTGTTGAAGTTATTGTTAAAATAGCATCATCTGACATGTGAGACCTTCATTTCTGGTTTTATACAGGATGTTCACGGGAAATCACTACAGTAGCGAACTGTGTTATTTGCATTTTTACGAAGTAACTTAAATTAGAAAAGTTTCAGGAGTTTCCTGCTCGATTTTAGGCTCATATTGTTAACATTTTAAAACACAAGGAAATAAAAAGTTGAGCTGGGATTATATGCAAGCCGAAATAAAGAAAATTTGGCATATATATGCGAGCATTTTGGCTTAAATATGCTTTAACATGTACAGAATATGCAAAAAATTATGCACGGATATGCATACCGTGTTCTTTTACTGTGTGCAAATTTTTAAACCTGTGATGCATCACCATAAATGGCAACGATTGAACTCGTATGTCCTTAATAAAAAGTTAATAGTTTTAACTGTTGGCATGCTGATGAGTGGATGGTGGCCTAATTCTCGGGGCCGCCTGTTGAATGACGACATAGGTCAAGATTTAACTTGAGTGTACGTACGATGTAAATCATTCGGTAAATCAAAACATTTTTAACGCGTTCACAATGCACCTGGATTTATTAAAATAAATAAACGTAACTTCACTCCAAATAATTACAAGTTTAAGTATTCTCAAATTAAAAATTACTGCAATTCAAGAAGCTGCGAATCGCATTTGGTTCGTCGTTGCCGAACAAGTAAAAAGCGAAGTGCAAATAAATTGTAATTTCACATTCGGTACATATTTTTAATAGACTTTTACTTTTCTTCCCCGGACAGTAAGTAATACTTTCGTAGCTAGCAACGAGATTAGCAAAAGTTGATAATACGTAAAACAGAAAAGGAAAAACATTTTTAAGCCGCTCGCCTAATACCTGATTTCTTCACCTACGGATAAATTTATCTGCCAGGTAGTATCCTCGAAAACTATTATCGATACAATGGTTTCCAAGAATAATACCTAGCAAATAAATTTATCAGAAGGTGAAGAAATCGAGCGTCAGTGGTAAATCTTCAGATTTATTCATCGATAGTTGATATCGTAGTAAAACAAATAAATGTAACATTACTTCGCACAGTGAATTAAAATTTTGAAATTTGAATAATTAATAGACAATATCAGTGATTATTATTACGGAACGCTGCGTTGATGATCGTATCGGTGGGTTTATTTATACCGAAAGGAAGGCGTCACTGACCTCGCTAAATATTTCTTTCTCGCACATTTCAGCAGTTCCAAACAAATGGTACCTCCGAATTTTTTTGGCTGTGATACGGTAGCCATCAAAGAAAAACCGCAGAAGGTAGTATTTTGTGTACTTACACTGAGGTTTCTTATTTGCACACGGTAAAAAAAGGCCCTCTATATGCCTTACCACTTATAAATTAAAAAAAAACAGTTTTTAAGAATTTATTTATTGGGTAACAGAGATGAAAGTTTTGTTTTTTTATTTTACATATTTTATATCAATTTAAGAAGAATTTATGCGTTCGTTTCGGGCATGTATCATGCATCAGGTAACCCCCCACACATGTTTTTAGACCATTGTTGAACGATACTTTTTCCAGAACTGTTTCAAGACTATTAATTTAGACAAACTTAAATTCTGAAAAGTGATTTAAGGAATTCAAAATTAACTGCTTTAATATTAAGTGAAAACTGTTTTTAATCTCTAAACCGTACCGAGGAAATAGCACAAAACCTCAGAGTGTCACTACCGATAGTGAAACATTGAGGTGTTATGCTATTTCGGACAAGAGTCGACTTCAGTTTCATATTAGTTGTCTTTTATTTGCAACGCAGGTTAGTTCAGGTCAGTTCAGTTTAACCCAAAGTGAACTGATCTTAAGTGATCGATTTAATAGTAAATAAAACATGCGAGATGTGATTGCTGTATTTTAATCTTCAGATGAAGATATAATTTTTGCATCACTTTACAGTGAGTTAAGCAAAAACAAAAGTTTGTTTAGACGAGTAATGTAATTTGACAAACAGTTGAAATAACATCCCCTCTACTAGTGAACCAACTGACCCAAACTGAATTTTCGAGGTGTAGTAACAGCAAGGCGGGAAGTGTTTTAGATCACTTTGGGTTAGATCATGTAGCCAAATAAAACAGACAAATTTTTGAATAAGTGATCCAGGGTAAAAGTGAACTGATCTGACGTGCAAATAAAAGACAACTATTATGTTCAATTTTTAGGCCCGATTTCATAATCGAACTTTAGGAGGCTTTAAATTTAAAGTCACAATCGCATGTCCAAAAAGTTGCGAAAACGTAGTTTTAGTACATGAGATTGTGACCCTTATTCTAAAATCTCCTAAAATTCGATTATGAAATCAGGCCTTAGAGTTGTTAAGATAAATGATTACAGATAAAATAGCGACATCTTACTATCGCTTTTTGACCTGACATTGACATTGACAGCTGTCCAGAGGCTGCTCAAGGTTTTCACTGCAATCAAGAACGATTTGCACAATTTTTTTTATAAATGATTACCTTTATTAATTAGTGCTTTTCATGCGTAAGTGTCAGTTAATAATTACAGCCACCCAGCAAAATTCTCAGCATTATTAAATTACTCCAAACAGCATAGCATATTCCATGAAATGCATTCGTTTCGCCCTCCACGATTATGTCAATTTGAAGTTCTGAATTGATCCAAAATAATAAACTAATTACAAATTCTTTTAAACAGTTTAGTTTACTTCATTAAAAGATTTTTTTTTATTCATAAAAAATATTTGATTGGATACCATACCGAAAAACAATAACCAATGAATAATAGTAACTGAAATTATTTTACATTAGCCATGAACTCGGAAATTGGGCGAACAAATTATTCAGAATATGGAAGAGAAAATCGTTCAAATTGTTAAACTTATTTTTTAATTGCTAAGTTGCCTTTTCTCACACAATATGCTCATGTTGCCGAAAATATGCAAAATATGCAATTTTTAAATGACCCCATTTGATTCAAAATTGTTTGGTATGCTCCGGAAAGACAAAATTTTGCCCATGTACGTCGTCGTAAAAGCAAATATGCAATTTGCACGTAATCCCAGCTCTAGTAATAAGTAGGTAGTATGTTGTAAAAATGGATTTAAACTTATCTTATCAATTAGGGCGTTTAGAGATGAAAACGAACGGGGTCAACTTCACATAATGCAATTTCCAATGAGTGAAAATTTCCAAGGTTGTTATTTATCAAGAGGATCACCCTAATTAGACAAATTACACTAGCCTGCGAAAAAATATATTTTTTTTGCGGATGAGATGAAACTATGTGCTCTTCTAAGATTTGAACATTATAAAAAAGACTCTGTTATTAGTTTTTTTCTATCACGTCAGGATTCCAAAAAAATTATACTTTTTAGAGAGTTTTTGTTTATATTTTGTACGGGTACTTGTACACTTTATTGTCAGACATATAAAAAATGTTAATTGCAAAAGTTTTAGTGATCTACCTGAACCGCTAGAATTTACTAAAAAGACAAGTGACGATTGGAAATGAGAATCTTTGTTATTCTAATTGAAGTCGATTTTTGTCCAATTTTAAAACTGTCCAGTTAAAGTTTTAAAAACTATTTTCTTTGATATTTTAAATTAAAAATTCAGTAAATTTTCTCGAATTAAAAAAACTTCCTCTTTTTACTTCCAAAAATATATACAGTCGCAGCTCTTTAATTCGAACGTCCACAAATCGACGTTTTCTGTAAGTCGAAATTTAGTGATGGTTCTTGCACATTATATGTAACTGTTATCTATTTCTTTAACTGGAAATCTCTATAGTTCGTAATTTTCCGGTCCCTTGAAATTTGAGTTATGGAAGTTCGATTGTAGTTTGTCTATGAAAAGCCCGGTACAGTGAAGGTCAGCTGTAGTGAATCCATTTGTAGAAAACTCTGGGTTATAACCCTACTAAATACATACTTCGTTTTTATTCACCGGTTATAAGGAACTTTGGATATAGAAAACCTATTTTGGTGTTTTTTTGGGTTCAACCATAAATGTGGCAAAACTGTTAGAATCATTTAGACAACGTCTTTTAGTAACATTTACCTTATCATTCATTTTTTTTCAATAGTTGCTTAAACAGGAACACACGGTATAGTACAAACTAATATTTTGTATAGCATGAAACGTATAAACACTTAAGCACAAATCTGTCAGTAATAACAAGTGAAAATGTGCAAACAAGTGAGTAACAGTTGGGTTATCGAAAATTATGATTAAAAAACCTACTTTGAAATATTATTATTAAAAAAAAAGTGGTGCGTGATGAAAAAATTATTATATTTTTCTCGAACTCAGGAACACCAAATCTGCTAAATACACCTAGTCTTATGTCATCCGCAAAACCTTCGCAGGCTAGTGTTATTAATTATTGAAATTTTTCAATAACCAAGATGCAATCTTGAAAATTTTTCAATGTTCACCGTAACAGACCCGAATAGCGAAACTGAATATTAGAAATAGCTGCGAAGAAGCATTTAAACAATTGGCGTCTTATTTACATAATGTTTATTATGTAATCACATGACTATGATTTCTACTATTTTTTTTACTATTTAGGGCCGCTTGTACCAAGCAGGTTTAGACTGACGTTCAACTGAACCAGGTTCAAAGTAAACAATTTCGAATAGGATCTTTTGAGAACATATGGCAATTAATGCATTCATAAACAAAATTTGATGCCAAGTAGGGAAGTTTTCAACCTTTCCAAATATCAAATTGTTTCAAGATTTATTTACGAAAATCTTTTGGCATTTAAACAATTTATACAGGATAATCTATATAAAACACATTTTACTATAGGATACTTAAGTTTTCTTATTAGTATTAAATATTTTATTTTATTATTTTTTCTTTAACTTGAAGGTTGTATTATTAGTTCTACTGATGATGTAATAAGCGAAATCGGTCTAGAAAAAAGAAAATAATTAATAATTATGATTTCATTTTAATAAATAAACAAGATATTCGAGATCCAGTTTTCTTAAAAATATTTCAAAAATTAGTGCAGGTAGATTTTTTTATATACAGGTCTCTGATAAGTCGACGTATTCCTTTGAGGACGTGTTTATAGAGCTCATTTGCAATTGATTTGACCATATTATGCATTATACAAAATGCAATAGTTAGTGAGATATTTTAATTTGTGTGTTTTCCTTAGAAATACGCTCCCTACTAACATTTATTTAACATTACTCAGAAAGTATAAAAGGTTTTCTTAATATTTATGACATCCTGGTTAGACTAAATAATAGCACGTACTACGCAACAAACATTAAGTTAAAAACTTTAATAAGTTTGAGATATAATAGCTGAAAAGACACTTCTCTAAAAGAAAATCCAATCTACTTGAACATTAATTCTGACTTATTTCCAAAATGTAGTAATACAATCAACTTGCAAATTATTCTAAAAACTTCTCTGATTTATTGCGTTTCATATGAGGGTATTAAGTTTTAGTAAAAACCTTAATACCCTCATACTTCCATCAAATAATAATTATTAACTGCGAGATAGAATATTCCTTATTTTCAGTTTAAGAGGATAACAGGTTCTGATAGGTATTAGTTTTCTATTAACTTCAGTTGAGAAATCCCTTAAAAAGTCCCATGACTTCACTAAATTGGAAATTAAAGAAAATTGTTCCAGTGTAATGTCAAAGTTTGAATTATTCGGTTTTTAACTGAAGCCGATTCCTCAGGGCCAAAGAGAATTAACTGGAAGGTGATTTTCTTGAACATTCATTCTGATTTATTTCCAAAGTTTTATAATGCAATCAGCTTGCAAATTATTTCAAAAACTTCTTTGATTTATTGCCTTTCCAGTGAGATACTAAGTTTTAGTAAAAGTATTTCACTTCCATTAATAACATAACAATACTAGACGAACGGATGGATTTCAATCTAGTCTTTATTACACATGAAATAGACTAATAAATAAAATTCCATAAATTTATAGTCCACATTTTTTACTTATGTTTGATTTTCGAAATGGTTCCCTCTGGCTCGTATGCAAAATCTTGTTCTTTTTCGTACTTTTGTTTCACTAACTCTGTCAGAAAAGGACAACAGGAAAAGCTAAACAACAGGAACAAGTACTTGACAATATCAACAAAAATTAATGACAGGAAAGGAGTTGCACATATTATTTAAACAGAATTCCGAAAATTACAATTAACGACTGCAGTGTTTGACATCGACAATTATTTTTAAATGTATCTTAGCGTTAATATATGTCTGAACAGACCAAATTCTACTTAATAATTGAATTTGAGGAATATTTGCGTCAGTTTTTGGTTGGAATTAAGTGTAATACAAATATCATTTAAAATAGCCATCCTTTGAAGGAAAAATCACCTTCCAGTGAATTATCTTTGGCCCTAAAGAATCGGCTTCGGTCGTAGAATGAAGAATTCAAATTTTATGCTTACACTGGAACAGTTTTCTTTAATTTCCAATTTTGTGAAGCCACGGGACTTTTTAAGGGATTTCTCAACTGAAGTTTATAGAAAACTAATAGTTAGCAGAAGCTGTGATCCTCTTAAATTGAAAACAATGAGTATTCTATCCCGCTCTTAACAATTATTATTTGATGGAAGTATGATGTATACAGATTTTTACTAAAACTTAATACCCTCATTCGAAAGGCAATAAATCAGAGAAGTTTTTAGAATAATTTGCAAGTTGATTGTAATACCAAATTTTGGAAATAAGTCAGAATGAATGTTCAAGTAGATTGGATTTTCTTTTAGAGAAGTGTCTTTTCAATCATTGTATTTCAAACTTATTAAAGTTTTTTTAACTTAATGTTTGTTGCGTAGTACGTACTATTATTTAGTCTAACCAGGAAAACAAAAATATTAAGAAAACCCTTTATAATTTCTGAGTAATGTTAAATAAATATTATTAGGGAGCGCATTTCTAAAGAAAACACAAAAATTAAAATATCTCATTAACTGTTGCGTTTTGTATAATGCATAATATGGGCAAATCAATTGAAAATGAGCTCTACTAACACGCCCTCAAAGGAATAAGTCGACTTACCACTTATCCTGTATTTGTATAGGCTTTGAAATAGCGTACCCTGTACTACGTGAGAATTACTACCCCCTTTAACTCCTTTATTTTTGATTTCAGGAAAATTGTTGAATACAAAACTTATAGGGACTAATTCAAAGTGTGTGCTCACAGAAAAACAATTGATGGTCGGATAAACGAGATATAAATTAAACTTAAGTTTTTTTTTAATGGAACACCCTATATATTATAACGATTTTCGATTATAAATTAAATTCTACTGAGACTACGTATATAATAAAGCCAATAATGTAGAAGGTGTCTATAAAATAATTCCTATTTACTTTATTTGTTTGTATGTTTTTTTTTTTATACTAAGAGACGTGAATCAAAACATGTTAAAATGATTTACACTTTGCGTAAAAAAAAATTGAAGATGCTTTGAATATGTTTTACGTTAAATTTTCAATCATTTTTTAAAATTCAATTTTTCCTAAATATTTTTCGTTTCTAGTTAAAAAGTTAATTTTTAGAAAACATGTAAATCGATTTAATATGTTAATGGTAAAATTTTATTTAATGTTATTGTATTTAATATCAAAACTTCGTTTATTTTTTTGGGTATCCGACGTTCAATTGTTTGTTGTGAGTATCTGTAGCAGTACTGAAATAAATTCTACAACTTCTTTTATCCCTTTTGCTTTCTAAAATAAAAAATAAAAAATTAAGCAGGAATTATTTTATACACATCTTCTACATTATTGATTTTATTATACATCTAGTCCCATTAGAATTTTATTTCAAATCGAAAAACGTAATAAAATACGGGATGTTCCATTTAAGAAAACTTAAGTTTAGTTTATATCTCTTTTATCCGACCATCAATTGTTTTTATGTGACCACACAGAAAAACTTTGAATTAGTCCCTTAAGTTAAACATTTTTTTCTGTAATCAAAAATAAAAGAGTTAAAGGGGGTAGGAATTCTCGCGTAGTCACCTTGTACAGGGTGTCCCAACGATGCGTATTTCTTCTGTGAGGCCTATAGGAAAGAAATTAGGAAAAAAATAGATAAAGAATTCTATAATAGATAATACGCGGCATATTGTAAAATTATTTTGAAGTATACAGAGTGATAAGAAAAATCGTGGTTCGTGGAAACTATTTTTTTTTAATGGAATACCCTGTATATTTTTAGATATTTGGATGCGCCGCAATGAACAGATTACAGCGGTATAAAGATATATTGATTTTATTGAATAACTTTCATAAAATAATTTTTTTTTCTTGAAGAATTTTGCAAAAATTCAGTAAGTTTGAATTTGAATTTCTGATTAATGAGATAACACAGACGAACGAAAATCTGACACGATATTTTTGGGACTTTGGCCTTTATGAAAATGTGAACAAAATTAAGATACCTTTTTGCATTATACCGAGCGATCGATACTTATGAAACATTTGGTATCTTATTTTTTTTTTTAAATAGAACGGCCTACTTTTTATTTCAGAAATAGATAGCACTTAAATGTAGCTTTCTGCTGATATAAGGTTATATACCTTTATTTTTAATAATTTCGTCACTAAAAATTTCCTTTCTACAAGTATTTCAATGGCCTGTTTTAAATTATTTTTGGTATTGGCGGAGGTATTCAAATTAGAGATATTTGAAAGTAGAATCAAATGATCGAAAAATGACTTCGAATGATTGAATTTAGGTAGGAAAGTAGCAATACTGGGTGTATAGTTTAAAACGCCGACCATTGAAATACTTATAAAAAGAAAATTTCTAGTGACGAAATTATTAAAAATAAAGGTATATAACCTTATATCAGCAGAAAGCTACATTTCAGTGCTATCCATTTCTGAAATAAAAAGTAGGTCGTTCCATTAAAAAACATGAGATACCGAATGTTTCGTAAGTATCGATCGCTCAGTATAATGCAAAATGATATCTTAATTTTGTTCTCATTTTCTTAAAGGCCAAAGCCCTAAAAATATCGTGTTAGATTTTCGTTCGTCTGTGTTATCTCATTAATCAGAAATTCAAATTCAAACTTACTGAATTTTTGCAAAATTCTTCAAGAAAAAAAAATTATTTTATGAAAGTTATTCAATAAAATCAATATATCTTTATACCGCTGTAATCTGTTCATTGCGGCGCATTCAAATATCTAAAAATATACAGGAGTTCCATTTAAAAAAAATAAGTTTCCACGAACCACCATTTTTCTGATCACTCTGTATACTTCAAAATAATTTTACAATATGCCGCGTATTGTCTAGTATAAAATTCTTTATACATTTTTTTCCTAATTTTTTTCCCATAAGCCTCACAGAAAAAATACGCATCGTTGGGCCACCCTGTACATACAGTTTACGAGACCGCCATAATATTCTCTTAGTTAGTTATAATCTTTCATATTAAAATCGACGAATTTCAATTTAAAAACAATAAAAAAATAATACTTCAGAAAATGTAATTTAAATAAGTTTTTTTACATTTCAAGAATAAGAACTATAAATTTTTTAGCGAAGAAATTGAAATTATACGAAAGTAATAAAGCAACAGTTACTTATATTTTAATTAATTTTTAATAAAAAAATTTATTATCATTTAATGCAGTCCTTCTGAGCAGTGTTGAGTGAAAACCTATTATATCTTCATTAAAAATATTCCCCGTGCGCGTAGATTATAACTACTGATTTGTTTGGCGAAATGAAAACAAAAAAGTAACAATTATAACTGACAGTCACACGATACAAGGAAATAATACAATAGATATACTGAAGATGAGCGTGGAGCATAACACAGAAACGTACATAGAGAGAAAAATAGAGTTCCGGGCCAATAGCTACTGCTAAGAAATTGGTGGTGGCTGGTAAAAATACAAAGTGTGTCGAAACCGTGTCTCCTAACGGTGGTTAAACCATGCTGGTGGTGGTGGACATGCGACTTTCCAAAAAACAAGAAGGCAACTGCTTAGTTACTCGGTTCGTTTGCGGGTGTGTATTTCTTTATTAAAAAAAAAAAAGAAAAACCAAACAATAAGAACAGCTCAAGTGGAACTACGATTTCTGTTTAACCTTGTAAGTTTCAGTTTGTTATTTTTTTAATGCATGCTGAGACAAAGTACGTAATAGTAAAAGCAAGAATACATACCAGTAGATGTTGTCAAATGCGACCACTTATTTGGGCGGAGGATTGCAAAGCTGTTGAGGGGAGGACCGAAGGACGGGGATATTTTTTTGGAGCGGGAATGTTATTAACATGCGTTTTTTGAAACAGGGAATACAGTAAAATTTACATACACATGAGAATTTTACTGTAGGTACTAAAAAGTGTGTATTATATTATATGCATTTCTTAAATGTTCTATTATATTATAAATATGTCTTGACTCTACAGGAATATTCACGGTGATTGGCCTATTAGAATATCGTATATTGGAAACTACCACTTAAAGGTCGCTGAAAATTTGTATATGGTAGTAATCGAGGACGATCGAATCAAATAATATAAAAAACAGTCATGACGTGCTCTGGTTGTACCGTCGATAGTCGATAGCAACTTTCCTGTTTTAAGTAGAACACCCCATATATTATTACGTTTTTGAATTTCCCATTCAATTCTCCATCTTTTCTGTTCACATACATCCTGGCTAAAATGTATTGTTTTAACGATATTAATTTTTTCTAAAAATTTTGGCAATTACAGTGGTCACAATAAATTGGAATGTTTCAAAAATTAAAAGTCAGAGAATCTGAAGTATTGTCTGTTTGATCACAAAGATGGAATAACACTTTTCTGAAAAGAATTAAACTGTACGCTTTACAAAGAGCTCATAGGGAATCCACAAGAGTTGACAGTTTACAACAATAAATAACTCGATTTTTTTAATGCAATCACTGACTTTTTCTGTGCCATCTGATGCAAAATATTACATTCTTTCGATTTTGTATAAACAATTTTGTCGCTATCTTTAATGGTTTTCAAGATTTTTATGCATAATTTATTTCTTGTTAAGTACTGACGTTATAAAGATTTGATTTTTGAATTTCTTGTCCATTCAATTGTTCATATGCATTTATTCTTTCCAGATTCTGTATAGTATTTACAGCAGTCTTAAAGTTCTTTATCTTTTTAATTTACTCCGTAAATAAAAATCTATTGGAGTTAGGTCGGGGTGTCTGTGAAGCTGGCGTATCATTTCATGGAATCTCATAAGTTCTAGTGAGTTCTGGCTTTATTTTTAATAGTTCTACAGTTCCTGATAGATAAAATCGATAGTTCTGCTCATTAAAGCGAAAAAAAGCCAAAGTGCAAACTGAGACGCCAGGTTCACGCAGCGTCTCACTTTGTCCTACGCAAAATTAACGGCCTATTCTTATAGGAAATTAAAAGATCTGTAGTTCTACATGAGATCTAGAAAGAGTTCTAGAGAAAAACATTGCTATTTCTTATTAGAAAACTTTAATAAGACAATATGATATTAATAGAGAGAAGAAATCTTGTGTACTATAAAAGGCACTTTCTAATAAAAAGTTTTTCAACACAATTTTAAAGCGTTTTTGTGGTAATATCTTAATACTAGCCGGCAGAAAATTATATATTCGCATCACTTGCGACTTTGCTCTTTTTTGAACTTTAGATGGTAAGGTAAGTATTTTATTGTTACTGAATAGATTCCTACATGAATCTCTACTCCGCAGATGAAAAATAGTCCATAAACAAGATTTTTGAAGCACGAAGAGTCTTAGAGCCTCTAAAGAATTGTCCCAGAAGATAATTCCGTATGTTAATCTGGAATATATGTATGCATAGTAAGCACTTAAACTCGCTTGTCGATTCACGGAAGACGATATCACTCTTAAGGCGTAATTAAATTTACTGATTTTCAATGCTACGCTATTAATATTTTCCTTCCATTTCAGATTCATGCATACATCTAAGCCAAGAAAAGTTGTTTTCTTAGATGGAGTTAGTGTTTCACTATTTATGTCTATATGTAAATCACTAGATTTATTAAATTGTAATAAATTGTTAAAATTTTGTAGTGTGCTTTTTATTTCACCTTCAATTCTAGATTTTTTTCGTTTTACGAGTGACGTGTCATCCGCAAACAGTGTTGTTGAGTGATTTGTTAAGTTTGGTAGTTCGTTTACATACAGAAGGAACAACAATGGCCCTGGTATGGAACCTTTTTCGACGAGTAACCATTCTGATGTATGCATTTTTCCGGTGCGGGAGTCTGCAGTTGTTATACATTGTTTCCTATTATTTATATATGAAGTCAGTAATTCCAATGCTGGTCCCCGAAAACCATAAAGATATAATTTATGAAGTAGAATTTTGTGATTAATGCTGTCAAACGCTTTAGATAAGTCCATAAATATACCCACTGTTTCTTCTCCTTCGTTAATTCTTTCAACTATTTCTTCAATACTTGAAAAATTGCCCTAGTAGTTGATCGCCCCTTGATATAACCATTTTGATTACCATGTAATACTTCGTTTTTATATAAGAAATCAAGTATTCTTTTCGCTATTATTTTTTCGTATATTTTTGCTAATGTAGATAATAAAGCAATAGGTCTGTAATCATTTATTAATGATTTATCTCTCTTTTTATATAGTAATTTAATACACGAAAGTTTTAATTTGTCTGGAAATATTCCCTGTTTAAATGTCATATTAACTAAAATTGCTAAAGGTTCGAAGATAGCTTTAGCACAAAATTTTAGGAGTACAGTTGAAATTTCATCAGGACCTGCTGCACCAGTATTTTTTAGAGATTGTATGATGCTAAGTATTTCCTGTGGATCTATATCGAAGAAAACAAAAGACTTTTGGGTGGATTTTATCAACGAAAAATTTATATCCTTTTGTATATTTTTATGAGGCATGTTATTTAAAAGTTGTTTATTAAGTAATGTCAAAATTTTTCTTGGATCACTTTCTCCGTATCAAAATAGTTGTTGTTTGCTTTACACGTGATTTCGCTTACTAATTTCCATGTAGCTTTAGTTTTATTCTGTGCCGATAAAATATAGTGGGAGTTGGAGTTCTTAGCATCATTCGTTTCATTCTGCAATTTCTTATTAAAGTTCTTATAATCTTCTTCATTTACAAGACCTATTCTTACTGCTTCATACATTTCTCGTTTTTGTTTAAATTTCTGTCTAAATTCATTTGTTGTCCATTTTCTATTTTTATTTAATATATCTATTTGTAACTTCTTCGGGCTTACTTCATTAACTAGTATTAAATAAACCGAAACTGTCAACTAAATGATAGTTCATTCATTTTCTAACGTCCTAAAACCCGATCAACGTTGCAGTTCAAAATTAATTTGCGGATTGTTTTGTGTCTCTTAAAACAAACAATTAGAACTAAAATACAATTACATCCAAGAAAGGGCGAAGTTGGGTATATTTGAATAAAATAATTTTTGTTGTACACAGTAAATAATTTTTAACTCGACCTGACACATAACAAAAATGAAATTTCAAAAACATTGTTGATTTATTAAAGTCTATTTTAATGTGATACAGGGTGTCTCAAAACCTCTGTCTTTAAATGAAACTGTAAGTTCCTCGTTACGTAAGAGATTAATTCTCCAAATCTGAAATTTTTTGCCCAAAAATGAAAAATGGACCTATCACAAGCGAGCGCAGTCCCTTTGTTTTGAAACCTCTGCTTGGTTTACCACTTGTTTCAGCAATTTATTCCGATAAAAGCAATAAACCGCAATAAAACTTTTTATTTACGTTTAGAAGACCTCGGTCAAGGTCTTATTGTATACGAATTTGAATCCGACTTGCGGACATCGGCATGTTTATTTGTATTTTTAACATGCGATAAGTAAGAACGCTTGTTTACGCACTTCTTTGTAATAGACAATAACAATTATGTTAAAAACGAGTACCTAATCTTCGTTAAATTTTTGCTGAAGTAATTAAACATTTTCATACGCTATTTTTGTAACTGCGTTGAAAATGCGTGAAATTATTTTTTAATTATCGCACTAACAGCTGCAGAATAAGTATTGTAAGAGTAGTAACTATTCCTATTGTAAAAACGGAAAGCAAGAATTGGAGTATGATACATGAAAAATTTTAATAAATTAGATTGCCTGTACACGCAATAATCTATTGGTTCAAAATAAGTGATTGAATAACTTCGCTAGTTCTCGATGTAACTATTTTATTAATGGTTTACATTCCAACACAAAACACATGTTTTTATAAGGATAATATTGAACCTGAATTTCTGCGTCGGCTTAAACCATAAAGACATAAAAGCTCTCGCCTAGTGCAGACGTTTATTTCGTCGTTTATTCGAAGTTTTAATAAAGAAACAAATTTATTTTTGCTGTACAAATACAATAAACTTTAGTAATCAATATTGTAAGTTGATTATTGGCAACTTACAAATTAATATGAAGTAAGAATTTCCTCTTTTTCGATCGTCTTTAGATTGAATTTTTTAAATTTAACTGTTAAAGTACGGATTAGCACAAAACTCATCGTCAATTAATGCAACACGCACAGATGTTTTAAACATTAATAACTTACCTAGTAACAAAATTTATCTGCTTTTATAATTTAACAAAAGAACACTATACTTGACCTGCCTTAAGTACAATATCTGTGCATTAGGTCATGGTCTGCGTTTTTATGATTTTTTTATGGCCCCGAACGTCGGAGAATAGTTGAAAACCAAGCTCCGCCGGAACATTTAAGCTGCATTCAGCGACCCTCAAACAATTTCTATGAAAAAGTAAAATGATTTTTATCTGCGTTATTATTGCTATCTGACCAATAGTTATATAAGAAATTTTGCTTCTTTTCTTGACCACTATTTGTAGTTTCAATTAAAGACATAGGGACAAGCTATGTTTCTGTTTTTAATTAACCTATTCCTAGTCGCTTTTGTATTACACGGAAATTTTGTCCCGTTTTTTCGTTTTCTAAATATGGTCACTCTATCTTACTGTCTACGTGCAACCCAAGCAGCAAGCAGTTGTATTTATCACGTAATTATTTGGTCAAAATTGGTCAAGGACGTCGAATGACCAGTTTGCAAAGTCACTTTTTCGTAAAAGTTTTGATTAAAATTTGACGTTTATAAATCACGTGAATAGAACGTTAGTTTAATGACATAAATTTGACACTAATTTTAAAAAAGTTCGTTTCGATAATAAATTTTATTATAGATTTGACAAGGTATTAAATTTTGTAGGAAAATATGAATTGTAAGCATGATTGAATTTATTAATTAATACCATTTTAAGACATAAGAAATTTACTAGACTTCTATTACGGGGTACGCGACGCATGCGCCGACAGTCGACGTAATCGTAGTGCCCGTGGTACTTAAGTTTGGTATGATTCGTTTTTAAGCGTTAATTGATGGATTAACTAATCAAAGTATATTCTACTTGTATGTGTACTTTCTTTAAGTATATTTTCACTGTTTTAGTTATTAGCGAACTGTGTAAAGAAGGTGAGTATTGGCAACTCATATCTTCATAACCTCTTATGTTAATATTTTATAGTATTTTTCTTTTTCGTTTTGTTAATTCACTTGTTTTATTTAATTATAGAATAGAATCAAACTGTTTAATAATGGCTTTTTTGTTATTTTTTTTTGGAATTTTAAAAAATATGTATAAGTTTTTTAAAAATATTATTTATTTGTTGATCGTATGTATAGATATTTGAATAAAACTTAAATTAAAATATGATTTAATTTTTTGGTTACTTATGCGTCATAGATAATACAATTGAAACTGATGTCACCAATTTTTACGTCTTTAATACGTCATTGACATTGGTCATTCGACGTAAGCGATGATCAATTTTTGACTAAGGCACTCGATCTCTGTCTAAGGACACAGGTACTGCCATCATATGGTTTTGACACTTGACAGTGGATATTTGACCTTGAACAAGCGGGTTGTCAAAATGACAAACTGAATATTGTATGTAAATCAGAACGCAAATATAATGCAAATAATTTTAATTTCTATTTTATTAACGACAAGAATAAGTTTACAATCAACAAAAAGCTTACGTGAGTATATTGGAAGCTTTCCAGGTAAAATATTAAATTTACTTAAATCCCGAAACTGTTTCAAGGCATAAATCTTTAAACAGTTGACCATATAAACAGAAGTTTCAGTAATTTAGCTGTTAACTTTGCAATTAAAAATTGTGGACTGATTGTAATTTTTCATCATGTTCTATGGATTCCTTTATCCGGTTCTGGATAATGAGACATGGAAAATAATTGGATTTAGAGAATTCTAAAAACATTTAGGATAAAAATGAGGTTTAAGACCCACTCCAAAAAACCGTAAGTAATACCTGACAAAAAAATACTTTTTAGGCAGAACTTTCCCATTTATTATGTCATACCGCTTCGTAGTCGCTTAACTTTACTGTAAATTTATACTTTGTCTCAATAAAATGGAAATTTTTTCGTCTTGATTTACATAAAATACTCCAGTTTGTCATTTTTGAAAACCCACTCGTTCAAGGTCAAATACCCACTGTCGCGTGTCAAAAACATATGACGGCAGTACCTGTGTCCTTAAACAGAGATCGAATGCCTTATTTTTGACGTGAAAAAGACGACACCTTGCTGCTTGGTAAACTACCACGAACTTCATCCGTTACAGAGTAGGTCCAGATTTTCGTCCATCAAGTGTATTTAGTTCATTAAATGTGACAAAACCTGAATAAAAGTTGTTGTAAAGTGGTTTCAAAGTCAATGTTTTGGTATCTGGTGTTAGTATTGATTATGCAATTAATGAAAACAACTTTAATTATCTGAGTAACGGATGAAAATCGAATTTTAACATATTATTATTAATATATTAACTCATTTTTCCGTTCCAATCATTTTGTACATGAAACTATTGTAATGTGTTCACTTTAGCCCGATTTTATTGTCCGGCCTCTATATGGCATTCATAAAAATAAAATGACTCATAGTCAGTTATTGTAATGTACTGTAATTGCCTACTTTAATATAGTGCTTCAATTTTAATATCAATGTTATTGTGGTTTTATCACACTATAAACAGGTACAACGACGCTCACCATAAACGACACCATTTGACAGTTTCGTAGCCCTTACGCTCAATGTTCTTAAGGGTGTGGTTCGCATGCAGGAGTATCATTTAAGTTGAGCGTCGTAGTACGTGGAAATGCTTTAATTAGATACAATAAATAATATAGATTGCAATGTTAATGTAGTTTGAGTGTACCGTATTCGTAAAATGCTAAAAGTAATCAAACTGGACTCCAATAATATAATACACACTTTGACAAAACGGAAAACATGGCCATAAACCGATCAGAAAAACACCAATTCAATGGAGGAAAACGAAAAGAACAAAAGTTACAAAGACATATGCAACACTGCAGCCAGAGCTGTTTGCTGGTATCAGAGTGTGAGGGACAGGGTATCGCAGCCTTTACTTACGAAGATCCCTCGGAGCTCGAGATCGAATTCAAGCTTGCCGCCCTCTGGCTGTTGTCTGCAGATCGCGAGGGGAATACAGGCACCACCTCCTGGGAACGCTGAATGCTAGGCGATACCCT
Source organism: Prosopocoilus inquinatus (assembly GCA_036172665.1). NCBI lineage: Eukaryota > Metazoa > Arthropoda > Insecta > Coleoptera > Lucanidae > Prosopocoilus > Prosopocoilus inquinatus. The sequence goes on from CM069874.1 coordinate 53,844,957, forward strand.
TTTCCTATTGTATCCGCTGTCTAAAGCGACAAAACACGTTCACATTTCAGAACTGAAAACTCATCTAAATCATGTTGTACAAATTTTTTAATCAAAAATAAATCTTCCTTCCTGGAAAATATCACACACACACACAAGATAGTCGGTCGCACAGTTGCAGAAATGGCGATAGCACGGTAAACAGCAAGCATAGCTTCTCTAAAGTACACTACAAAATGCTAAAAATGGACAAGCAAGAAACATGTCCTAAGACTTATACACTAGACTATATCTACAGTATGCACTCTACAAAACTATTTTTATAGAACTCGATAAGATTTAAGACTTACAAAATTTTCCAAATTAACAGAACGCAAACCATTTTTATGCCAGATATTTTTATGCGATAGAAAGAATTGAAATTAATACCGCTTTCGATTGGGGTGAACTGTAACTGTGTTTGGATATTCGGTTCCGTGCACTCTATTTACTCCTTTCGTATTTTTGTCTCACTTTCACTTCACTTAAAGGAAAAGAGAGACCAACAGTACAAAATTAGTGAACAGAGTGCACGGAACTGAATATCCAAACACAGCTTATGTGTACTGAGTATATCTCCATCTCGTTAAATAAAATGAGATGAAGATGCACTGCGTGCATCTCATTCGAACGCGTAAATTTCAGCAGATGAATTCGTGCTTAAACACACCCTAATTTAACTATTACAGAATACCAATTTCATGTTACTAAGCTTGCTGAAAAAAAAATATCTGATCATAAAAATCACGTAATACAAAATCTCGATATTTTTTGATATATTATTTTTTTAATTCCAACTTAAAAATTATTATCTCTCTATGTACTCTCTGCGTGCTCGCTCTGTAAAGGAAATGTATGATGGGGCTTTGGAGGGTGAAAGTTGGAGGAGTTCGAACCTGTCGCCATCTGCCGACAAATCCCCGTCACTCGACGCCGATGAGCCCTGTTTAGAAAGCCGGCCGACATCGCCTGGTATAACTTCCTCGGATCGATGGACGGTAAACGATGTTTTCCCTCTTTTCCCGAACCCCATCCGACGTTTTCGACCTAGACGCATCAATTATTTGAGGAAAGTGACGAGAAGGCAAGACAGGAAGAGCTGCAGCACATTAATGATCAACAAAGCACTCACTATTCTATGACAAGTAAATAAGTCTTCAGGCTAACTATGGTTACGTTCTACGTTTAGACAGTTCAGTATAGGAAAAGAAGTTTTCGTTTAGTTTCGGAAGGAGTCACGCAGAGCGCCTTACCTGTCGCAGATAACTGACTGGTTGAGTTACTTTTTTTGCTAAGTCCTACGAACTGGCCTTGTCTGTCCCGATCCCTTTCTCGATGGCTATCTTTCCTCGTCGGTTCTTTCGGAGGAACTTCCAAACCGTGAATTTGCCCAACTGCTGTATCACTTAAACTGCCATCTAAAAATAAAAAGATTTTGAGTTTTTGTCGCCAGTATGGTCGGGCGTGTGGGTTTACCTGTTTTTTCATCAGCTGGAGTTTCGTTATTGGACAAACTTCTTGTGAATTGTCCACGTTTAACACTCACTTCCCTGTGATGAAGGTGATAGATGTGTTCGTCGTCGATGGGCTCACCAGGATCTCTGAGGTCCTGGCTTCTTTCTCTGGGGGGTCCTCGAATTGAGGATTGCCGATGTCCGGTATAGCCGTACCGGTCACTACCTCCTCCGCTATATTCAGTACTGGCACAAGGGGAATTACTTTTAGCACTAGCGTCACTACAATTATCACTAGCATCATCAATATCGTCATCGAGTAGATGAACGTGATCAGCAAATGATACCTCCCGCGTTTGTTTTTTGCGTTTGTTATTAAGCTCGTAGCGATCTATCACAGTTTCAATGGAGCTTTCTTTTTCTAAACTACTGTTCCTACATGTAGCGCTTTGGTTGAAGTTTTTACAAAACTCGAATTCCGCGTACGTCACAACGCCGGCCCGTTCCTCATCGATTTGTTTATCAGTCTCATCCAGATTACTTTCCTGGTCACTCGCCAAAAAATAATCTAAATTCGCCTCGCGATTATTTATCATATCTGCCCGGACTTCATTTATTATCGTCTTCAACAGGCCGGGGCACCATTCGCCCCCGCCTGTTTTTTCCGCATTTTCTTTTTGGGTCAGAGAATCGTGCGCATTTTTAACCGGCGGCAACTCGAAACTGTTTTTATTAAGCGTTTTATTTTCGCAGTTATGCTCGAGCAAAATTTCGGGAGTAACATGATCGTCGCTTTCTTTCGTACTATCGCTATTTGATACTTCGCTGCTACCGTCTTCAGCCACGTGATTTTCAACGAACTCTTCCTTTATTTTATCGCCATCGCCTAACAAATTTTGCCTACAGTTAAAGCAGTGCGCATTCAAAATATAAATGCCGTCTAAGGAATTTTGGGAAGGGGTTAAAACAGCGATAGTTTTAGGCATGACCTCGTCGCTACCGCAAGTTTGCCCTAAAAGAGACGAGATACTTTTACTCAAATTAAGGCAATTAAGCGGGGGATTTCCGTTATTTGACCTGCGAAAGTTTGCGTTGTGGTTGACATTGCAACGGCATGATTGCATTGCAATTCTGTTTTTCTTACCTAACTATTCTTGTTCCTCTTGGTCGTTCCGATTGAGTAGAAAAAGCACTACTGGTGACAGAAGCGACTGATTCCATATCACTGTCAAAGTCCACAAGTCCTAAAGGATCCCGATCTCTGTCCGGAGAAAGGGACCTCCTAGTTCTAGAATGCGTCGCCAAATCACTATCACTTAATCCACTATATCTGCGATCCCAGCCAGATCCGGTCATCCTGTAAGTGGGCATGTGATGTCGTATCCTATATCTACCAGATCGTTCCTCGAGGTCTTGAGCTACACGTTCTTGCAGCGCTCTGGCTAAGGCATGCGGCACTTGGGGTAATTGTCTCTTTTTAGGGGATCCAGTCGGCGTAGCGGTAGCCGAGCGAGATTGAAAACGAGGCATGTTGTAAGAAGGCTGGTATTCTGCGACGCGCACATCAGGAGGTGACAAGGATCGATGATCAGTGGTGGAACGACGAGGTGATTTAGAACGCGAACGGGACATGTGAACACTTGGGGATTCACAGGGAGCTGCTGAATGCGACCTCTGATTTGCCATACCACTCTGAAAACCTTGCCTCATCAAAATCTAACTACAAACAAACTCTTTAAAACTTACCCTTCGAAAATTTTGTTGATTATACGACTGCATTTGCTCCTGATCTCTCCTCGACCTCCTCTCAGTATCTCTAGGCGGGCTAGTAGAACTACCTACACTGCTGACGCTAGCCCCATCTGCTCCGCGCCTCTCTCTTCCACCATCAATTTCACATTCAGAGGGCGTATCAGAATCCGAAAAGCGCGAACCTGTACTAGGCGGAGACAAGTGCTCGCTAGGAGTCAAAGCAACTTCTTCGTGAGGTCCTAGGGTACGCCACATAGGTTGCTCATCCAACGGCCACAATTCGATTATGGTCTCGCCCAAGAAATCGTTGGCACCGAATCGTACATAATCCCAGACGGTAATCTCCAATGCCCTAAGACGAAGGTCAGCCCTACGCAATCCAGAATAGATGAACGTCTGATTCCAAACTGGCTCCGTCGTCCCTGTAAGTTAAAACTTGAAAACTCGCAATTTTAGAAAAATCGTTGCCGGGGAATTTACCAGCTAATGTTCTCGTCCGCTTGGATTTCTCTGACCTATCAGGCAACAGAAACAGCTTACAGTAGGGATTCCTCGGCTGCTGATGTGGTGACCTTGGCGATAGCCCAGCCGCACAAACTATTGTCACCAAAAACTGCAAAGTGCTTGGTTCAAATCCTAGCCTAATCTGTATCCTTCCTCCCACGCTCGGAGCAAGTGAGGGCGCCGGCCTTGGTCTTTCCGGACTACCCGGAGAAGTCACCAGCACGTGAGGACGTTTATATCCCTCTTCTTCCGGCCACTGACCTTGACCTAAGATATGTAAGGGTAGACATACGATAGCAATAAACTAGGTCCAAAAGTTTTTGACGCAGCGAAACTGCAAAAACTTTTGGAAAGACGTTCGTTTTGGTATAAGAAAACACTAAAACACTCTAAAACCATTTAAGAAACACATCGAGTTGTTGCTCCCATTTAACAAACAAAGAGAAAGACTAAGCTACGTTAGGAGGTGATAGGGGACACAAACACGCATCCATACAAAGGGGGCTGACTCAAGCGTGAGAAAAAAAAAACGAACGTGTATTGACTGGTATGGTGTAAGAAGTGCTTTAGTGTTTATGAAACATGATGTGTACTTGTGCTCTTTAAATCTGACTGACTGACTGAAACTTTGTGCTTACCGCGTGTAGTTTGTGTTAGATTTAGATTTAATCATGGACCATACCTCTGTGTGCCACTGATTGCCTCCAAGTCGCTTGAGCCGCTTTTCTGCTACTCATGCTCCTCGACACGAAAAGTTCCACGTTCGCATCCTGCTTGGTTTCGGCGATTATGTCCGAGACTTCCTGGTAGTTTTTGCCCTGTAACGTTCTTCCGTTCCACTTAATCACTTCATCACCTTAAAATTAAGTTTTGTTAAAATTTTTTTAAACGTCTACCGAATTTCTTTATTTCGAAGTCATTAATGTATAGATACTATTCCTACGTCTGATGAAAGAGAAGCTCCAACTACGATCTTTGACAGAGAGAAAATATCAAAAACAATTTGCAAGAAACAGAGAGAGACATTTTTGGATAGAACAAAAATCAGTTTGGACGGAATTTCTAGAAGAACTTTATTTCAGATATGGGCCTTACAGTTTAGATGTAAATACTCCAAATCAATGCATGGAAATTGAGTTCACACCATAGGTATTCATCAAGCTTCAAACCTCTTTAAGGATGTAATGCAGTCGGCGCATTTTATTTATAAAATTTATTTTGATGAGACCAAAGACAGAATATCTTTTAGGCTAACTCCTATGGCCAGTTGCACCAAACACTTAAGGTCAGCTTAACTTTAAGCACCGCTTAGAATATGATTTACTGAATGTTTTGTAACCTCAAGTGTCAAATTATAAGCAGTACTTAAATTTAAGTTCGACTTAAGTGTTTGGTGTAACCGGCCACTAATCTCTTAATGCTAAAGACGATGTAAAAGTAGAGAACGTGAACAGCCTCATTAACTGAATGAATGTTCTTTAAAAATAAAATCTACCAGTCGTTTTATTAACTTAAGTGTATAATACTTAGGTTTATGGCTGGAACTCTGCGGAAAATCATTGAATATGTTTCTAACTACAAGGAAAAAAATATAGAGCTCACAGAACTGTCGTGTATTCGACAGCGTCTTAGTTATAACGTGTATAACTCACCTCTGTGAAGTTGGCACCTCATTTTTCAAAAAAAAAGTGATTTTTTTATTGGAGTTCTGATGCACCCCAAAGAGTTCTGGAGTTCTAAGTCAAAATTGAAAATAATTCTGGCGGATTAAACAAAAGAAAATAATAAATAAAATTTAAAAAAAAATGAAAATAATTTGAGGTTCCTTTAAGAGTAGTGTGGTACTTAAACTAACAATTATTTTTTATTTCCAAGTCTGTAAACACAAAAATAATATGTTTTTTCGTGTTTTGATCTTTTGTCAGAATATGAAGGATATAGTAATTTAAAAATTTCGAGATTCTGTTTAGTTCCGGAGAGCACCTCGATAGTTCTAAAGAAAGTCTTAATGGTGAAATTAATTAGTTCCAACAGTTAACATTTTATAGCCAACTTTCAAATCCCATTTTGTGAACTTAGCACCCCAAATTTTAAAAGTAATTTTTTTATGTTTTGTCCGTCAGAACTTTTTTTTAATTTTGACATAGAATTCCAGAACTCTTTGGGGTGCTATCAGAACTCCAATAAGAAATCACTTTCTTGAAAAACGAGGTGTCAACTTCACAGAGGTTTAACTTACCAATGAATTACTAAAACTCCAATTCAGGGTGATTTATTAGCCCACCGAATTGCTTTGCCACATGAAATTTACATTTATTTAAGGAAATAGAAGCCTTCAAAGTTTTGATTTTAATTATTTTAATGTTTCAAAAATCACCTAAATATTTACATACGTGAATTGCTCAAAATTCAAAATCGCGTAAATACATAATTGAGGAGCAGAATTAAAAGAAGGAGGGGTAAAGTGTCAAAAATCTAAATTCGAGAAATTAATAAATAATACTCCTGCGTTATAATAAAAAAAATAAACTATTATCATTAAGAAGTGCTAAATCCCATTTCCCGAAAGCTCGAATTTACGTTTCTAGAAATGGTGTATCAACCAGGGTTGGAAAGTTTAAAACAAACTGTTTAAAACATAGTGTTTAAAACATGTTTAAAACACCGAATTAAAAACATACCATCTGTTTTAAACAAAATGTTTTAAACATGTTTTTTTTGCTAATGTTTTAAATCCATTTTTTTTGTAATTTTAAGCTAAAAAAGAACACTTTTGATATAAGTGTTTTATTTTTACAACATAATACTGTGTAACCAGAAGCTAATTGTTTAGGGTCGATATTTCACTCACAGATTATCTTTAAACTTTAATTTATCCCCATATCAATGGTTTTAATAATTGTAGACAATGCGTGGCTAAGCTGATGACGTGATGACTACACTGTAGTTCTGATTTGAACTAAATTTGAATTGCATTATATTGATTATAATCAATTCATTAATTATTACTGATCACTATAATAATACTTATAATGTAAAATTTTAAAATACCTTTTCAATATTGAACCTTTTATTATTACATTAAATTTTGAAACATACTGGGTCCTCCGCTTCTCTGTTCATACTATGGGCTGCGGGATGAGTTATTATGTAGCAAACTTAATGCAATGTTAGGTCAAAAAATGATCGTAGGATGTCGCTGTTTAAACTATTTATAACGTTATCGTTTCATTTGTCTTCTTTGTATTTCTACCGTGTGTCCCAAGGCCATATATTCGCCCTTCTAGAATTTTAAGGTTTGTTTACAATTTGAAAACGATAAATTAAACAAAAATTTAATTTGAATTTTCAGACATATGCCTACTGGACTTTTGGTTTCACCGGAAGTAAAATCAACTTTGTTATTTTAAATGGAACCCCCTACATGTTTTTACATATTTGAAATTTTTGTTTTCCAGTATCGAAAGCCACGAGTCATGTATTTTAGTTTTAAAGCTATCAAGTAATTTAAAAAATACTTGTTTGGATTGTATGTGATTTTAGTTTTTATTGGGAACGTTTTTCTCAGTATGTTGGTACCAAATACTTTCTTTGAAAATCATTTAGAACACCGCAACAATGCTATCAGAGGACGGAGTTACAATAAACATTCACTCACCATTGATTAGGTATTTCATTCCCAATCAGGGTTGGAAAGTTTAAAACATGTTTAAAACACCGATTTAAAAACATACCATCTGTTTTAAACATGTTTTTTTTGCTAATGTTTTAAATTCATTGTTTGTAATTTTAAACTAAAAAAGAACACTTTTGATATAAGTGTTTTATTTTTACTACGTAATATTGTGTAACCAGAAGCTAATTGTTTAGGGTCGGTATTTCACTCACAGATTAACTTAAAACTTTAGTTTATTCCCATATCAATGGTTTTAATAATTGTAGACATTGCGTGGCTAAGCTGATGACGTGATGACTACACTGTAGCTCTGATTTGAACTAAATTTGAATTGCATTAGATTGATTATAATCAATTCATTAATTATTACTGATCACTAGAATAATATTTATATTGTAAAATTTTAAAATACCTTTTATTATCTCATTAAGTTTTGAAACATGCTGGGTCCTCCGCTTCCCTGTTATGGGCTACGGGATGAGTTATTATGTAGCAAACTTAATGCAATGTTAAGTTAAAAAGTGATCGTAGGATGTCGTTGTTTAAACTATTTATAACGTTATCGTTTCATTTGTCTTCATTGTATTTCTACCGTGTGTCCCAAGGCCATATATTCGCCCTTCTAGAATTTTAAGGTTTGTTTAAAATTTGAAAACGATAAATTAAACAAAATTTTTATTTAAATTTTCAGACATGTACTTACTAGACATTCGGTTTCGCCGGAAGTAATATCAATTTTGTTATTTTAAAAGGAACATCCTACATGTTTTTACATATTTGAAATTTTTGTTTTCCAGTATCGAAAGCCACGAGTCATGTATTTTAGTTTTAAAGCGATCAAGTAATTTAAAAAATACTTGTTTGGATTGTATTTGATTTTAGTTTTTATTGGGAATGTTTTTCTCAGAATGTTGATAATAAATACTTCATACTTTCTTTGAAAATCATTTAAAACACCGCGATCGTAGATCCTAAATAAAACAAGTTCTGCATTAAATGATTTAAATTATTATCAAAGTACATACATTATTTTTAAAAGGGTACATAATCTAACCTTACAAACTTTTCATCTTTCTTTTAATTAGAGATCGAATTTGAATAAATTCTTCTTTTTATACAAATATCAAATAATAATAATAATATGTATCTATTTATGTACGCTGTGAGGGCAATTTAAACATTTAAAAGTTGTTTTAAGCAGCTGTTTTTTTTTGTTTAAAACACGTTCAATTTAGGGTCAATTTTAAACATGTTTTAAACAAAAAAGAAAACTGTTTAAAATAAAAAAAAAAACAGAAGTTTTGTCCTTTAAAAAAAACAGTTTTTTTTTCCAACCCTGGTATCAATGCATGCATCACAACGACGAAATAAAGACTCGTTGATTTCTCATTTGAGTAGCAGCATTTTGATTAAAAAAAAATCGATAACATTATTTTTTTCTTCTTAAAATTGCATGAGCTTTCATATGACAAAGCTTGTCGGTGAGCTAATAAATCACTCTGCGTAATAAAGCTACTTTTCGCAAGCAAGTTTTTATTAGACAAGACCCACAGTTAAGGAACCTTTTAATGAAAGAATACAGGATGATTCAGAATAAGTGCCCGATCCGTTAGAAGCGTATTTTCTAAGGTCATTTGAGTACGAATTTGCAAGAAATAAATTTATCAGAGACATTCTAAAAATCAAATTAAATCAAATTTCCTGTACTATCTGTGGATAACGGGTCAGACACTTATTTTGAATCACCCTGTACACTTTGAGGATGCCTGAAGACCGTAAGGAAACCTGAGTTTTTCGTTTTGCACTTCTTTTTTCTGTTTTTAAAGGACACGTAGACTCATTCCTTATCTACATACAATAGACTCTAATTTTCCACAGCAAGGTGAGGTTGTTTCAAATTCGAAAATGAGGCAATAATACCCCGATATTAAAACACCTACGACATACAGGGTGGGCCAACAGTGTGTGGGTGGAAGATTGTGGCGTAGCTGCAGTACATTCTTGAATCTTTGTACACATTAACATACGTGTCTGTTAGATGCACAATCTAAAAATAATTTAAAAATATACAGAGAGTTCCGTAAGAATGTGACAACCCTAACATATACAGCATGTCCACGGATGGACTTGACAAGAGGAAAGACTTTTTTAATGTCAACTTTACGCAAAGAAAAAACATATTCTTTACAAAAACTTCTGCTTGTCAAGAAACTCCAGAAACAATGCTTAAAATTAAATTTTGAAGTACCGTTTGTCTAAAAAATCTAAATGTCTTAATTTTATGTTGCAGAAATCAAGGTAACGTATTTATTAAAAATGCTTCTCGAGAAACCGTTACATTGGTTAATTTTATAACAAATCTGGTGTTTTTAGAGACCAAACAACTGACATTTTTATCCATAACATTTAGCATGATTATTAGCAAGAATGTTGACTAAGGAAGCACACGTTTATTTAATAAAATGTTATGGAATTGGTAACATCTCCTCCAAAAAATATCCGATTGATTTTTTTCATGGAAAAATTTCCCGAAACAATGTCACGTAAACCATTCCATAATTACAGTACAACCTCTTCAAACCGAACTAATAATTGCACTGGTTGATTCGGATTTTCGAAATGTTCAGATTATCGAACCAATAACAGAAAATATAAATTTCATTGCAAACTGAACTCACAACCAATAAAGTTTTGACTTCCTAGGGCAGCGGTACCGTAACGTAGCGGCCGTCATATGACCGCGAATGACGTAATATAGCGTTAAGAAATGGCGTCACGTAACATTGAAAAAATGACGTACATTGACGTAAAGTAACAAAAAAGAAAACCCACGATCTGTATTTTTTTAACGTATTCCATACTAATCCAAGTTTGACACCATTAACGTATTTGGAAACTGAAGATTCGCCAAAAAAGGATTCCAAACGTCTAAAAAATACGTTTTCTTACGTGACGGTAACATTTCTAGCAAATCACATGTATTTAATATGTAAAGGGACATTTGGCTGCATATTTTTGGAATCCCGCGCAGTTGCTTACTTGGTGTACACCGAAATCTTTTTAATAAAGCAGTTCAAACTACAAAAAAATGCGTTCGTCTGGAGCTCTTCAAGCATGGACGCATCTCTCTCTCCCCCAAATTTCTAAATTAATTAAGTTCCTTTATTTTAAATAATTACAAGAGTTTTTTTCAAATTTTCTTATTTAAACATTTAATTTTTGTGACGTCATTCATCGGTCGCTACTTTATGCTACCGCTATCCTATATATAATATAATAATTTTAAATAAATTTCGTGGAAGGAAAAACCTCGAGTTACTGTAAAAAAAATTATAGTGACTCCAGACTTCTCTTTCGACGAATTTTATTCAAAATTTTAATTAGTCATTAACAGAGAAAAGAATTCAGGCCACTTAATGTTGAACGCTTTTATGCCGAATATACTATTTACTCCTGCTACCTTTCTACGGCTCCGATGCATCATATTGTTATTAAATGGGAGGGGAAGGAATGCAATGGAAGCTTCTCATTTGGCAAATTTTTATGGGCGGGGCCATTACAGTCCGAGTACTAAATTTTCGAGCTATTCGGGGAACAAGTGGCCCGAATTCTTTACCCTGGTCATTAATCACATGGGTAATCCTTTGATAATAACATTAAAGTTTTATTCTTTCTATAAGTTCAGATATTTGAATATTTTAGACACCCTTTAGTCCAAAAAACTTAATTCTATGTCTCACTTTGAAGTTGCTTAGACAGTAAAATTTCTTTAAAGAATACATTTTTTGCCTAAGATCTGTAATGAAAATATTACTTCGATTTCTGCATTATAAAATTAAGACATTTTGGATTTTTTAGGCAGACTGTAATTCAAAATTTTAATTTAAGCATTGTTTCTGAAATTTCTCGAGAAGCAGAGCTTTTTATAACGAATAACTTTTCTGCGTAAAGTTGATAATAAAAAAGTTCCTCTTGTCAAGTCGATCCTTGGACACACTGTATAGTGATCGCCAAAAAGTCGGCATCAAATGGGAAAAAAATCTTTATTTTCGATTTTTCAAAAAGAAACTTTTTACGGCAATAATTTCAGCTTGTCCGAAAACCTATAATTTAAAACTTTCGAACTTCGGAGTCACATGTTAGCTGAGATGGCAAAGCAGTAGGCATGTACCGATGTGTCCCGGGTTCTATTCCCGAATGTGACAAAATTATTTTGTCCTCCTGTAGTGTTCCTTTCCTTAATTATTAAAAAAAACTTTGTTGCAAATCGTTTTTGATTGCAGTGAAAACCTCGAGCAGCCTCTGTACAGCTGTTTCAGTCCTGTTTGGGGCTTCATCAGCAGAGATTTATTAGAAGCAAATCCGCTTCAGTTTGTCTATCCTACTGCAATGTCAGGTCAAAAAGCGATCGTAGGTGTCGCTGTTTTATCTGTTTATTAATTATTTAACTTATTTATACTACAATATCCTTTCCTTTAATTGTGAAATTTTTACATAACATTTTAGATGCAAGGTACTTTTTAGAACAAATATTTTCCACTGATACGTATTTGAGCGGCTTCTAGAAGCCCTAATCTAACTGTACAAACGCATTACTTTCACAAAATTCCTGTAAATGTTCTCTTATTTCCACCTTCTTAGTAAATTACATTTTACAGGTAAATTTTGTTGTTTACGTTAACCAAGTAAACGGTAAATTACTGGAACAGGCCTGTAAAATTTTACGGGCTTGTATAAAAGACTTGTAAAATTTTACAGGCTTATAGAAAGCAGATTGTCTGTTTACGTCATCATGATTACGTCTAGCTACAAATAACGCCTTCGACAAAAAAAAAGGTTTTCATAAAAAAATTAAAGTATATTAATTAAAAATCGCCATGTGAAGGTGAAAATAAAAGTTTGTAGGCGATAGATTTTGCAATTAATCTTTACTAGGCTCCTTGGATTATGGGGCTCGTTCCTGCGTCGCTTGCCTCACAAACTTCCAGCTCGCCCGTAAAGATTAATTTACAAAGCTTTGACACGTAAATGACTATTACTGGCGCTTAAATGAGGGGATTTTTCGTTATTAAATTCAAGCCGATTAAGTAGACAGACTAGCAGATGACTATGGAATGAGTTATTGACAAGTCAAGTAACATAATTTCTTTCATGATTTTGGGTCGAGTTCTTTTTCTGCTTCCTAGTTATTTTGACGTTAACTTAATTAGAGTTTAATTGCTTATGAATTATTAATCCAAAGAAGAGAAAATAGAAATTGTTTTGATTGTTAGTGAGAATTATAAAACACATAGGGAAGCGGCAACAATTTTTAACGAGCGACACCCCAACAAAATCATTTACCAATTAAATGTTACAGTGTATTGAAAAAATTTAAAAGCTCGGGTAGTGTCGGTATTAAATTTAATAATGTTTCTCATAATTCAGACGATCAGAAATTGTTAAGAGATGATTAATGAATAAAGTTATCCGATGTCTGCTAAATCTCGCACTTTTTAAAAATACATAATTGTGAAAAAAACATTTATTATTAGCCAATACAGAAAAAAAAATACTAAAAAGTTGTTTAGTATATGATTTTCTGTCTAATACAAAATTTTGAAAGAAAGTACTACGAAGTAGTTTAAGCAGTAAGCTGTAAAACTTAAGACATAAATATTTTTAGCGTCAAAAATTACATTTAATAAAAATTGTAAAATTATCTCACTAAGGGGCGCATTCTGTAACTTATTAACAGTGTTGTAAAGTATCTAGATACAATATCTAAATACTTTTTGAGTATCTCGATACATATCTCAGATACGACTAAAAAAATGTAACTGTATCTGCGTCTAGATATAATTACAGTGTATCTATTCATTTGAGATACTAAGATACATTTTAGACACATTTTGAACTTCCATAAAAACAGCAGACCTTGGCGGAAATGCAACCTCCGATTTTACAGTCTCTTTTTTTTTGATTTTCCCCTCTTGTTAATTATGTTTTCCAGTTTGTCAAATGACTGTTCTATTTAAAATGCGATTTAACAGTTCAGAAACTTGAAAATTATTTTAAAACTTGGGAAAGATAATTGACAAAAGGAGAAAATCAAAAGGAAAAGACTGTATTGTTGATTTTGTCAACTTTTCTTGATTATGGGAACGCTCTCTTAGCTACAACAAGGTTGCAACTAAGGATCCTAGATTCATTTGATATTTAACTTGTCTGATACGGAAGTAGAGGAGTCATTTCTATTGATAACTTTATATTTTACGTTGACTTGACTTGGTTTCATACAAAACTAGGTAATTACTTATCAGCTTATTGACCAACTTAATTACAAAGATAAATTTTCTATTTAAAAAGACATACTGCTGAAAAAATTGTGAAAATTATCGCAGATTTTAGTTTGTACATTATTCACATATTCATACGAAAACTTCGTCAATTTTCACAAAAAAAGTCGATTTGGATCGCAAATAGTACCGTACCTCCACTACTGCATAGGTTATTGAATTTTACACTTGCAAGTATCTTGATAAACTGCAGATACTTTTTTTGTATCTGTATCTGTATCTAGATATTTTCCGGAGAAAGTATCTGTATCTGCATCTAGATACTTATTTGTGAAAGTAAGTGCATCTGTATCTAGATACTATTAGAAATGTATCCTTAACAACACTGCTTATTAACGGGCTGTTAAAATTTAGAGGTCCTTTAAAATTTAAAATACTGTTCCATGATTGGTTGTTACCGTGGCAACAAAATTTAACACCTCTTTAAATTGAACGGTTTTGATACAGAATAAACCCCTAAATATATCGCTTTCCATAGAAATTGCATCACCTAGAAGAAACGGTATATTTCAATTAAACTTAGTGGATATATTAGTCTTGAATAAAGTATTAAATGATTACATTTGGAAAACGATACAATTAAAACAAAAGAAAGAAAACTAATAATGTGTAGAACCACCGCCATGTCTTAAGCATTCTTGAACTCGCTTGGGCATGAATCTAATTAAGTAACCAATTTCTTCTTGAGGCAAGGAACTCCAAGTCACTTGTACCTTATGCCGCAAAACTGCCAAATTTAGAGAAGGGTGAGGCAAATTGTTAATTCTTCTTCCCATCATATCCCATACATGTTCAATAGGAGAAAGATGAGAGGACTCCTTGGAGGCTACGAAAGGATGTCTATACCTGATTCCTCCAGGAAGTCCATTGCCCTATGCAACATGAAGCAGAGCATTATTCTGCTGGAAGAGGGTCTCTGGTATGCCTCTAACATAAGCGTGAGCAAGTTCTTAAAGTACAACCTGAATATTGCGTACCGCAGTCATAGTACCATGGATAAAGACTAAAGGAGACCTGCTCCCCGCACTGATACTACCCCACACCATTAATCCCACGGTGCGAGCTACATGATGTTCTATAGTGTGTTGTAAATTACTTCGCTCGCCTCGACGTTTTCTAACTCCTTGTCGTCCATCGGGGGTTTCCGAACAAAACCGAGACTGGTCACTAAAGATAACTGAGTCCCATTCATGATTCCAGTGACTTCGGTCCCGGCACCATTGGAGACGTTGTCTTCGGTGATCTCGAATCAAAGGTAGTGCCGATTGAGGTCGATACGAACGTAATCCAAATGACCTGAATTGCCCACGTAGAGATCGGCCTTCCCACTACATCAAACCAGATATCGGCAATCGATCTGGTTGAAGAGAAACGGACCCGACGAGAAAGCAGACGATATTGTCGCTCCGTAGTCTTTCTGAGCTCCAGACATCGGCAACGCTTACGACGGCCTTTCTCTGCCCAAGCACGATTGCATCTGATGACCGTGGGAATATTGCGATCGGTCCTTCTTGCAATTTCCCTAAAGAGAATTCCAACTTCACGTAACCCCACAATTCTACCTCTTTCAAATTCAGTTAGTTGATGGAAATGTGGACGTCTTCTTACTCGAGGCATTCCTTAAAAATAACCACCAATTTCGTTGAATTATTTCCATTACTTCTGGCTGATGCAATTTTTATGGAAAGCAATATATAACACTAATAAGTTCTTATTTCATGTAAGTAATAGATGTTTTTCCGTAATTTTAAGAAACAACATCGAAATAAATTAATAAAGCATCAAAATAGTAAAAAAATAAATTTATTTTCAACCGTCTCTCCTTGGGTCTAGGACAATTCGCCGTCGCCGATTTACCATTGTCAATTTCCCTTCGCCGTTTCGCCGTAGGTACAATTCGTCGTCGGCAAACTCGCCGTCGGTATATTTGCCGTGAACGATTTTTACAAGTTTTAAATGCAGGTACATATCCAAATAATACGATTATTATTAATAAAAAAAAGCTAATGGAAAATAAAATAATTTGTCATTAAATAAATATTACATAGATAAAGAAACAGATAAAAATTTTTACGTTTCCAGGAAGTATTTTCTTATTCCGCGGGGTGTTTGCGCAAAATCCCTGCATTTTTTTAAATATTTTCAGATTCTGCTCAAAATTATATTCATTTTCACATAAATCAAAATCACTACACATCAAAAGTCGTTTGTTTTCGAGATATTGAATTGTTTGGTTTGGTTTGATTAAAGTTTGCAGATTTATTGTTAGTTTTATCTTCTGTTTGAAAGGAAGGCGATTAAAAAAAAGAAAGAAGTAGAGGAACAATTTCAACAATCCTAAAAGTATACAGGGTTACAACTAATTAAATGGCCACTGTGGGGATCTCTCGTAAAATATAAGAGATACAAAGATGGTTAAATTATAGAAGAGTTGCGCTATCTTGAGGTCTAAAAAAATATGCAAAAAAACTGAGAATTCTCTTTTTCGAAAATCTCGAATATCTTCTTTAATTCGTAGATACGACTGTCGACTGTTTCTTTTCTTATGAATGCTACCACAGATATTCATAAAACGTGGTGCAGAAATAATTTTTGAATACGACGACGATATTGGTTCGTGAAAGCTCGTCATTTAAAATGAAAATTAAAAAATTGGGGCTTCCATTAAAATTATAATTATGATTATGTGCTAATGGCACCAATTTGTCTTACGATGGTCGTGCTATAATTAAGCATTTACTTTGGTGTGGAACAGAAACATAATAGTGCAGTCCGTTTTCATTTACTTGAAACGTACTGAAATTATAGTTATTTTCATTCAACTCGTAGGTATAACTTGGATACCTAAAATAGTCAGAAAGTGTTTCAAAGCTCATCAAGCTAAATACGACGACGAATTGGGTGGACGATAAATTGGGTCCACAGCGAATTGGTTCTATGACGAATTGGCGACGGTGAATCGGTGAAGGCGAATTGGCGGCGGTGAATCGCCCCTTCCCCCTCTCCTTCCCTTTGAATACACAATATTGTTAGTTTGTACATTTCTCTTGACTTGAAACATGCCTTAACATAACAGGCGGCACTTGAGCAACACATTCTTTGATCATATTTTCGATGCTATCAATGTCTGCGTTTGTAGACCGCATTTTTGAAGTATCCCCACAAGAAAAAATCGCACGGAGTTAAGTCCGGGGAGCGTGGAGGCCAAAAACCTTCCAATCTATGGAGAAATAGTTTATCAAATTAATAATTAATATAAAATTACGGACTGCAACTGTATTGTGTGCTAGAGCACCATCTTGCTGGAAATACATGTTCCCGCTTGGATCTAATCGTATATTTTCTATTAAATCAAATGTCATTCTGGAAGAAATTAAGGTATCTCGCAGAATTAAGATTTTCCCGGAAAAAAATGGTCCAATTGGTTGATAGAGTATTGGTGGCAGCTCTACTCCTGCTTTTACATGGTAAACATTGTAACTCCAACTTTCTTAACTCCACAAACGGATGGGCACGAGGGAACACCGAAAAAGTGTTCCCTGGCATCCAAAAAGTGTTAGAATTAACTAGATTTTTATCGGTATATAATATTGTTACAGTCATGACGCGCAAGTGGATCTATTTTTAGTACTAGTCACGCCATCTTGCGTCACAGAACGTTATCGAAGCTTCTCCTTGGTTTCAGCAAGTTCGAGAAGACAGAGATCTATTATAAAAGTCCGCACAAGCGCGCCAGTTAGTTCAGTGAGAAGTCAGCAAGCGAAGGGTTCATACCTCGAAATAAATAGAAAGTAGATTTTGTAGAAGATGTGATAGACAAGTGTTGCGACAGTTTTGTAATTAAACTGTTCTGAAAATTAACGACTGTAATTCGTGAACCCCCAAATTCGTAGCGATATTTATAAATTTTAGTTAAAAAAAAGATAGTATACCGGCTGTTTCAAATTGAGTGTGCACTGAAGGGATCTCCTAAACCGTAAGAGATACAAATTCGGTTAAAGAAAAGTTGCACGAATCAATGCCTAATTCGTATCCATTGAGAGAATGATTTTTTCTTATTTTTTCTTGAGATATCACTTTTTGATTCTGCTTCGAATAGGAGTAACAGAATTGAAGTCAAACGTTTCGTCTTTCCGCGACCATCATCGGTTTCGGTTTTTTAAATACATCTTATGTCTTTTTATTGTTCTGTTCGATAGAATTTTTTCTCCTGATTGTAACGGTACATCACCCTTAATAGTTGATATTAAACTAAAGCTTAAATAATACAGATTTTTATATGAAAATTTTATTTAATACATAATTTCAAATTTTTAGTTCATTTTCTTAGCTATAGTGTAAATTATAATTTAAAACTATTGAAAGTTTTTCTGTGTCGTTATTTTAATAATGTACTGCACTTACGAAAATGGATTTTTACCGACAAATATCTAGTGGTTCTAATCTAGTAAGTCTAGAATTGTTAGCTTTTATCAACTGTCATATTTGAAAAATTTGACGTTTTTCGCCTATAATTCTGTTGACCGTTCTATCCAAGTGAACTAGTTTTGTTTGTACTGCATTTGAGAAAAAGTAATTTTGTGTAAACATGGAAATCTCGCGTGAAAATTTTCGTGCCATGATTTTTACGATTTCAAATGTGGTCTAACGCCGAAACAATGCCTCGATCGGCTTCATTTGGCTTTTGGAGATGAAGCACCATCAAAGAGCAGTGTTTATAATTGGTTTGCCGAATTCCAGCGTGGACGTACCTCTCTCAGTACGAATTTCGTGAAAGTCGTCCATCAACATCTGTTGTTGCCACTAATGTAGATGCTGTGCGTGAAATGCTTGAGCGAGATCGACATGTGACATACCGTGAGATTCAAGCATCCTTACACATTGACATGAAAGCAATACACCAGATTTTGCATGAGCATTTGAACGTACGAAAGCTTTGCAGTCGTTGGATCCCACACAATTTAACAGAAGCGCAAAAGCAGGGTCGTGTCAAATGGTGCGAAGAAATGCTCAAGAAATTCAATGGAGGTCGTTCAAATTTAGTTTATAACATCGTTACTGGTGACGAAACGTGGATCTATTCGTACGACCCAGAAAGTAAACAACAATCTACCGTTTGGGTATTTCAAAATGAACCAAAATCAACAAAAGTTGTCCGTTCACGCAGTGCTGTGAAGCAAATGATTTCTTTGGTTTAACTGGACATGTAGCAACCGTGGCTTTAGAGGATCGGAAAACCGTGAATGTTGATTGGTATACTACAATTTGTTTGCCGGAAGTCATCGATCAAATAAGAAGAAACAATCGAAATCGACGAATTATTCTCCATCATGACAACGCCAGCTCTCACTCAGCTCATCAAACAATCTATTTTTTGTCCAACAAAAATGTTGAATTAATGACTCATTGTCCATATTCACCTGATTTATCACCTAATGATTTCTTTTTGTTCCCAAATATCAAAAATAAAATGCGTGGTGAGCGATTTTCGTCGGCTGAAGCAGCGGTTGAAACATTCCGGACACTGGTTTCTGAGGTACCATCTTTAGAGTGGAAAACGTACGAGCGTATGCAAAAGTGTATTGACGTCAAAGGCGAATACTTCGAAAAACAATGATACCGTTTACCATATTTCATATGCGTTTTTTCATACCGTTTCCAGAAACTTTTCCAGCAGCCCACGTATAACTTGATAGATTAGTATCTCAGCTTTGGCATAAGAATGAAGAAGCGTAGTTTTTAATTTTGACTCGCACTGTTGGGTTAAAAGAAAAAGTGAATACTAATTATACTAAAAATATAAGATATTACTGACTAGTGCCTTCCACAAAGACATTGGCAGCTAAAAACGAATATTTTTATGATAAATTTGAAAGATACTTTCTATAACAACGTAATTTTTTTTAAGTTATTTAGCATTCAGTGGCTCTCAACACTTTTTATCTTTAATTTTTTTTAAATATGGTCCAAAAATTTGAAATTATATATTAAATAAAATTTTCATATAAAATCTGAATTATTTAAGCTTCAAATTAATATTAACTATTAAGTGTGATGTATAATTACAATCGGAAGAAAAAATGCTATCGAATAGAACAATAAAAAGACTAAGTTGTATTTAAAAAATCGAAACTGATGATGGCCGTGGAAAGACGAAACGTTTGACTTCAATTCTGTTACTCCTATTCGAAGCAGAATCAAAAAGTGCTTGTAGAAAGTTAAATCAGAATTTCAAAATTATGTATAATAAAAGAGATACAGAGAGAGAAAGAAAATCGATTTTTTTACATATTTATTAATATCTCAAGAAGAAATAATAATAAAATCGTTCTGTTAATGAATACGAGTTAGACATTAATTCGTGCAACTTTTCTTCCTTTTAACCATATTTGTATCTCCTACGGTTTAGGAGATCCCTTCAGTGCACACTCAATTGGAAACAGCCGGTATACTATCTTTCTTTTAACTAAAATTTATAAATATCGCTACGAATTTATAAATTTTAGTCAAACAGCTGGTAGTTGTTACATGGATTATAATTTCGGAAAATTATGAAAAAGTAACTTATCAAGCTTTACGTGAATGCTGTTCATTTGCTAAGACATTTTCTTCATAAAATTGGACATTTTTTTCATAAAATTGGACATTTTCGCACTACTTTGGGACCCTGAACAATGGAAAATAGTTTTAGATTGTGCAGAATAACGAGCTTACACAATTTTTGTTTTGTGTGTAAAATGCCACTTTCGTACTTCCTAGGAACGCGGGAACACTCTGTATATTTACGGAAAGTAATGTAGTATTGTAGTATTTTTATTCTTGATTAAAATCGTAACTTACCTATGAAAGCAACAAAAAACTCAACAACTAAACACTGATACAGAAGGACAATTTTGCAAGAACATAAAAAAGTTACTAAGGTCTTGTAGATAACCTTGTTTAAACAACAATTAATTGCAGTCTAAGCATAAGAATATTTTTCTGTCGAATTATTTTGTTAGACCGCCACATTCTTCGTGTAAGTTCCAAACACACAGAGCAGGAGGACACTCAAGATGAGCATATTGCCCAAAGTTCACTTTTTACACAAAAGTTATTAATTTACGAAATAATGTCAATACATTTACCTTTCGCTTGTGTAAATAAAATATTTACAATTAAGAATACCCAATAGGCAAAATAATTATGTATATCTTACAGGTGCTCTACTCTAGTTTAACTTACAATAACCTGGAAACTTCAAAGTGAGCCTGTTTTAGCACGCACGCACGCACGCACTGCACTGATAATAATGGCATTTTGATATTTTTGTAAATTTAAATAAAAGACTTCAATTAAAAAGATTAACACGGGCATTTTTTTTTTCATCTACTTACAATTATTTTGATTCATTACCAGGGAACGGAATTATATATTTTGTTCAATTAAATACAAACGAGGCGGCAAACGCTACAGAGACAAATACAAACACTCTCCTTGCCGTCTCGTTCGAAATAAACCAAACAAAATATATAATTCCGTCCTGTATTCACCACTTTGTCCTTTTAGCATCTACGTTCTACACGACAGCTACAGTAGATATGAGTCAAACAATAATAATTCCGTTATTACGTAATAAGAATGTATTCTGGTGACTACTAATAGTAATTAAGAAATAGGTTCCTTACAAACCTGGTCTTAATTGTCCTTCGATATCCGCAATGCTTCCCTTCTTAACTTTCTCAATAATCGCACCTTTTTGTCCATTCTCAAGCAACCTCCCACCGACCACCTTAAGTCCCAAAATCGCAGCGCTAGAACCACTCGCCTCCCTGGTACCTCTTCTCAAAATCATGTGTCCCAACATGCGAGTCCCATCGGCCGAGACTTGCCATGACAGCGGATGCTATTTGAAAACGTACTCATTACAAACACGTAAACGAGCGAGCGGAATTCTAAGATCGCGTTACATCCGAACATCAAAAGTTTTTTAATTAATCTGAAACTCGTCTCAGCTGTTGTGTAAGGGACGTTTTTCCGCCGTTAATTTATTGAAATATCGCAGCCGCACCAGCTAATCTGCAGTAATAAATTTTTGAGGGGCAGTGCAACCCTTCGAACGATATTGTTTAAATGCCAAGGAGACCTGGGGTAGTTGGGTGTTTTCCAAGTAAGTCCGTTATGCATTGTACGTACGTACAGTACAGCAGTAAGAGGGAGGGTAACGCAAAAAGTAACTTCGGATTTCCTCTCGTTTGATTTACGTCCAACTTTGCCAAAACTAAATTTACAGTTGTAAGAATTTAAGTCAGTAAATAAGTAAAAGAAATATTTGGCAAAACGTTTCAAACACTATTTTTTTTTTTCTTTGTATAACTGGAGATGTTTTTGGTAATGGAGAGCAAATAATTTTATCAGGGATTGCAACGATCGAATTCAATTTAGTTAGTTAATTTTTATTAAGCATTTTTATTATGTCGATAGAAGACTTATTTTATTTTGATTTTGTGAAAAAATTCAACGAAGGAGAAGTCTTAAGTCACTATAAAATTTTGTAGGTTAAGGCAAGGCTTCTCCTTCGTTGGATTTTTTGACAAAAAAATTATCTAATCACCAATCTCGTAGATAAATCCTTTGACTTCTATTTTGGTCCACGGCGATTTCGTTGCCCTGTACATTGTAGATGTATGATTAGCGCTCCCCCAACAACATCGCAAGCAAACATGCCGAAGATGCCTTGCTGTTCATTCTCGATGATTAGGTCGCGTTCGATACCACGATTTCACCTCGATGTAAAACAAATATACAGTTTTAAATACGATCGTACATATCGAAGATGAATAGCAGCGCACATCTTCAACGTGCATTTAAAACTATACGTTTGTTTTACATCGAGGTGATGTCACGGTATCGAGCGCGACCTAAACATCTAGGACGGACAGCGAGACATATTCGGCATTTTTCGAAGCCTAAAATGAAAGTCTTCAAACGATATACTGGGTATCTTATAACGTAAAAAAAGATCAAAGTAAAGCTTGTTATCATAAGAAAGTTACAACAGTTTATTTATAAGATACAATCTAATTTTACGATGAAAGTGTAATGTTTTGTTAAATAATAATTAATAATAGATTAAATAAATAATAAATTAAATTATTCATTTTACAATCAAATCCTATTTATTATAAAAATCTGATTTATTAAACTTTTAGTTTCTTAATTTCTTCTTTAATTTACACCAGTATCTTCTTAATTAATAAAACTGATTTCACAAACTGCATCTTTATTATTAAGTAACTCTAAATTGATCAAAGCCGCCATTCACAAAACCAGCACTTATTATAACTGTATTGTGTTTTATTTGTTTTGTAAGTAAAGGCAACTTGTATTTAGCCTCGCTTATTTAATTCAAAATAAAAATATGAAATCTTATAATACTTCTTATAGTTTTTAGCAGTTATGATGAGTTTATCTAGAGTTTAACTCTAGATAAAGTTATGTATCGTTTCAGAAACCGGCCTTGAGTCTGACTAATGACCTATATGATGATCCTATAGAAAACAAAACAAAACAAAACTAGTTTTTGAAAGTAAATGCAGGTAGAACACTATAATTCTCAGGTGACGACATGCCGACTTTTAAACTTTACTCGAAATATTACTCAAAAACGATTCGGTTTATCAAAGTGCAACAAGATAATCTTTTTTCTGCCAAATAATCTAAAAAATATTTTCTTCACAATTTTTTGTAAAATATATACAGGGTGTCCCAGCAGTGCGTTCTCGGGCTATACCGGGTGTCCCGCGCCATGTGCTCACCTTTCTAGAATCTTTATTTATTAATCGATTAACCTGAATTTTGGAGACGATAAACTAAGCAAAAAATGGAATTTTTCGACATACCGATAGTCGTCATTGGACTTCCGGTTTCGCCGGAAGTGATATCAACTTTCTTATTTTAAATGGAATACCCTATATATTTTTACATATTTGAAATCTACGGATCATTACGAGTCCGAATACGTATCAATTGTTAATTTTGGTTTCCATGACAACGAGAAAAAGAAACTTTTTTATTTTTCAATCTAGAAAGCTATGAGTCGCATTTTTTCGATCTAATGCGATCAAGTGTTTCGTAAAAATTACTCTTTTGATGGTATTTTGATTTTTAACATTTTTACAGTATTTAAAATTTTCATTAGCTCTTAACTCATTTTTTCGATAGAACCTCATGTGTTTCTTAGCTTAGTTCAACTGAACATTTTTTTCTGAGTACACTGATACCAAATACGTCATATTTTCTTTGAAAGTCATTTGAAATAAAGGGAGTGTAAAATTTCAATAAGACATGCTCTATTTTAAATTATTTTCAAAGAAAATATGACGTATTTGGTATCAGCGTATTCAGAAAAACATGTTTAGTTGAACTAAGCTAAGAAACATATGAGGTTCTATCGAAAAAATGAGTTAAGAGCTAATGAAAATTTCAAATACTGCAAAAATGTTAAAAATAAAAATACCATCAAAGGAGTGATTTTTTCGAAACACTTGATCGCATTAGATCGAAAAAATGCGATTCATAGCTTTCTAGATTGAAAAATAAAAAAGTTTTTTTTTTCGTTGTCATGGAAACCAAAATTAACAATTGGTACGTATTCGGACTCGTAATGATCCGTAGATTTTAAATATGTAAAAATATATAGGGTGTTCCATTCAAAATAAGAAAGTTGATATCACTTCCGGCAAAACCGGAAGTCCTACGACAACTATCAGTATGTCGGAAAATTCCATTTTTTGTTTAGTTTATTGTCTTCAAAATTCAGGTTAAACTATTAATAAATAAAGATTCTAGAAGGATGAGCACATGGCGCGGGACACCCGGTATATCGGTAACTACTGCAGATATAAAAAAAGTTTCAAGACATTTTTATTTTAAAATTTAATGGTCTACGACATAAAATTATTTTCACTTATGCAGGGTGAATCAAAACAGTGGTACTGAATACAACTTTTTTATTTCAAATGGCACTCCCTATATATGATATCAAATTTGAACTGCCCATAAAATTCTACCCATTTTTCATGTGCCATAATCTGTGTCTAATTCTAACCGTTCTGAAGATATTTAACATTTTATCTAAAAACTGTCGCTTGCAGCAATTATTTTATTTATTCATATTTTATTTATTTTTAACCTTAGAGAAAAGATTTTAGACACAGATGTAGTCGGTACTTTAGCTTATTCTAAGCCATTGTTAAATGTATTTTTATAGTTACAGGGTGATCGTGGTACTAAGCAAAATATTGGAAATTAAAAAATGACATAAGTCAAATTTCTTAAATAGCATGCCCTATCTTTTTATATCCTAAATTGTTCGTCTAATACGGTACTTTCGTTTTTGACGTATATGTTCCATACCTATCTGCAATATTTTTCGACAGCCTTATATCCATTTCAGTTATTTCTTTTACAACGTATAATTGTATAAGGTGGCTGAGGAAACCAGGTAAACTAATTATTAATGTCATCTGGTTCGTTTGTTTTCCATGGCCACCTTACACATTTACTCGTTTTAAAACAAATAATTCATACAGGTCTAGGGTTCTAAAAAAGTATAGCAGATAGGTATAAGACATGCATCACAAAAATGAAAGTATTGTATTAGACGAAAAATTTAGGATATAAAAATATAGGGCATGCTATTTAAGAAAATTGACTTACGTCATTTTGAAATTTCCGATATTTTGGTTAGTACCATGACCACCCTGTAACGATAAAAATACTTTTAATAGTGGCTTAGAATAAGTTAAAGTATCAACTACATCTGTACCGAAAATCTTTCTTTAAAATTAAAAATAAACAAAATATGAATAAATAAAATAATGGCTGCAATCGACAGTTTTTAGATAAAATGTTAGATATCTTCAGAACGGTTAGAATTAGACACAGATTATGGTACATAAAAAATATGTAGAATTTTATGTGCAATCCAAATTTGACATCATATATAAGGTGTGCCATTTGAAATAAAGAAGTTGCATTCAGTACCGCTGTTTTAATTCACCCTGTACAGGTGAAAATAATTTTATGTTGTAGACCTCTAAAATGTCCTGAAACTTTTTTTGTATCTGCACTAGTTATCGAGATATAGCCCGAGAACGCACTGTTGGGACAGCCTGTATACAAAACAAAAAGTTAGAAATAAAATACTGAATGTTACCTCCTCAAAACTAGCCCTTAAAAAGGAGGGAAGATCTGACAAAAACAGGGTGTCCCAGAGCTCCGTAAAAGTTCCATAACTTTTTTGCTATTCCAGGTATCAACTCAATTTTCTTTTTGTATAATAGAAGCGCTTCGATTGCACATTTTAAAATTATTTTCGTTTGTATACAGGGTGTCCAAGTATTATAAAAATATTAAAGTTACGTTTTTTTTTTTAAATTTAAACACCCCATTTTGACTTCATTTTTGAATTCAATACTAAATTCTGCATTAAATTTATTTGAGTAAATTTTTCCGTATCAATCGTACTTCTTGATGTGAGGTAATTTTTTCTTGAAAATTCCCGGATGCAAGGTTCCGTTCAAAAATTCGTAACTTCTAAACCACTCAAGATAACGCAACCGATTTTTTTTTCAGTCAATGCCAAGGCTGTGGCCAATCATTCGAGGTCAAGCCAAGTCGTGAAGGGATGTTCCAAGGCTTGATATGATTTTTTGAATATGAATAAATATAAATAACAAAACCTCAATTTTTTCAAATAAAACACCCTTTATATTTTCACAACATTCCATAGCGTTTTTGACAAGCTTCTCAATGATATACAGTTTGTATGGTCCAGTTCTGATATTCGAAAAGTTATTGAGAAAATAGTAATTTCTAGAAGTAAATATTTAATAAACAACTGATAGTTTCTAGTAGTTTGGTACCAAAATGAAAAGCGATTAAAATTTACAACCAACGTCGCACCAGTTACGGATATACTGTGTCAGAAAGTACGAATTTCATTGGTTTAATATACAGCGTGGAAACTAAGTAGCGGATAAAATCCATAACTCCGTTAATATTGGTAATAAAGCAAAAATCTAAAAGGGGTATAGCGATTCAAATTACAGCGCATAAGAAGAAGTATATTTTGAGATATCTTCGTGAATTTTTTTTAAGTTATGACGTCATCAAGATTTTTTTAAATGACAACCTATATTTTTTATTTTTGATTTCGGTGGGTTTTTTTAACCTACTTTCAACAATATAAAATTTTGAATCGATTACATAACAAAAAATTCAAGAAAAACGGCCATAAAAGTTTAATTGTAAAGTTGAAGAAATTAACAGAATATCTAGTTAGCTAGGTGTAAAACAAACAAAATTTGTTTGATTGACAAGAACTTATAAATACCTATCACAATAAAGTGAGTATTTTTATTCCCTGTGGATAGTAGGAGTTGGTGACTGAAAAACAAAGAATTGAAGTTCTAATGATGATTGGGTATGGCGATCGAATTAGTACTCATCAAGAGGTGTGTCGACTTTTTATGGACAAATATCCTGATCAGCAAATAAGTCAATCCACAGTCAGCAGAATAGAAAATAAATTTCGAAATTACGGTATTGTGAAAGACCTTCCAAAAACTGGCCACCCTAAGACAAAATTAATTGACGATGTGCAGCTTGATATTTTACTAGAAATAGAAAATAATCCGCATTCGACTAGTCGAGACATTGCTTTAGAGCACAACCTGAGCCATACCTCGGTACTGAAACTTTTAAAAATGCAAAAGTTTCATCCGTATAAAGTAAAATTAGTTCATGAGTTAGCAGAAACTGACTATGATCATAGACAAGAATTTTGTGAAGAAATGTTGGAAATTTGCAATCGTGATCCAATGTTCTCGCAGCGTATAATTTTTTCTGATGAGGCAAGTTTTACTTTACATGGAACTGTTAACAGACATAATTGTCGATATTGGTCTAGGGAAAATCCCCACTGGATGCAAGAAGCTCATACTCAACATCCCCAGAAGTTCAACGTATGGACAGGAATTGTCGGTGACAGAATTTTAGGTCCATTCTTTATCGAAGGTAATTTAACTGGTGAGAAATATCTACACTTCTTACAATTCGAATTAGTACCTACATTGGCGATGTTATTTCCTAATGAAAATGACTGTGACGTACCAAACAATAACATTTGGATGCAACACGACGGTGCTCCGCCACACTACGCAGTTGATGTGCGACGTTATTTGGACGAGATGTTCCCAGGTAGATGGATAGGAAGAAGAGGTCCAATGGAATGGCCAGCTAGATCCCCTGATCTAACGTCATTAGACTTTTTTCTATGGGGGTACTTAAAAGCAAGGCGTATAAAAATAGACCTAACAACTTAGACGATCTTAAAGAAAGAATTCGACAGGAGTGTAGGTTAATAACACCTCAAACTATTCAAAATGTAATAAATGAATTTTATGAGCGTCTTGGGTATTGTCAGTTGGTGCATGGTCGTCAGTTTGAACATTTATTGTGATTTCAATGACTGTCAAAATCAAATTTTGTTTATTTACACCTTAATTTTGTTTCGTTTTAAACCTAGCTAACTAGATGTTCTGTTTATTTCTTCAACTTTACAATTAAACTTTTATGGCCGTTTTTTTTGAATTTTTTGTTATGTAATCGATCCAAAATTTTATACTGTTGAAAGCAGGTTAAAGAATCCCACCGAAATAAAAAATAAAAAATATAGGTTGTCATTTAGAAAAAAATCTTGATGACGTCATAACTTAAAAAAAAATCATGAAAATATCTCAAAATATACTTCTTCTTATGCGCTGTAATTTGAATCGCTATACCCCTTTTAGATTTTTGCTTTATTATAAATATTAACGGAGTTATAGATTTTATCCGCTACTTAGTTTCCACGCTGTATAATATTCGCTGTGCATGATTATCCACGATCAATCAGTAGGACTGCGGCTTTAATTTCAAAATTATCCTTCCAGGTCGAGTGAATTCGAAGTTTTCTTGATGATTCATCAAAATTCTAACTTGAGTACTCGGGAGAAACTGATATGCAAGTCAGTTTCTTTTCAGATTTCCCGAGTACTCAAGTTAAAATTTGAAAGTGACATACAAATCAGTTTCTCTTGAGATTTCCCGAGTACTCAAGTTAGAATTTTCATGAATCATCAAGAAAACTTCTAATTCACGCGAACTGGAAGGATAATTTTGAAATTAAAGCCGCAGTCCTACTGATTGACCGCGAATAACCATGCACAGCGAATAAAATATTAAACCAATGAAATTCGCACTTTCTGACATAATATAGCCGTAACTAATGCAACGTTGTTCTAAAATATGAATCGCTTTTCATTTTGGCACCAATCTACTAGAAACTATCAGTTGTTTATTAAATATTTACATCTAAAAATTACTGTTTTCTCAATAACTCGTCGAATATCAGAACTGGACCCTACAAACTGTATATCATTGAAAAGATTGTCAAAAACGCTATGGAATGGTGTGAAAATATACAGGGTGTTTTGTTTGAAAAAATGGAGTTTTTGTTATTTATAATTATTCATTTTCAAAAAATCGTAGTAAGCCTTGGAATATTCCTTCACGACTTGGCTTGATCTCGAATGATTGACCACAGCCTTGGCATTGACTGAAAAAAAAATCGGTTGCGTTATCTTTAGTGGTTTAGAAGTTACTAATTTTTGAATGGAACCTTGCATCCGGGAATTTTCAAGAAAAAATTAACTCACATCAAGTACGATTGATACGGAAAAATTTACTCAAATAAATTTAATGCAGAATTTAGTATTGAATCCAAAAATGAAGTCAAAATGGGGTGTTTAAATTAAAAAAAAAAAAAACGTAACTTTAATATTTTTATAATACTTGGACGCTCTGTATACAAACGAAAGTAATTTTAGAATGTGCAATGGAATTATACAAAAAAAAAAATTTGAGTCGATACCTGGAATAGCATGAAAGTTATGGAACTTTTACGGAGCTCTGGGACACCTGTATGTTATTAATACGCAGTTAGATACCTTATACCTGACTTTAAAATATTCGTTTGTTAACTTAAAGAATCCAGAAGATATTGCAAAGAAAACCAAAATTTTTCAACCCTCTTTCAGGATTTATAACTAGAGCTGGGTCTGGACTATCGATACGTATCGAAATATCGGATATCGATATACCGACACGTACTGAAATATGGAATTACAGACTAACCAAACATAGTTTGTTGATTATTTCAACTTATTCCAGCTCTATTTTTCATCTCGTGTCTTTTTAAGCAAAAATAAAACAATGCAATGTGATTTTTTAAATGTAAAATATAAAAAAAGGTTACACGTAAAATTCTTATTATTTTTGTTTTCTGTATTTTGCTTCAGTAGCTTACATTGTATTTTTTCCAGTACTTTATTTAAATGTAAGTACAGTGTGTCTCATCTAATAAGTCATATCTTTTCAACGAGGATATTATATGGAGCTTACAAATTCGGTTAAATTAGAATGATTTCTAAATACTTGAGGATGTACCATAGACGACATAAAAATAATGACACTTAGGGGCGTATTCTGTAACTTATTAACGGGCTGTTAAAATTCAGAGGTCCTTTAAAATTCAAAATACAGTTCTATGATTGGTTGTTACTCTAGCAACAAAATTTAACAGCCCTTTAAATTTAACGCTTGTGATACAGAATAGGCCCCTTCTAATCCTTTAATGTAAATGGGTGTTTCAGGAAACTATTGTAACGAAATTAATTTAACAAGCTAATTATATACAGGGAAGGGCAAAAGTATGTTTGCATCTACTTGAAATTTGGTATGTGATTTAGAGCCAATAAAACCTGTATTACCAATTTGTTTCAATTGTTCATCTGCTCTTGTTTCTGAGATCCAACGCCTACTTGATTTTTTAAATGACAAGCTGCTGATTTTTTTCCTGTACGTAATGGCTCGTTTAATTCTCTAAACGACTAGATAAAAATATTTATCTATTACATAAAAAAAAATTTCGAGAAAATAATGTTTGATGAAAAAGTCAAGAGAAATGGTTTATTGTTTGATATTCGACAAAAATATTAGTTTTAACAAAAAAACTAGAAGGCCACAAGATTATGGGTTGTTCTTAAGATAGAACTAAAGCAAACTTCAATAAAAGTTGCTTTAGAAACATGAAAACAAATACGGGAAAGGACAAAAGTATGGAACCGGCTTAATACTTCGAAAATTGTTTGACGTATCTATTTAGAATTTGGTGTGTGATTCAGAGTCAATAAGACCTACATCATCAATTTATTTCAATTGTCTATCGGCTCTTGTTTCTGAGATCCAATGCCTACTTGATTTTTTTTAAACGACAACCTGCTGATTTTTTTCCTTTATTTAATAGTTCATTTAATTCTCTAAACGACCACATAAAAAATTATCAATTACATAAGAAAACTTTCGAGAAAATAACGTTTGAATGCAAAAGTTAGGAAAAACGGTTTATTGTTTGATATTCGACAAAATTCTAGTTTTAATAAAAGAACTGTAAAACCACAAGGTTATGGGCTGTTTTTAAGATAGAACTAAAGAAACTTTTAATAAAAATTGGCCTAAAAACATGAAAACAAATACTAAATATCAGCGTAAACCATTTTTTCTAACTTTTTCATTCAAACATTATTTTCTAGAAATTTTCTTATGCAATAGATAAATATTTTTATGTGGTCGTGTAAAGAATTAAACGAACTATTAAATAGCGGAAAAAAATCAGCAGGTTGTCCTTTAAAAAAAATCAAGTAGGCATTGGATCTCAGAAACAAGAGCAGATAAACAATTGAAACAAATTGGTAATGTAGGTCCTATTGACTCTAAATCACACACCAAATTTCAAACAGATACGTCAAACAGTTTTCGGAATATTAAGCCGGTTCCATACTTTTGCCCCACCCTGTATGTAGCTGTGATCACATTGCTTTAAAAATGGTTAAAAACTGAATTAGAATTATCATTTACGCTAATGAAAGAGAGTTAAAGTCATTGCTAAGACTTATCCTCATTTTTCATGTCGCCAGCGGTACATACATACAGGGTCTCCCAAGTTGAGTGGCCTATTAAAAGTTCTCAGGGAAAGGAACATACAAATATTCTAAAAATTAACACACTGCCCTAAGAGGAAGTGATCTTCCTATTAAGGTTTCCCTATACTTAAATGTAACGGTTCTTGAGATATCTTCGAATTTCTGAAAAAAATTATTTCGGTGGCCTTTCATTTAAGAGAATGTATTTACGACACTTTGAAATTTCAAGATTCAAGCTGCCCGTCGTTTGAGAGAATAATGTTCAGCCTTTCAAATCATATCCTAATTGGTCTGTTCAACTGCCCAAAACCCCGTTTTCGTAAATGGAACACCCTATATATTTTCGCATCATGAGAGGCAGAATCAAGTTCTACATCGATTAGTGGTAGCATTCCCTATACTTCTTTCCGTTAGTTTTCTTGTTATCTATTATTGTTTCTTATAATGGCATATTTTGGGAAAATTATGGTAATTTTTCGCAGTAAGTGTCGACAAAACAAAAATATTTATGGAGTTACAAGCTATATTAACAGATATGTACAAATAAAAAACAAAGAAATTAATAAAATTAACAAAACAAATAAAAAGGAACTATAATAT
The DNA here is from genome assembly GCA_036172665.1 of Prosopocoilus inquinatus. Taxonomy (NCBI): domain Eukaryota; kingdom Metazoa; phylum Arthropoda; class Insecta; order Coleoptera; family Lucanidae; genus Prosopocoilus; species Prosopocoilus inquinatus. The sequence goes on from CM069874.1 coordinate 53,877,367, forward strand.
TTAATCTTCAAGAACTACGACAGGATGATATTTTTTGTGGAAAATTTCTATAAAGTGAGAGAGATAGGTTACCATTATAAACAATTTATTAGTTGATTTGACTCTTGTCTCAGTTATTTGCAAATTTTATGCAGTATTTATGACCGTATCATAGAGACTCGAGAGTAATAAATAAAACTGTTTAATTATTTTTACCACTTTACCAACTGTAAGTTTTACCTTTGCTTTTTCTAAACAAAAACGTTAGCCTGACAGAGAGAATTGTTTTTGAAGATAGGTCTACTTATTTTTTAAGACCCTTGTTTATGAATAGTAAGTATTACGATAAGTATTTATCTATAGCTTTATTCCGAGATGTACGGGGAAATAATGCTATTGTTAGCAATTATTTATTTCTTTAAAAAATAGGAATTCGATATTTGCTTGTTTTTCAAAGCTAGATACGAATAACTGTATAAATGCCATTAATTAACACAATAAAATAAACAATTATTGATAACAATAAAACTACTGAAAATAGGTATAGGCAATGTTACTACTAATCGATGTAGAATTTGATTCTGCATCTCATGATGCAAAAATATACAGGCTGTTCCATTTACGAAAACTAACTTTGGGGCAGTTGAACAGACCAAAGTTCGACACCATATTTTGACCGCCCTGTGAATTTTTCAATGATAACTAGGATATGATTTGAAAGGCTGAACATTATTCTCTCAAACGACAGGTAGCTTGAATCTTGAAATTCGAAAGTGTCGTAAATACGTTCTCTCAAATGAAAGGCCACCGAAATAATTCTTTTTTAGAAATTCGAAGATATCTTAAAAACCGTTACATTTAAGTATAGGGAAATCTTAAGAACTTTTGCTTGGATTAACGTGTGGAATCAGAATTTGCAATAAAAACTATAGCATTCCATTTAAAATAAGAAAGTTAATGGTGACTTCCGGTATAACCGGATGTGATATAAAAGTGAAAATATTTTAGTCTGAAAGATTAGGGCAGTGTGTTAATTTTCAGAATATTTGTATGTTCCTTTCCCCGGGAAATTTTAATAGGCCACTCAACTTGGGAGACCCTGTATATACAACTAAAAAAATTCCAAGCTAATCATGAGTACGCAGCAACAAAATCTGATATTTATGATAACTTCTTTATTATAATCGATACGTTGTGTACGTTACGCTTTTTATATAAATTACTGTTCAAAATTAACGCACAACTACAAAAATCGTGGGTCAGTAGGTAAAAACCTGACGTGATGAAGTTAAATGGATCTCGAAAACGTGTAGTAAACATATCTCAATATCTGAAAAAGAAGTTTTGTGGTGCTGTGCTATCAACAGGGAAAAGAATTCTGGACACTTAGTGTTTGACGTTTTTTAAGCCGAATGTGCTGTTTACTTCTGCGACCCACCTTTCTGTGCCTCCGATGCATCGAATTATTATTGAGTGGGAGAGGAAGGAGCGTAATGCGAGCGTTCGCACTTCTCAGAAATTATTGTGCGCAAGGCTGATACAGTCCGAGTACTAAATTTTCGTACTGTCCGCGGAACAAGTGACCCGGATTCTTTTCTCTGTTTATCAACAGGGAAAAGAATTCAGACCACTCATTCCGCGAATAGTGCGAAAATTTAGTACTCGGACTGTATTAGCCTCGTGCAACGCACAGTGGTTCAAATAGGCGGTTTCCAGGAAAAAATTAATAACTTGTTACGGATACTATGGTCAATGTTGATAATTTGACAGTAGTATTTTGTGAGTATTTTACGGAGCGCACGGCAACAGAAAAGAATTCATAAATTGCAGGGGGGCAAGTCGTGGCAGTTGAAACAAAAATATTGTTAATCACAAAGGTTCTAGGTGTAAATTAATATCAAGATTTAATTGGAGCAGGTCGGAGTAGCTAAGATTTATGCCACTGAAAAAGAGGAATCTTTTCTGACCTCATAACTAATAAAACATTAAACTACCGAATTCTTTGCCCAACAGTAAATAGTAGAGTATTTATTTTACATGCCTAATTATTTAAAAAATTAATGTGCTTTATTTTTCCAGTATATTATTGTGTTCTTTTTTGTGCCTATTTCGAGCGTGCGACTGTAGTAGGCTTTAGACTTCTTTTCCGTCTGTGAACCACTGTGCAAAGTGCAAACGCTCGCATTACACTTCTTCCCCTCCCATCCAATGACAATTCGATGCTTCGCATCGCAGGATTAAACAGTACATTAGGCGTAAAAAGCATCCAACACCAAGTGGCCTGAATTCTTTTCCGGGTTATCAACCAATAACGGCAATAACTGTGACGTGAAAAAGTTCAAATGCTTTCTCTCGGTGTATATACAGGCTGGGCCAATAGTGTGTCTTCGGTAGATAGTGTCTTTATTAATGCAGATTTTTAAAATCTGTTTTCGCTATTACTTACCTGTGGTATAGATGCATGATTTAAAATTAATTACAATGATACAGGGTGTTCCGTGTGGCTGTGCCAGACCAAAGTTATGTTTTTTTTTTTAATGGAACGTACTGTATATTATGATTTAATTTGATTCGTCTTTAACAGTAGATAAATTTATTATAATGATATTATGTACCTAAACCTAATAGTTTTTGAGATATTGACATTTCAATGTAAAAAAAATGATATTATTTGATGTTTTACAGATTAGATGTTTATTAAAATTCGGCATTTAAATTTTACAGTAACGTTACATAACCTCTACGGAACAGAAAATAATTTCCATCTCGAACATATTCCTATTATTTTATACAGGGTGATTCATAACTCCGATGTTTATTTTACTCGGTTAGTTTAAATGGAACACCCTATATTTTATGACTGAATTTAATAAGTCTTTGATTAAGCTTTACAATGGTACAGGGTTCAGTATGTGTTATACAACAAGCCTACATACAGTAAGATGTCAAATTTGTAAATTCATAAAACAGCATTATTCCGTCTTCTAATGGAATATTTTGTCTATAATATCGTTGATTTTCTTTAGAAAATCTGTATTGAGTCTGTTTCTAGTTTGCAATCTGTTAGAAATAACACTCATTTGATTTATGACATCACAGACAATATGCATACTTAATTTTTATTTTACCAACATTGCCTGATTATTTTAAGTAAGATTAAGTAACGCTAAGGAATGCAACAAACGACATTAACAATACCAATGAAAATAACTGTAAAATTATAACCATAATAATAATAATAATAATAATAATAATAATAATAACAACTGATTTAACATTAATAACAACATAGAAAATTTTCAAAATGATAATCGTGGTGCTCTTCACATCGTTTTCTATGACAAGGAGATTGATTCACATTTAAATCAACTGTTATAGTTATTTATATTATTACTGTTATTTTTATTGGTATCTTTATTGATACCTTTATTGGTATTGTTGTTGTTGGGTGTTATTTTATTTAAAATAATCAGATAGTGTCGATAAAATTAAAATTAAAATTTTAGGAGTTAAGTATTAGTTTCGCAGGCAACGGAACTGACACTTGGAGGGGGAGGGGGCATCTTCAGTCGTGTTTTCGATCCCCACTGTCACTGCATGTTCTATGTGAGAGATGGTATTTTCATCTGTCGGTTATTGTTCTGTTGAATTTGTTCGAACTGGTGTTTCTGTATTTCCCTGGTTTGCAAGGCAAAGAAGGTAAACATGCAGTAAGTCGGTCTCAGTCACAGTTAATGATCATAATTACCAACCATTACAACTCTGCGACAAACCAGAAAGCTTGGTGGTATTAAATAAAAGTATGCATACGTCTTTTTATGTTACAGATCACATAAATGTAAATTCTTAACAGTCTATAAAGTACAAACAGTCTCGATATAGATTTTTTAATTAAAATCAACTAAATTATAGGCAAAATATTCCATTGGAACATAGAATAAATGCCGATTTATGTTTCTACGATTTTGACATCTTACTGTGTGTAGGCTTGTTGTATAATACATACTGAATCCTATATCATTGTGAAGCTTAGTCAAAAACCTATGAAATTCAGTCATAAAATATAGGGTGTCCCATTTAAACTAACCAAGTACAATAAACATAGGAGTTATGAATCACCCTGTCTAGAATAACAGGAATATGTTCGAGATGGAAATTATTTTCTGTTCCATAGAGGTTATGTAATGTTACTGTAAAATTTAAATGGCGAATTTTAATAAACAACTAATCTGTAAAACATCAAATAATACCATTTTTTTACATTGAAATGTCAATACCACAAAAACTATTAGGTTTAGGTACATAACACCCTTACAATAAATTTATCCGCTCTTAAAGACGAATCGAAATAAACCATAATATACAGTATGTTCCATAAAAAAAAGCATAACTTTGGACTGGCACAGCCACACGGAGCACTCTGTATAATCGTAACTAATTTTAAATCATCCATCTATACCACAGGTAAGTAAAAGCGAAAACAGATTTTAAAAATCTGCATTAATATAGGCGCTGTCTACCGAATACGCACTATTGGCCCACCCTGTACATCGTCTACCATGCAAAGAACTAACTTATTTTATACGAACTGCACTCCATCAACACGTTTCATGTGTGAACGTTCCGTAATAAAGAAACCTAAATAGTTTAAAAAATCTGCAATCGAAATTCTTTAGGCATTTAAGGAGCTCACTTTTAAAATTCCTTTTAATACTTTTATTAGGTAGAAGATGCGTATTAGAAAAATACTACACAGTGGTTACTTATTGAATGAGAAGCACTGTAGTGTTCGCTGCATTCGATAGGTTCGTCGTACTAAAACTACAGTAACTCTTTATAAACAACTCGTTGGAAAAATTTAGAAGATGTTTTGAATGCATTTCCATTTACTTAACGATTTGTAAATATGACAACAGCAACAATTTATGATTCATATTGTGAAAATAATTTCAAGGGTTTTTTTTTAATTGAAAACGAATGCGACGTTACTTTATTCAGATACAGCGACAACAGGCAACTAGAGGTTTCATCTCTACAGGGTGATTCACGGAGCCCGTTCGTTAAAAGTTTACGGACTTCCCCTTTCAATTTCTATTTACCATTTTACAATTATAAGTTAGCGATAATGATCTACTAAAATATAATATTTCCAACTTTCGGGCACTTTCGCTTGCACCGGAAGTTGCTGTCAACTTTCTTAATTTAAATGGAATGTCCCATTTTTTGTTGCATTTTTGAATTTGTCAGGAAATTCTAAAATTATTTTGTTTCAGAAATATTTCCATTTTTTTTTCATTTTTTTAAAACTTGCAATGATACTGCCATCATCTTTGTGCAATAAAAGCCATGATGTTAATTTTTGCCCTGTAGTACACCACAGTAACATGCTTTGAGATAATGCCCAGTTTTAAATTTAATTGTCTGCAGGCTGGTTAAAAAGTAACTTCTATTCAAACTGATTTCAACTGTCGAAAAGTCATGTTTTTTAAATGGAATGCCTAGTATATTTTTATACCACGTGACTGAGGATTAATTGTTCTTTCGTCCTGTATTAGCATTCCCTATACCTATCCCATACATCTCACTCGCTATTAATTACTTTTCTTTTAGAACGTCAATTTTTTGATATTATTTTTAAATAGTGAGCTATGAGAACTAGACACATTGTAATTTTTGTAATCAGTAGAAATTAAAAAAAAAAACATTTAATCGCTACTGAGAACCAAGATAATATAAATTCAAACGCAAGCGTTTTAAACATATTTGAAAAAAAAATCGGCAACTAAAGAAGTTTATAATATAATTTGTTGCGTCTAAGTAAATAAGTTATTGCTTAAACACAACAAAAAGTTGCTGTAAGTGTCCTTCATTATTTATTATTAATAAATAATGGAGGACGCTTAGAGCAAATATTATAACTAACAATGTGTGTATTAGTTCTAAAGTTAATTTGTTGATCATTGATTTATTAGTTTTCAAAAAGTTATTAGACATTTGATTATATTTTCAAAAATTTGGTTTTATAAGTGAGAATTTCTTTTGTAAATGCGTAAAAGGTCATATCAAGAATTTACATATACCGGCTGTTTCAAATTGGGTGTGCACTGAAGGGATCTCCTAAACCGTAAGAGATACAAATTTAGTTAAATGGAAGAAAAGTTGCACGAATCAATGCCTAATTCGTATACATTGAGAGAATGTCTTTTTTCTCATTTCTTCTTGGGTTATTAATAAAAATGTGAAAAAATCGATTTTCTTTTTCTCTCTGTATCTCTTTTATTATACATAATTTTTAAATTCTGATTTAACTTTCTGTAGGCACTTTTTATTCTGCTTCGAATAAGAGTAATAGAATTGAAGTCAAACGTTTCGTCTTCCCACGACCATCATCAGTTTCGATTTTTTAAACACAACTTATATTTTTTTATTATTCTATCCAATAGCATTTTTTCTCCTGATTACAATGATATATCACACTTAATAGTTGATATTAATTTGAAGCTTAAATAATTCAGATTTTATATGAAAATTTTATTTAATACATAATTTCAAATTTTAAGTTCATTTTCTTATCTTTTTATGAATTCTAGTCGAAAGCATTTTTTTTCTTTTGATTTTAGTGAGTATAATACATAATACCTTTTTTTCAAGTAAAGTTGGAATATGACAAAAAAACTGATATCGTTTCGTCATGTTTTTCTTAATAAGTAAATTTATTCCTAACCTCTTTTTTTATTTGTTAAGTATTAGCAACAACATTCAGTTGTCGGAAGAGGAAAAGTCAATAAATATTGACTAAATGATATGAGGTGGTTAACACAAACCAAATAAACAGCAGTATAAACATATTAAATTACAAGAACAGAATAAATAAGTTGAATAAAAATTATACACGAAGAACATGACTCTGTGAAATAAAGTGAAATAAATAAATTAAAGTAAATCCTCGAAATGACCTCCACTGCTTTCAAGACACAGATTCGTTCTTAATCCTATGTGTTGTCTAGCGTGTCGAACATGAATTCGTGAAACATTTTTGTAAGAATCTAATATTCGCCTTCTTAGTTCCTCCTTATTATTTATCTTAATGCTAGTCACTGTTTCAATGTCCAAAATATAAAGCCTACTTTATCCTGTTTAAATTATGGATGGTGGTTCCGATATAACGTGCTAAACTTCAACTGGTTAAAACGAGTGAACTTAACCATATTAAAAAAAAATATAAAGATAGTCAAGTGTTGAGAGCCACTGAGTGCTAAAGAAATTTAAAAAAAATACATTGTTATAGAAAGTATCTCAAATTTATTACAAAAATATTCGTTTTAGCTGCCAATGTATTTGTAGAAGGCACTATTCAGTAATATCTAAATACTTTTAGTATAATTAGTATTCACTTTTTCTTTTAATCCAACAGTACGAGTCAAAATTAAAAACTAGGCTTTTTCATTCCTATACTAAACCTGAGATACTGATCTAGCAAGTTATATTAGAACCACTAGATATTTTTCGGTAAAAATTCATTTTCGTAAGTGCAGTGCATTATTAAAATAACGATACAGAAAAACTTTAAATAGTTTATTATAATTTACTCTATAGCTAAGAAAATGAACTAAAAATTTGAAATTATGTATTAAATAAAATTTTCACATAAAAATCTGTATTATTTAAGCTTCAGATTAATATCAACTATTAAGTGTGATATATCATAGTAATCAGGAGAAAAAATGCTATCGAATAGAATAATAAAGAAACATAAGTTGTATTTAAAAAATCGAAACTGATGATGGTCGTGGAAAGACGAAACGTCTGACTTAAATTCTGCTACATCTATTCGAAGTAGAATCAAAAAGTGCCTGTTGAAAGTTAAATCAGAATTTCAAAATTAAGTATAATAAAAGAGATACAGAGAGAAAAAGAAAATCGATTTTTTCACATTTTTATTAATAACTCAAGAAGAAATGAGAAAAAAATCATTCTCTCAATGGATACGAATTAGGCATTGATTCGTGCAACTTTTCATTCATTTAACCGAATTTGTATCTCTTACGGTTTAGGAGATCCCTTCAGTGCACACCCAATTTGAAACAGCCGGTATACGGCATAGGTAAATAACAAATGCAGCAGATAGACAGCTGTTTAAATATTATTATTCTGTTTTTAAAATGAAATTGATTTCACATTCTGAAATTAATTTAAAAAACCTCAGTTTGTTAAATTTTCATAGCACACTATTATAATAATAATAATAATACTGAAAAGGTAAAAAAAATGATGTGTCAAAGAGAAAATCATGAATAGAAAGAGAAAGGTAAGAGATGGATAAAGGGAATGCTAATACAGTTCGAAAGAATATTTAATTCTGAATCTCACGGTATAAAAATATACTGGGTGTTCTATTTGAAAAATTTGACTTTTCGACGGTTGAAATCAGTTCGAATAGAGGTTACTTTTTAACCACCCTGTAGACAATTAAGTTTAAAACTGGACATGATCTCAAAGCATGTTACTGCAGTTTACTATTGGCCAAAAGTTAACATCGTGGTTATTATTGCACAAAGATGGGAGTGATATAAGCAGGGAACGGAATTATATATTTTCGTTCGGTTAAATACAAACAAAGCGGCAAACGTATAACGCTGTAGCGACGCGTCAATGCGTACACACTCGCTGCCGCCTCGTTCGAAATAAATCAAAACAAAATATATAGTTCCGTCCTCTAGACATAAGCAAAGTACTGCAAGTTTGAAGAAAATGAAAAAAATGGAAATATCTCTGAAACGGCTAATTTTTTTGTATCACATGTTGAATAAAATAATTTTAGAATTTCACGAGGAATCCAAAAATGCAATAAAAAATGGGGTATTCTATTTAAAATAGGGAAAGTTGACAGCAACTTCCGGTACAAGCGGAAGTGCCCGAAAGTTGGACATATTAAACTTAAATAGACCATTATCGCTAACTTATAACTGCGAAATATGAAATAGAAATTCAAAGGGAAAGTCCGTAAACTTTTAACGAACGGGTTCCGTGAATCACCCTATATACTCTGTTCACGTTAAGAATACAGTAGGAGTATCGTACACTCTCCCTCCTCTCGTTGACGCTAGCGCGTTGCCTAGCCCATTTAATTCCTAACAACGCTAACTTAGCGGGCGATTGGAGGGAGAGTATACGATACTTCTACTGTATTCTTAATGTAAACAGAGTATTGTGACGACGGTGAACGTTATGAGATTTTTCCTGTATAGTGACGCAAATCAAATTTTCACTGAAGTATTCGGTTACGAAAAATGTGTTTTTATAAAGGGTCGTAGAAAAAAATATGTTCTTTTTTTTTGCTCTATGTGTAGTAGAACTGCATTATTTTTTGATAAGTAATTGAATCGTTGAGTGCATAATCATGTTCGGTCCAATTTCACTGTTTTGAGAAAACGACAAATAACTTTCTCTACATTTTTAGTTTAAGTAATTATTGGCTTCAGGGGGCTTCAGATATATTAAACTTAAATAGACCATTATCGCTAACTTATAACTGCGAAATATGAAATAGAAATTCAAAGGGAAAGTCCGTAAACTTTTAACGAACGGGTTCCGTGAATCACCCTATATACTCTGTTCACGTTAAGAATACAGTAGGAGTATCGTACACTCTCCCTCCTCTCGTTGACGCTAGCGCGTTGCCTAGCCCATTTAATTCCTAACAACGCTAACTTAGCGGGCGATTGGAGGGAGAGTATACGATACTTCTACTGTATTCTTAATGTAAACAGAGTATTGTGACGACGGTGAACGTTATGAGATTTTTCCTGTATAGTGACGCAAATCAAATTTTCACTGAAGTATTCGGTTACGAAAAATGTGTTTTTATAAAGGGTCGTAGAAAAAAATATGTTCTTTTTTTTTGCTCTATGTGTAGTAGAACTGCATTATTTTTGATAATATCTGGCTTATACGGTTTTGTGTGTTCGCAAATAACATTTCGAAAATGATTAATTTTGAGTCCCCAGAAGTTGCATCTCCTTAGCTCAAAATTTCAAAAAAGTTCTGCTGCATTATTGAGTATGACGTTTAAAGTTACAAGAACAATTAACACAGTATTTGTTGCTCGAACAAGTACAGGTACAACGCTCAAGCCATGCATTTGCAAAGACGTCGCAGGCATAGACCTAAAACAAAAATCGCAACACTTATTTACACCATGCACTCGAGTTTTCCTCGTAGATTGAAGAGCAGGAGAAAAAAATTAGCGAGAAAATACTGGAGGTGTTGTACTATACTTACAAAAGCGTACGACTTATTTTTTTTTTTGTAACACTCGGTGGATTTTATTGTTGAATTTTTATTCTTTCGCAATAAAATTCAGATCCGGTTTTCTCTTGAAATAAGTGACAGGAATTATTTAGATCTGAGTTTTATTCTTTGTCCAAAACTACTGTGAAAGCGTCAAAACTAATCTATTCGCATAGATTTACGGAAAAATACGGTAGACACCTTAGGGATATCTCCACGCGTGGAATCCTCGCTGGATGTGAAAGTAGACGAGGTATCTATGCCCGAATCCCTGTGGGAATCCTGCGAGCCCTGCCTGTCCCACGGCTCGTGCTGGTCGAAACGGACTGTCTTCTTTCTTCGCACGGTAAAGCACCGGTTGTCGGCGGTCACGTCCTGAAGAGGTCGATGCTGGGGTGCTACGATATAGTGGCTGAGCGGAGGCCAATCGCCGTTGCCCCCTAAACATTTCCACTTCTGATACACACTTACCTATCGACTTTGCCTAGTTTAGATTTTACTGGCCGGAAGGCTTGTTAAGGATTTGGTTTCTGTATTTCATTTAAAAAAAAAAATTCACACTCAACCATTATTTGTCAAAATACCTAGAAATAGGGAGAGGAGGAGGAAGAATTAGGAGCAACTTCTGTGTGATGTGAATTACATGTTTGTTTTGCTCGTAACTGTCTTTCCATCTGTTTCGTATTCCTCCGTACCTCCAACTTTGCTTAAATTATCTTCTTTTTTCTCTTTGAATTCGTTTTCGTGAGGATCACTACAAAATCGAAACTTCATTGCCTCCTAGCGTCTCTCATTGCTACCCCTCCCCGAGTTGCATGATATTTACTTTCTGCATTCTGACTTTCTAAACGATCACGTCAACTGCAAATCCATTTTCAAATCAAATTCTCAACTCTTTTTTTATAATTTTTTCAAACTTCAACTGTCCTAAATATTTATTCACATTCTTCTTTCTCCTCTTCTGTTTTATCTTCCAACGATTCTCTGGCAACTTTAAATCTCTATATACGGATAGTGTCGTTCTTACACTTTCTGAACTGCGTAAAAATTTCAACTCGTCGAAAATGACAAGGTTGAAATCAATGAAGCCTTGTAAAAAAATAACATACTTTTATCATTTAACCCCCCACCCCCCACCCCCCACCCCGCCAATCCCTCAAAACAATTGTCTGTCTCTTTACAAATTTGAGAAAGCTACGTACGAGAACAACGATTTTCTAATATCGAAGAATTAAAGCAGGAAGTGAACAAGACAAGGTTTCGCAGACCAAGAAAAAAGATTCATTTCATTAATATTCAAATGTAAAAGGTGTACATTTGAATTGAACTCGAAATAGAACATTTTGAAAAACAATTGAATCGATGGGTGCATAATCATGTTCGGTCCGAATTTACTGTTATGAGAACACAAAAAAAAAACTTTCTAGATTTTTAAATAAGCGAATTATTGGCTTAATTTTTTTTCAGGTAACGATATCTGAAGCCCCCTGAAGCCAATAATTACTCAAAATAGAAATGTGGGCGGGGAAGTAAAAGAGTTCTTTTTTTAATATTTTTTTTTTCTTAATTCAAAGTCGCAGAAAGAAGAAAAATAATTAAAAATACAGGCAAAGCGATCAAATACAATCGACTATAAACGATAACGAAAAAAAATATAATTTCGATAAATAAATTTGAACGCAAATAGCTAAAGAATACGAGAAATGGCGCCATCTGTTAATCTGTGATCGCAGTTCAATTTAATTCCCTTTAATTTCCTGAAAAGAGTTTTTAAATAGCTAAGAATTAAATTTCTTCGAGAAAGAGTGCTTGAGAAACAATTGAAAAATATTTTTGTTTGACGCCAGATTCGAGGCGTTATTCTAACTTAAAATTTTGACAACTCCTGTCACTTTTGTAGAAATAGGATAGCCTAGAAGCAGAAGCAGTGGCGCCATCTGTTATTCTGTGGTCACAATTAATTTTGTTCCCTTTAATTTTCGGGTAAGAGATTCAAAATAGCTAGAAATTAAATTTCTTTTCTTCAAGGGAGTGCGTGAGAAACAATTGAAAAGTATTTTCGCTTGGCGCTAGTTCTCAGGAGTTTTTATAACCTAAAATTTTGACAACTCTTGTCGCCGGAAATAGTTAAGCAGATTTGATTAAAAATTTTTCACTTTTATTTTGTTAATGATAAATAAATGCAAGGCACTGTTAGAAATGATGCAACACGGCCGCTTCACTTCTAGTTACGCCACTGTTTGAGCACCTCTGGTTAAAAGCCTTGGCATGGAGTACTATTACGAAAAGTGTTACTCTCTTTATTATTCTTAATTGCCGGAATTTAAATATTTAAAATACGAGGAAAATTTGATAAGTAATTGAATCGTTGAGTGCATAATCATGTTCGGTCCAATTTCACTGTTTTGAGAAAACGACAAATAACTTTCTCTACATTTTTAGTTTAAGTAATTATTGGCTTCAGGGGGCTTCAGATATCGTTACCTGAAAAAAATTTAAGCCAATAATTCGCTTAAAATACAAATCTAGAAAGTTTTTTTGTTGTTTTCTCAAAACAGTGAATTTGGACCGAACATGATTATGCACTCAACGATTCAATTATTTATCAAATTTTCCTGGTATATTTAAATATTTAAATTCCGGCAATTAAGAATAATAAAGAGAGTAATATTTTTCGTATGCCAAGACTTTTAACCAGGGGTGCTCAAGCAGTGGCGTAACTAGAAGTGAAGCGGCCGGATTGCAACATTTCTAACAGTGGCTTTCATTTATTTATAATTAAAAAAGTAAAAGTGAAAAAATTTAAATCAAAACTGCTTAACTATTTCCGGCGACAAGAATTGTCAAAATTTTAGGTTATAAAAACTCCTGAGAACTAGCTCCAAGCGAAAATACTTTTCAATTGTTTCTCGAGCACCCCCTTGAAGAAAAGAAATTTAATTTTTAGCTATTTTGAATCTCTTACCTGAAAATGAAAGGGAACAAAATTAATTGCACCCACAGAATAACAGATGGCGCCACTGCTTCAGCTTCTAGGTTATCCTATTTCTACAAAAGTGACAAGAGTTGTCAAAATTTTAAGTTAGAAAAACGCCTCAAATCTGGCGCCAAACAAAAATATTTTTCAATTGTTTCTCAAGCACTCTTTCTCGAAGAAATTTAATTATTAGCTAGTTAAAAACTCTTTTCAGGAAATTAAAGGGAATTAAATAGAACTGCGATCGCAGATTAACAGATGGCGCCACTTCCCATATTCTTTAGCTAATTCCGTTCAAATTTATTTATCGAAATTATATATTTTTTTCGCTATCATTTATAGTCGAAGGTATTTTATCGCTTTGCTTGTGTTTTTAATTATTTTTCTTCTTTCTGCGAATTTGAATTTAAAAAAAAAACAATGAAAAATAGAACTTTTTTTCTTCCCCGCCCCCCGCGATTTTTTGGATCTCTTTTTACAAATTCTGAACGTCAGATTTGCTATTCTTTGTAATTGATTGTTTTTCCTTCATAATCGATCGTCTTCTGTTTGACAGTCGATTGTCTTTCGTTTGGTAATCGGACGTCTTTCGTTAGAAGTCGATTGTCTCTTGTTTTGTTTCTCTTTTCTCTTACTCTTGATTTAAAAATTTCGTAACAAAAAGATTATTAATCGCTAATCTTTCGTTTGTAGTCGATTATATTTGCTTGTAATTATTTGTCTTTGTCGATTGTGTTGTGATTCTCTTCCTTTTTTCGTCGACTACGAATAAAAAGAAAACATTAAAAAAAGTCTCTTGTTCTTTCCCTCGACGATCTTTTACGTCCTTTTTACTAATACCAAATGTCAGTTGTCTTTTGTTTGTTGTTTATTTTTCATTTACAATCGACTGTTTTCCTTATTCTTTCCCTCGACGATGTTTTACGTCCTTCTTACAAATATCGAATGCCAGTTTTCTATTCGATTGTCTTTCGTTTGTTTGTTTTTCATTTACAATCGACTGTTTGTTTTTTAGTCAATTGGGCGATTGCCTTTTCTTCAAAATCAATTGTCTTTTGTTTGTTTTTCTTTTGTTTTGCTTTTGATGAACAGAAGAAAATCCCAATTCCAAGAAAAAAAATCGATTATAGATTTATTTTAATCGATCATCTTTTGCCTGTAGTCGATTGTATTACAAAAATGCAAAAAGAAATTATGGGTCTTCCCCTCAACGATTATTCGCATATTTTTTGCAAATTCTGAATGACTTGGATTTATTATTCTATTATTATTTTGTATAATCGATTGTTTTCGTAACTGATTATATTTTGTTTTTATCGGCTTGTCATTGTTTTTTACTTCAAGCATTGAACAGGAGCCTGCGGCGTCTTAGCGTCGCGCCGAGTTGCTTTGCAATCCCTGTAACCCCTATAACTACGCCACTGCGCTCACATTTTTGAGGATGTAAATGTAAGAGTTGCATTTTTCTAATTTTTGTCATCCAAGATTAATTTTTATGTTCTTTGTTTTATTACACACATACCATGTTGCAAATAATTTACTAGAAATACTGTTTTCCAAGAGTGAGTGAGAATAATGGAAGGAGAATGACGGATGTATCTCATGTCCTACGATAGTTTTTGTTTCTTCTTCGGTGCTTCTTAAAACGCTAAGTATAAAAACTTAAAAGTTGGTTAACTATCTTTTTTTATTGGTTTTTATTTTCTGCTTTCTATTTCCACTTATTGTTAGTGACGTTTTATCTTCTTATAACCTCTTCAAGATCAGTTCTCCACTTGTCCCCCAGCCTTCCTATTCTCTTTCTTTCACGAATAGTACTAACTATGTAATAAAATGTTTTGGTTCTCTTACAATCGGCTTTCCGAATAAAAAATATTAAGTTCCTGTTTAAGGACCTTGAAGCTTCATTATTTTAATTTAGAAACGCGTAAGAAACAAGAGCAATTTATAGGTATGTTACGAGGTAAGCGCCAAAATTTCCCGGCCTGACATAAATCCAGGTATCGCAGTGGGTCTAAATTTATTATTATAGACATTGTTCCCAGTTCTATTAGCCTTCGAAAAAAAAACAAAACTGGACTTTATGTCAATTAGTTTTCTTGTAACTGGCACTTGTTCATCACGATGTCAGAAGTCACGAAAATTGTGTATCGAGCTGTTATAAAATTCCTTATTCGAGAAGGTCTTGCTCCTCACAGTATCAAAGATCGTCTAGATGGGGTGTATGGGAAAAATTCCCCATCTAGGATTCTATGGTAAAAGATTGGTCAAAAGGGTTTCGAATGGGGCAAGAATCCTTAGAACATGACGTAAGAGCAGAAAGATCGGTGAAAGTGATGACGAACAACAAGATTGCTCTTGTTGAAGATATCGCACTAAGCGATTAACTTAAAAATTAGAAAATTTTGTTGCAAATCGTTTTTGATTGCAGTGAAAACCTCGATCAGCCTCTGTACAGCGGTTTCAGCCCTATTTTGGGCTTCATCAACAGAGAAAAAAAGCGATCGTAGGATGTCGCTGTTTTATCTGTTCATTAAAAATTAGAAATATCAAAAATGTCGGGACTTTCAAATACAAATAATATCATTCGTGGTTCCTCCGCGATCATTTAGGGCTAGTTGCACCAAAGAGGTTTAAACCACCTTTCAACTGAACCAGGCCCATAGTGAACAAAATCGTATCAAATTTTATTTGTGAATGCATTAATTGCCATATGTCCTTAAGATTTTATGCGAATTTGTTTACTTTGAACCTGGTTCAGTTGAACGTTAGTTTAAACCTCCTTGGTATAACTTAGTGATGGGCGAAAAATAGTATTCGAATGAAATTAGTATTCGAATAAAATAGTATTCGAAAGAGAAGTCGTATTCGAATGAAAGCAGTATTCGAATGAAAATAGCAGTCGGTACTCGAGTTCCCCGTACAACCGAATGCACTGAGAAAAATGAACCAAATGATTTGTTCATTTGGTCTCAGTTTGTTAATAGATAAATTACTAATAAACTGCAGACAATTAATTGTGTATCTTGCACAGATAAATGCTTAAATTTGGTAGGAGTCTTTATCGTTTATATACTAATATGTTTACCTACAGCAAAGTTTCCATTGTAACAAATAAACGTTTACGCTAGGAACAATATGCATTAAAATAAATAGATAGTTATTTTACATAAAATACTCCCGATATAATAAGTAATATTAAAAACATTAAGTGTTATGTGCACAAGTACATAATTTTTCTCTTATATTAGCAAAATGCAAGTTCTTTTGTAGCTAATACAACTTTAATAAAGAAGCTTTTCGCCAAATGCAGGCGCGACTCCTTCGTTTGTGTTCGAATTTTTTTATAATCTACGTTTAATTTAACAGTCAATGTTTTTTACGATTTGCATCTTCACATGTTCCCACAAGTTCAGTTTCCTACGCAGCATTGCAAGGAAGTGATCTAATTATTGCAGTTAAGTTACAAGTTAAAAAAACTACAAGAATCTCGTAGATTGGGGATTGGAAGAATACTATCAAACTTTTGAAACACAGGGAATTAAAATTTTTTGCAAATAGTGTTTCATCAAGAATCAATCTAAGTTATACGTTAGCAGTCAGACATCAGCTTAAATTATGTTATAAATTCGTTGAACATTCAGACCTTAATAGTTACTTAAATATAGGGAAAGAAGAGTAACGGTTCTAGTATTTTTTCGATTTTACCAAATTTTGACGAAATCTGGTCTGCAAAAGAAAAATTTGCATCATTTAAAACAAATATTTCGATCACTAATAAAATCATCCCTCATGGAACATCTTATAAGTTGTCTGACATAATATTAATTAATAATTATATCACATATACGTTAAACGATGAACTATTTATCAATAAACCAGTTTTTGGAATTATAGATCATATTTTGCTAAATAATAAAATGGAAGTTTGTTTTACATATAAAACAGTAGAAACTGTGAATTTGAAATAGTTTGTTTACTAATGTCTTCTTTAGTTTATTTACATAACATGGAAACCAATGTGTCTTACAGCAATTCGTGTCATTGTCAAAACAAAGGAGAAAACTATTGAATTAAAAGTGGCGAGACATAAACTGCAACAACCCGACGACCTCATCCCATCAATACGTTTTTGTCATTAACGTCTAATAATAATAGACTGTCTCATTTGCCTTGATCATTATGTTATGTATCAAATCGGTTTCTATATTGTATAAATTAAAAGAACAACCATTACAGGCGAAAAATGGGCAATTTGTGATTTTATTTTAATAAATACCTCACATGAAGTATTCATATTATTTTGTTGGAGCGTTTTCATTAATATGAAAATACTACGTGCACTGAAGATACTTTTACCTCCGTACAAATTTAAAGTACACGTAAGAGATAATAATTAAACATAATAATTTACATAAGAAACAGAACCGTTCCATCTGTTTTGTAAATTATTGTTTTTAAGTATTATCTCTTACGTGTACTTTAAATTTGTACGCAGATAAAAGTATCTTCAGTGTACATAGTATTTTCACATTAATGAAAACGTTCCAACAAAATAATATGAATACTTAATGTGAGGTATTTATGAAAACAAAATCACAAATTGCCCCATTTTTCGCCTGGAAGAGCCGAGAACTAGCTGCATACGTCTAAATGGAAGCTAATTAATAGTAGATGCACATGTTTCATACCACCAAAGCATTCAATAATTACCTATAAAAGAACAGGCTTATAGTTACAGTTTGTCGCGTTTCGTACCTACAAAACATTTGATAATTACCTATAAACGAATAAACTGTAAGTTACAGAGTATTAACTTTTCCTAGTAATAAGTCTCTTACATACGTGATGACATTATGTCTACTTACCACAAATTACAATTTTCTTCGGTTGGATACTTTTATACTCGGTATAAATTACACATTTCTTATTCACAATGAATAAGCTCATCAATGTATATGAAAAAATCTTACAAGTATTAAGGTATTCAAACAATTTTTCCAAATCTCTGTCTTCTTGTGAATATAAGTACATTTCCATAATACCAAATAAAGTAATTCAGAAGAAAACTTTTGTTTACTATTAAAAAACACTTGTTTTGTCCCATATTTTATAGGATTTTTTCATAGTGTTTAAGGAAATTTTCATAAAGAGCAATGAACATTTTTCTCATTGTGCTTTGACCTTGACGACATTTTATTTATAACTCACATAAACCATTTTGATAGCCATTTGATAAATTTGCGCGCAATGAAATTTCGCAATGATCACTTTTCCAAAGAAATACGTTTTTAAATAAATAAATAAATTGCTCTAACGAAGTGCATACAAAACCTCCAAACTGTCGTTGCTTATTAAAGTTACGTGCCAACGCATCGTCATAAACTTTTTATTAATTTATCGTATTTATATCGTAAATGGAAAAAAATTGAAATTTGCTTGTATTATAAACAGCGTGTACCTGTCTTAAATCTATATTAGCTTTGCAAAAAAAATTGTCGCTGCGTTTTGGAAATGAATGCGAAGTAATTTACGATCAAAACCAAGTATTTAGCATGGTTTTCGGCATATAAAATTCATTCTTAAAATTATTACTTACTTTTCCTCCAATTTTACTTACTTGCTATATGAATTTAAAAGTTAAATTTATATTCTGATATTATTATTGTTCAAAAGTTAAACTCGAATATTTTAAAATCCTACTTATTCCCGTTCTGTTACTACTTTTATTCAATAATATTTCTGTGTAGTAATTAAAATAATACAAATTTAGTCGTTCAAGATTTGATTGGATCATTGTATTTATTCAACATTCGGTTATGTGGGAACTAGACAATTTTTTTTTCAACTATTATTTTCTTCTGAACTATTTTTATCGAATACCATTTTCATTGGAACAAAAGTAGCATTTGAATGAAAATTGTACTGGGATTATCGAATTTCAATTGAATGCAATGTTTCGAACGAAAAATTTCAAATAAAAAATAGTCGAAATTGAATGATTCTCTCAAATGCTATTGTCCTATGATTCGATCGATGATGAAACGTTGAGAGATTGGTAATTTTCAAAATTATTGTTATACATTGTGTCCACATTTCGATGCTGACCATTGGCATCTCGGTTATTAGAAGACAGAGCAACGCTTAAATGGGGAATGTGCAGAATTCAATGCTCGGAACAAATCTCATTTCAAATTCACCATAACTTTTTTGAATTTTAAGATAATTTAAGAAAACCAAAATTTGACGATTTCAATATTCCTCAATAACTCGATAACACCTGTTGTGGCCTCTTCTAAACTTTTACATTGTTCAGACACTTTTTTAAGACAAAGTTTTTGATGCAAACAGAAACCTCCGATTGTCATTTGTTTTCAAGTTATTAACGGTAACGTTTGTTTTTCATATGGTACCACCCATATTAGGTTTTTGGTTAGTTAGATAGTCTTTAAAAAGAGCTTTTCAACGATGTATAACATACCCAAAAAATTATATTAACAATTATATTAACAAAAACATAAATTAATCTCTTATGAAATTAGTAGGCTGTGAAATTAAACACTCAATACTGTAAAATAACGAAACGAAATTGACGTAACAGGTGTTTGGAACTACTAACAAACGAGAAAACCTGCTTCGAGACAAATTATTAATCCTGACGACATGCCACAAAACATCAGGTTCCAGCAGGATGATTACTTGGCCCATAACACTCGTGACGTACATTTTTTGAGAGAAAACTTTAATTAGAGTGCTTTCAAATTATGGACCAGTACATTGTTTGCGAGATCACTCGACCTTACCCCCCCTTGACTTTCATTTATGGGGTACCACTAAAAACGAAGTATTTAATTCTGCATTCCCAGAAGCTCAGGGAATTTTAGAACAAAGAATGCTGGATGTGCTAAGATTATTAAACGAAAACACACTTTGTAGTGCCTGAAACTCTGTTAGAATAAGGTGTCAAAAGTGTATGGAACAGAATGGTTGTCATATTGGACAGTTTCTTTAAGTCAACCTCACCTTCAGTACGCTTTCTTTACTTTTTTCTTTTATGACTTTTATTATCATTTCGTTATTTTACAGCATACTTAGCATATCTTTAAGCTTTTTCGTTGGTGTTTAATCCCATAGCCTACTAATTTCATAAGAGATTAATTTATGTTTTTGTTAATATAATTGTTAATATAATTTTTTGGGTATGTTATACATCGTTAAAAAGCTCTTTTTAAAGACTATCTAACTAACCAAAAACCTAATATGGGTGCCATATGAAAAACAAAAGTTAGCGCTAATAACTTGAAAACAAATGACAATCGGAGGTTTCTGTTTGCGTCAAAAACTTTGTCTTAAAAATGTGTCTGAACAATGTAAAAGTTTAGAAGAGGTCACATCAGGTGTTATCGAGTTTTTGAGGAATATTGAAATCGTCAAATTTTGGTTTTCTTAAATTATCGTAAAATTTAAAAAAGTTATGGTGAATTTGAAATAAGATTTGTCGCGAGCATTGGATTCTGCAAAACATTCCCCATTTAACCGTTGCTCTGTATTCTAATAACCGAGATGCCAATGGTGAGCATCGAAATGTGGACACAGTGTATATGCTGAACACAGTAGATACATAGAAAAATTTTGTGCAAATCGTTTTTGATTGCAGTGAGAACCTCGAGCAGCCTCTGGACAGCTGTTTCAGCCCTGCTTGGGGCTTCTTCAGCAGAGACGTAGCTCGACATTCCCACTGTAGATACAGTTATACACAGTGTTGATTCATTTTACAGACACTGAAATAACATGTACTATAAAGTAATTGTAAGTATTGGTCCTCCTGTACATTTTCGGGTAAAACTGCAAGGAACTAATTTGTTGAATAATTCTCTTAACTTCAAATGTAACTTATCGAATGCTGAATAAAAACAACAAGAAAAATAATGATCAAATCAAATCTCAACGATTAAATATGCATTATTTTAATTGCGACATAGAAAGATTATTGAATAAAAGTAGTAACAGAACGGGAATAAGTAGAATTTAAAATGTGCGAGTTTAACTTTTGAACAATAATAATATTAGAATATAAATTTAACTTTTAAATTGATATAGCAAGCAAGTAAAGTTGGAGGAAAAGTAAATAATAATTTTAAGCATTAATTTTATGCGCCGAAGACCATGCTTGGGTTTGATCGTAGATTATTTCGCATTCATTTCCAAAATGCAGCGACAATTTTTCTTGCAAAGCTGGAAAAATGGCTATCAAAAAGGTTTATGTGAGTTATAAATAAAATGTCGTCACGGTCAAAGCATTCGGTTGCACGGGAAACTCGAGTAGCGAATGCTATTTTCATTCGAATACTGCTTTCATTCGAATACGACTTCCCTTTCGAATACTATTTTCATTCGAATACTGATTTCATTCGAATACTATTTTATTCGAATATTAATTTTATTCGAATACTAATTTCATTCGACTTCTAATTTTATTCGAATACTAATTTCATTCGAATACTATTTCTCGCCCATCACTAAGTTGGCAATTAATGCATTCGCAAATAAAATTTGATACGATTTTGTTCACTACGGGCCTGGTTCAGTTGAAAGCTTGCTTAAACCTCTTTGGTACAACTAGCATTAAATGATCACGGAGGATCTATTTTCATTCGAATACTAATTACATTCGAATACTATTTTTCGTACAACTGGCTCTTATTAGGCATGAATAAAGTGAGTGCCAGATGAGTTCCCAAATATCTTTCAGCAGTTCAGCGCCAACGTCGTGTTGAATATGTTAAAGCCTTTTTAGAGCTCTGTGGAGACAACCCCGTGAACGTGTTCTAAGCCATTGTCACCGGGACGGAAGAAACTATGATTCTTTAATTGAAGTTGGTTCTTGTCCGATGAAAATTGTAAGTACAAAGTTTTTTAACCTCGAACCGGACAGAAATATGAAGGGAAAACACTCAACGTTTCGCTATAGATATATAGCTTCGTCCTGACGAATCATAAGTACAAAGTTTTTTTAAACCCGAACCGGACAGAAATGTATAGCGAAACGTTGAGTGTTTTCTCATCAAATTTCTGTCCGCTTCGAGATTAAAAAAACTTTGTTTACTATGATCCTTCATCTAAAAGGGAGTTGATGGAGTGGAAAGGAAAAGGAGAAGCATTGCCAAGAAAGTTCAGGGTCCAGCAATCGATAAAAAAGACGATGGCTACGATATTCTGGGATTTTGAGGGTATTCTACTCATAACCTTTAAAGAACGTAACACCACAGTAACCGTCAGAACTGCTACATAAATTACCACAAAATATTCAGGAGATAAGACGTGGGAAAGTGACTGTAGGTTTGTTGCATGACAATGCACTCGTGCACGCTGTTGGAATTACACAAGCTGCATTTTGTGACTTCGGTTTCGAGCAAATCGAACACCCCCCGAATTGTTTCGATATAGCCTCCAATGAATATTATCATATAATTTGAAATGGGCGCCATTTTAGTGACCATCGAAGAGGTGAGGACTGCAGTTTGGGCGCATTGTGAAGACAAACTCTAAGAATATTTTTTTGGGGGTATCGAGATATTGTTAAAACGATGTAATAAGAAGATATCAGGGGAGACTGTATTGAAAAATAAAATTTAGTTGTGAATCTGCGCCGTTTCTTTCATAAATCAGACCTGAAAATGTTGGCGCTTACCTCGTATATTTGTGTACAAGATTTTTGGGTTATATTTTTGGAATTAAGAGAAATATACCTTTCTTAATTCGTGAAAATATACTGGGTGTTCTATTTAAAATAACAAAGTCAGTTCCCATTTGCCACATTTCCGACAGAATATCGTTTTTAGTAAATTCTGATGGTTCAGGTAAAGTCCTAAAACGTTTGTACTTAAAAAAAATGTATATGCCCGGCAATAAAATGTGTAGGTACCGTTCAAAATATAACCAAAAACCTTATATGTAAGTGAAATGCATTCTTGCGCACTGGTTGCTATCTTAAACAAAGTTCTTCCTAAAAATAATTTTCTTTGTTGTTCGTTTTCTGGATATCATCGAGGTCATCACCTCTTTCTTTATGTTCTTCTAGTAGTTAATTATTTGTAATTCAGTTTCTTTTGATGTAGAGGTTGTAAATTTGATTTCGACAAACAATGGTTTAGGCGAAGCAAAATATCAAGCGAAAAAAGACATGTCAATGATGTCAAAGTTAGATTGAAAATATAAATAAGTCGTCTCGTAGTATTCTTCAACCATAATGGTAAAACAGATGCAAGAAGAAAATGTGCGCAAGCGGCGTGAACACCACCATGCAGACAACACTGACCAATTCTGCAAGAAGAGACAATTCTCACCGCCAAAAATTTTTTGATTTTCTCGTCAAGTATGGCTTGCCGGCTCAGTCTGTCCGACATTTTGTCTCTGTCGCGACTTCCTGTAAACGTTTTAGCAAATTAAAACTGGCGAAAACATCTCGCGCCGAAGAGAAGAACAACAACAGCAACGACAACACCGACAACATCGAACCGGCTACTTACAGGAGTTTCCACCAGTTTTACACTTACAAAACAAAATTATCACATAGCCGTCCAACTAAAAACTAAAGAAGTCATGGGAGCAACAACCTTACGAAAATTTACTTCGCTCTTCGGTAACTTAATAATGGTAACCCTAACGCACACAGCTAGCACACAACGAGCCACTCACCCTTCTCGCTGTCTCTCTCGTCGCTACCATATTCTGGAGTTAGATCCTCCTCCGATGAGGAGAAGGACCTTTGGAGTTGGGGCTGTGGTGGATGAGGATGCTTCTTCGTCGAACCGCTTCGTTTATGTTTCTTGTTGGCACTTGAGGCTGACGATACTCTTTGTTGAGGTATGTCCATGGGCGATGGTTCTGGTTCTGGATCCGGATATCTAAAACATATTACAAACAAAACAAATCTAATTTGTCCCAAAATGTTTAGTTTTAATGAGAGAGAGAATTTGTAATATTTAAAATAATTATCCATAAAGGCGCATTTCCAGTAAACAGGTAAGTACCGTGCCTTCAATTGAATTCCTCATTAAAGTAAGCTGTGATTTTTTATGAAGTTGGCGACACAATTCTAGAGAAAACGCTTGTCATTAACTGACAGTACTGATCATAACATCAAATAAAATCACAACATTAAAGTTTAAAGTAGATGTTCAAAGTGGTCTCCTTCAGCTTGAATACATAAGCGTACTCTGCGTTTCATGTTTTCAAACCCGTTTGCTAAGTGTTCGGGGGTTATGTTAGCACACACATCTGTAATGCCCGCACGAAGTTCTTCGATTGTGTGACGCGTAGTTCTAAAAACTGTGTTTTTCATGTGCGGATAAATGAAGTAATCCATAATTATGAGATCCGGAGACCTTGCAGGAAAATTCACAATCCGATTATCGAAAAACTGCTGCAGGAAAGTCATTGTTTGATGAACTGTGTGGGCAGTAGCATTGTCTTGCTGAAAAAACCCCTTCTGTAAGTTCATCATCATGTAGTTGATTAATGAAAGGTTCTAATAACTCATTTCGGTATCTTTCAGCAGTTACTGAGTCGTTAAAAAATATTGGTCCGATGATACGCCTTCTTGACACTGCTAGCCAAACACCAATTCTTAATGGATGTCATGGAGTTTCCACAAATTCATGGGGATTTTCTGCTGACCATATTCTCATATTCTGTTTATTTAAATACCCTGACAGATGAAACCAGGCCTCATCGGAAAAGGAACACTTGTCAAGAATGTCGTCGTTGTTTAAGTTATCAAGAAACCACTGACAATATTCTGTTCTTCTGTGAAAATCTACTGGGCTGAGTTCGTGGACTGCTTGAATCTTATATGGATAAAGCTTTAAGTCTTTTTTAAGAATAGTGTGACATGTTCCCACTGATAGCTGAACTTCTTGTGAAAGTTTCGCAATAGATTTCTTGAGAAAGTGTTTCATTCGATCCCGAACATCTTCAATGCAGGCTGCAGTCCTTTTCTTAGCTGCTCCGCTCCCTGTTTTGCGACCAAGTGATTCTGTTTCACGAAATTTAAGAACACAAGAAGCATGGATATGTTTAACTAGCTGTTCATAAGTAATAACAAAATTAGGAAACTGCTGTCGAAGCTTTGTACATACTGATTAATTAAATAAACTAACTGTCCATTTTCTATTCTACCGATTTGCAAATAACTTTCAACAATAAATATTTTCTGCTGTAATTCTAACATTTTGAATTAATTGAAAATACAAAGTGTCAATTTGACATTTGTTTAATGAAATAATTGAACAGCTATTAGTGCTGCAAATCTTAGGAGAAAAAAACAGTGAAATCATAGCCCACTTTAATGAGGAATTCAATTGAAGGCACGGTAGCACGGAGCCAGTCAACGGAACTCCAGCTACTGGCCTCGTGGAAACGCGCCTTAATACTAAAACACACAGAGCATCTTATTTGTAAAAGCATAAATTCTCTCGAAATACAAATGTTTCTATTCTTCCTGCTTTGTGACAAGAAAAGAACATAATTTGGTGGAGACTGTACCTTCGTGGAACTAAATGTGGATGAGTCCTCATCAACCCTTCAAGCTCTCCTTGATAATATCTGGGATCATCCTCATTATAAGGCAGTCGGTATCGCTCACAGGATGGTGTCCTCGGCTCTTGTTCCGAGTATTGCCGTCGAAGGACGCTGCCGGTGCGCTGCAAAGGTTGGTTTTCCTTTTCGGCTGCTGAGTGAGCCCGCTCCAGCTTCGGCCTTTTATCCGACGGCGCTTGCTGAGTTTGTGGTATTTCCGTCTCCAGGTTCATCGTTCCCGTCATCCACTGGCCGGTCTTGCTCAATAACTCCTGCTTCTTCCTGCACACTATGCAGACCCACACCACCTAGAAGGAAATAACTAGATGTATGAACAGTTGAAAAAAAAAAATTACATAGGGCCGGTTGCTCAGTCACAGTTTAACGTTAATCTTCAGATAACTTTCATCTGTTCCTATGTAAAAAAAAACTGAAGATTAAAGTTAAACTATCACTGAGAAATAATATAATATAATAATAATCAATAGGCTTAGGATAATTATTATGCATTTGCATTTTTGCATATGCAAATGCATATTTTGAACATTTTTATAATAAAGGCATATTTTAATTCTTTAGGATATTAATGCATAATTTGCTGCATTGTTTTGGTTTTTTTTTAACTCTGGTGTTTGTCTCCTCGGGGTCGTAAGTCATAGACTTGTCAGGACCTCAGGAGCGGGAGTGTATTTTTGTGTGTGTGTGTGTAAAGTGTTCCATGGCTTTGTTAGTTACAGGCACTTTTATAATAAACTATTTTCCATACAGGGTGAGCCAAAATAATTGCCCGAACCGTCAACCACAGGTAGTACACAAAAAGAAAAAACAAAATGTCTATATACATAGGGGATCTAATATCCCTAGTTCTTGAGATAAAATATACATTGAAGATATAAAATTGGTTGATGGGCACTAATACAGCTGTATTGCGTCACAAGAGCAATGAACTCGCGTGAAATAGAACGACACACTAGCGTTTACCTTGAAATGAAACTGTAAAACGTTTTTATTTATGACTTTCTGCAGAAAAAAAATGTATAACACGCAATTCAGTCATTCAATTTCGGACTTGTGTAAGTATACAAGAGAAATGAATCATGTTTTTCACTTTAGATTCAAAAGAGGTTGATTTTTGAAATGACTCTGATAGATTTATTTCTTGCAACTTCGTATTTGCGTGACCTTAGTGAATGCGCTCCTAACGAGTCAGACACTTACTCTGAATCACCCTATATAAGTATTTGTCGAATATCAATAAAAAATAAATCAATAAAAAAATGCTAAAGTTGTCTACAAATAGGAAACTTTTTTTATTAAACTTAGTTTTACGAGAAAAAAATTTCTCTTTAGGAAACGATATAAATAATATAATATTGAACTATTCAAAATTGACTTACTGTACTCAGAGTGATCAAATTAGAAAATTGTAGTGTGTCCTAGAGAGGTATTCTCTTAATTTTTATTGTACAACAAAATATAATAAAGTGGTATTTATTTAGTATTAAAAAATACATAAAAAATATTTAAAAAAATTATAAAGTTGTTAATGAAAATATAAATAAACGTTCATTAATATGGTTTAAAAGTGATTTTTATTTATTTTTTAATCCTTTAAAACGTTGAGAATCATTTTGTCGCTTTGCTGGGGGCATATTGGGGGAACTTGACACAGTGATACACAAAACTCTTTTATGACTTTCATGAGATTACATTCGTGTCTTAATCGTTTGATTGATAAAAATCTTTTCCATTGATGTATTGAATATTGGAGTTACTAGTTGCTCGATCAGACCTATTCTAAGTAAATAGGAGAGCGTGAATTTAAACTTAAGTCCTAAGTAAAATTTTATATTTACAATTTGCTCTAAAACACTCCTAAAAATTAAGAAAGTTCTGTCCAAGGTCAAATATGAATCAATTCTGGATCGCTATCGAGTTTTTGAAGTACAATATCTTTTCTTTTTATAATTTAGTTTGTAAATTTAACGACAAAAAAGTTTTCCTCTTACAGACAACTCTTGCAGTTACACTATTACGCGCTGTACATATAAAAATAAAAATTCGTAAAAACCAGAGCAAACGTAAACAATTGTTCAATTAAAATTTCAAATAATTCTTAATTCTCTTAATGTCTGAGTGAATTTTTATACAGAACAAGATGGGTTCTTTCTAAAAGCATAAAAATATTATTTACGTACTTGATCTCTTTGTATGTTATCTCACATGCAAAAATATATTTGAAATTTGAAGATTTGAAAATTTTAATTACATACTTTTTTCTCTTTTCAGTGTCTGTTATACAGGGTGTTATTTTACTGTGTGCAAATGAGTGTAAGTACATTAAATGGTACCTTCTGTGCGTATTTTCCGGTGGTTACCGCACTATAGCCAAAAAATTTCGGAAGTACCACTTGTTTGGAACTGTTGATATGTGCGAGAGAGAAATACTAGCAAGGTCCAACGCCTTCCTATAGTCGACATCGACACCGCTCTGAGTTCCGCATTCAAATCCATTTCGTAACGTTTCGTAATAATAATCAATAATCACTGATATCGATTAGTAATTATTTTATTTAAAATTTTAATTCACTGAGGGAATTAATGTTACATTTATTTAAATACTGTCCTACTTTCAGCACGTCAATCGAAGAGGCGGCTGGCGCGCGGCGTTGTGAAAACACACTAAGAAATGGAAACGCAACTTATTTATTACTTGTGAAAAATAAAATGCAATTTTAAGGCCCATTTTTCGTCCAGTAATAATCGTCGGCCAATAATATGAAAATACTTAAAAATGTAATTACTTACTTGGAGTAAGGTTACATTGTTTTAATAAATAAACGCGCGTTTAAAATGTCGATTGACCGGAAAATTCGTAATCAAATTAATTGAATCTGTAATTTGTAAGATCGATTCTTTTTTAATACTTCGTGAAGATGAATATGAACTCGCGTAAACCGAAAGTTTTCAAAATTTGTTTCCTATCGCATGGAGAAATTTGCCAAATGGCTGTGAGACTTCCGGCAGGTCTTTTTACCTGTTTGCAAAAGCCATCATTACGATCTGTTAACACGCATCACAGGAATCAACGAATATGTTCGTTCACGACAGGGTTCATGCACAAGGTTAAACCACGTTAAACACTGACCGACTGACCTATTTTCGTGTCGTCGTTCAAACAGGCAGCTGTATGCGCAAGAGCTTAACCACCAGCACTTCTTAGTTATGCCAGCAGTTCTCAAACGGTTTGGCGAAAATCTGCCAATACATTTTTCTCGATTATTAACTTTCTGTTAAGGACATATGAGATCAATTTGCCATTTATGGTGATGCATTTAAAATTTAAATATTTGCAGACAGTAAAAGAACAGCCTGTATAAGTATACTGGGTGTATCAAAAAAATTCTGTCTATTCTAACAACGGAACCACGCTTGGCTTACTGATAACCTAATCTACTCTTTTTAATCCACGAGTTACTGCTGGATAATGATTTTATTGTTCAGTAAATGGTTTGAGATTGACAGCCAAAAATTCGTTCCCAGAAGTTTTCGCACGAAAGCCGGAATAGAGTGGTTCTGTCCTAAAGATTGTCAAGTTCTTCTCCCTCGTCGTCTCTCTCCTTATGAGGATTTTCTCGATTACTTGTTGAAATTATTGATAGTCCTTAAATTGGTAAAATGAAAGAATGTGGTACTTATAACAGCTATACTGGGTGTGTCATAACCTACGGAGGAGATTAAAGGGGTAGCTAGGGGAGATCGAATTAAAGATTTTTTCTTAATAAATTTTTGAGAAAAAAGCAATAACTAAAAAGTTACAAGAGTTTAAAGTGAAACTAATTAACAAGCAAAAGTAACTCCCTGCAGTAATATTTTACGTTTTAGATTCAAATTTGAGGCATTTATGAGTTAATTGAACATTGCTTTACAATAAACAACTATTTTAAAAAATGTAGTCACGTTAAAGTAACGGCTATTTAATTTTTTCTGTTAATGTCCAAAAACGAGTTTTCACATCGTTGTGAACCGCCTACTAATTAAAAACAAAACTAGGAAACAGATTAACATAGACATTTTATGAATGGCGGTTTTGATAAATTTAGAGTTTATTTAATAATAAAGTTGCATTTTGTGAAATAATTTTGATTAATTAAGAAGCTACAGGTGTAAATTAAAGAAGAAATTAAGAAAGTTGAACTGCTGTAACTTTCTTATTATTCGGTTTTGGTCTAAAGGAAATTAAGAAAAAATCTTTATTTTGATGTCCTACCGCTGCCCTTTCAATCTCCTCCGTACGTTGTGAGACACCCAGTATTAATAAAAAAGAAAATAACTCGGGTGGTAATTTTACGAAATAAAACTCGACAATTGCAAAAATTTTAACACAACGGAAGTAATACTGTAAGTCGGGAGGCAAGGTTTTCCTTTCAGTACAAACAATGTGTGCTGTTAATTTTCTCAAGCTCAAGCACCAGTGCACGCTTGCCCTTAGAGTGACAAGTTCGGATCTCCACTAAGTTTTTGTCTCGGATTTGTTACAATAATAAATGCTTGAAAGAAGTGCCATCGGGTGCAAAGAAAAGTAAACTATTTTTTTCGCTATTGTGTGTACGACTTGCTAAAATGTAAAATGTACTGAAACTGATTTTACAAAACTAAAATAACGAAAAAATTCCTTTAGGAGTCGTCTACTTTTCTTTACGCCTATGACACCTAACTAAACACTCGCGGAATTCAGCAATGAAGAATTGGGTAATTAGCTGTTAATGCCAACCGCGGTCCTTTTGGATCGTTTTAATTAAACGTATGTATTACCACAGTGTTTTACGTATTTGCGAATGCTTCATGTGTGAGACAATTAGTCGAATTAGAGTCAAAAGAATTTTACGTTTAATCAAACATTATATGAAATTTATGAAGACTCCATTAACACGATTGAAAAAATTGCGTTTTTGCTGGAGCAAAAGAAATGAGAACAATGCAAATCATTCCCGGCGTACCTGATTCATAAGGCCGACATTCACGTAGAACTTTCGAACGCTCTTGGGTGGTAGCATACTAGGCACGCCAAGACCTGTCCGTGTAAAGAAAAAAAGAATCTTGCGCTTCAAGTCCGCGAAACGTGCATCCAGTAATAACTGGAGTTTTAATATTATTAAATAAAACGTTAAATTTAGCCGAACAAGCTGCCCCTAAGACGCTTTGTGTTTAGCGGCCTATTCAACAATCATGTGATTAGGTGCATAATAAGAAGGCCTCATCGAATAGGTGCGTTTACACCCGCAGTTTTTCCGACAGTTTTGGAACGTACGCTCCAAGAACGTAGGTCAAATATCTTCGTGTAAATAAGATCGTGTTTATTTTCGCCGAAAAATAAGAAATATTTTGCACATATTATTTAAGAATACTCAATACTGTTAGAATGTTATAACTGAACTTTGTAACGCTGCGCTTTCCGCAGGTATTTTGTTTTTGTGCTTCACTAGATCATTATTTTGCAACTTGTATATTTTGAGTTTAATAAACTGAAATCGCATTTCATGCGGAAACGAAATTGCGTGGTGGATTTGCTTGCAGGTCTTTAATGGCAGTAAAATTAGCACTCACATCCGATTTTCTTTGAATCATGAATTCATCATTTTTAAGAATAAGAAAGAATAAAATTAGCACTTCAAAAAACATATACATTTCGAAAATTAGTACATAAAATTGCATAAAAATTAGTTTCGTTTCTCTATACATATTTCGTATAGAGAAACGAATGCACACACGTGCATGCAATAAGTGACTTCGTTTATGATATTATACCGGATATCTCTGAAACGAGCAAAAAAGTTCTTGTTTGTCTGAAAAACGAAATGCTTTATACTTATAGCAAAAGAACTTTGAATAATTAAAATTGCATTTTGATATGATTTGATATACAAGGTAGGGCAAAAGTATGGAACCGGCTTAATATTCCAAAAAACTGTTTAACTTATCTATTTTGAAATTTGGTGTGTGATTCAGAGTCAATAGGACCTACACTACCAATTTGCTTCAATTGTTTATCTGCTCTTGTTTCTGAGATCCAATGCCTACTTAATTTTTCTTAAATGATAACCTGCTGATTTTTTTCCTTTATTTAATAGTTGGTTTAATTCTTTACACGACCACATAAAAATATTTATCTATTGCATAAAAAAATTTCTAAAAAATAATGTTTGAATGAAAAAGTTAGAAAAAATGGTTTACGCTGATATTTAGTATTTGTTTTTATGTTTTTAAGGCAATTTTTATTAAAATTTTCTTTAGTTCTATCTTAAAAACAGCCCATAATCTTGTGGTATTACAGTTTTTTTGTTAAAACTAGAATTTTTATCGAATATCAAACAATAAACCATTTTTCCTAATTTTTTCATTCAAACGTTTTTTTCTCTAAAATTTTCTTATGTAATTGATAATTATTTTCATGTGGTCGTTTAGAGAATTAAGCGAACTATTAAATAAAGGGAAAAAAATCAGCAGGTTGTCATTTAAAAAAAGAATCAAGTAGGCGTTGAATTTCAGAAAGAAGAGCCGATAGACAATTGAAATAAATTGATGATGTAGGTCTTATTGACTCTGAATCACACACCAAATTTTAAGTAGATACGTCAAACAGTTTTCGAAATATTAAGCCGGTTCCATACTTTTGCCCTTCCCTGTATATCGAATATCATATTCAAAATGATTCAATGATTTGCCGATGAAAAACATGTCACACATATAATGATTGTAGTAGATTCTTGTCTAATAAATTTGTACAAAATATTCTTTTTAATTTTTTTAATTAGCATTTTGAAAATTGTACACTCGTTCAACTTTTACAGTCGCCTAGATTGATACCTTTGACAACAGTGAAAAATTAATAAAGTTGTCAACTTGTTAATGTTCTTGACTCTATTGAAGCGACTAATAACGAAACGGTAAACAATTATGTGATTTTCATGTTTTATAAAAGATTAAATTGAATTTATTATAACGAATGTCAAAATTAAAAAAAGTCGTTACAAAAAAATATACATTTTTGATAAATTGTTTCGTTTTTTTCACTAACACGTTTTTTCTTGGTTCCTAACGTCACAAATTATGGCACATATTGCAATAAGAAATTTATTTAATCCAGTGTTAAAAATTAAAAAAATTATATCAATTAAATAAATAGGAAATCAGATAATTGGCAGTCACTACATATCTACACTCTAAAAGCGTGCAACAAATTATCAGCTGCCTGTAATAATATTTGGTTACGTGGCAATTATCTGTTTTTTAGAGTGTAACGAAGGAATTAATCTTTTTCCTACAAATTAGAACAGAATGAATATTTAAAGCGATTTAGTTAATCCGTTCGGAGCGTTCTATCTGTCTCACTCATCCGTGCACTAGGTTTCCATATGCTCTCTCTCACTGCTATACCTGTTGTGTTCCCAGCAAATTTATTTTCCAACACGAAATGAATTTGACAAATTCGTTTTACGATTGCAAAGAAGCTTAAGGCTCCCGTGAGTAACCAAAATATTTCTTTAAAATAAAATATTTATTATAAATATTTCAAATTGACTGAAAATTAAGATTTACACCTTTCTGTTTGAGGAATCAAACAAATTGTTTAATAAGATGCTATTGTCTTTAAGAAAAATATTATTTTTACTGAACACGGATTTCCTCCAGAAATCGCAAACCGTTGTCGAAATCTCATTAAGTATTCCCGTCGTATTCTAAAGAATTACGCTTACGCAGGTAGTCTAATAATGTTATTGCCGTCCCAAGCTTTAACCGAAGCGATAAAATTACAGCGGACCAGATTCGAGGAACAATTTTAATGTCCGAGTTGGCTCCGCCCAATGTTCAAAAGGGTGCAGTTTGCTTGCAGGGTTATCGTTTTTGTTGAGCATCATAGTACATATCTGGATCGCACGCCTGGAGTTGCAGTTGCATTCAGACGGACACTTCCAACATTTGGATATCACTAGCTCCATTTACACACATCCTTCAAACCAGCGCTTTGGTGTGCTGCCACCTCAGAATGTGACGCTATAGGATATAAAATTATTTTAGTTTTGATTATAGAACATCAGAAAAATGATAGCGGTATAAAATTTACAGTGTATTTACCTGAATAATCACATACACTTACAATAAACTTATAAATAGTTTAAACAGCGACATCCTACGATCGCCTTTTTTTAGTAAAGTTACAATTTTATTTCAGCTGAGTTTCCAACTACAAAATTATCATAATCTTATGTCATGTTACGGCGCAGACAAATGGAAATTCTCGATTCATTTTGTCAAACACAATAAAATCTTTTTTTTTTTCATTTTCTCTTCTAGATAGGACAAACCGGAAGATAGTTGCTTTCTTTAAGCGTTGTGCAAACCAGAGCGGAAACGGTGCGGTAGCGGTACGGCCATAAGAAGAAGAACATACAAATTCGCCATAGCGACCGCCACCGCGCGCATTTCCGCTCTGGTTTGCGCCTCGCTTTAGGCCCATTCTGTACGAGCGCTAAAGACGTAGCAGTTGCAGCGCCGTGTTTTTCCGGAAAATATCTAGATACAGTTACAAAAAAAAGTATCTGCAGTTTATCAAGATACTTGCAAGTGTAAAATTCAATCATCTATGCAGTAGTGGAGGTCCGGTATTATTTGCGATCCAAATCGACTTTTTTTTTAAATTGACGAAGTTTTCGTATGAATATGTGAATAATGTACACACTAAAATCTGTGATAATTTTTACATTTTTTTTCAGCAGTATGTCTTTTTAAATAGAAAATTTATCTTTGTAATTAAGTTGATCAATAAGCTGATAAGTAGTTACTTGCTTTTGTATGAAACCAAGTCAAGTCAACGTAAAATATAAAGTTATCAACAGAAATGACTCTACTTCCGTATCAGACAAGTTAAATGTCAAATGAATCCAGGATCCTTAGTTGCAACCTTGTTGTAGCTAAGAGAGCGTTCCCATAATCAAGAAAAGTTGACAAAATCAACAATACAGTCTTTTCCTTTTGATTTTCTCCTTTTGTCAATTATCTTTCCTAAGTTTTAAAATAATTTTCAAGTTTCTGAACTGTCAAATCGCATTTTAAATAGAACAGTCATTTGACAAACTGGAAAACATAATTAACAAGAGGGGAAAATCAAAAGAAAAAGACTGTAAAATCGGAGGTTGTATTTCCGCCAAGGTCTGCTGTTTTTATGGAAGTTCCAAATGTATCTAAAATGTATCTTAGTATCTCAAATGAATAGATACACTGTAATTGTATCTAGATGCAGATACATTTACATTTTTTAAGTCGTATCTGAGATATGTATCGAGATACTCAAAAAGTATTTAGATACTGTATCTAGATACTTTACAACACTCTTAATAAGTTACAGAATGCGCCCCTTAGTGAGATAATTTTACAATTTTTATTAAATGTAATTTTTAACGCTTTGACTACTTTGTAGTACTTTCTTTCAAAATTTAGTATTAGACAGAAAATCATACACTAAACAACTTTTTAGTATATATTTTCTGTATTGGCTAATAATAAATGTTTTTTTCACAATTATGTATTTTTAAAAAGTGTAAGATTTAGCAGACATCGGATAACTTTATTCGTTAATCATCTCTTAACAATTTCTAATCATCTGGATTATGAGAAACATTATTAAATTTAATACCGACGCTACCCGAGCTTTTAAATTTTTTCAAAACCCTGTAACATTTAATTGGTAAATGATTTTGTTGGGGTGTCGCTCGTTAAAAATTGTTGCCGCTGCCCTATCTGTCTTATAATTCTCACCAACAATCAAAACAATTTCTATTTTCTCTTCTTTGGATAAATAATTCATAAGCAGTTAAATTCTAATTAAGTTAACGTCAAAATAACTAGGAAACAGAAAAAGAACTCGACCCATAATCATGAAAGAAATTATGTTATTTGACTTGACAATAACTCATTCCGTAGCCATCTGCTAGTCTGTCTACTTAATCGGCTTGAATTTAATAACGAAAAGTCCCCTCATTTAAGCGACAGTAATAGTTATTTACGTGTCAAAGCTTTGTAAATTAATCTGTACGGACGAGCTGGAAGTTTGTGAGGCGAGCGACTTAGGAACGAGCCCCATATTCCAAGGAGCCTAGTAAAGATTAATTGCAAAATCTTCCACGTACAAACTTTTATTTTCACCTTCACATGGCGATTTTTAATTAATATACTTTAATTTTTTTATGAAAACCTTTTCTTTTGTCGAAGGCGTTATTTGTAGCTAGACGTAATCATGATGACGTACACAGACAATCTGCTTTCTATAAGCCTGTAAAATTTTACAGGTCTTTTATACAAGCCCGTAAAATTTTACAGGCCTGTTCCAGTAATTTACCGTTTACTTGGTTACCGTAAACAATAAAATTGACCTGTAAAATGTCATTGACTGAGAAGGTGGAAATAAGAGAACATTTACAGGACTTTTGTGAAAGTAATGCGTTTGTACAGTTAGATTAAGGCTTCTAGAAGCCGCTCAAATACGTATCAGTGGAAAATATTTGTTCTGAAAAGTACCTTGCATCTAAAATGTTACGTAAAAATGTCACTATTAAAGGAAATGATATTGTAGTGTAAATAAGTCTTTTCCTTTCGATTTTCTCCTTTTGTCAATTATCTTTCCCAATTTTTTAAATAATTTTCAAGTTTCTGAACTATCGAATCGCATTTTAAATAGAACAGTCATTTGACAAACTGAAAAACATAATTAACAAGAGGGGAAAATCAAAAGAAAAAGACTGTAAAATCGGAAGTTGCATTTCCGCCAAGGTCTGCTGTTTTACAGCTGCCTTCCTTTTGAATTTAGAAAGATATGCCAAATTCCAGAAAGAAAAATTGAATAACGAAAAATTACTAATCACACAAATAATAATTCAATGAAGTTTTAAATTATTAGCGCCATCTACATATTTATTGACCAAAGTACAAGTACATAGTGATTATTCAAATAATAATCCACCCCTGCCAGCACTTGATGGCGTTAATTTCTTATAACTACTGAAATATAAATTGACAAGAAAAGTCGGGAAAATTAACAAAATGTAAATAGAAAAAAAAAAGAAACAAAAACGATCGAATCATGTTTCTAAAGAAAATGAAAAAGGGAACACAGAAAATTCTTTGCACACGCGACAAATAAAGAGGAAACACAAATATATTTCAGAAGAAGAGACGAACGTTTTCATTTTCAAAACAAAAAAATCAATCGAATAATAAAAATCGGAGGCACAATTGGAAAGATTATCTTTCGAAAATTTGGAGAAAAAAGAACAACAACAAAAGCGATCGCTTAAACTTAAACAACTAAAGAGCAGTCATAAAAAGAAAAAAGATACATAACTCTGAAGTGGACAAAGGCAAATTGAAACAAAAAATGGAAAAATTGTATAAATAAAATGGCAGAAACAAAAGACAATCGAATGATTTTGCTAAAAAAAATAAAAAAAATTAAACACAGAGACACGAAAGGTAATCGCATTTATTAAAAAGAAGAAATCCAAAACCCAATCAAATTAAAAATAAAAACTAACCCTAAATTGAGAATAAAATAGGAAAATCTAACTAAACGTAAATTAAACAAAAAGAGACAAAAGACGATCGCACGATATTGTTAAAGGAAATGAAAAACGACTTGGGCATAAATAAGAGAAAGGAGAAAGGAAAACGGAATATTCTTTGCGCACGTAACAGGCAAAGACAACAACAAACCTCACAAATAAAAGACAATCGCTCTAATCATCTAATCTAGATCATTGATACAAGACGTTAATAATAATATAACACTCGTGTTAAAATAAATTCCAAAAAAAAAAGCGAAAAAGAGAAAAATTAAATTGTATCTACCATTTAAAATATATGGATGAATAAAAAAAATAATCAGATTAAAATTGAAGTAATTATGAAGAAAAAAAAAACAAATGAATGAATAGGTTGTTGAAATTTGACGTGTTTCTATAATTTCAAACGAGAATTGCTTTTATTGTAGTAAACTTTTCTCCTAACTTCAAAAGGAATACCACTTTGCCAAAACATATTCACACATGCTAATTCCACCACCTTGAAGACTTTCAAGGTCACATTTGGCACAAAATCATTTCGCACCAAGCAGACCTCAACCGCAAAATATGAAATCTGAAGTCAAAAATTTCGCGAACTCAATCCAGGGACACACTGTATAAGAATATTGAAATTGGCATACAGGGTTCGGCAAATTAATACTTAAAAAAATTTATGCGCTAATAGAGGCAGCTTTAAAAACTTTTATATTGGTATCTTATTTCTCTTATTTAAATATTTTATTCTTTGAAAAAGTTTGTTCAAATTTAGGGCTGCCATATTATTAGAAATAAAACAACGGACCAACTATTTTTTATTCACTTTGCAGCGATATTGACGTAACCGTCAATATCCTCGATGGTACAGTCAAACTCTTTAGTAATGTCTCCCCAATAAAATTTTAAGGCGCGATCTGAAAGGTAAATAGACACGTGTTGAATTTTATTTCATGTTTTTATTTTGTGTTTATTCACCTCCTTGCCCGCTTACTTGTCTGTCTACCAATCACAGTGGTCAGAAGGCA
Organism: Prosopocoilus inquinatus; assembly: GCA_036172665.1. Lineage (NCBI taxonomy): Eukaryota > Metazoa > Arthropoda > Insecta > Coleoptera > Lucanidae > Prosopocoilus > Prosopocoilus inquinatus. The sequence goes on from CM069874.1 coordinate 53,915,829, forward strand.
TTAATTCGTTACTTAACACTTATAGGGGAGACATTACTAAAAAGCTTGACCGTACATACTCGCTCAAGAATTACACCATCTTGCCAATCAATTCAATCGAAATTAATCGGGCAAATTTAAATAGGAGTTAAGGAATATAAATTTATTTATTAACACACCTAAACAGACAAATCTATACATTTTTTATGCAATTAACTGTTAAAACAAAAGAAATAAAGATCTTAAAACAACCTAATTTTGCACTTTGCAGCAATCCGAAGCAGTATTGCCAACTCATCAAATTTCGAAGTTCGCATCTTCTTTTAAAGAATTTTCAAGTTACAAATCGTATTATCCCGAGAAAAAATAAGAAAACTGAAATAAAAAATTATTAACATATAAAATAGCGACATCTTACTATCGCTTTTTGACCTAACATTGCAGTAGGATAGACAAATTGAAGCGGGATTTGCTCCTAATGAGTCCCCCCTGCAAGGCGGCCATGCTTGCTGTCAAAGCATAATGAAAGATTTTATAAAAATTTTGTGCAAATCGTTTTTGATTGCAGTGAGAACCTCGAGCAGCCTCTGGACAGCTGTTTCAGCCCTGCTTGGGGCTTCTTCAGCAGAAACGTAGCTCGACATTCCCACTGCAGACCAAAAACGACTTGCCCAATTTATTCGCAAAAGCGATGTAAGAATGTTAGGTCAAAAAGCGATAGTAAGATGTCGCTATTTTATATGTTCATCATTCTTACATCGCATTTGCGAATAAATTGGGCAAGTCGTTTTTGGTCTGCAGTGGGAATGTCGAGCTACGTTTCTGCTGAAGAAGCCCCAAGCAGGGCTGAAACAGCTGTCCAGAGGCTGCTCGAGATTCTCACTGCAATCAAAAACGATTTGCACAAAATTTTTATAAAAAATTATTATTGAATAGAAAAAGGTAGCAGCGCTTCGGTTAGATTTTTCAAAAAAATTGTTTGTAGTTTTGTTTCTTGAATGGGACGCGATCGTCTTTTGTTTATGAATTATTGTTTTTAACTTTGAAATTCAAACATTTCCGTCGCTTTTTGATTTTTTTTGTGATCGTCATTTGTTTCCATTTTCAAAAATTTGTCACTGTCACTTTCTGAATTTTTTTGGGTACCGTTGCCGTTATTGTTTAAAAAGAAAGGCCGTTTTGAATTATATAATTGTTTTTCTTTTCTTTTTTTGTTTGTGTCTTTAAATTTTTTTCGTTTTCTTTCATATTTCTTTGTGGTTTTTCGTGGTGAAATTTACAATCGTCATTTGTTTTTTTAATTTTTCGTTCTGAAATTATTAATCAAAAATCTTGTTCAGTTCTTTTTCCTCCGCGAATAATTAGTCATTTGTTTTTTTCTTTCATTTTTTTTCAGAAATTTTTATTTCGTAAATAAGTGTTATGATAGAGATTTGTTTTTGTTTATTGATTATTGTATTTTCAGTCTTCAATGTTCTTTATTATTATTTTTTAATTTTAAATCTTTAATCCTTTTTGCGTTCTTTTCTTCTATGTGTGTAATCGTCATTTCCATTTGTTTCTCTTACTTTAGTCAGATTTTTTTTAATTTGTAGTGGTTTTTTCAAATGTCAAAAAAACTTTTTTCATTTTTTTAAATTGCTTCCAATTTTACAAAAATCAAATAATAAAATTGTTGTAATTTCTTTGTAAATTTTAATTTTTCTATCGTGTTTCTGGGTCATTAAAAATGAATTTGGTCATTTATGAAGATACTAAAAGTTAATCTGCGGCATTTGATTACAAGGTAAATGCTCACAATTGAAAATTATTTTCAATAATACAGGTGTTCTGTAAAGTTACTGTGGACAAAAGTTATATTTTCTTAAATGGAACATCCTGTACATGATACACTTTTTGAAATATCCTGATCGTGCCCTTTTTAAAAATATAAAGCTTTAATATGTTATATTGCATGGTTAACAAGTTATGACCACTTTTGTCTAAAAATTAGCATAACTTTAACGTCCTCTCTAACGTTAGAAGTCATTTGCAAATAAACTTCTTAACTGCGAATGTATTTAGAAATAGGTTAATGTTATTTTCTAGTTGAAACATTTATCTCATTTGCCATACAGAATGAGCCAAAACTCAAATGATTGAAAAACTCGATTTTTTTAATGGGAAACTCTCTAAAAGTATAAGGTATTATTATGTTGTACAGCGTGGTCAAAAAGTTATGATCAACAAATTTTGTGGAAAAACCGCTTAAATTAATTTCTTTTATAATTTTCTAATTTTTCCTTTGTTACTATAATAACATTTACTGTTATTATGACCATTTTTAGAGTAAAAATGGTACGTAACAAAACAACATGAAGAAATCGAATTTTAATGTTAACCAAAGTGATATATTTCAGATGTAGAACTATTTCTATTTTTTTACAATTTTAAATTGCAGTCACAAATTTTGTAGTTCGAATGCAAAAATAACTACTATAAGTTCAAAATGTATCTAAAATGTATCTTAGTATCTCAAATTAATAGATACACTGTAATTGTATCTAGATGCAGATACAGTTACATTTTTTAGTAGTATCTGAGATATGTATCTAGATACTCAAAAAGTATTTACATACTGTATCTAAATACTTAACAAGACTGGCTGCACCAATAACAAATTGACGACGGAACGAAGTACTACGCATGACGTATGCATGAAAACGTAGCTTTAAGGTTAGCTGAACAACTTATATGCGCCAACATACAAAGCGCTAAAAACGTCCGTGTAGATTAAACTGCATGTTGTAAGTTGTTCAACGAACATTAACGCGGCACGCAACCGCTGCGTTTTTAACGCTCATATAGAATGGTCCTTACACTGTGAGAGGACCGGCATTCGGGATGTTAATATTTCGTGTTCTTCGCCGGCGATTACAAACCATTGACGGAACCCCGGACGCGTGGGCAACCCATTGTTAGCCGGCGCGTTTTACGTGGGGGCGCTGACGTCATGCCACCGGATGTGACGCGTAGTATTGATTCGTCCTGCCTCAGCCTTGGCTGCCCCTAGAAAATTCGCGCCCTTGCAATTTACGCTTTCTCCTAGTATTTCTTTGTAAACTGCGGAGTCTTTGCGCTGATTTTACACACAGATTCTTTTATAGGGCACGCAACGTAATTAATACTCCTACTTAATTAATGACAATCAAATCAAAAGGACTTAAGATTTTAAACCTGGATTTATTAACAAGTCCATCTTAATTTGATTTTTTGCAAAGAAGGAATATGTTAAAAATTGTGAATATTATGACCAGCCTTATGATTTCAGCCCAGTGAAAATTCACTACTCCGACTGTACAGGCTGGATTAAATTCAATATCTCTTATGGGCATCTCCGTAACTATAAGAGATAGAAAAAAACTAGTGACCAAGTCTCGATCTCTTTTTTGGAGATTAAGTCAATAGCGTAAACAAAAATTGGCTATCTTCTTTTGTTTTCAAGTTATGGCCAAAAATTGACATTTTCGACTTTTCGTTTTTCGATCATATCTCGTTTATTTCTAGAGATATTAGAAAACTGTTTGATCATTATTAGGACACTTTTTGGAATTTAGTGGTGTAGTTGATTATTTAATATTTACTCAAACTTTCGAGATATAACATAAAGTTATCTTTTTTTAAACGGAAATTATAGTAATCGTTGCCCTCATTAAATAGAGATTTTTTTTCTGTTTTCAAAAATATATACTTTGTTGGATTTATTTCTTATAATTAATAGGTAAAATGCCATTTTTGTTATTAACTTTGCGTACCCTAGTCTCAGTAGACTGGCTTCAATGCAGTGCCGACTTTTTTTTGTTTTTATTAAATATTAACGAACTTTCAAACTTTTAGACAGTTTTGGCCGCTTAAAAAATTTCACATGCACTTTATTTTACAAAATTCCGTTTTGAGAAATGTAGCATCCATCGCGACCGATCTGGCAAAAGCTGTTTTTGTTTTTATTAAATATGAATGCACGCAAATTTAGTTTGATACATGTCCGATTTTGTTTATATTTTACTATTTGTGTGTTTGTTTTTGTTTTTCGTGTTTTTAATAAAATATAACTCAAAACAAAAAAAAAGAAAGCTTAATTTAGTCCTAATTTAGTTATTATTACTTTTATGTTTATCCGAACAACTTGTATTTTAGTGTAAAATCATGTTATCTTTTCGCTTCTCTTGACAACTTGTTTATTTACATTTTTTCACTCCTGACGAAACTATGAAGCGATAGCGAAACGTAGAGTGTTCTTGCGATTTCATAGTGTCCGTTTTAAAGTTTAAAAACTATTTTCTCTCACATATTTCATCAAACAAGAGTCGCCTTCAATTACAAATTTTTTATTGAAGTCGTTTCTTGTCTGATGGAAATTGTATAAAAATTGTTTTCAATTTTAAAAACACATTGTGAAAATTACAGGAACGTTCAACGTTTCTTCCTAGCGAATCTATAAACCGATAGTGAAACGTTGAGTATTCGTGCAATTTTGACTGTTTAAACATTGAAAACAATTTTTCTATAAATTGAATGATAAACTCATTTTCAATAGAAAGTCAGACAGGAACTCTTATGAGAACGGTCGCTGAAAACGATAAAACGGAAATTTGTAAACTAACTCGAATACGAAATTATTTACGCAGCCAAAACTTTGAAAATATTTGAAAGCTCGTTAAAATTTAATAAAATAAAAACTCGGCTCCGTATTGAACCCAGCCTACTGAGACTAGGATATTTACGCAAGCATAATAATAAAAATAAAAATAATAGTTTTTTCTATTAATCATAAGAAATAAACCCAACAAAGTATATATTTTTGAAAACAGAAAAAAAATCTCTATTTAATGAGGGCAACAATTACTATAATTTCCATTAAAAAAAACATAACTTTATGTTATATCTCGAAAATTTAAGTAAATATTAAAAAAGTAACTACACCACTGAATTGTATTCCAAAAAGTGTCCTAATATTGATCAAACAATTTTCTAATATCTCTTGAAATAAACGAGATATGACCGAAAAACGAAAAGTCGAAAATGTCAATTTTTGGCCATAACTTGAAAACAAAAGAAGATAGCCAATTTTTGTTTACGCTATTGACTTAATCGCCAAAAAAGAGGTCGGGACTTGGCCACTAGTTTTTTTCTATCACTTATAATTACGGAGATGCCCATAAGAGACATCGAATTTAATCCACCCTGTACAGTGTGTCACGTCGTCGGAATGTGGAAGGGATACTACGGATGGTTACCTAATTAAACCTAATCAATCATGAATAATAATGTGTTTTTGAAATTTGTAAATATTCGACTTAATAGCCCGCACACCTATAAACACTTTCGGAGCTCTTGACCACCGACGTACTTGGAGTGCAGACTTGGTTCCTGCAAACGGTCTGTAATGAGCAGATGACGGATAAAAAAAAGTGTAACAGTTTACTATTGCAACGAAGCGGTGCGATGTTATAAATAGATTGTGTACACGCCTCAACATATTTTCCGGCGCAGCGCGTCTAGCTGATAGTGAACAATCGGTAAGCCAAAGAAATAATGCATTCGTTAGGACGGCATGATTCACAATAATGTCGCGGTTGAATGCGATGCTCGGACACGATGCGCACGAGAGAGTGTGCTGCAGAGACGTGTCGTTCTTCTATTTAATTCAAATCAACTAAATTGTTGTTTCTAAATTCAAGAAAGAGCTGTTATTAGCTTCTGAAATTATATTTGCGTTTTTACCGTGACGATATTAGATTGATTGAATAAAAATTACGTATAAGCGGGCGAAACATTTAACGCTTCGATTTAGACCCCCACGTCGAGTCGGACTGCCGCTGTCTCAAACTGGTTTCAGGCAGTTCACTTTCTTGATTCCGCTGTTTGGTAATGAGGTTTGTAATGCACAGGCTCGGAACGGGCTCTACAGGTTCTCGGCAAATAATGTAACCTATAAATTCAGATGCATTCTTACAACTGATACCAACATTATCTACGATTCTGGGACCGTGGATATGTCACATATATCAGATCATGAACTAATTTACTGTACACTTAATTTTTCCATTTCCCCGGCCACGCCTATTTACAAAACATTTCGTGATTTTCGGAGTTTCGACTTAGATCGTTTTTTGCAAGAACTTAGTTCAATTCCATGGAACAACATTTATCATCTTGATTATGTAAATGATAAAGTTTCTTTCTTTAATAATAATTTATTAACTCTTCTGGATAGACATGCTCCACTAAAAACAGTTAGAATTACTAAAAGTTTTCGTCCCTGGATTACAGATAACATTAAACTTATGATCACTCAAAGAAATACTGCTTTAGTACGTTATAAACAGACTAAATGTCCTGAACATTGGCAGGCTTACAAGGTGTTAAGGAATTTTACAACAGCTGCAGTTCGAAGGGAAAGGAGGGCTTATTTCCAGCATCAATGCACCGCTCATGGTAATAAAGGTATGTGGAGTGCACTGCGGAACCTAAATATTTTAAGGTCTAAAAACAATATTTTACCACTTCATTTACAAGATGTTGAAAAGATCAATGAATATTTTGTTAAATCAATTCCAGTTACTAATGTGGATAACACTTCTTTAATAAAAACTTACTATAATAAAAGAATATCTCCTGATGATTTACTTAATTTCAATATTGTTTCCGAATACGATGTTGAAAAATATATTAAAGTTTTGAAATCAAATGCTACTGGAACTGATGGAATAAATTCTGCCTTGATAAAACTGTGTGTTCCGCAACTCACTCATATTATAAAACATCTTGTTAATTTTTGTATTGTACGCTCAGTATTCCCTGATTGCTGGAAGTATGCTTTAGTCACTCCCTTGCCAAAAATTTCAAATCCTAAAGAATTCAAGGATATTAGGCCGATTTCCATATTACCATCATTCTCAAAAATTTTTGAAAAAATTATCGCTGAACAAATCAGAGATCATCTTACGAAGTTTAATGTATTGCCGGAAAACCAATCCGGTTTTGCGCTCGGGGTATAGCTGCAATACTGCGCTATTAAAAATAACAGATGATATTCTGAGAGGCAGTGATAATGGAAAATTAACAGTATTAATCACCTTGGATTACTGTAAGGCATTTGATACTATTGACCATAATACTTTATTTGCACTTATTCATTTCATAAGTTTAAGTCGGAATGCAATCAATTTAATTAAAAGCTATTTAACTTTTTGAAAACAATCAGTTCGTTACTTAAATTCTGTTTCAAGTCCTTTACCATTGACTTGCGGTGTTCCACAAGGTTCAATATAAGGACCTATTTTGTTTTTAATTTACACGTCACAATTTCCCTCTGTATTAAAGTATTGTGCTTCTCATTTTTATGCTGATGATTCTCAAATATATTTTTCATTTTATCCTGATGACTCTGAGCGCGCTTGTGAGTTTGTAAATAGAGACCTTGCTGCCATTTACCAATACTCTCTTCAGCATAAATTGGTTTTAAATCCAGAAAAGTCATTAGCTGTACTATTCGGTAGGTGCAACTTTAAAAATGATGTTATTAAGAATATGAAAATCGAAATCGGAAATAACTGTATTAAACTCACCGATAAATTAAAAAACTTAGGAGTTACTCTAGATTCTAATCTCAAATTCACACATCACATTTCAAAACTGCTACAGCAAGCTTATATGAATTTAAAAGTTATTTACCTTAACAGACATTGCTTAGATCAGAAAACGAAAATTCACTTATGTAATTCATTAGTTTTAAGTAGAATTGATTATTGCGACTCCGTGTATGGACCTCACTTGGACGTCCTAAATAAAAATAGATTACAAAAATTACAAAATTCCTGTCTACGGTTGATCTACGGAATCACTAAATATTCCCGTATTAGTAACAGAATCAAAGAGGTGGGCTGGTTGCGTATGGATCATAGAAGAATATTTCATGCTTACTGTTTATTTTACAAAATTGTATACTATCAACATTCACCACATTTATATAACTTAATTACATATCAAACTGATGTACATAATTTAAATCTACGATACAAAGGATTGCTAACTCCACCGCTTCATAAGTCTCAAAATTTTAAACGCTCCTTCAGTTATTGTATCGTAAATTTTTTCAATAAGTATCATTTGGAATGCGTTACACTTGACTACTCTCACTTCAGACGCAAGCTGTTTCAGAAGTTGTTATCCTTACAAGCCTAAGATCTATTAAATGCTATTACGTTAGTAAGTTTTCAAAATTTTGTTTCAATCACTACGTAGTAACTAACACGTCTTGTTGTATTGTATTTTTTTTTTCTTAGTATACATATTCATTACTGTTGGTTAGGTGGCAGAGCAGTCGTACGCTTTTGCGTTCGTACTGAACCTCGCCAACTTTCTGATTATCTAAATATCACGTTTATTTTAACTGTTGAATAAAGACACTATTATTATTATTATTATTATTGAACATATAAAATAGCGACATCTTACTATCGCTTTTTGACCTGACATTGCAGTAGGATAGACAAATTGAAGCGGGATTTGCTCCTAATAAGTCACCCATGCAAGGCGGCCATGCTTTTTAGAAAAATTTTGTGCAAATCGTTTTTGATTGCAGTGAGAACCTCGAGCAATTGCGAATAAATTGGGCAAGTCGTTTTTGGTCTGCAGTGGGAATGTCGAGCTACGTCTCTGCTGAAGAAGCCCCAAGCAGGGCTGAAACAGCTGTCCAGAGGCTGCTCGAGGTTCTCACTGCAATCAAAAACGATTTGCACAAAATTTTTCTAAAAATAATTATTATTATTATTATTATTTCCCGGGTTGCACATTATTCGAGCACCGCACCGGCTCGGCAAAAGGAAATGCATTTGAATTCATACGTTACATTATTTGCCAAGCCCGTGCATTGCAGGCCGCTTGCACGATAGTGAGAATACAGCTTTAGGGAGGAAAACCTTTGCTGCAAGTACGCTGTTCAAAACGTGCATCCCGGCTTGCGAGTCTAAATTGTTGTTTCAAAACTACATTTACGAGCAAATCAGGTTTTAATAAATAAAACATGGTCGATACAAGCTATTGGACCATTTATTGGCCAGAATACACAATTTACACATTCTTAAAGATTTTGTTCAATTCTGCCCCGTTTAAAGCTGAGCGTCCACCAGCGAAGCGGCGCGGCGCTGCTGCCAATCAAGACGCACTTAAATCAATCGAGACGCGGCGCGAAATGGTGCCTTTGACATACAGGATGTTCTTTTACTGTGTGCAAATAAAAAAACCTCAGTGTAAGTACACAAAATGCTACCTTCTGCGGGTATTGTTTGGTGGCTACCGTATCATAGCGAAAAAATTTCGAATGGACCACTTGTTTGGAACTGCTGAAATGAGCGAGAAAGATAGGAAGGTCAACTTCGCCTTCCTCTCGGTATGAACACGCCCTCCGAAACCGCACTAGATCTTCAACACAGCGTTTCGTAATAATAATCACCGATATCGTTTATTAATTATTTTATTTAAAATTTTAATTCACTGAGCGAAGTAATATGTGTTACATCAACTACTGACGAATAAATCCGAAAATTTATGCACCAATTAGGCAAGCGTGTTAAAAATGTTCTTCCTTCACCCTTACGTACATAAACTTTTGCTGAAATCTCGCTGCCAGCTATGAAAGTGTTACTACATATGGTCCATGGAAAAAAAGTAAATTTTTATAAGTCTATTAAAAATAATATGGAATGAGAAATTACAATTTGTTTGTACCTTGCTTTTAATTTGTTCGGCAATTACCAACCGCAATGCTTCTTGAATTGCATTAGATTTTAATTTGAACATACTTAAACTTGTAATTACTTGCAGTGAAGTTAATTTAAATTGTAAACGTTTTGACTGACCAGCTGATCGGAGCGGCTGACTTACGTCGTTCGTGCTCAAGATCAAGTGAAATACTGATCCTGCCCTACTTCGGCTTCGGGTCATAATTGAAAAGGCGGCCGCGTTCCACTTTTAGCTATGACATCAGCTCTCAAACGGTTTAGTGAAAATCTGCTACTGCATTTTTCTCGAAAACTATTACATTTTTGTTAAGAACATATGAATTCAATCGTTTCCATTTATGGTGATATATTACAGGTTTAAATATTTGCATACAGTAAAAAAAACACCCTGTATATTTCTAATGATGCATTTTACCACGGATTACGGTGCGAAAGTAACTTTATTCCTTGGATATCAATTTCAAGGGATCCGCGTAAAATTTTAAATAATTTTATAATCTGCATTTTAATGGTTGTTTTATTTCCAAATCTAATAAAACATATAATAATCCATCATTGTCTACTAACTGACAGAGTTTGTATCAGACTTTAGAATCTCTGAAAAAGTTACAGTTTTAACTACTTAAAAAGTAAGTATTTGGTAGTCATTAACATGAATTATCCTCATGAAGAATTAGACGACAAGACATTTTTCAGTTGAGAGTGCCAAAGGGTCAGTGCTCTGTTAAAAGGAAGAGGAAATGTATTACTCCTATCGTCCCAATTTATTTGTCTCATAACTCAAAAACTTAAAAATAAGAATAGGGAATGTTAATACAGAACAGTGCAGCGTTTAATTCTACGTACAATGTGTATTAAAATATTTGTCTTTCTATTTGAAAAAAAAAGAACTCTCCGGCGTTTGAATATCATCAAGCAGGTCATACAGTTTAGAAAGGCATGTATTTAATCGAACATCTAAATATTATGATTTCAGTACGCGAAAAAAAATTGAATGTGACCTCTAAAATATTGACTGAGCTTTTCTACATAAGTCATGAATCAAATTCAAATGGTCAAGAAGAATGAAGAAGCGGCCGCGTTCTACTTTTAGCTTGCCAGCAGTTCTCAAACGGTTGAGCGAAAATCTGCCACTGCATTTTTCTGAAAACTATTAAATTTTTGCTCGATTGAACTCGTACAGGGTTCGGCAAAGTTCTGCATTTGGTCATTATTTTGGTCGTTATTTAAGAAAACACTAAAGATTAATCTGCGGCATATGTTTACCAGGATTAATGGCCACAATTGAAAATTATTTTCAATAATACAGGTTGTTCCGTAAAGTTATCGCGGACCAAAGTTATATTTTTGTAAATGGAACAGCCTGTATATGATACACTTATTGAACTGTCCTGATCGTGCCCTTTCTAAAAATATAAAGTTTTAATATTTTATATAAGATGGTTAACAAGTTATGACCAGTTTTATCTAAAAAATAGCATAACTCTAACGTCCTCCCTAACGTTAGGAGTCATTTGCAAATAAACTTCGTGACTGCGAATGTACTTACAAATAAGTTAATGTTATTTTCTAGTAGAAACATTTATTCCATTTGCCATCATTTGTACAGAGTGAATCAAAATTCAAATGATTGAAAAACTCCATTTTTTTTTAATGGGACACCTGTATATCTTACCATAGTCGAATTCTACAATACTTGTCCTTTTTAAAAATATAAGGTATTATTATGTTATACAGCGTGGTCAAAAAGTTACAATCAAAAATTTTGTGGAAAACCACTTAAATTGATTTCTTTTATAATTTTCTAATTTTTCCTTTGTTACTATAATAACATTTACTGTTATTATGACCATTTTTAGAGTAAAAATGGTACGTAACAAAACAACCATTAAGAAATCGAAATTTAATGTGAACCAAAGTGATATATTTCAGATGTAGAACTATTAATAATGTTTTCAAATTTTAAATTGCAGTTACAAATTTTGTAGTTCGAATGCAAAAATAACTACTTAATAATAAAAATTATAAAAGAAATGAATGTTCAATTGTGTAAGTTAGTGCTTTAAATGATGACAATTTTTTAATGGACTTTCTAATTCTGTTTAGGAAACTATTGTTCTCATAATGTAGTGGGATGGTTGAAACTTTATTTTTTTATTAATATTCTAATAAATTTAGCTATACTGAATACATCCTCATAATAGTGTAACATTGCCTGTCCTCATAAGCATGGCACCGTAATATCTACTATAAGAAGTCGTATGTATTATTATAAATACGATTATTAAATTGATTCCAGAGAAACACAAGTAATGTCAGGTGAAAAAGTTAAAACGTATACTAAATAACATAAATGGTAATTTAAAAGCAAGTATTAATATAAATGTACCAGAAAATTACAAAAGAAATCGATTTAATGGAATTTTCACACTAAATTGAATATATCTTTTCGACCACTCCATATAACATAATAATACCTTACATTTTTAGAAAGGGCAAGGAATGTAAAATTCGACTATGCTAAGATGTACAGGCTGTCCCACTTAAAAAAAATCGAGTTTTTTTAATCATTTGAGTTTTGACTCACGCTGTATAAATGGTGACAAATGAGATAAATGTTTCTACTAGAAAATAACATTAACCTATTTGTAAGTACATTCGCAGTCACGAAGTTTATTTGCAAATGACTTCTAACGCTAGAGAGTATGTTAAAGTTATGATATCTTTTAGACAAAAGTGGTCATAACTTATTAACCGCCCAATATAAAATATTAAAACATTATATTTTTAATTGAAGTTTGTTCTTGTCCGATGAAAATAGTAAGTACAAAGTTTTTTTAATCTCAAACCGGACAGAAAAATGAAGGGAAACACACTCAACGTTTCGCTATAGATTTATAGCTTCGTCAGGAGCTATAAATCTATAGCGAAACGTTGAGTGTGTTTCCCTTCATTTTTCTGTCCGGTTTGAGATTAAAAAAACTTTGTACTTATTATATTTTTAGAAAGGGCACGATTAGGACATTTCAAAAAGTGTATCATATACAGGTGTATAACTTTCGTCCGCAGTAACTTTATGGAACACCTTGTATTATTGAAAATAATTTTCAATTGTGGGCATTTACCCTGGCAATCATATGAAGCTGATTAATTTTTAGTATCTTCTTAAATAAGTTCATAAATGACCACATTTAGAACTTTGCCGAACCCTGTACGAGTTCAATCGTTGCCATTTCTGGTGATATATTACAGGTTTAAATACTTGCACACAGTAAAAGAACACCTGTAGTGCATGTAGAGAGTGATTCACAATAAAGAATTTTTTTTTCATATTTACAACTTTTACTTCTGAATAGCCTTTTCTTATGATAATTCCTTAATTTTCGAGAAAAATGCATTGGCAGATTTTCGCCAAACCGTTTGAGAACTGCTGGCATAACTAAGTAGTGTAGATGGCTGAACTATCGCGCACGCCTGTTTAAACGAGGACGTGAAAATGGGTCAGTCGGTCAGTGTTTAACGTGGTTTAACCTTACACATAAACCCTGTCGTGAACGAACATATGTTTGAACATTAAAAAATAATCGATCTTACAAGTTACAGATTCAATTATATCGATTACGAAATTTTCCGGTCAATCAACATTTTAAACCCGCCTGGTTTTAATGAAACAATGCAACCTCACTCCAAGTAAGTAATTACATTTTCAAGTATTTTCAAATTATAGGCCGACGATTATAATTACCGGACGAAAAATGCGCCTTAAAATTGCGGATGAGTTAAATAATCACATCATCGTCATCTATAGTTTTATTTTTCACAAGTAATAAATAAATTGCGTTTCCATTTCTTAAGTGTGTTTTTACAACGCCGGCCGCCTCTTCAATTGACGCGCTTCAGGTAGGGCAGTATTTAAATAAATGTAGCATTAATTTCCTCAGTGAATTAAAACTTTAAATAAAATAATTACTAATCGATATCAATGATTATTGATTATTATTACGAAACGCTACGAAATGGGTTTGAATGCGAAACTCAGCGCGGTGTCGGTGTCGACTATAGGAAGGCGTTGCGACTTTGCAAGCATTTCTTTCTCGCACATATCAACAGTTCAAAAAGTGGTATTTCCGAAATATTTTGGCTATAGTACGGTAACCACCGTAAAATACGCACAGAAGGCAGCATTTCATGTACTTAGATTCAGGTTTTTTTTTTATTCGCACACAATAAAAGAACAGCCTGTATACCACTCCCATAAAATTGAATTTTTTTTTTGTAAAATTTCTTTTTAAATAAACCAATTAGTTAATAGACGCACAAAAGGGAAATTTTTGCCTGCCTTCCAAAGAATATTTAAAGGTACCATTATTTTCAGAATACGAAATCCACCCCCGCAGTAATTCTGAAATAAACATCGAAGCAGAACACGAGCAATTCAATTAAAATTATTCAAAAACAGTTGCTCACGTTGGTCGGTCCGCCCAGAATGAAGACATATCCCGAGGCGTCTTAACCCTTGATATTTGGCTCGGATGTCTACACGCACTGTTAAATAGCTGACATTTCGAAAAACGCGTTACATCCATCGGGGTGAATTACCTACGGTGTTGTTACAGGAGCCCACGCCGATGTTCAGCTTTTCCGAAGGAGAAGAAGAGGAGCAGCAGCAGATGTACATATGTACTCGCCTGACCTTTTGCTTAACAAGATGAAAACACGTGGGACGTTCTGCTTTTGACTTTACTAAAGAAATATTATGTACTCGTTTGCAATTTTCTCGACGGTAACATTTACAATAAAAGTGAAACGGTGTTATTTGAAAATCTTTGAGTACTGGTTCGCTTAAAATCGCTTAAAACTTTAAAATTATTGATTTCGGTCAAACCCTCAAATAACATGAAATTTAGTCATTATTAGGCTTAGGATAATTATGCGTTTGCATAATTGCCTATGCAAATGCATATTTGGAACATTTTTATAGATAGGGCATTAATGCATAATTTCCTGCATTTTTTTGTTTTAATTGCAAATTTGCGATTATTTCTTATTGCCAAGTGCAAACTGACATTTTATAGCAGACAATCTGAACAACCAGTGTTTCAAAATCAGAATACTTGGAAATAATAAGAGGATTAACAGTGTATGAAAACCGCCATTGTTTACTGCGACCGCACATTATCCCAGGAATTTCCAAGTATTTTGTCCGCATTAATAGTACTCGTACAGACCATGGTATGGGGTAGCTCTCTTTCTAATTTTACCAGGAAATTCTGCAGAAAATTTCATCAACCTTCAGTAGTTGTATGCTGATTGCAATAGGATTAACATCTCTCAAGATGCCAAAAGAAAAAAAGTGTGCAAGTGCAAGTTTAAACCAGTTTGTGAAGGACTACGATGATTTTATAACGGATGGGCGTCTGTTATTTTGTAAATACTGCGAGGTTCATGTTACGGCAACCAAAAAGTTTCAAGTCACGCAGCATCTTCAAACCGGAAAGCATGCAAGTAATAAAAATCGCAAAAGGGGAAATAACGAACGGCACGTGTTAATTTCTAATTTACCGACGCCTGGACCTAAACGTTCAGAATTCAATGCAGAACTTTGTAAGGCTTTTATTTGCGCAGACATCCCATTAGCTAAGTTAAAAAATGAAGTTCTTTGCCATTTTTTGGAAAAGTATACAAAGCAAAATATTCCAGATGAATCGACATTAAGAAAAAATTATGTTTCTGAATTGTATACATTAACATTGGATAAATTAAGAGCAAAAGTAAAGGATCATTCTATTTGGGTGTCGTTGGATGAAACAACCGATGAAGAACAAAGATGCATAGGAAATTTTGTGTTTGGTATATTAGGGGTTCCTGAAGAAAAAAATAAATCATATCTGCTGACTTTAAAAGTGTTGGACAAAGTAAATCATTCAACAGTCGCTGCTTTTTTCAACGACTCTTTAAGTTTATTGTGGCCGTCTGGAATTTTATATGAAAAAGTGCTAGCGGTTTGTAGTGATGCTGCATCATATATGTGCAAAACAATGCGGGGACTGCAGGTTTTATACCCAACATGTGACCTGTTTAGTACATGGCTTACATCGAGTAGCTGATTTAGTTCGTAATCTTTATTCAAATGTTAATGTGCTAATATCATCTGTGAAAAAGATTTTCCTTAAGGCGCCAAGTCGTATTCAGGAGTTTCGGGAAATTTCGGGTGACATTCCACTTCCACCTGCGCCAATCATTACAAGATGGGGAAGTTGGATCGACGCTGCTGTGTATTACGCTGAAAATTTTGAAATTGTGAAGAAAATTGTTAATGAATTCGACTCTGAGGAAGCGCAGTGCATCGAAGAAGCACAGAGTATTCTGAGAAAAAAAGGTATTCGAGAAGATTTAATTTTTATTCGAGCTAATCTGGCATGCATTTCGACTGCAATCTCCAAGCTAGAAGCTAAGGGTCTATCTTTACAAGAAAGCATTCAAATAGTAGAACATGTAGTTAACGGTTTAGCAAAACTCAAGAAAAATGTTTTTATCAATAAATTAAACGAAGTGCTGTCAAAGAATACGGGCTATCAGCAACTGAAGAATATAAGTGAAGTGTTGCAAAATGAATCGACCCTTAATGAAAAAAACGAACATTTAAGTGTCAATGACGTTGTAAAATACGAATTTGTACCAATAGTGTCCTGCGATGTCGAGAGAGTGTTTTCTCAGTACAAAAATATTCTCGCCGACAATAGGCGCAAATTTACTTTTGAGAATTTGTTACACCTTGTTGTAGTTAAATGTAATTATAATTTGTTTCTATAATAACGACTAAATAAATAATTTAGAATTAAAAAAAGTTTTTGTTTTTTTGTAGCAAAATAATGAAGAATGTGGTAACATAAAAAATATTATTTATTCTATAAAAGTTAATTTTTAATGCATATTTAAGTGCATATTTTTGATGATTTTAGGGCATATATGCATGCATATTTTGAAGTTTTTTAATGCATAATTATCCTAAGCTTAGTCATTATACAATTGTAGCGTTACACACGGCCCAAAGAATGGGTATTCCATATACGCCGACTATGCTCAAATAATAAAAACTTAGTAATTTTCTTTTTCTTATAAGTACAATATCATAATTGAAATTAACCTCCGCCCACAATAATTTTTATATCCTTACATACATATTTCATCTTCAGTACGCTACCAACTTAAAAGCACTAAAAAAGATCTAAAAACAACCTAATCACACTGACAAAATCATAGAAATGTTAAACCTAACAACAATCTAATCATCCCAAAAGACACATGTGTCCAAATGCAAGCAAATACAAATCATTGTGTACAAATCTAAAATAAACTATACAGGGTGGACCAACAGAGCGTGGGCGGAAGATTGTGGCGTTATTATTGAAAATTTTTGAAATCTGTGTGCGCAATAACATACACATTGGTTAGATGCAGAATCTAAAATTATTTAGACTTATACAGAGTGTTCCGTAAACGTGTGACGACCCTAATACATCTTTTTTAAATGGAACACCCTATATATTATTGCACTATTAGATGTCTTATTATCAGTGGACGAAAATAATATAAGGTTTTATTGACCTAAAGTTTATCGCTTTCGAGATATTGAAAATTTACCGGTTAAAAAATGGCAAAATTTGTTACTCCATAAATTAGTTGTTTTTAAAAAATTTGCTTTGAATTTTGATGGATACATTATTTAACTATTGGAAAATAGAACTGTGTGGTCAACTCGATTTTTTTCCGGGTACTTTACACAGGGTGATTCACAACACAAACTACCATTTTTCTAAAAAAAATTAAATGGAACGCCCAGTATATGAACATATAGTTTAAAAAATCTCCTACTAAGGTTTCCAATAGTATAAGACTTTTTACGTATAGGTCTTAAACTTTGAACGTAGAAAGTTTTTAAATTTGTTTCTTTAAAATCTCAACTGTATTGTAATTTAATAAATAAAATTGGATTTTGTTTTGTTTCTAACGCACATACATTTGGTAATAACATTGTTAATAACCTTGAGAATAATTACAGTAGATTTATTTTAATGTTTGAACCAATATTTAAAACACATCGATTTTTTTTTAATTAAAAAAAAATATTAAATTGAACTAAATTTAATTTCTTCATAATCATATCATTGTTCAAATGTTTTGCATTGTATTCATAGTACGAAATATACAAAATGCCACAAAAGCCATAACATAAATCTTAGTTAACAAAAGAAAAATTTAACAAACATGCTCAAAATGTAATCCAATTTATTTTATACATTTTTAATTTGGCGATTAAAAAATATATTAAAATTTATTAATGGTGCAGACATAATACTGTTTCATGATCTCGACATCCGTAGCAGATTCACTAAACCCATTTACATTCTGCCGTAAAAAATAGTGAAATCAGAGGGAAGTTCGAGTAGTAACTCAAAATTCTTACACTTTTTATTTATTGAATTAACTATTTAGTTAAATCATTTCTAGTGTCATTGTTGTAATGTGATGGTACTTGATCATGCTTAAACCACATATCTTCATCGCTATTTCGGGAAACACTCATCAAAAATTACAAGGAATAATCAACCTAAACCAGAAACAGAATCGTCTCACAAAATACAAACCGATAATAAAATATGACTAAAGTGATAACATATGAGTGCATTTATTAAAAGACTAGTTGTGTGAAAAATTTCTAGAAAGTGTAGATTTCCGCTACCATAATATTGTAAATTCTGTTTGCTAGGAATTTCTTTATTTCTAATAAACAGAATGGACAGTTTTTAATCCAATAAAACAGGTTACTGGATTTTAAATGCTTATTAAAACACTGCAGAACATTCAACGTCATTATAGGTTGGAATTTACGCCAGTAGAAACACAAAAAATTCAATTTTATTTATTAAATTAAAATTACGATTAAGATTTTAAAGATATAAATTTAAAAAAAAATTCTACGTTCAAAGTTTAAGAGCTATCCGTAAAAAGTCTTATACTATTGGAAACCGTAGTAAGAGATGTTTTAAACTATATGTTCATACACAGGGCGTTCCATTTAAATTTTTTTAGAAAAATGGTAATTTGCGTTGTGAATCACCCTGTGTAAAGTACCCGGAAAAAATCGAGTTGATCACACAGTTCTATTTTCCAATAGTTAAATAATGTATCCATCAAAATTCAAAGCAAAATTTTTAAAAATAACTAATTTATGGAGTAACAAATTTTGCCATTTTTTAACCGGTAAATTTTCAATATCTCGAAAACGATAAACTTTAGGTCAATAAAACCTTATATTATTTTCGTCCATTAATAATAAGACATCTAATAGTGCAATAATATATAGGGTGTTCCATTTAAAAAAAGATATGTTAGGTTCATTACACGCTTACGGAACACTCTGTATAAGTCTAAATAATTTTAGATTGTGCATCTAACCAATATGTATGTTATTGCGCACACAGACTTCAAAAATTTTCAATAGTAACGCCACAATCTTCCGCCCACGTACTGTTGGCCCACCCTGTATATGTTATGTAGAAATCGGAAAAAGTTTAGTTTATCATGGCTTCTCGATCTAAGGAGTTAAATTTATTTAATAAGATTAGCACCAAAATTTGGAAGCGTGGTGCAGATATTTCTTTTCTTAAAGCTTGCAAATCAAAGAACGTTTTTCCCAAATTTATTAATTTAAAATTTAATACTAAATCCAAATTTCAAAATGCAATTATGCAAAGCGCAAAATTGAAGTGGCTCAGTTTAGAAGTCAAATATTTGTATCAAAAAACTAGCAAATTGGAATTAGAAAAATATCAGCTTCACTTAAAGCTTACTAAGAATTTAAGTAATGCCGAACATACAGATTGGATGTTGTTCTACAACAAAATGCTAGAGGTAATTTCTCATAAAATTAAAAATATTAATATTATACAACGTAATAAACTCAAAGCCTTATTACCACCTGCATCTGTTGCAAAAAAAAGGATCCTATAGAAGAAAACATAGTTGTTAATCAATCTTCTGAACCTTTCAATGATACAGAAGTAGCTTTTCTAAACAGAGGCTTAAAATTTAATTTACCATATCGTAAACCACCGACCACGGATATCGTGGCGAGTGTCGAAAGCGCAATTAGTCCTTTGGATGAAAATAACAAAAACTTCATTAGAAATGCCTGCAAAATACAATTTGAAAGCAATCTAAATAATTCAATAAAAACTGTACATCATAATAAATATTATAAAATCATTAAAGGGTTAAGAAAGAAAAAAACTGTTTCTACTTAAAAACTGACAAGGGTAATAAGATTGTGATTTTAGATAAACCTGATTATTATGAAAGGGTAAACAACTTAATAAATAATGGTCCCTGCAAGAAACTACCCCGAAACCCGTCGCTAAAGTTAATTAAAGCTGTCAGAGACACGATTAAAGAATGTCCCAATCTTATTACTAAACAGAATAAATTTAAGATTGATGTATCTAACCCCACTGTACCCAAATTGTATGTCCTTCCTAAAATATACAAGGCAGGTAAATCGGTGAGACCAATCGTGTCCGGTATAAACTCACCCACTTACTCTCTTTTCAAATGGTTGAATATCGAGCTCATTGCGCTTCTCAATCCTCAGGATAAATTTTC
Organism: Prosopocoilus inquinatus; assembly: GCA_036172665.1. NCBI lineage: Eukaryota > Metazoa > Arthropoda > Insecta > Coleoptera > Lucanidae > Prosopocoilus > Prosopocoilus inquinatus. The sequence continues at coordinate 53,936,255 of CM069874.1, forward strand.
GATAAAAAAAACTCAATGGAGTTGATAAATAAGATTAAAAATATTTCTTTACAAGAAGGGGAAATTATGGTCTCGTTTGATGTTCAGTCCTTATTTCCTAGTGTGCCCATACCTGAAACACTAACTTATTTGCGGGAACTACTGACAGTTAATAATGTAGATAAAGATAAATTGGAGGAATACGTTAGGCTCACATCTCTTTGCATGTCTCAGAATTGTTTTCAAATAAATGGTGAGTATTTTGAACAAGTTGAAGGGACCGCAATGGGTAACTGTTTGTCACCGTTTTTGGCTAATTTATTTATGAGTAAATTCGAAAATGACGTAAGAGATAATGATCAGTATTTTCCAAGAATTTGGTTACGTTATGTGGATGACATTTTTGCTATTTTTGATACCAAGAAGTGTGAATTGGAGGATTTTATAGAAAACTTAAATTCAAAATTTGAAAGTATTAAATTTACATACGAAAAGGAAGAAAACGGTGCGATTCCCTTTTTAGACACTCGTATAATTAGAAACAGCAGAAATGAATCAGAAATCGACATTTATCGTAAAGATACAAATACAAGCCGGTTTATAATTAATGAATCTCAACATTCTGTACAACACAAACTCGCCGCTCTAATTTTTTTGGTAAATAGATTATTCTCTTTTCCAATTACTAAAATCCGATATGATAAAGAACTTAATTATATTAAAAATGTTTCGGTTTATAACGCTTTTACCCCCCCCCCCCCCCAATAGCAGATAATGTGATTAGAAGATTAGCTATAGGAAACAAGTCCAAAATTCTAGCACTTTAACGGCAACTTTATCTCTAGGAAAATTTGTTAAAATGCCTTTCGAACCGTTTTGCACCAAAGGTTTAAAACATATTTTTAAAATCCAAAACTTACGATTAGGTTTTTCAACTAACAATACCATAAAGAATTTATTGGGAAACCCGAAAGATAAAGTTGATGTTGAACAGAAGTCTGGAATTTATGAAATTAAGCGTAACGAATGTACTAGTAAATATATTGGACAAACAAAAAGGAATATATTAACACGCTTTAAAGAACATTTAAGTCTCTACAGGTACAATAGGTTTGAGAAGTCAAGTGTTGCACAACATATTTACAATACAGGACACAGTATTACTACGAATAATTTAAAACTTATTAAGGAAGTTTCAAATAATAGGGAATTAAATGCTTACGAAAGTATTTTTATTCGGAAAAATAAAAACAATTCAATGAATTTAGACAACGGACCAACACCTAATTCCGTATTATTTGATATTTAGATATATATGATTATTATGATTAATATCATTATTATTTTTTAGATCTAAAATTGGCCGCTAGATGTCGTACTTGTTATGTCAAAAATCATCCGCAAGATGTCGCTACCTAAATCATATATAAAGGGGTGTTAGAGACAGTTAAAAGCATTTGCACTGGATATTTCATAAGGAGAGGATTCTCCGAGATAAAATTTTCCTAAAGTGGTCTTAAGTTGTGGTGTGAGTGTGATTTGCTCTCATCTGTAGGTTGTTTTTTGACGATTTATACATAATATATATATTTTATTTTATTTCTCTGGATTTTTAGCTATGAAATAACAGGGAATTCATACTTATCTGACGGTTAATTTTAGAAATTTACATATTCATTTATATTTACTTAGATTTAGACATTATGTATCTTTTAGGATGATTAGATTGTTGTTAGTTTTTACATTTTCATGATTTTATTAGGATGATTAGTTTTTTTAGATCTCTTTAAGTGCTTTTAACTTGACAGCGTACTGAAGATTAATTTTCAATTATTTCTGAAACCACAGTCTCCTTTACTATTTTAGTTTACAATATCATAGATAACCAAATTTGAAAATTTGTGCCAACTTTTATGTATAAGATATACCGTGCCTTTAATTGAATTCCTCATTAAAGTAAGCTGTGATTCTTTTATGAAATTGGCGACGCAATTCTAGAGAAAACAGTTGTCATTAAATGTCAGTACTGATCATAACATCAAATAAAAACACAACATTAAAGTTTAAAGTAGATGCTCAAAGTGCTCTCCTTCAGCTTGAATACGTAAGCGTACTCTGCGTTTCATGTTTTCAAACCCGTTTGCTAAGTGTTCGGAGGTTATGTTAGCACACACATCTGTAATGTCCGCACGAAGTTCTTCGATTGTGTGACGCGCAGTTCTAAAAACTGTGTTTTTCATGTGCGTATAAACTCAGTAATCCATAATTGTGAGATCCGGAGACCTTGCAGGAAAATTCACAATCCGATTATCGAAAAACTGCTGCAGGAAAGTCATTGTTTGATGAGCTGTGTGGGCAGTAGCATTGTCTTGCTGAAAAAAACCCTTCTGTAAGTTCATCATCATGTAGTTGATTAATGAAAGGTTCTAATAACTCATTTCGGTATCTTTCAGCAGTTACTGAGTCGTTAAAAAATATTGGTCCGATGATACGCCTTCTTGACACTGCTAGCCAAACACCAATTTTTAATGGATATAATGGAGTTTCCACAAATTCATGGGGATTTTCTGCTGACCATATTCTCATATTCTGTTCATTTAAATACCCTGAGAGATGAAACCAGGCCTCATCGGAAAAGAAACACTTGTCAAGAATGTCGTCGTTGTTTAAGTTATCAAGAAACCACTAACAATATTCTGTTCTTCTGTGAAAATCTACTGGTCTGAGTTCGTGGACTGCTTGAATCTTATATGGATGAAGCTTTAAGTCTCTTTTAAGAATAGTGTGACATGTTCCCACTGATAGCTGAACTTCTTGTGAAAGTTTCGCAATAGATTTCTTGGGAGAGTGTTCCATTCGATCCCGAACATCTTTAATGCAGGCTGCAGTCCTTTTCTTAGCTGCTCCGCTCCCTGTTTTGCGACCAAGTGATCCTGTTTCACGAAATTTAAGAACACAACCGTGGATATGTTTAACTAGCTGTTCATAAGTAATAGCAAAATTAAGAAACTGCTGTCGAAACTTCTGTACACACTGATTAATTGAATAAACTAACTGTCCATTTTCTATTCTACCGGTTTGAAAATAACTTTCAACAATAAATACTTTCTGCTGTAATTCTAACAGTTTGAATTAATTGAAAATACAAAGTGTCAATTTGACATTTGTTTAATTAAATAATTGAACAGCTATTAGTGCTGCATATCTTAGGAGAAAAAAAGCAGTGAAATCATAGCCCACTTTAATGAGGAATTCAATTGAAGGCACGGTATCATTCTTTCATTTTGTCACAAATAAAATATTGGATTTAGTAACGAATTTCGACTTTTTTTTATTAAAGCACACCAAGAAAGCTCAAACCTACAAAAGTAGGGATATCACACTAGAATTAACTTTTGATTTGCCGAGCTCTATGTAATCGATTAGAAAAACATCGGAACCTCGAAACTTAATGAAATTAATACAAACATAATCTCGTGCTTTATTAGATCGCAACGCGAGGAAACGAGGGCGAACAATTGGAAAAACTCGGCATGCGATTGATACCACGGCCAATACCGTGAAAAACACGCGTTAATACTTTATCACGATAGTTGGCGATAACATGACGTGACGCAACGGCCCTAATTACTACACCATTAACATGTTAACGCTGCGTGATATGGCTTTAGGCGTTGTTTACTTGCTCGAGCTCGTTAGGTGAAGCTGATGGCGATGGGGCATTGATTTACCGCGTGATCTGAAATTTAAAAATTTTTCATTTTATTTTAATACGGCTTTTTTAAATACTAGCCTTTTAATAAAGAACTTCGAATACAAATAGAATTCGAAAGTTAGTCTCAGTCAACTTTTTCAAAGAATCTTAAGTTTTCCTCAGATTCCAAAATCTTTCGTGAGTTCTGTTAAATTTGGCGTGCTCATTGATGAAGTCGAATAAGAGATTTGCTTTGAAAATAAATCTAGGATCTACAACTACAAAATCGTGTTGTTATGAGCGTAGCAACAAGTAAACATTATTTTCAATCACATTTTTGGGGCTGATATGTTAGGCGAAAAAAATAGTTTTGAGAAAAAGGTGATCGAATGATTTTCTCAAATGAATATGCGGGATTTTGACTGAATTAACGATGTTTAAGCTTCAGCATAAGTATCGTTTTGCGTGATTCTGAATACAGCGTATCTTTAAACCTATGTCTTTAATTGAAACCACAAATAATGGTCAAAAAAAGAAGCAAAATGTGTTACACAACTATTGGTCAGATAGCAATAATAACACAGATAAAAATTATTTTACTTTTTCAAAGAAATTGTTTGAGGGTCGCTGAATACAGTTTAAATGTTCTGGCTGAGCATGGTTTTCAACTATTCTCCGGCGTTCGAGGCCATAAAAAATCACAAAAACGCAGACAATGACCTAATGCATAGATATTGTACTTAAGGCAGGTCAAGTATAAATTTTATAACTAGGTCAGGTCTTAACAGTTTAAAATATTCTGTACGTGTTGCGTTAATTGATGATTAGTTTCGTGCTAATCCATACTTTAACAGTTAAATTTAAAAAATTCAATCTAAAGGCGATCAAAAAAGTGGAACTTCTTACCAGGGCCCCCGCGAGGTCAAAATCCGATCGCATGCGACTCCATATTTTGGCGCCCTCTGGCAGATGAGTTGAGACATACAGTCAACGGTCAATTATCAAAATTATTTAAAGAAATTAAAAAAAAACAAAAAAATGGAAAATAGAAAAATTTAAAAAAAATTAAACATTAGGGAATTTTTGCTAAATATTTTCCTTCATTTTCTAATCATTTTCCTTCACATTTTTCAAGTTCTAAGGACCGTAACAACCTACATAATTTATTTTTTTACCTAACATAATTATTAAATACATTAATTTTTTTAATAAAAAATTTGGCACACAAAACTTCTACTTTTAATTACGCAGTTAACTGTTCTATTTTAGTCGACGTCTTGCCGTGAGGTTGAAGGCTTTACCAGAACTCCCATTAATTTTAAAATAAATTAAAAGAAACAAAAAATGGAAAAAACAGAAAAATTAAAAAAAATTAAACATTAGGGAATATTTGTTAAACATTTTCATTCATTTTTCAAACATTTTCCTTCATTTTTCAAACATTTTCCTACATTTTGAAAACATTTTCCTTCATTTTGAAAACATTTTCCATCATTTCTCAAACATTTTCCTTTATTTTGGAAACATTTTCCTTCACTTTTCTAATTGCTGCGAGCCCTCAAAAACGAGTAACCCAAACAGCGCGAAGCACTTTCTTCTCATCTAACTAAGGAGGTCTTTCTTCAGATCCCTCCGGAATGCAAGTAGGTGAAGCCAGCTTGTTAATAATATTAGAAAAAAAGAAATAAAAAAAAGCAAAATTAACTTAAATTTCTATATTACAATATTTTATAATATTTTTTTACTAAGTACTTTAAACTTTTTATGAAAAATTTAGCACACGAAAATGACAAAACTTTTCTACTTTTAATTGCCGCCGTTAACTGATCTATTTTAGTCGACGTTTCGCCGTGAGGTTGACGGCTTCATCAAAACAGTTCGGACTTGTGAATAGTTTTTCCGAATAATTTTTACCAGACAAGAAACTGTTTCCCATTATTTTTTTTTGTCTTGTCTATACTTTGTTTTTTATTTTGGAGGATTGCTTTCAAATTTTCGCGCCAAAAACGAGCTTTGTCATTGGTAGATGGCCGGAATTGACCAATAATAAAGCTAGATTTTAGCGCCAAAGTTTCAAAGCACTCCTCCGAATTAAAAAACAAAGTATAGTGGCCAATAGGCTAATTGGCGCCCCTTGAACATGACGTCTGCGTGCGCTGCACGCTTTGCACAAATGGTTATGGGGGCCCTGCTTCTTACTTCATATTAATTTGTAAATTGCCAATAATCAACTTACAATGTTGATTACTAAAGTTTATTGTGTTTGTACAGCAAAAATAAATTTGTTTCTTTATTAAAACTTCGAATAAACGACGAAACAAACGTCTGCACTAGGCGAGAGCTTTTATGTCTATATGGTTTAAGCCGACGCAGAAATTCAGGTTCAATATTATCCTTATAAAAACATATGTTTTGTGTTGGAATGTAAACAATTAATAAAATAGTTTGATTGAGAGCCAGCGAAGTTATTCAATCACTTATTTTGAACCCATAGATTATTGTGGTGTTTACAGGTAATCTAATTTATTTTAATTTTTCATCGTATCATACTCCAATCCTTGCTGTCCGTTTTTACAATAGGAATAGCTTCTGCTCTAGCAATACTTATTCTGCAGCTATTAGTGCGATAATTAAAAAATAATTTCACGCATTTTCAACGCAGTTAGAAAACTAGCGTACGAAGATGTTTAATTACTTCAGCAAAAATCTAACGAAGATTAGGTACTCGTTTTTAACATAATTGTTATTGTCTATGACAAAGAGATGCGAAACTAAACGTTCTTACTTATCGCATGTTGAAAGTACAAATAAACATGCCGATCTCCGCAAGTCGGATTCATATGTGTATACAATAAGACCTTGACCGAGTTCTTCTAAACGTAAATAAAAAGTTTTATTGCGATTTATTGCTTTTATCGAAATAAATTGCTGAAACAAGTCGTAAACCAAGTAGAGGTTTCAAAACAAAGGGACTGCGCTCACGGGTGATAGGTCAGTTTTTCATTTTTGGGCAAAAAATTTCAGATTTGCAGAATTAATCTCTTATGTAATGATCTCGCGTCCAAAAGGAAAAACGCCGATTTTTTGGTCATTTTGTATTATCCCATTTAAAATACACGGCAACGCACGTTTCCACTCAGGGGCGTCCCTACTTTTTGCTTTCAGGTAAAGGCGAACGGGGTTGCGGGGCCTTATAGAGGAAAGACGGGGGAAGGTCCCTACCGAGTTTCAAGTCGATATCTCTTTGACTTCTTTTAAGGTTCGACTCATGGTTGGAAGCGTTGCGTTCCTTGTCATGTTTTACCGTACGATGACGTAAGGCTTGAGGCGATGCGATCCCTCTAAAGCCCTTGAAAAAAATTTTCAAAAACGGCATTTAAAAAATCACAGCTCCGCTTTCGTGCGTTAGAGCCGGATCTGCAACACGGCGTTAATTAGACGAAGAATGAGTCTTGCTAATGAGAGAGTTTTAGAAATATCTAAGGTAGCGTTTTCGAAAAATTTTCAAAAAATTCCGAAAATAGCGGTTTTCGGTGGCCCCTCCGGTTCCAGGGCCGGACTCGAACTCGATAGTCGGCGCGCGAGAAGCCCCTTGCGTACCTCGTTCATGATCCGAATTTCGTCCCGATCAGACAAAAAATAAAGGCGCTGGAATTTTTTGAAAGTCGAAAATCGGCCATTTTTGAAAAGGGGTGCCGAAATCTTTCTCCACGGGCATAACAGCGCCAAGCCGACGCCACCATTGGTTTTTTGGAACTTTTCGACACACTGGTGAAAAGCTCGTTTCGATACGACCGCGTTTAAGGGGCGTAAAAAAATTTTCTTCCGGCGCTTGCAAGGTCGCAACCGCGCAGGAATCCGCCCCCGACGCCGCCACTCGATGCGCGATCGCCTCGAAACCGGCATCAAAAATAATCCGAAGGATAAATCTAGAATGCGTATTTACGGATTTCTATAGAAATTCCTTTATCTCCCGTAATGTGTAAAAAACATGCAAAAACAGGCAAAAAAGGGTATGTCTCCGGGGGCATTTCGACACCGGGACGAAAATCAAAAATTCATCAAGCAGGAAAGTTGCGCCTTGGAATTTTCCATAGGTCTAACTAAATTTTTCGAAAAAGTCCCCGGTTTAGCCGTGGTTGGGCCGAAAGTGCACTTTTAGCATAAAACGAGGAACTTAGTTTCATTTAAAGACAAAGGTTTTGAGACTCTCCGCATAAGAATCGACAGAAACGGTCGAAAGCATTCCAAAACCATACAAAACAATTTTTTTTACAAAAGCGGACATGTCTGAATTTGCATAAACGCTCCTCAACTGTGCTGCGTCAAAATTTGAATGTAAAGAGTCCATTCTCGAGGTCTCATGTTTTTCGTTTAGATTCGGAGCAATCTGCACAAAAAAAAACTTCAACCCAGCTCATTTTTACACGGTTTGTACATTAGAAGCTGACATATTTACTGAGCAGATTTGAAACGCCAACCGTAAAATTAAAAAGTAATGTTACAGCAGTGACGCGGAAATAGATCTACTTTTACGGGTGGACCCGTTGACTGATCAACGCACAATAAAACTGGTCAACTTGCATCTGATCAGTACCCAACTGATCAACGCCACAAAATATCAACGACCATACTGATCAACGGGACATTTGATCAACAGATAAAATACCATTTCATGAATTAAATTTACTCGCAATTAAATTACAAAAAATCAATAAACAGATTTTTTTTATTTCCTAACACTGAAGTTTTTCATTTCTAGCAACATCAGAAACATTTGAGAGGTACCGTGCCTTCAATTAAATTCCTAATTAAAGTGAATTGTGTTTTTTTTATAAATTTGGTGACACGCAAAACAAGAGAAAGCAGTTGTAAATAATAACCACTAATAACTATCGGCACTGTTGCCAACTGCAGGTATTTTTTCCCCTGTTGCAAGTACCCATTGGCTTGTTGTAAGGAAATATTTTTCATAATTTCCCATCAGTTCTGATCTTCTGCTTATTGCATTTTGAGTAAAAGGAAAAGAGCTAGTTTTTTTCGAAGAAAACGTATGTAACTCTAGACATCACTTTGACGGGATTTGAAACTATAAATTACAAACAGCAAATTGTCTTTTTATTTGCCGAAGAACTGCCGATGATTTAATAGCATTTATTTCAAAGATTATATCAGACTACCTTTCTTGAATTACACCTTTCTTGTTTGAAGTAAGCGTTTTCTTTTATTTTAAAGAAGTTGGCGTTCGTACGGAGTTGATTTAAATACACAGTTTTTTTTTTTATAAAATATTACAGAAAGGTAATTTTTCAGTGGAATTTGTCGGTGATTGTGAATGTTGCATAGATGTACAGCCGAAACGAATGTCGTTAACTTTCAAACAACGTAAAAATCGTTTCAAGATCGATAAATAAATAAGAACCGCTAAATTTAAAAATGCAGCTCGACCCAGTCTGCGTTGGCCTTAAACTGCAATAAAAATAATACAGTTGGCCAAATGTGCCATCAATGATGTTTTGTCGCATTAATCAGTTGGGCGTTACCATGCCATTGATTTCTCTTTGAATGCAATAAAAAGAAAAATCAACAACTTCTAAAGTATGTCTTGATCACACGCGAGTTGACTAATCCGTTGTCCGTTGGTCAGTTGGGGGCGACCCTATTCTTAGTACGAGTCACCCCATCTTACGTCACAGAATGTTATCGCAATTTCTCGTTGGTTCACGATGATTCTAGTAACTTCCAGAATACAGGGTTCTACTATAAAAGCCGTACCGGCCCACACAGGCGAAATTTCGAGAAATCTTGGTCAAAACTTAATAATTGTGTAAAACGATTGAAAACACATCAGGCCATATAATACCTTATAATTGAGATTTCACGTTTAATTAATAATTAATTTTTAACAAGCTTACATATTTATTACACAGGGTGGATAAAAAGTTTATAGTACCTTAACTAATTTCTAAAACATTTTCTTTTTGTAAAAACGTTCGGACACGTCCATTTATGTATAAATCTACCATATTTCCAATGGTTCCTTTATTTCTACAATAGTGTACCATCGGAGTAGAAATATAATTTTAATTTTTTAATATATACATATTTTTTTTACGTTTCAAAACGAGATATTGTTCTACATATATTTGCATAAAAGTGTTATAGAGTCACATAAGAACTTTCTTATGTAAATACAGCTTAAATACGTGGGCTGCTGGAAAATTTTCTGGAATCTGGTAGGTCTAGAATTGTTAGCGTTTATCAACTGTCATATTTGAAAAATTTGACGTTTTTCGCCTATAATTCTATTGACAGTTCCTATCCAAGTGAACTAGTTTTGTTTGTACAGCATTTGAGAAAAAGTAATTTTGTGTAAACATGGAAATTTCGCGTGAAAATTTTCTTGTCGTGATTTTTTACGATTTCAAATGTGGTCTAACGCCGAAACAATGCCTCGATCGGCTTCATTTGGCTTTCGGAGATGAAGCACCATCAAAGAGCACTGTTTGTAGATTGGTTTGCCGAATTCCAGCGTGGACGTACGTCTCTCAGTGACGAATTTCGTGAAGGTCGTCCATCAACATTTATTGTTGCCACTAATGTAGATGCTGTGCGTGAAATGTTTGAGCGAGATCGACATGTGACATACCGTGAGATTCAAGCATCCTTACGCATTGACATGAAAGCAATACACAGATTTTGCATGATCATTTGAACGTACGAAAGCTTTGCAGTCGTTGGATCCCACACAATTTAACAGAAGCGCAAAAGCAGGGTTGTGTCAAATGGTGCGAAGAAATGCTCAAGAAATTCAATGGAGGTCGTTCAAATTTAATTTATAACATCGTTACTGGTGACGAAACGTGGATCTATTCGTACGAGCCAGAAAGTAAACAACAATATATCGTTCGGGTATTTCAAAATGAACCAAAACCAACAAAAGTTGTCCGTTCACGCAGTGCTGTGAAGCAAATGATTGCTTGTTTCTTTGGTTTAACTGAATATGTAGCAGCCGTGGCTTTAGAGGATCGAAAAACCGTGATGCTGATTGGTATACTACAATTTATTTGCCGGAAGTCATCGATCAAATAAGAAGAAACAATCGAAATCGACGAATTATTCTCCATCATGACAACGCCAGCTCTCACTCAGAACGTCAAACAGTTGTTTCTTTGTCCAACAAAAATGTTGAATTAATGACTCATTGCCCATATTCACCTGATTTATCACCTAATGATTTCTTTTTGTTCCGAAATATCAAAAATAAAATGCGTGGTGAGCGATTTTCGTCGGCTGAAGCAGCGGTTGAAACATCCCGGACACTGGTTCCTGAGGTACCATCTTTAGAGTGGAAAACGTGCTTTAGAAATTGGTTCGAGTGTATGCAAAAGTGTATTGACGTCAAAGGCGAATACTTCGAAAAACAATGATACTGTTTACCAAATTTCTTATGCGTTCTTTCATACTGTTTCCAGAAACTTTTCCAGCAGCCCACGTAGGAGAAAAAGATATGTCTAAACGAAACCAAACAGAGGTTTAGAAAGTTTACAGAAAAAAATATTGAAAACATACCATACACCGCATCTATCTAGCGAAATAATAATAGGTATAATGTCTAAATGCTATATTATGAGCTTTTTTTCCATAAAACATCATGTACAGGATATCTCAGAAATGGTGTTCATCCTTTATAAGCTGACATTATTAGTGCCTTTAAAGTATCAAATCGTTTCGTTCTGAAAAATGTTACAAGAACTGCCAGAGTTACCATGTATCTTCTAAGCTAAATGCAAAGCAAAATTAGTGCTAAGAATATTTAAATGACATTTAGAGAAAAAAATATAAATAAAGAATCTGCACACATAAATGCATACGCTTGTAACTTGAAAAGTAACCATAATAGGAAAAGTTTGTTTGCGATTTTAGAGTCGGATTGTAAGTAGTGTGTGCCGTAAAGGATGGACAATATTAGAGAGACATCACAACTGCATCACATTTTTGATGTAGTTGGATAAAGAATTCAATGAACTATCGGATTTAAGAAAAAAATGGGGGCTGTTTTAAATAAAGTCGATGACGTCTTTACTTGGAAAACAAATGACTGTCAAAAATTGATTTTTACAAAGAGAAGTGTATCTACATTTTAAAAACAAAATTTACCTTTCTGAGCGTTTTTTTTTTTTTTTGATTTGTCAAGGAAAAGAAATGGCGATTTTATTTTGAGTTCATTTATAATTTACAGACTGATATAGTTTTACTATTAAAGCCTCACCATGTACATTAGCACGTATTAGCAGCTTTAACCTTTTCCAATATTTACTTTACACTTATACCTTTATAAAGAAATGCATAAAGCTGTCTGATTGGGATGAATCCTGAACTTTTCAGTAGGACGAAATATAATTTTGTAACTTAAATATACAGGGTGCCGCGGTCTTCTCTACCGTCTAAAATATACAAAATAGAAAAGAAATTCAAACGAGCTGAGGTGTAACTCACTCAGCTCTATTTTCTAAAATTATTTTTGGCTATACAGGCTGTTCAATAACTGAGAGCCATACAATAGAACACACAGTATATTTTTACATATTTCGAAAGTACGCATAATGAGTAGGTAATAGCCAAAAATTTCGGAAGTTTTACTTATGAGTTTTTAAGACATTGATGACTGTGTGTAAAAAATTGCTCTACTTTGAGCTCTTATAGTTTGATTATTTATTTACATTTCATCGTAAATTTTTGTAGGAGACAATGCAATATCTTATCTACACAAATTTCACAACAGCTTCGATCTATTAGTTATTATATCTGCATGGTGTTGAGTTTTGAAAAAATTAATTTTACTCAAAATTTTCAAATGGAACGCCCAGTATATCTAAACTCTTGTGAAATACTGCCTTAATGAGCTTTCATAAAACATCAAATGTTTTTGTCCAAACAGAATAAATCGCGAAACAGTACTTACTATTTTTTTTTTAATTACAATATTGACGTTTTTAGCCTTTCCGACCGATCCTTCTGTTTTATTTTGTTGATAAATTGACAAATATTAGTTAATTTAATTAATAAATTAGAAAATAACAAAATAATGTAGAAATTAAGAATAATAAGTGTTAAATTAGAAAATAACAGAAAATAATGAACAAATGAAGAACGACAGGGAACCATTGGATCTAGAAAATTTATATTAAATATTCAAATTGTTTTTCAGCTTCTTGTAAATACTTCTTACTTCTTGTGATCTTGACCCCAAAAGATAGTTTTGGTTGCTTTCTCCTATTAGGTGTGTCACGTCACGTAACTTTTCATTATTAAAATCCATTTTGTTAACACAAAAAGAAGTACAAATTTGTAAAAGTAGTGTCTCACTAACCTAAACAATTCTTCTGTCAATTAGAAATTCATGGCAACTGCTTTCCCTATTTTCTAGCAAACGGCAATTTAATTTTAAATTTTATTTTTTAAAGTTATTTTAATAAGATTATATAAATATTTTCAAAGTAAAGGAAAATAAGAATTATTTCAATAGGAACATATGCAATAACTTTGAACACAAAATAAAATATATTCATTGATTTATCATCTAACTGAAACAGAAAAACCGGACGGAAAGGCTAAATAATGTTAATATTGAAAGAAGAAAAAATATTTCATTGCTGTCTCGCGATTTCTTGTGTTTAGACAAAAACATTTGGCGTTTTATGAAAGCTCATTAAGGCAGTGTTTCACAAGAGTTTAGACATACAGGGTGTTTCATTTGAAAATTTTGAGGAAAATTTATTTTTTCAAAACTCAACACCCTGTACACATAAGAACAAACAGATTGAATCTGTTGTAAAATTTCTGTAGATGAGATATTGTATTGACTATCTACAAAAATTCGCGATGAAATGTTAATAAATAATCAAGCTATAAGAGCTCAAATTAGAGCAATTTTTTACACATAATCATTAATGTCTTACAAATTCTTAAATAGAACTTCCGAAATTTTTGGTTATTACCTACTCGTTATGCATACTTTCGAAATATGCAAAAATATACTGGGTAATCCATTTAAAAAAATGTAGCTTTGGTATGGCTCTCAGTTACTGAACAGCCTGTATAGCCAAAAATAATTTTAGAAAATAGAGCTGACTGAGTTACAACTCAGCTCGTTTGAATTTCTTTTCTATCTTGTATACTTTAGACGGTTGAGAATACCGCGGCACTCGGTGGACAGCCTGTATATGATCTTCCAAAACGACCAAAAGATACAAAATTATTTATATCAAAAATAAATGGCTACATACTTTCAGTTTCTGAATTCATTTCAAAAATAGCAATGAATTACACGAGAAGATCAAAATCAACTTTTACGTTTTTCGTAAAAGCAATAGTATTCAGTAAATAGGAATAAACGGTTCGACTTATTTAAACATACACTTTGTTCCGTTGTAACTGGTTCATGTGATCGAAAGCAATCATGCCATTGGTTAGAATGGGATGTCGACATTTAGGAAAAAAATAGCGGGAATTGATTTCAGTGACTTTAATTTTTGGAGTTTTGGCCAGGATTTTATGAAATCGATGTTTACGATTTATTATCATCGACAGGACGTCGATGTTCAAAGAAAACATCGAACCACTTTTAGTTTAGATTGTAGATTCATGAGTTATCATTTTGCAATCAACATAAATAAGAAACATATATTAGTATATAGATCGGAATGTCTTTGAAAAATAAATGAGCAAAGCGTTAGAGCACCGCCTTGCGACTGGAGTCAAAATTAACGGAATAAATGACTACTTGATCACTACTTAATATTTTTTCCGTTTTAATTTTATTTTATTTTTAAACTTTTACATTGTAAAAGTGTTTAAAGTATGTATATTTTCACAAAAACATAGCTAAACAAGCGCAATAAAGAAATAGAAAATCGTTATTTCTAAAAAAAAAAAATGTAGTAAAAAATAATTACACGAGGCACTTACAGATATGACTGACACTGACATTTGCAATTATTCCATAATACTTAAGTATTAAAAATTGCATTTTTGGAAAGAATAATCGTCCATTTGCTTAAAACGCTATTTTTGGTAGTTAGCTTTAACGAATTAATGTAATTGTAGATCTTCTAATTTTCGTATCAAAATTATCAGAATGTAGGTATGTCGCAAATTCGATAAGCTTTCCACAATACTTCAACGCCTCTGTTCAGCCAAAAATTGCATTAAAGCTGTAAAAATTTTCATAAATACTTGAAATTAACCTCCGCCCATAATAATTTTTAATCCTGAAAAATAAAATAAAATATATACCGGGTGTCCCGCGCCATGTGCTTACCCTTCTAGAATCTTTATTTATTAATCGATTAACCTGAATTTTGGAGACGATAAACTAAACAAAAAATGGAATTTCTCGACATACTGATAGTCGTCATAGGACTTCCGGTTTCGCCGGAAGTGATATCAACTTTCTTATTTTCAATGGAACACCCTATATACATATTTAAAATCTACGGAGCATTACGAGTCCAAATACGTATCAATTGTTAATGTTGGTTTCCATGACAACGAAAAAAGAACTTTTTTATTTTTCAATCTAGAAAGCTATGAATCGCATTTTTTCGATCTAATGCAATCAAGTCTTTCGAGAAAATCACTCCTTTGATGGTATTTTGATTTTTAACATTTTTACGGTATTTGAAATTTTCATTAGCTCCTAACTCATTTTTTTCGATAGAACCTCATATATTTCTTAGCTTAGTTCAACTGAACATTTTTTTCTGAGTACGCTGATACCAAATACGTCGTATTTTCTTTGGAAATAATTTAAAATAGAGCATGTCTTATTGAAATTTTCCACACCCTTTATTTCAAATGACTTTCAAAGAAAATATGACGTATTTGGTATCAGCGTACTCAGAAAAAAATGTTCTGTTGAACTAAGCTAAGAAACATATGAGATTATATAGAAAAAAATGAGTTAAGAAAATTTCAAATACTGTAAAAATGTTAAAAATCAAAATACCATCAAAGGAGTGATTTTCTCAAACACTTGATCGCATTAGATCGAAAAAATGCGATTCATAGCTTTCTAGACTGAAAAATAAAAAAGTTCTTTTTTTCGTTGTCATGGAAACCAAAATTAACAATTGATACGTATTCGGATTCGTAATGCTCCGTAGATTTCAAATATGTAAAAATATATAGGGTGTTCTATTTAAAATAAGGAAGTTGATATCACTTTCGGCGAAACCGGAAGTTCTATGACGACTATCAGTATGTCGAAAAATTCCATTATTTGTTTAGTTTATCGTCTCCAAAATTCAAGTTAATATGTTAGTAAATAAAGATTCTAGAAGGGTGAGCACATGGCGCGGGACACCCGGTATATTAGGTATAAATCGTTAAAAAGCAACCTACAGATGAGAGCAAATCACACCCACACACCGCAAGTTAAGAGCACTTTAGGAAAATTTTATCTCAGAGAGTCCTCTCCTTATGAAATATTATGATATATAATAGGAGAGGACTCTCCGAGATAAAATATCATAATATTTCATAAAATTTCTTTGTATTTAAAACAACCTGTTGTTCCACTCAAGGATAATCCTTTGGAATTTTGGAAAAAGAAACAAGGAAATGTATCCTAAATTATCGAAAATTGCCGATAAATATTTAACTGTTGTGGCAACCTCAGTGCCCGCTGAGCGGCTGTTTTCTAAAGCAGGGCACACGCTTACACAACAAAGAAACCGCCTTAAGGGAAAAAAGTTATTCAAAATATTATTTTTACAGTAAATTAATAAAAATTTTTGGGAAATGTATCTTAATACTATTAAATTGACTGTAAAAATAATAACTTAGATAACTTGACAGAATTTTTATTAATTTTACATTAAAAATTGAACTTAAATTTTTATTTAATTTACTTAATTTTATATATACTATTTGTTAGTAAGGTTTGTGTTACGTGTAAAATTAATAAAATGTTACGTCGTTTACACATACCGGGTGGAAAG
Source organism: Prosopocoilus inquinatus (assembly GCA_036172665.1). Taxonomy (NCBI): domain Eukaryota; kingdom Metazoa; phylum Arthropoda; class Insecta; order Coleoptera; family Lucanidae; genus Prosopocoilus; species Prosopocoilus inquinatus. The sequence goes on from CM069874.1 coordinate 53,952,932, forward strand.
TTTCAAACCCGAACATAGCAAACTTGTATTGAAAACTATACAAGACAATATTATCGTGTTAAAATTCCTAAATATTAATACTTTCGGAATATAAATAAAATTTTCAAATTTTGAACAAAGAAATTAGTCGCCTATGTCAGATTTAAAACTTTCAGTTCTTTCAATTAATGGAAAATAATTTATACGTCAGTCAAAAAGCATTATGAATTATTGTACAGAGCAAAGAATAGGTAGGTGCTGTGGTAAGTACTCTTGTCGTTTAAGTTACAACAATTTTTTCTTTAGTAGAATGATAATTGTATTCTACGTCATTGCATACAAAAATACTGTTTCTGATACTATCAATAAACTTGAAATGATGCCATGGGCAATCAATACCGACACATGTCGAAACTAAATCAGTTTAAAATTCAATTGTACTAAGAATTAAATAAGTTTCACACTGTTCAAGTATAAGTAACATACAACTGTAAAGAATATTAAAAAAGAAACATCAATTCCACAAATCCAGTTGCCATCAACATTGTTTTGAAATTAACAAGAATAGTAGGAAAGTATTTTGTGAAGCAATGCAGGAGCAAAGAAATAAATCCTAACAGTTTTTCATCGTCAATATGCTACACAGATGAATGGAATTTTATTTTGAATAAGGAGCACGTTCTTGTTCTTGTTTCTTTCGCTCACAAAACCGTGATCCAAACGTGTTTTGATTCAAAAGCAGACGTTATTTTCTTTGAATCTCTCTATTTTTAAAACTTGTTTGGATTGAATTTTGGTTATTTACAAATGAACTGTCAATCAAAAATTCAAGTCAGATGTTTTTTTGCAACAACAACGAAATTCAGGTCCAAACTATTCGAAACACTATTCAAACTTTTAAGCGAAAGAAAGCACTTATAGTGTCCTGAAATTTAAAAACTATAATTTGTGAACCCCCAAATACGTAACAGTAATACCGTGCCTTCAATTGAATTCCTCATTAAAGTAAGCTGTGATTTTTTTATGATGTTGGCGACACAATTCTAGAGAAAACAATTGTCATTAACTGTCAGTACTAAAGCATCGAGGAAAATAGCCCGTCCAGTCTCCCAGATGCCGATTACGCATTGTAACACCTCCGCTGTAGCGCAGATTTCGAAATTCGAATAGGGAAGAAAATACTAAAATTTCTTAGCTATTAATTGTTTTTAAAATAATCATTAAATAACGTTCCAAATTTTCGTTCGTTCGTTCGTTTCGATATGCCGTGAGAATGTCTTGTCTTCTAAAGCGAGAAAATGATCTCTTAACATAACATGTTGTAAGAGACGCTTTCTCTAAGTAAATTTTGAACTCTTCAATATTCACGGAGAGACTGAGCAATCAAATAAATGTCAAATCATCAAAATCAAAATTAGTGATATGCAGAATTCGATCGTAGAATCCCGGTACCTATCGGAAATGCAGTGAGAAATCGAGCCCCGCCGCACTTGGAATACAATGCCTCTGAGTTTGGACCTTCAGAGTCGAGGCCTTAGTCAGTACTGATCATAACATCAAATAAAAACACAACATTAAAGTTTAAGGTAGATGCTCAAAGTGCTCTCCTTCAGCTTGAATACATAAGCGTACTCTGCGTTTCATGTTCTCAAACCCGTTTGCTAAGTGTTCGGGGATTATGTTAGCACACACATCTGTAATGTCCGCACGAAGTTCTTCGATTGTGTGACGCGCAGTTCTAAAAACTGTGTTTTTCATGTGCGTATAAATGCAGTAATCCATAATTGTGAGATCCGGAGACCTTGCAGGAAAATTCACAATCCGATTATCGAAAAACTGCTGCAGGAAAGTCATTGTTTGACGAGCTGTGTAGGCAGTAGCATTTTCTTGCTGAAAAAACCCTTCTGTAAGTTCATCATCATGTAGTTGATTAATGAAAGGTTCTAATAACTCATTTCGGTATCTTTCAGCAGTTACTGAGTCGTTAAAAAATATTGGTCCGATGATACGCCTTCTTGACACTGCTAGCCAAACACCAATTTTTAATGGATGTAATGGAGTTTCCACAAATTCATGAGGATTTTCTGCTGACCATATTCTCATATTCTGTTTATTTAAATACCCTGAGAGATGAAACCAGGCCTCATCGGAAAAGAAACACTTGTCAAGAATGTCGTCGTTGTTTAAGTTATCAAGAAACCACTGACAATATTCTATTCTTCTGTGAAAATCTACTGTCACGAGTTCGTGGACTGCTTGAATCTTATACGGATAAAGCTTTAAGTCTTTTTTAAGAATAGTGTGACATGTTCCCACTGATAGCTGAACTTCTTGTGAAAGTTTCGCAATAGATTTCTTGGGAGAGTGTTCCATTCGATCCCGAACATCTTCAATCCAGGCTGCAGTCCTTTTCTTAGCTGCTCCGCTCCCTGTTTTGCGACCAAGTGATCCTGTTTCACGAAATTTAAGAACACAAGCATGGATATGTTTAACTAGCTGTTCATAAGTAATAGCAAAATTAGGAAACTGCTGTCGAAACTTCTGTACACAGTGATTAATTGAATAAACTAACTGTCCATTTTCTATTCTACCGGTTTGAAAATAACTTTCAACAATAAATATTTTCTGCTGTAATTCTAACATTTTGAATTAATTGAAAATACAAAGTGTCAATTTGACATTTGTTTAATTAAATAATTGAACAACTATCAGTGCTGCAAATCTTAGGAGAAAAAAAATAGTGAAATCATAGCCCACTTTAATGAGGAATTCAATTGAAGGCACGGTATAATAAAGAAACGGAAAACACAATTAATTTCAAAACTTGAGGGTAGGGTAGAAATTATTGTTTATGTTTTATCTATAAACTGTGTTATAGACTGTAATATAGGAAAATTACGTGAAAATCATTTTTCAATAAAAAAAATTAATTTTCACCGTGTGTCCACTGATAAAATTTGTTGAAAACTATTAAGTTAGTCGGCTGGCTGCAGCTGGAAAACAAGAACAAAATAAAAACACGTACCTTATTAGATCTGAGCGTAACTTTTCCGCCGCATCGGGCACAGCACCTTATCGAACAATAGTTGCAAAGATGCCCGACGCCGTCCGCAAACTTCGTTTTCAGGCATATGTGACATGTGGCGTCGAGCTCGATGCCAGCCTTCTTGTGCTGCTCATTGCGGCTCCTTATCGTGTCTTCCAGTATTTGAACTTCGTCGGCCTTGCGTCTGAAACAACGAGCACTGTTAAGTATTGTTCGCCGATTTAATTTTAGCACGTCCCGAATAATTATCTCCAGCCTGCATGTACGCCAAATGTACCGAAATAGGAAAACGCCTGTAAATTTAGACTGATTGTGACACAACACTGAACGAAGGAAGAAGAAGAAGAAGAAGCAAACAGCAAATTTCCAAAATTAACTTATCATCAGAGAAAAGAATTCAGGCCACTTAGTGTTGGACACTTTTTACGTCGAATGTATTATTTATTCCTGCCACCTTTCCACGACTCCGGTGTTCGAATTGTTATTGAGTGTAACAATTTTCAAACTTCGACAGAAAATTATTTTGTGATGCTTCAGAAAACGCCTTTGGTGCAGTTGCTTATCTCAGTTGGAATTATGTAAACAATGTATACACAAGTTTTGTACTTGCTGATAGAGTTCTTTTATATTGTTATAGCAGTGACGCGCATGTAGATCTATTTTTACATTATTTTTAGTACGAGTCACCCCATCTTGCGTCACAGAATGTTATCGCAATTGTTCGTTGATTCGCGTTTATTCCAGCAAATTCGAGAAAACAGAGATCTACTACAGCGTGGAAACTAAGTAGCGGATAAAATTCATAACTCCGTTAATATTTGTAATAAAGCAAAAATGGATATGGCGATCGAATTAGAACTCATCAAGAGGTGTGTCGACTTTTTATAGACAAATATCCTGATCAGCAAATAAGTCAATCCACAGTCAGCAGAATAGAAAATAAATTTCGAAATTACGGTATTGTGAAAGACCTTCCAAAAACTGGCCACCCTAAGACAAAATTAATTGACGATGTGCAGCTTGATATTTTACTAGAAATAGAAAATAATCCGCATTCGACTAGTCGAGACATTGCTTTAGAGCACAACCTGAGCCATACCTCGGTACTGAAACTTTTAAAAATGCAAAAGTTTCATCCGTATAAAGTAAAATTAGTCCATGAGTTAGCAGAAACTGACTATGATCATAGACAAGAATTTTGTGAAGAAATGTTGGAAATTTGCAATCGTGATCCAATGTTCTCGCAGCGTATATTTTTTTCTGATTAGGCAAGTTTTACTTTACATGGAACTGTTAACAGACATAATTGTCGATATTGGTCTAGGGAAAATGCCCACTGGATGCAAGAAGCTCATACTCAACATCCCCAGAAGCTCAACGTATGGACAGGAATTGTCGGTGACAGAATTTTAGGTCCATTCTTTATCGAAGGTAATTTAACTGGTGAGAAATATCTACACTTCTTACAATTAGAATTAGTACCTGCATTGGCGATATTATTTCCTAATGAAAATGACTGTGACGTACCAAACAATAACATTTGGATGCAACACGACGGTGCTCCGCCACACTACGCAGTTGATGTGCGACGTTATTTGGACGAGATGTTCCCAGGTAGATGGATAGGAAGAAGAGGTCCAATGGAATGGCCAGCTAGATCCCCTGATCTAACGCCATTAGACTTTTTCTATGGGGGTACTTAAAAAGCAAGGTGTATAAAAATAGACCTAACAACTTAGACGATCTTAAAGAAAGAATTCGACAGGAGTGTAGGTTAATAACACCTCAAACTATTCAAAATGTAATAAATGAATTTTATGAGCGTCTTGGGTATTGTCAGTTGGTGCATGGTCGTCAGTTTGAACATTTATTGTGATTTCAATGACTGTCAAAATCTAATTTTGTTTATTTACACCTTAATTTTGTTTCGTTTTAAACCTAGCTAACTAGATGTTCTGTTTATTTCTTCAACTTTACAATTAAACTTTTATGGCCGTTTTTCTTGAACTTTTTGTTATGTAATCGATCCAAAATTTTATACTGTTGAAAGCAGGTTAAAGAATCCCACCGAAATAAAAAATAAAAAGTATAGGTTGTTATTTAAAAAAAATCTTGATGACGTCATAACTTAAAAAAAAATTCATGAAAATATCTCAAAATATACTTCTTCTTATGCGCTGTAATTTGAATCGCTATACCCCTTTTAGATTTTTGCTTTATTACAAATATTAACGGAGTTATGGATTTTATCCGCTACTTAGTTTCCACGCTGTATAATAACCGTACCAGCCAGCTAGTGGACTAGTTATAAGTTAGCAAGCGAAGTGTTCATACCTCGTGTAGCAGAAAGTACATTCTGAAGAAGTGTTATTTGATAGACAAGTGTTGCAGCTCATTACTATTGTGTTTTTAATTGTGTAAAGCGACAGTTTGTAATTAAAGTGTTCCGAAATAAACGACTAATTTGTGAACCCCCGAATTCGTAACAATATTCCTATTTATTACTTATAATTAAAGAGCGGATTCTATGCTAAATGCATATTGCATGCATATTTTGCATATTTGAGCATTTTGTTCAATTTTCGCATATTTCTTAAAAACGTGCATATATAAGCATATTTGAAAGAATTTGTGTCGAATTAGGGTCTAGTTTGCACCCTTCTTGGGCTTAAAAAGGCAGAATTTTCTAAGTAGTGAATTAGGGATTTCCAAGTACTTTCTTAACGATGCGGTGGGGCGTTCATGTTTGCAATATTGTTTCATCACTTCTTCACGGATTATTAGTCGGTTATTGCTGCGAACGTTTAGTTCTTTCGTAAAAGTATTTTTGTTTGTGAGAAGTGCAATATGCCGAAAGACAATTCGAGCCTGGTTAATTCCTGGATCAGAAGCTATCCCGAGCTTGCTTACACCAATGGAAGCGTATTCTGTAAAGCCTGTAGTAAAATGGTAAGTTTTAAGTTTGTTTTCTTCCTCCTTAGGTAAATATTTGCTTGGTTCTTGAATATTGAAAGTTCAGACAGTTTAAAAAAATTCAAATTCTTGTTGTAGATAGCAACCCAACGAAAATTTTCGGTCACACAACATGTCGGGACAGAACTGCACAAGTCAAAATGCAAGAAGATGAATGAATCGAAAACATTTCAATTACCCTTAGACAGTGGACCGTCGTTGATGACTTCATCTAATGAACAACAAGAATTTAATGCTGATTTATGCGAGGCGATGATTTGTGCAAACATACCTTTGAAAAAACTGCAAAATTCTATTTTTAAAAGTTTTTTGGAAAAATATACCAAGAAAAATGTTCCCGATGAAAGTACGTTAAGAAAAAATTACGTGCCTCGCATCTACAACGATACTCTAAAAGAAGTCAAGAAAATCGTAGAAAATCAATATATTTATTTTATTGTGGATGAAACTACTGATTCTTGTGGGCGTTACATTGTAAATTTGTTAATAGGGTCTTTGCGGGAAGATAAACCTAGTGAATCTTATTTAATAGCCTGTACACAGTTAGACAAAACTAATCATTTAAGTATTTTAAGATCTGTTAATGAATGTTTTATGAAATTTTTCTCACCTAATGTAGTTCCTACTGAAAAAATGTTACTTATAGTATCAGATGCTGCCCCTTACATGGTTAAAGCCGGGCAGCAATTTAAAACAATTTATAAAAATTTAGTTCACGTGAGTTGTTTAGCTCATGGATGTAACAGAGTACCTGAACATATTAGATGTGAATTTTCTGATGTAAATCTACTAATTAGTACCATTAAAAAAATATTTGTCAAAAGTCCCCTACGAGTTCAGTTGTACAGGGAAAAATTGCCGAATGTACCTTTACCTCCCGAACCAGTGTTGACTAGGTTGGAACTTGGTTGGAAGCGGCAATGTTTTATGCTGAACATTTTGTAGCAATTAAGGAATTGGTTGTAGAGTTTAATGCCCAAGATAGTGCTGCTATTGCAAAGGCACAAAATATTGTAACAAAAACTTCATTGGCAAATTAACTGAACTTCATCAAAATGCATTACAGTTTTGTAATACAAACTATAAACAATTTAGAAAAACCGAAAATGTCTTTAATAGAATCCGTTAAAATTGTTAAAGAATTTAAAGAGAATATTTCAAAAGTTCCAGGTAAAATCGGCAGTTCAGTAAATAAAAAAATGTTTATCCGTTTTAGATAAAAATAGCGGCTTCAAAACCCTTGAGGAAATTTACGAAATTTTGAATGGAAACTTTGAAATTGACTTAAGTGTAGAATTTTCAGCTATGAGTCACTTTAAATATGCCCCAATTACCTCCGTGGATGTTGAAAGGAGTTTTTCAATTTATAAAAATATTTTGTCAGATAAAAGGCAAAATTTACTGGTAGAGAACTTGGAAAAACACATTGTTGTAAATTAGAATCGAAGATTTTTTTAGTCGTTATAATATTTACTTAATAATGTACATACATAATATACATACTTCCTTCATATAAGCGTTTACAAATAAATGTAAATAAATTGTATAAAATATAATGTTTCTTATTTGAATAAGAATGCCCATAAAACACAGTAGACCAGTTATTGCATTATTTGAAGTGTTCGGCCTATCTTGCACATATTTCGCCATTTTTAGTGCATATATATGTGCATATTTCATCATTTTTTAGTGCATATATATGCGCATATTTCATCAAAATTACTCGCATATAAATCCGCTCTCTACTTATAATCGTAAACTATGGCACTTCAAGAAAAAAATCCATCAGTATTAAACCTGAAGAAGGACTTATTTTTTATATTGCATGCGAATATCTTTTATGATATTAAACAATCCCTCTCTTTTTTATAAATTTATTTATTCTTTTATATTGGTAGTTATATTTAAAAATTTTAATGTTGGTGTCCTATTTAAATAAAAAAAAAGCTCATCATCATCATCATATTGTTCTCCACGCGCAATTTGTTTCACCAGATAATTAAATCCGCCCTAACGCGGATTTAATAAATATTACGCGGTAATTAAGGGGAATCTACAAGGGGTTGACGATGTATTTCCACCCACGCATTCGGGGAAGTTGGCAAAGTACATGTGTAGGTGTGTGCATTAATTTTCTTGTGTTAGAAAGTCTTCCAAAGTGAATTGTTAGTTACTGCACCTCCTTCCTACTCCTTACTTCCTTACGCAACCATGAGAATATTTTTAAGGCAGCGAAATTCTGCCTTGCTAAAATTAATGATTTAGAATGCGATGATGATGACATAATTGAAGATATGTCTAAAAAAATCAATGGCCCTTTAAATTCATTTTATCACGAAAAGGTCCTAGCAAAAGTTGTGTAGGTTTCCATTCCGCGTAATTTAAAATTATTTTCAAATATACAGGCTGTTCATTTAATAAGTTACAAACCTAATTTATCATTTTTTAAATGGAATACTATACAATGTGTCCACATTTCGATTCTCACCATTGGCATCTCGATTATTAGAAGACATAGAGCAACGGTTAAATAGGGAATGTTTTGCAGAATTCAATGCTCGCAACAAATCTCATTTCAAATTCACCATAACTTTTTTAAATTGTAAGAAAATTTAAGAAAACCAAAATTTGACGATTTCAATATTCCTCAATAACTCGATAACACCTGTTGTGACCTCTTGTAAACTTTTACATTGTTCAGACACTTTTTTAAGACAAAGTTTTTGACGCAAACAGAAACCTCTGATTGTCATTTGTTTTCAAGTTATTAGGGCTAACTTTTGTTTTTCATATGGCACCACCCATATTAGGATTTTGGTTAGTTGGATAGTCTTGAAAAAGAACTTTTCAACGATGCATAGCATACGTGAAAAAAAATTATTTTGGGGGAGATATTAACAAAAACATAAATTAATCCCTTATGAAATTAGTAGGCTATGAAATTAAACACTCAGTACTGTAAAATAACGAAAGATATTGTCGTAACAGATATTTGGAACTACTAACAAACGAAAAATACTTGCTTTGAGACAAATTATTAATTATGACGACATGCCGCAAACCATTTGGTTCCAGCAGGATGGTTACCTGGCCCATAATACTCATGACGTACATTTTTTGAGAGAAAACCTTAATGAGAGTGCTTTCAAATAATGGACCAGTACAATGGTTTGCGAGATCACCCGACCTTGCCCCCCTTGACTTTCATTTACGGGGTACTACTAAAAACGAAGTATTTAATTCTGCACCACCACAAGCTCAGGGAATTTTAGAACAAAGAATGCTGGATAACTAAGATTATTAAACTAAAACACACTTTGTAGTGTCTGAAACTCTGATAGAATAAGGTGTCAAAAGTGTGTGAAACAAAATGGTCGTCATAATGAACAGTTTTTTTTAAGTCAACCTGAACTTTTAGTACGCTTTCTTTACTTTTTTTCTTTTATGACTTTTATTATCATTTCGTTATTTTACAGCATTCTTAGCATATCTTTAAGCTTTCTCGTTGGTGTTTAATTCCATAGCCTACTAATTTCATAAGGGATTAATTTATATTTTTGTTAATATCTCCTCTAAAAATTATTTTTTTCACGTATGCTATGCATCGTTGAAAAGTTCTTTTTAAAGACTATCCAACTAACCAAAAACTAATATGGGTGCCATATGAAAAACAAAAGTTAGCCCTAATAACTTGAAAACAAATGACAATCGGAAGTTTCTGTTTACATCAAAAACTTTGTCTTAAAAAAGTGTTTGAACAATGTAAAAGTTTAGAAGAGGTCACATCAGGTGTTATCGAGTTATTGACGAATTTTGAAATCGTCAAATTTTGGTTTTCTTAAATTTTCTTACAATTTAAAAAAGTTATGGTGAATTTGAAATGAGATTTGTTGCGAGCATTGAATTCTGCAAAACATTCCCCATTTGACCGTTGCTCTATGTCTTCTAGTAACCGAGATGTCAATGGTGAGCATCGAAATGTGGACACAGTGTATATTTTATTACAGTGTCGGTTAGCCCTTGAAGAGACGATAAAAATGAATTAACATTATACCTACTTATTTTTAGTATTTACAGAGTTATTTTTAATTTTATGCAAAAAATGGATCATGTTTGATCGTCTGCCAAATTGTCAATTTTAATGATACGACAATCAATATTGGACCAAAATATTTCTAGATCTCTCTACTTTCACAATATGCATCAGTTTTAAAATCCTAGCGGCTATCAACAACACTATGATTCAGTGCGCGTATTGTAAAATTAGTATTTTTTTTTTTTTTTCAAATGGAACAGCCTGTAAATTATAGTATATTTGGATAGTGCTTTCTACGAGCCTTCCAACCATGTCATATTTTATGGTCTTAAGATTTATAACTTGTAAGTTATTATCACTTTTCTATAAATGATTAGTCGATAATCTAAAAGTAAAAACAAAACAAATGAAATCTATTAAAAGAAGAAAAAAAAAACAAAATAAAGTCAACGAGTAATTAAAAAAAAATAAAGGTTGTTGATAAACTTAGGACCGAAAATTATACAAAACTAAATCAAAAAGTCAAATCAATTTAAAAATTTACGAATTTTGTCACGATCCAAAGAACAAACAACGTAAATATTAAAGAAACAGGGCAAACATTTTGATGATTCACAGTTCTCTTAGCTCAAAATAAACAAAGAATTAAACAACCACATTATAGATTATGCAATACAATTACCAGTTTTTAGAATTTAAAATCCTTAAAAAACATCAAAAAATGATGTGTAAAGAAATCCCGGAAACTTTTACAACATCCTGTATAACATAAATGTACTCGTTTTGGTACGTTAACAATTTCTGCAGTATTCTCTCACGTTAAGTCATTTTTACAGTCTTAAAAAGTAATTATTAATTTCCGACCCTATGTTATACGTGGGCTGCTGGAAAAGTTTCTGGAAACGGTATGAAAAAACATTGTATCATTGTTTTTCGAAGTTCGAAGCCTTTGACGTTAATACACTTTTGCATACGCTCGAAACAATTTCTAAAGCACGTTTTCCACTCTAAAGATGGTACCTCGGAAACCAGTGTCCGGAATGTTTCAACCGCTGCTTCAGCCGACGAAAATCGCTCACCACGCATTTTATTTTTGATATTTGGGAACAAGAAGAAATCATTAGGTGATAAATCAGGTGAATATGGACAATGAGTCATTAATTCAACATTTTTGTTGCACAGAAAAATCAACTGTTTGACGAGCTCAATGAGAGCTGGCGTTGTCATGATGGAGAATAATTCGTCGATTTCGATTGTTTCTTCTTATTTGATCGATGCCTTCCGGCAAATAAATTGTAGTATACCAATCAGCATCACGGTTTTTCGATCCTCTAAAGCCACGGCTGCTACATATTCAGTTAAACCAAAGAAACAAGCAATCATTTGCTTCACAGCACTGCGTGAACGGACAACTTTTGTTGGTTTTGGTTCATTTTGAAATACCCGAACGATATATTGTTGTTTACTTTCTGGCTCGTACGAATAGATCCACGTTTCGTCACCAGTAACGACGTTATAAACTAAATTTGAACGACCTCCATTGAATTTCTTGAGCATTTCTTCGCACCATTTGACACGACCCTGCTTTTGCTCTTCTGTTAAATTGTGTGGGATCCAACGACTTCAAAGCTTTCGTACGTTCAAATGATCATGCAAAATCTGGTATATTGCTTTCATGTCAATGCGTAAGGGTGCTTGAATCTCACGGTATGTCACATGTCGATCTCGCTCCAGCATTTCACGCACAGCATCTACATTAGTGGCAACAATAAATGTTGATGGACGACCTTCACGAAATTCGTCACTGAGAGAGGTACGTCCACGCTGGAATTCGGCAAACCAATTATAAACACTGCTTTTTGATGTTGCTTCATTTCCAAAAGCCAAATGAAGCCGATCGAGGCATTGTTTCGGCGTTAGACCACATTTGAAATCGTAAAAAATCACGACAAGAAAATTTTCACGCGAAATTTCCATGTTTACACAAAATTACTTTTTCTCAAATGCTGTACAAACAAAACTAGTTCACTTGGATAGGAACTGTCAATAGAATTATAGGCGAAAAACGTCAAATTTTTCAAATATGACAGTTGATAAACGCTAACAATTGTAGACCTACTAGATGCCAGAAATTTTTCCAGCAGCCCACGTATAACAAAAAAGTCTTATTTTAGCCTCTTTTACTTGCCCTAGAAAATTGGTAAACGAATTTTTCAACACCCTGTATAATTTAATCGAATCAGAACCTGAAATCCTGGCAAGTTCACAAGGGTTGCTGAGAATGAAAGAGGAAGAAGAAGACACACTAAATACGATCCGTGGCGCAATCAGAAGGTGTCAGTTGAGTGTTGAGGTGGTGGCAGTGGTGATCAATTCTACCAACACTTGTCAATTCTTATGATTTTTTCTGATACATTCATCGTTTATTGACTGTTTATTATTACTACATTTCAATCCATTAAAGAACCGTCATCAAATATAATGTTTATAATAATTTTATTACTTTTCCCAATTAACTCAACAGCAAACAATAGTTTTGAAGATCAAGAAATATAAGCAGCCATTTAAAAAAAAAAGTTGACTGTCGAAGGTATTGAAGATAACTAAAAAAAATCGAAATTAAAGCCATTTTAAAATACAATACTGCTAAAGCCGGATCATAAATAACGTCGCTGCGAGGAAACGCCCGGTATAATCTACATTTATTACATGAAATAAAATTTAATGCAATGTACAAAAAAATGTAACAAAAGCATGATAAGTAGCAATATATTGATAATTTAACCTTTTATGATACCATTTTGCTACAAACTTAATGTTTAAACTTGCATGAATATTTTTCATCTTTATTATAATTCTTTGAATTGTAACAAGTACTGATTTTTTAAAACATCTGTATATGATGGGAGGAAACGAATATTGCTATGAAAATCAGGAGGTCCAAATCATTCAAGGGCACGTATTATTTTCCAAATATGGTTTGCTGTAGACCTGTGTATTAAGCACATCTTTTTGAGAATAACTTCCACGATGAATGCAACCAAGCTCCATCAGTTTTTAATTGAGACCTAATTATAATATGCGGTTTTGCATTATCCTGGTGGTGGATCACATGATTTGTATTTATTTACTAATTCAGGGTACTAAACGTAAAATTTCGTGTACTTTGGTAAGTTGAGCACAGCAGACTGCAGCATTAACTCCACGGATATTTGAAACAAATTTAGAATGGATCACGCCAAAGACATTCTATCAAACGCTGAGCTTACTTATCTTCCAAAACGATCTTTGTTAACGACTGAAACTAACACCTGTCGAGGATTAAGCTACTGTCTGTACCAGTAGGGATTCTTAAAAAAATCCATATTTCTTCATAAATCATGATTTATCATTGTGGCGGGGAGTTTGGAGTAATTTTGTACAAATGTTTAAGGTGTTTAGGTTGAGATTCATTTAAGTTACATGAAATTTTTGTAGAATGTTTAATAATCATACTACGACCTCTTAAGTGGCACCAAATAGTTGAATTGAATGCACCCAACTCGATTGACAATTGGCATGTTGTAGTAACCAGATTTTCTTTAATAAATTGCAAAAAAATCTTGGTTAATGTTTAAAGGGCAACCCGAAGTACGACTTCTTCGAAGAGTAACATCGTCATTTCTAAATTTTGTAAATTCACGCTGGGCATGTCTTACATTAAGAAACTCTTTCTCTTCTTCTTCACGGATATTCTAAGTCACTTGTGCAGCCGTGCTTTCCTTCTTAAACTCGTATAACAACAGTTCAAGAATTCTTCGTTTTTGGTTATTCTTTGTAAGAAAACTCAATTAAGTACGGATTAACAGTAGCGCAGTAAATTGTTTAGAGAAGTACACTCTTCAATCTGCAAATAAAAAATTCTATCTCGCTACCTTCGAAATAAGAATTAGTTGATAAAGAAGAAAAACGACATTTTTTTCCGAACAACCTAATAATTAAAGGATCTATTATTAGAATATTTGATAAAGTTAAGTAATTTCAAGTAGCTTCCAATTATAGCATTGGAATTTTCATGGACGGTTTTAAGTAGCCTGATTTTTATGATTTGTTTATTCATCATTATGTCATTTTATCGTTTGTTTAGGAATGAAAGTGACGCCGTAGATCTCTGTTTAACCCAGATATTTCGTCGGCCGAAGAGAACGTTTTAGGTTTCGTCCATCATTTTAGTGGGTCATGGATCCTAAACAAATAGCTCATCATCACAGACACAGAGGGGGGACCACCCAATTCAAGACGGGCAAATCGAGGGCCCCGTCGAAATTTCCGAAGTAACTTGACAGTTCTATTTTTAACTACGCACCAATTTGAGGAAAAATCGTTGGGGCGCAAGTGAATTCCATTATCTAAGAGGAAGGGTGGTTATCATCATCGGTTCGCTCACCTCATAATTTCTTGCTCTCGCTCTTCTTCCTGTCGCTGGCGTATCATCACATTTTCGATAATCGCTCGCTCCTCGGGAGTGAGGTGAGACAGATCTGGACCGTCCTCCATCCTATCCAACATTGGTCATCACACTACCCCTTAGAACATCCGCGACCTCGCCACTCCACCGCACAGTCCATCTTGTTAAAAATAACCGCGACCGATCGTCATACGAGTTGGCCTCGTCTCAGTTCTGAACGATTTTTGATTAACACGTCGAGATTGGAAACCGGCCGGTGTAGAGTCTCAAGTGAGTGTTCGGGATTGTCTCAGCCGTTACACGGCCAAATATCACAGTTTGCTATATCCCATTCATGCACTGTTAATAAATAATAGGATGAGTTAGGGTCCACCAATGATACTCTTCATATACGGTTACGTCACGACGTGTACTTATTGATTTTGGATGAGGAGCAGGCGCCCAACGTTTTACATTGCGCCGGCCGACGAAGGATGAACACCTCGCGGCGCCTACTACCGACGCTTTCCCTAACCATTTACGCCCACCCATTTACAGAGTTCTTATCCCGATCCAAAAAAAAATATAATTTTATCTAACTTTTCCCTTTTGTAAGTAGAAAAACATGACGTAGGTCGAACGCCACCACTAGAGGCAACATGTAACAATCATTTGAGACACCTATCTCAATTTTCATACCAATAGTTCCTTAGTGTAAAATTTTCCAGAACTTCAGAAATTCTAAAGTCTGTGATACCCCGAGATGAAGAAATTTTATGATTTTGAATACACGAGGAAGGTTGAAACATAAGTGAGAATCTAGTAGTCCTTAGCATAGAAAATAATGGATGGAGATGGAAAAAAGTACTCTGTGTCATGTTCTAGTATTCTAGTGTAAAGTACCAGATTTTAATTTGGGCTGGGCGGGACAATCCTATCCAATCCAACCAACAAAATAATTTTTGCATTTAAATCAGGGATTTCCAACCTTCTTTTTAAGCATCGAGCCCTTAAAACAAAAGAAAGTTTGTATCCACCTCCCTATCTTCCTTATTTGTTAAGTGTGGCTTATACAGTCACTAAAACTAATAACTAAACATTAAGAATTATCAATTAAGAGATTAATTGTGTGAGTGAAGTGAACAACTGCGTCCTAGTGTCGTATGAGTGAATACTCTGCAGATGTAGAATTTTCCGGCTGTTCATATTCATAAAATAGCAAGAAAATCCGCTGAAAAATAAAAAAGTAACGGAAGTTTAAAGTTTTTGGTATTCGCCGGGCCTTATGCGTGTGCTGGACGGGCGCGCGTGGTCTCCAGCGTATATCGATATCAAGCGTATGGACTTTTTTTTGTAGTCTATTTATTTAACTGCGGTTTAAATTCCACTAATATCGTTTTTGTTTTCCTGAAAAAAAAAATCGCGGCGGACATTAATCACCACTCTGATCTAAATAATGAACATTAATAACTGTAAAAAGTGTGAACGCGCCTTACCTAACGACGGAGGGTTTGTCTTTTGCAACAACTGTGAAGGAGGATATCATTATGCATGTTCTGTTAAGGCAAGAACTTATAATGCAATGAGCAGAGACAGAAAGAAAGCATGGAAATGTGAAGAATGTCGGAGTACGGGCGAAGACTCTGAAGAGAGTCCAAAAACAAATGAAAATACGAAAATAATTGATGAAATAAAAGAACTAAAACACATGCTGAGTGGATTGAAACTACAAGTAGAAGAAGGAACCAAAAGTCAGACACAAATAGGAGAAAAATACAGTGAACTGATTAAAGGACAAGAAAAAATAGAGAACCATGTAAAAACAAAGGAAAAATAACGCAATTGATGAATGTTTGCAAAGAGAAAGATGAAACAATAAAAAATCTGACGTATAAAGTAGCACAGTTAGAACAAAATGCCTTAGAAAAAAACATTGAAGTTTTTGGCGTCGAAGAAAAAGAAAACGAGAAACCCGAGGAAATTGTGAAGAACAATGCGGAAACAGTTGGTATGAATTTAAAAGAAGAAGATATCGATGCGCTATATAGAATCTACTCAAGAAACAAGGATAAGAAAAAGTCTATTATAGTAAAATTTACTTCCGTGAAAAAAAGGAACGAATTACTCATTGCTAAGAAAAGGAAAGAGACTCGAAAGAGTGTAATTATAAACACAAACTCAACGGATAAAATATATTTTAATGGACATCTGACACCGTACTTTAAAGCACTATTTTGGGAGACCAAAACTAAAGCTAAAGAAATTGGTTGAAAATACATATGGTACCAAAACGGGAAAGTCTTAGTAAGAAAAACGAAGGAGAAAAAATTTTTTCAATAAAAAATAAAGAAGATTTACAAACATTAAGTTAACTCCAATTAATATTGTGGCGCGCCAACCGGCTTAGCGCAAGGCGTCAAGAAGTCGGTTCGCTGTTATGTGTCATCGGCCGTCACGCCACCGGGACCTACATCGAACAAACTAGAATCTTCCAGCGTAGAGACTTCCAGACGGCAGCAAATGATATAAAATCGCCCGGAGTTGACTCACGAGGCAGTCGAGTTTGAACAGCGATCGTCGAAGTTAGATTTTAGTGTGAAAATAAATTGTAACAAATAAATTAGTTTTTAAGCTTTATTAAATTACGGTTAAGTTTGTATCGAGTGTTTTATTCGTTTAAATAAATAAATTAAAACCCTAGAAACGTAACAGTGGTGTCAGGTGTGGGGTTTGTGCAAATAAATAAACAATTTAAAGTAAATTAAATTTAATCAGATTATTAAATAAGTACAGTATAGGAAAAAAAAAACAATGGCTACGAGAAAAGTGTTGTTGAAAGACTTAAAAGTGGCCGAATTAAAAACCGAATTGGAAGAACGAGAGTTAGAAACCTGTGGTTTGAAAGGCGCACTTCAACAGCGTCTCCGATCCGATTTGTTGACAGCTGGTGAAGATCCAGAGACCTTCCTTTTTGAAATTTCGTGTGGTCCCGTCGATTTTAATAAAATCTTGAAAGATGAACTTCGAGAACAATCCAGAAATTTCAAGGACGAACTTCGAGAACAATCCAGAAATTTGGACGAGAAGTTTCTAGAACAGTCTGGAAATTTAGAGAAGCTTAGAGAACAATCCAGAAATTTAGAGTATAAGCTTCTAGAACAATCTGGAAATTTCAAGGACGAGCTTCGAGAACAATCCAGAAATTTAGAGGAGAAGCTTCTAGAACAATCTGGAAACTTCTACAAATTACAAAATAAATTGTTGGAACAATCTAGAGACTTAGACGAGAAATTTCTAGAGCAATCCAGAAATTTCGACGAGAAACTTCTAGAACAGTCCGGAAATTTGAAGGGTGAATTTCTAGAACAGACGAAAGGACTCGAAGATAAACTAGTGGTAAAAATATCGGAAGAAACAAGAAACCTGCAAGAAAATGTGGAAGAAATAATATTCCAGCAGGATAACAAAATCAAAAATCTGGAACAAATCATGGCGGGGTTGCGAGTGTTCGGGGATCAGCCACCAGTAGAAATACTAGAAAATAATGAAACCCGAATTGTGGAAGGACCAGCAGAAAATTCGAAATTAAAAATAAAACCACCAACGTTCGATGGAAAGTCTTCTTGGCCCAACTACTTCAAACAGTTCGAAGCAGCAGCAAAGGCAAACAGATGGACGGCCAGCGAAAAAGCCACTTCGTTAATTGTGGCCTTGAGAGGGGACGCTATCGATGTGCTACAGACGATGCCGCCAGAGGAACAAGAAGACTTCGACAAGCTGGTGAATAGGATGGAAATGCGTTACGGACAGGCCCATCTGACCGAGGTATACCATGCGCAGTTGAGGAATCGCTGTCAGAAATCCGGAGAAAGTCTTCAGGAATTCGAAGCAGACGTTGCGCGTCTGGCCCAGTTGGCATATCCCACAGCTCCTGTTGAATTCCTCAAATGTTTGACGGTGCAGACCTTCATAGATGGAATCCGTGACCCAGACAACCAGCAGGCATTGAGAATGACCCATCCGAAGACATCCAAGAACGCATTGGCTTATGCCTTGGAATTTGAAGCGGCGAGACGAGTTTCAAGAGGGCATGTCAAGGTGCGAGCGGCTATGGACTTCCAAGAGGAAGAAGAAGAAGAGTCCGCCAACGCCAAGGTGGGATCTGCTAATAAGGGGCAATCCAAGGAATATGCCACCGCCGAGGATGTTCGCCGCATTGTGGAACAGGTCCTCAAGCAGAAGAAGCCGCTGGTGTGTTGGAATTGCCAGGAAGAAGGACATGTTCGTAGGCGATGTCCAAAACCCAGACAGGATCCAAGGAAGCCACAGTTAAAACTAAACCGGGTCGGTGCAGAGGGGCAAACGTCGACCCGTATTCAAAGGCCCCCAAAGACGAAAGCCAACCAAGTAATATCCCTACGGCAGTTAACCAGCAGTATCTTCGTGGATGTTACCATTGATGACATTCCTCACACCATGTTATTGGATACGGGTGCGACGAAGACCATCCTAAGACCCGACGTCATTAAGTCATCTGGACGCACCGAGCCGACCAAGTGGAGACTGAAAACTGCAACTGGAACATCAGCAACTGTCCACGGTGAAGTAGAGGTTATCATCACCATTGGTTCAACTCCAATAAAACACCGTGCACTGGTGGCAGATATAGAGGAAGAGGCAATTTTGGGCATGGACGTCATGTGTGCCCACGGGTTCCAATTGGACTTAAAGCGTGGCGTGATGGCGGTCAATAATGAGGAGTTGGTTCTACATCAACGAGGGGACGTGGCCGCTCGAGTAGTCCTCACTGAAGACGTTGTATTACCCAGCAGGACTGAGGTTATCGTCGACGCAAAACTGGACGGTGTTTTTCAAGATGGGCAAGTCATTATGGTTGAACCTAATACTGATGATCAAAGGATTGGAAGAGGAGTCCTCGTTGGGAAAATGTTGTTGACGGCAAAGAAGGAAGTACCTGTCCGCCTGATGAACGTCAATTGTTTCTCCGTCAATATCAAGAAAGGGACCATCTTGGGAAGCTGCACCATGGTGTCCTCCATCTCCCGCCACCTTGAAGCAAACGTGCCAGAAGCGAAAGTCCCAAGGAAATTATGGGAAATGGTTATGTCAACAGCCCAGGAATTGACTCCAGACCAGAAGACAAAAGCAAAGAACCTGATCGGCCGCTATCAAGATGTATTGAGATAGAAAATGGATCCAAGGGAAGAACTGATGTCGTGAAACACAAAATAGAGACTGGAGAAGAAAGACCTATCCGTCAAGCTCCAAGGCGATTACCGTTGGCGAAGCGTGAGGAAGCGGAACGCATTATTCGCGAGATGGAAAAGGATAATGTAATAGAACCATCAAGCAGCCCGTGGGCGTCACCAGTAGTGCTTGTGAAGAAGAAGGATGGGTCCACCAGGTTCTGTGTAGACTACCGGTTACTCAATAATGTCACCAAGAAGGACAGCTATCCCCTGCCACGGATTGATGATACCCTGGACACCCTGGCCGGCTCAAAGATCTTCTCAACTTTGGACTTAAAGAGTGGATATTGGCAAGTGGAGCTGGCGCCCGAAGATCGAGAAAAGACGGCGTTTTCCATTGGTATGGGTCTGTGGCAGTTCACAGTGATGCCATTCGGATTATGTAATGCCCCAGCGACATTCGAGAGGTTAATGGAGACGGTTCTGAAAGGTCTGTCCTGGACAACGTGCATGGTGTACCTTGACGACATAATTGTCGTGGGAAACACGTTCGACGACCACCTAAGGAACCTGGAAGGAGTGTTCCAGCGGCTTCGCGGAGCTGGACTAAAGCTTAGCCTCAAGAAGTGTCACCTGTTCCAGAAGGAAGTGAATTACCTGGGGCACATTGTTAATGGAAATGGAATCGCCGTGGACCCTGTGAAGATTCAGGTGGTGAAAGACTGGCCAACTCCCAGAAATAAACACCAAATAAGGAGTTTCCTTGGCCTGTGCACTTACTATCGGCGCTACGTTCCTGGATTTGCAGACATTGCTAAGCCGTTGACAAAACTCACTGAAGAAGGTCGTCCATTTGAATGGGACCAACAGTGTCAAATTGGCTTTGAACAACTAAAGCAGTACTTGATTAGTGCCCCTATTCTGAGTTATCCTCTCCCGGAAGGCAAGTTCGTCGTGGACACAGATGCTAGCAACGTTGGGATTGGTGGCGTACTCTCCCAGATACAAGAGGGGCAAGAGAAGGTGATCGGCTACTTCAGTAAAGTCCTATCAAAGCCGGAACGAAACTATTGCGTCACAAGAAGGGAATTGCTAGCCGTCGTAAAAACGATAGAACACTTCTACAAGTACTTGTATGGTAGACGCTTCCTGCTGAGGACCGACCACGCCGCTCTAAAATGGCTTCTCCGCTTCAAGAACCCAGAAGGGCAAGTTGCACGATGGATCGAACGACTTCAGGAGTACGATTTTGAAATTCAGCATCGGGCAGGAACTAGCCATCGAAATGCCGATGCTCTATCGAGAAGACCCTGTGCCGAAGACTGTAAGCACTGTAGTCGTTTGGACGAGAAAGTAGCCACGACTGCGAGGACAGCCATAGTTGACGACAAATGGCAAGACGAAGAACTGCGAAGAGACCAGAAGAACGACCCGGATTTGAAATTAGTGCTAGAGTGGGAAAGCAGGGACGCGATGCCTACCTGGGAAGAGGTAGCACCATGTGCACCGTCCGTAAAATCATACTGGGCGCAGTGGGACTCCATAGTGTTGGATCGTGGTCTTCTGAGACGAAGCATAGAGAATCCAGAAGGCATGGAACAGAAGACACAGTTACTAATCCCCAAGAATAGGGTGCCAGAAGTTCTGAGAGAACTTCACGATGGAACTTCGGGAGGGCATCTGGGAGTTAAGAAGACTATGGAGAAGGTGCGCGAAAGATTTTACTGGGTGAACTGCAAGGAAGACGTGAAGGATTGGTGCAGAAAGTGTGCAGTCTGCGCAGCCAGTAACGGCCCCCACAGGCGGGGTAAGGCTCCTATGAGACAGTACAACGTTGGAAGTCCTTTTGAGAGAGTTGCCATCGATGTAGCCGGCCCGTTTCCAGAAACGAATGGTGGAAACAAGTACATCGTCGTGGTAATGGACTACTTTAGTAAGTGGGTTGAAGCTTACGCCCTACCTAACCAAGAGGCGGTCACTATTGCGGAAGTCCTTGTCAGGGAATGGATCAGTCGGTATGGTGCACCTATGGAACTGCATTCAGACCAAGGAAGGAACTTTGAATCGGCCTTGTTCAAGAACGTGTGTACTCTGCTCGGCGTACGAAAAACTAGAACAACTGCACTCCACCCACAGTCGGACGGAATGGTGGAAAGGTTCAATAGAACCATCAACCGACATTTGTCCAAGGTCGTTTCCAATCATCAGAGGGACTGGGACACGTACATCCCCCTGTTTCTAATGGCATACCGCTCATCTGTTCATGAGACAACAGGGGAGACTCCCGCGAAAGTGGTATTCGGGCGAGAGCCGAGACTGCCCTGCGACCTGAAGTTTGGTGTGAAGCCTGGCGAAGTCTCTGCCGACGAAGATTACGTGAGCAAATTACGCAGGAAAATGGATGATATCCACAACCAAGTGCGTCACAATATACAGACGGCCAGCGATCGGATGAAGGAGCACTATGACATCAACGCTCAACACGGGGGATACCAACCTGGAGCACTGGTCTGGCTTTATAACCCCCAAAGACGTCGAGGTCTCTCCCCAAAATTACAGACCTCTTGGGAAGGTCCTTACAAAGTGATGAAACGGATCAACGACGTCGTTTACCGCATCAAGAAGGTCCCCCATGGCAAACCCAAAGTAATCCACTTCAACCGGATAGCCCCTTACCATGGAGAAGCAGATGAAGGGACAGTACAAAGGGCGCAAGTTTCCGAAGTGAACTTCGAAACCTTCATGTCTCATCACGCCGAAGGAAGCAAGGCACGGTTTGGAGTGACCACGGAGAAGCAACAAGATCTCTTTAAAGTGCCACTGGAGTACAGTCTGGCCCACTGCGTAGCAGAAGACCTGAAAATGTCCAAAGGAATCGCTCAGGTGTTTAGGAAGAAATTTGGCCAAATCGAGGAGCTACGAAGACAGCATCCCGTGGTAGGCAAGAGCTTGCAGATCATTGATTCGACGGCAGATCGGAGGCGCCACGTGCATTATTTAGTCACTAAGAAGACATCAAGCGGTAAACCTGACTATCAAAGTATGTGGAGAGCCCTATATAGCCTGAGGAGACAGCTAATAGAGAACCATCAGATGAAGTTAGCCATCCCCAAATTGGGCTGCGGATTGGACGGACTAGACTGGAGAGTAATTCGAAGCATGCTGGAAGTCATCTTCCACAGAACGGGAATTGAAGTCCTAGTCTGCAGCCACCACCCACAGGCAACAGTCAGCAACAGCAAAACCGTAGACTGTTACTTCTTCCAGACGGGAAGTTGCAAGAATGGGCCAGCATGTAGATTCCGACACCCTCCTTCAAGACTATCACCAGGAACATTTCGAGACGAAACGTTTTTAAGAAGGGGGCAGTGTGGCGCGCCAACCGGCTTAGCGCAAGGCGTCAAGAAGTCGGTTCGCTGTTATGTGTCATCGGCCGTCACGCCACCGGGGCCTACATCGAACAAACTAGAATCTTCCAGCGTAGAGACTTCCAGACGGCAGCAAATGATATAAAATCGCCCGGAGTTGACTCACGAGGCAG
Source organism: Prosopocoilus inquinatus (assembly GCA_036172665.1). Taxonomy (NCBI): domain Eukaryota; kingdom Metazoa; phylum Arthropoda; class Insecta; order Coleoptera; family Lucanidae; genus Prosopocoilus; species Prosopocoilus inquinatus. The sequence goes on from CM069874.1 coordinate 53,976,143, forward strand.
TCGAGTTTGAACAGCGATCGTCGAAGTTAGATTTTAGTGTGAAAATAAATTGTTACAAATAAATTAGTTGTTAAGCTTTATTAAATTACGGTTAAGTTTTTATCGAGTGTTTTATTCGTTTAAATAAATAAATTAAAACCCTAGAAACGTAACAATATATTAAATTCTCATCTTTAAAAAAATCTTAGAAAAATTTTGTGCAAATCGTTTTTGATTGCAGTGAGAACCTCGAGCAGCCTCTGGACAGCTGTTTCAGCCCTGCTTGGGGCTTCTTCAGCAGAAACGTAGCTCGACATTCCCACTGCAGACCAAAAACGACTTGCCCAATTTATTCGCAAATGCGATGTAAGAATGATGAACATATAAAATAGCGACATCTTACTATCGCTTTTTGACCTAACATTACAGTAGGATAGACAAATTGAAGCGGGATTTGCTCCTAATGAGTCCCCCATGCAAGGCGGCCATGCTTGCTGTCAAAGCATAATGAAAGATTTTACTACAGACTTAATTCTTGGACCATATTAGATAACTGTACAAACAGTCTTATAGCGTTTTCCACTGGTCGCACTTTCTTGCACTCAGTGCGCACTGAGTGTATCTCTATCTCGGTTCAGCTTTATGTAATAAAACGAGATAGAGATGCACTCAGTGCACACTGGTGCAGCCAGCGAAAACCGCTATTAACTTCTCGTATTTGAACATCAGAACAGTGAAAGCACACTTTGACGAGTATCTGACCTTGATAAGCGATAAAATCCAAGATTTAGATGTAATGATCTTGTCAGAAGGAAGTATTTATAAACTCTCAGGAATTCAGTCTCTCTGCTGCATCTTATGAAATACCAAACTTCACAATACATGCCAAGTGCAGAGATAACATAAATGTTGGTGGGCTATTCGTCTATGTAAAAGACTCCTTAAATACAATATTTATCGACAAAAAGTTGAACCATTGCGAGAATCTATACTTCAAAATAACAATGGAAAGCACTATTAGTATTTATTTTCTTGTCGTATATATGTATATACCTCCAAACTTGAATACCAATCTATTCATACAGGAACTTGAAGATTTTCTGCTTGAAAACAATCACCAGTATTTTATTCTCATGGGTGATACGAATATTGATTTACTAAACAATTCTAATATAACTGCAAATTATGATACTGTGGCGCGCCACCCGGCTTACTACGTCAAGCTGAAGGCGTCCAGAAGTCGGTTCGTTATGCGTCATTGGCTGCCACGCCACCGGGGCCTACATCGAACAGACTAGACTTTTCCGGCGATGGAACGAACGAGAAGGCAGCCAAGGATATAAAATAGGCCGGAGTTGACTCAGGAGTGAGTCGAATTCTAACAGCGATCGTCGAAGTTAGATTTTAGTGTGTAAATAAATTGTTACAAATAAATTAGTTCGTAAGCATTATTAAATTACGGTTAAGTTTACCAAGTGTTTTATTCTTTTAAATAAATAAAATTAAACCCTAGAAACGTAACAATACATTATTGTCTGGCTTAGGCTTTATACAAAAAATTAATAAACCCACAAGAGAAGAGTTAATAAAAGAGGAACAAGTTTCTTCATGTATAGATCACTTGTATATAAAAGGTAATTTACCAACCATTGAGTCCGCAATCGTAAAGATAAAAATATCTGATCACAATATGATTTGTGGATCAAAAAGAAATATTCGTGGACAAAGATCTTTAATTAAATCTGTCAATTGTCACAGAATAATAAACGAAAATAAGTTTGAACAGACTTTAAGTGAAAAACTACATGCGAGTATAATAGATCAATTCCGCATTGCAAATGATCTATATAACCACATTTACACTGTTTTCACTAACGCACAAAATGAAGCTTAATTATTTTACTTAAGTTAATATATATAATTTCTCATTGTAAAAAAAAGGCCGTACTAATACGAAGCGGTTTATACAACATCACTAAAAATTAAGAATTCATTTATTTCAATTCTTAGTGGAAAAGGCGGGTAAATTTGACTGTACTTTCTCTCCAGTTAATATTCCTTCCACGGAATTTTCACAGCTAGGTGTGCAACAAGCAACGAGCAGAGTTGGGCAAATTGTATTCATGAGTATGAGTACTGATTACGAGTACTATGTAATCATACTCTTAATAAGAGTAAAGTCTATATAATCAGTAATCATACAAAGTGAGAATCAGTAAAGTACATGTAATCAGTAATCAAAAATAATGAGTACATGTAATCAGTAATCATATAAAATGAGTATGAGTACAGGTAAAAAGTAATGGCATGCTGTTTCCATTTTCTCGTCTCCGGTCACTTTGACATTACTTAGTGGCACAGTGCTGGTCCGCTGGGTCTCGCAAATCGCAGTGTTTGTACGTTTGCAAATTCGTCCGAACTGTACTGTACAGAGTGTCTCATCTTCGATGGCATTCTATAGATATTTCCGATATCTAAATATGATAAGGAAACTTTTTATTCAACTTTTAACTAGATTATGATTTCTTCATTAAATCACTTTAAAAAGTGATTCGTAATAGTCCACAGGAAAACCCAACTGTGCATATTATGAGTGTCATTTTTTCCGAGCTACAGGAAAATATTATGGGGTCTCAAATATTATTGAATTTTATGTCCCCAAGGCAAAATGCGATAAAAATTTACGCTGTATCCGCTAGTTCTCAAATGAACATCTACATGTTAATGCTAATGTTTAAAATTATGAAGATTTATACAATTCTTTAAAAAAAGAAAGGTATAGGAAATTGTAATCGTATTTAAAAACCGTATTTTTTATGTTTGATTTATGCAAGCATGTTAGCGCACTTGCTTATTTTCCCGACTTTCTTTCATCAAAAATCGAACTTTTCAATCGAACACTCGTTATAAATTACAATTTCAAGCAATATAAACTAACATGTGTCGCAAGTCTTATAATCCAAACGCCTCTGACCAGTCAAAAATAAGTTGAATATTAACCAATCATTGATATGGTGGATCAAATAAAGCCCAAGATTTTTAATTTTTTGCATAATTTGAATATTAGACATTCAGTTTTCAAATAGTCAAATATTACAATTCGAATTATCTGTTATAAACTCATGAGCGTCTAGATTATAAGATTTTTGGGACACACGTTATATAAAAAATTGAGTTCGTAGTTTGGCTATTATGAAGTTTTCATGTGATTTAATTGTTAATTAAGAAACCATAATCTATGTTAAAAATCAAACAAAAAATCTATCATTTTTTATATCTTTAAAAATAAAAAAGGTATTTACATTTAAAATGTCGGTAAATTTTAACATTTTTCAATCGTGCCACAAAAAACTCAAAAATTAAACTTAAACTTAAAATAAAACTCAATATTAGATTCTGGGTTCTTTTTTATTTCCATTACTCATGAAGAAACCTGTACAATACCTTCGAAAATGGGACCCTATACACACATCTTAGATAAACCAAATAAAATCAAAAACTTAAGGATGCTCGCGGGATTCACCGCAATCAAAAACGATTTGCAACAAATTTTTTTAAATTAAAAATTTGCACAGTAAATTTAAGTCCGTTCACTTTAAAGCTTAGACCACGTGGTAAGCGCATAATTAACAGCGTTTGGAAAAGCCTGAATATTATTAGACGTGAATAACGAATTTCTATTGGTACTCTATTGGTACATTACGTTTGTACTCATAGCTTCAGATTACAAAAAAAAAACTCAATTACTTCTACTACTCAAGTACTTTGTACTCAATTACTTTTATACTTAAGCACAGTGAATAAATTTGTAATCGATTACATTGTACTCATAATTTTTGAGTATTTTTGTAATCAATTACTTTTGTACTTAACCACTGTGAGTAAATTTGTAATCGAGTACATTGTACTCATAATTATTGAGTACTTTTGTAATCAATTACTTTTTATACTCAATTATTGCCCAACACTGGCAACGAGCAAACGTAATTTTTGCTTGTATAAACGGAAATTTTAGTTTTAGTTAATTTTTAGTTTTTGTTTTAGTGACTGTATAAACCAAACATTACTGTAATACAAAAAACAAAAGGTAATTACATAATAAGAAAAGAAATCAATATTCTAATTTATAATGAATTTTATTGTCGAGTGTATTCCAACTTTTCATTAGTAGTGTAACACGCCGATGTGCTACTTTGTTTGTTGCTTTTTCTGAACAACCAAAATGAGCAATAAATTTATCTAAATAATAAAACAAATTACTCCAATCGACAAATTCACGAAATTGACTCGAAAATTTAGCTTCTGAAGTCGTAAACAAATCAATGTATAAATCGAAGGCCTATTTCTAAGAATCCAAAAATGTCGCAAAAGAGTTATTATTGCAATAAGCATGCACTATAAGGTATATGAAGTTCGTCTCATCCACCCTTAAACTACTTGAGCTAAAAGCCGGCGTTACGATTAACTACTGACCCATCTAGATATACAGGGAGATTCAGACAACCCATTCATTAAAAGTTTACGGACTTCCTCTTTGAATGTCTACTTCATATTTTGCGGTTATAAGTTAGCTATTAAAGTATAATATTTCCAACATTCCGGCACTTCCGCTTGCACCGGAAGTTGTTGTCAACTTTCTTATTTTTAATGGAATACCCCATTTCTTATTGCATTTTTGAAATCTTCATGAAATTCTAAAAATGTTTAGTGTAACATGTGAAGAAAAATTAGCCATTTTAGAAGTATTTCCGTTTTTTAAAAAAAGTTCAAAGTTGCAGTACCTTGTTTATGATGCTGCCATCTTTGTGTAACAAAAGCCATAATTTCAATTTTTGGCCTTTAGTAGGCTAAAGTCATAAGCTTTTAGGCCATACCTAATTTTACACAAAATTGTTTACGGGCTGGTTGAAAAGTAACTTCTATTCGAACTGATTTCAACTGTCGAAAAGTCATGTTTTTTAAATAGAACACCCAGTATATTTTTACAGCGTAAGAATCACAATTAAATGTTCGTACGAATTGTATTAGCATTCTCTATATCCATCTCTTACCTTTCTCTTTCTATTCATGATTTTCTCTTCGACACATCATTTTTTTCACTTTTCAGTATTATTCCTGAATAGCGTGCTATGGAAATTTAACAAACTGAGGTTTTTTTAATTAATTTCTGACTGTAATTTTAATTTCATTAAAAAAACGAAAAATAATATTTAAATACATATCTATTACCTGAATTTATTGTTTACGTATGACGCATATACAGCATGGAAACTAAGTAGCGGATAAAATCCATAACTCCGTTAATATTTGCAATAAAGCAAAAATCTAAAAGGGGTATAGCGATTCAAATTACAGCGCATAAGAAGAAGTATATTTTGAGATATTTTCATGCATTTTTTTTAAGTTATGACGTAATCAAGATTTTTTTTAGATGACAACCTATATTTTTTATTTTTGATTTCGGTGGGATTCTTTAACCTGCTTTCAACAGTATAAAATTTTGGATCGATTACATAACAAAAAATTCAAGAAAAACGGCCATAAAAGTTTAATTGTAAAGTTGAAGAAATAAACAGAACATCTAGTTAGCTAGGTTTAAAACGAAACAAAATTAAAGTGTAAATAAACAAAATTTGATTTTGACAGTCATTGAAATCACAATAAATGTTCAAACTGACGACCATGCACCAACTGACAATACCCAAGACGCTCATAAAATTCATTTATTACATTTTGAATAGTTTGAGGTGTTATTAACCTACACTCCTGTCGAATTCTTTCTTTAAGATCGTCTAAGTTGTTAAGTCTATTTTTATACACCTTGCTTTTTAAGCACCCCCATAGAAAAAAGTCTAATGGCGTTAGATCAGGGGATCTAGCTGGCCATTCCATTGGACGTCTTCTTCCTATCCATCTACCTGGGAACATCTCGTCCAAATAACGTCGCACATCAACTGCGCAGTGTGGCGGAGCACCGTCGTATTGCATCCAAATGTTATTGTTTGGTACGTCACAGTCATTTTCATTAGGAAATAATATCGCCAATGCAGGTACTAATTCGAATTGTAAGAAGTGTAGATATTTCTCACCAGTTAAATTACCTTCGATAAAGAATGGACCTAAAATTCTGTCACCGACAATTCTTGTCCATACTTTGAGCTTCTGGGGATGTTGAGTATGAGCTTCTTGCATCCAGTGGGGATTTTCCCTAGACCAATATCGACAATTATGTCTGTTAACAGTTCCATGTAAAGTAAAACTTGCCTCATCAGAAAAAATTATACGCTGCGAGAACATTGGATCACGATTGCAAATTTCCAACATTTCTTCACAAAATTCTTGTCTATGATCATAGTCAGTTTCTGCTAACTCATGGACTAATTTTACTTTATACGGATGAAACTTTTGCATTTTTAAAAGTTTCAGTAACGAGGTATGGCTCAGGTTGTGCTCTAAAGCAATGTCTCGACTAGTCGAATGCGGATTATTTTCTATTTCTAGTAAAATATCAAGCTGCACATCGTCAATTAATTTTGTCTTAGGGTGGCCAGTTTTTGGAAGGTCTTTCACAATACCGTAATTTCGAAATTTATTTTCTATTCTGCTGACTGTGGATTGACTTATTTGCTGATCAGGATATTTGTCTATAAAAAGTCGACACACCTCTTGATGAGTTCTAATTCGATCGCCATAACCAATCATCCTTAGAACTTCAATTCTTTGTTTTTCAGTCAGCAACACCATTTTGGTAAAAGGTTTTTAATAATTAGTGTAACTCCTACTATCCACAGGGAATAAAAATACTCACTTTAATGTGATAGGTATTTACAAGTTCTTGTCAATCAAACAAATTTTGTTTGTTTTACACCTAGCTAACTAGATATTTTGTTAATTTCTTCAACTTTACAATTAAACTTTTATGGCCGTTTTTCTTTAATTTTTTGTTATGTAATCGATTCAAAATTTTATACTGTTGAAAGTAGGTTAAAAAAAACCACCGAAATAAAAAATAAAAAGTATAGGTTGTCATTTAAAAGAAATCTTGATGACGTCATAACTTAAAAAAAATTCATGAAAATATCTCAAAATATACTTCTTCTTATGCGCTGTAATTTGAATCGCTATACCCCTTTTAGATTATTGCTTTATTACAAATATTAACGGAGTTATGGATTTTATCCGCTACTTAGTTTCCACGCTGTATCAGAATACTTGGTATGACTATTTACACATTTACAAGGAGAAATTTACACTTACAATACAAAATTTTATGAAAACTAATAAATAAATCAAAAATATTAAAAATAATACACAAATTGTTGGTCATAATATTGGCTCTAAGTTGTTCTCAGCTATTATTTATTAATAATACCTTTTTATTGTATCTAAATAATAACGTATTTTCCTCTTTAAAACAATTTTTTTTATTAACTTCTTGAATTGTTGATTTTTTTATCATCAAATACATTTGATATGTCTGTATTTGACTATTCATTTTTTTGGTTCTTCGTAGCGATTAAATTATTTTTTTTAACGCGTACTAGACGGATGATTTGAAAAATTATAATTTCTCTAGTTTTCATAGCCCACTATTTAAAAACAATACCGAAAAATGGAAAAAAAATTACGTGTTAAAAAGAAATCATCGATAACGAGTGAACTATAAGAGATAGGTATAGGGAATACTAATACAGGACGAAAGAAAATTTAATCCTGAGTCACATGGTATAAAAATATACTAGGCGTTCTATTTAAAAACATGACTTTTCGACAGTTGAAAACAGTTCGAATAGAAGTTACTTTTTAACCAACCTGTAAACAATCAAGCGTCAAACAGTGTATGATCTGAAAGAATGTTACTGTAGCCTACTACAGGCCAAAAATGGGTATCATGGTTTTTGTTCCAGAAAGATGTCAGTATCATAACCAAGATTGTGCAAGTCTGAGTTATTTTTAAAAAATTAAAATATTTCCTAAACGGTTAATTTTCGTTGTGTCACATGTTGCACAAAATATTTTTAGAATTTGATGAAGATTTAAAAAGTGGAGTATTCCATTTAAAATAAGAAGGTTGACAGAAACTTCCGGTATAAACGGAAGTGTCCGAAAATTGAAAATATTATGTTTTGATAGATCCTTATCGTTAACTTATCCTTATGCTTATAACTGCAAAATATGAAACAGAAATTCAAAGAGGAAATTCGTAAACTTTTAATGAATGGGTTGCCTGAATCTCCCTGTATATTCTACCTACAAACCCCGGGGCCTACGACCTTTTTAAAATTTCGAAACTAAACCGGACAATTTTTCTTTATTTCCATAATCGTCTAGAACTACCTACCTCTCTAACGTTGGCGCAGCACTGGAATCTGATTTTGGTGTGACGGCTTATAATATCGAGAGAATTGAGGAACTAATTACGAATGAATCAAAATTCGAGATATTAAATTTAATTAAATTATTTATTAAAATGAAGGCGAAAAAACTCCGTTTACCAGCCACTGAGGGATCTGATAAAATGAGCGTAAAAACCCTTGTAAATTATGTACCAATGCAATAACGGTTACAAGAAGTACAGTAAAATTCGCTTAACGCATTTCACGTTCGGATATCCTTGCGATCCAGCCGTCTTCTATCACTATAGCTGGGGGTGTAGACACAAACAACCAATTAGTTGTGGTGGAAACTTTGTTTCTCGGCTAAGTCAACAATTAATTAATGTTCAATTGAGATTGGTTTTGGTACTAGTGTTTCGTCACTTCAGATAGTACGCCAAGACACGTTCTGTTCAAATCAATCAATACACAGTGTGACACAGTGGATCTACAGTGTATTTAATTTGGTAAAGTGATTAACTGATTAATCAGATGTTTTGGGAGATGTATGTGATACAAATTGCAGCCCTTAGCGATCAATTTGCAAGGTAGTACATAGCAATCGTCATTAGTTTTTCACGGACTCCTCGTCTCTTGAGGAGGTAATGGGAAAACCTAATTCAATTAGGTCACTTGATAAGGATCTCTCTCAATTTCACCCAAGTGCCTTAGGTTATATGGTAAGGATCTTTCGTCTACTACGTCCAAGTACCTTTTTATTCACCCTATAACGTTTTCGTCGCCTAAACCTGTCTAACCAATTTTGGTTGCGCAAGGACACCTTTTTGACTATTTTATTGGCACTCCGCGCGTGCGGTTTTGGCCCTTCAGTCGCTCGACAACCGCTTCAAATTAACTTGTAAATCTCTCAACCAAAAACCACACTTCAATTCACACACAGGGTGTGCGAGAAGCTCGGTTAAGGAGGGGAGCTATGAATATTTGGCTTAATCTGATCGGCTTCGGAATTTTCCGAAATTCGTAACGAGAAATAAATTGATTTCTGGAATTAAATTGTGCTGTTCGCATTTGATTTAGTCGGCAGATAGATTTGCTTTAGACCAGTGGCGCAGATTGGAGTATTTCTTTTTTGAATAACGTGGTTTCCAACTTGCCAAAGTATCTCTCCTAAAAGATACAATTGTTTTCCAAAAATAATCTGTATTTTGACAATTGCCAATTTGATTTTAAGAGATGCAGAAGCGTCCTGTATCAATATTTTTTTATAAAAATCGATAATAAAAAAAATTCCCGTTTGTAGCACACTTTTTGAAAGACAGGGTATTTTCGAAATCAGAAAAATATGATCTTTCAACTTAAACAATATATAGGGCAGACAATATACAGGGTGTACCATGAAGTTTTTCTCTAGCTCCTAAAATAAACCCTCTAGATAGGGTGCAAACTATTAAAAGAACGGGGCCCTATGTTTTTAATATTAAAAACAATTTTCCGTGCTTTTTAACTTTAGAAAACGTATTTGTACTTTTAGTACGTCCACAGAAGTTCTAATTTAAAGAGCTAGAAAGAAAGAAAGAAAGAAATTATTATACTTCATTCAGAATTAAATAAAAAATAAAATTCAAAAGCACTAAAAGGAATGTTCAAAAGTAGGAGGTAACTGAAAGAGTGAACGTTATTCAAATACGCCTGCAATGTAATATATTTAATATACGCTCTGTAATTACAAATGTTTTACTTTAATTGGTAATTACTAGGGTCAGGGTAATTTCAATTATTTACGACATTAATGCATAATTTGCTGCATTTTTTGTCTTAATTGCAAATTTGCTATTATTTCTTGTTACCAACACTTTATAGCAGACAATCTGGACGTTCAGTTTTCTAAAATCGGAATACTTGGAAATAATAAGAGGACTACCAAAGTATGGGCCCAGTCTACATTCTTTTCACTGTGTGTCGGCACCTTTGACGTTCGTCTCAATCTAACCACTGCGCATTCTTCCACGAGTCGATTATTATAATGGTGCTAACAATTTTAATTTAAATTTTTACAGCACAGTCCCTGAAATTTTTTAAAAGTCGAAAAGTGCGTTTTTGCGTTTAGGAGTAGGTTACTTCTTCACCCCGTCCGTTGGTTAATCACGAATCCCCGGAGTTTTTGACACAACGATGAGGAAAGCCAAATTTCAATCCGGGCGGTATTTAGGTTATCTGTAAATGTTAATTTTTAGTGCATATTTAAGTGCTTATTTTGGATGATTTTGATGCATAATTGCACGCATATTTCGAAGTTTTTTAATGCCTAATTATCCTAAGCCTAGTCATTACCAATACATTGTGCACGAAAATGAAAGAGAATTAATGATTGCAAATGAAGAAACACTAACAAATACCGTGGGTTACCCAATTTTCCGTTCTTCAATTAATTTCATCGACTTTTATATGTATTAGAGCAGACAAATTCCTTGATTTTCCTTGACATTATGAACCTTTTCTCAATTCCTTAGCGTTTTTCTAGGTTTTTCCCGCGAAGGAAAGCCCAGTTTCAGTTCAATAATATAAATATAAATTTTTATGTTTGCTGTCTCCTTCTGACTCAAGGGGATTCAAAAAATCCCTAGATTTAAATTAATTCTTAATTTAAAAATTCGCAGCGATCAATGATCGTAAAATTTTAAAAATTATAATGTATGTATTTATTAAATCAAATTACGAATACATGAAAAGTCAACGGCTTAAAACATAATTCGTCGCAAAATTACAATAATTTATATTCAATGATGGCACACAAGAAAAATAAAAGTTAAAAATATATCACAATGTTTAAAAAAAAATTAACAATAAATTACTACGATTATATCGCACACACAAACACACTCACAGACACGCTCACGTTAAATGACATGACTTGAATTACTTCTAATATTTACAGTATTGCGTTTTTCCTTCGAAGAAAGGAAAACATGTGAGACGAGACTATCAATCAATTTATAAAACTTTGCCTATGCTTAAATTACTAAACACACATGAAAACGAACAACACAACCTTAAAACTTAAAGTTAAATGAACTTAAAGCACTTTTGTTTGTCGTGAGGTATTCTTGTTTTAAACAGTATGGAATCAGCTCTGTACTGAGTATTCAGTAACGGCATATATCCAAATACCTACAAGATAATTGGTGATGTAAATATATTTCAGTTAATTATCAGAGCATATTTACCTGTGCGAAAAAATTTATACATTTATGTCTTTCTTGGAAGTGCGTATCATCTTCAGATAAACTCTGCGGGCAACCCGGACATCGAAACGTCCAGCGTGATGTCACTTTCACAGGCGGCTGTCTTGTGATATGACTAACCAAAAAGTTCATGGCAATATCCTCGCAATTCATGTATTCATCAACTTTGTCTCGCACAGCCTGCGGCAACCACTTCCAATATAAATGCAAGTAATGTCTGTGCAGAAAAGCAGCCCCGGTTAATACCATGCTAAGCTCACAGCTATAATTTGAATTGTACAACCAACTGTTCTGTGTGTTAATATCCCAGGCGTGGTATCTTCCTGGAAACCCAACAATTCTATCACGATGCTCTCTCCACACTCGAAAACCAAACAATATCTCATCATGTCTTAAATGAGCATCATCATCAACTGATAGTATTGCATCTGTGTGCAAATTGTTCAGAGGTAAAAATCTGTTGTTCAACGAATTACGAGCGGCTTTTACTATGTGCAGGGGTACTCCAATGTCTGGCCAGCGCAATTCCGGACTGGGTAATTTCGGAGAGTTCCAGACCACAACGACGGAGTTTAAATATGGAAGACCTCTTAAGCGTGCTATCGAATCTAATAGGACTTGTTCTCTCTCATATGTCAACAATATTACTGTGAACTGTTCCCTGGGCATGTTACCACCTAGAGCTTCTGAAAATTCTTTACCAGAACCTAAAAGAAATTTATTCTCATCGTGAACAATCTTACTGTTTGACTGCCTTATCATAACAACCAAAAAATAAAAATAAATAAAATATTTTAACTGCTTTAAAAATGTCTAAGTACTTACAGATTACAGATAATTGAAAATTATTTTTAATAATACAGCACATTCCGTAAAGTTACTTAAGCTTTGTGACTGCGAGTGTACTTAAAAGTAGGTCAAATTTTCTAACAGAAAAATTATCTCATTTGTCACCGTTTCTATAGAGTGAGTCAAAACTGGAATGTTCAAAAAAACTCATTTATTTAATGGGACGCCCTCTATATCATATTATTATTAATATTATTATACAGCGTGTCTCTGAACCTATTTCTTTAATTGAAACCACAAATAGTGATCTAGAAAAGAAGCAAAATTTGTTATACAACTATTGGTCAGATAGCAATAATAACGCAGATAAAAATTATTTTACTTTTTCATAGAAAGTGAAAGCTTGGTTTTCAACTATTCTCCGACGTTCGAAGCCATAAAAAAACATAAACACGCAGACCATGACCTAATGCACAGATATTGTACTTAAGACAGGGTCAAGTATAGTGTTTTTTTGATAATTTATAAAAGCAGATAAATTTTGTAACTACGCAAGTTCTTAATAGTTTAAAATATTCTGTGCATGTTGCATTAATTGATGATTAGTTTTATGTTAATCCGTACTTTAACAGTTAAATTTAAAAAATTATTGCGGTTTATTGCTTTTATCGGAATAAATTGCTGAAACAAGTTGTAAACCAAGCAGAAGTTTCAAAACAAAAGAACTGCGGTCGCTTGTGATAGGTCAGTCTTTCATTTTTTGGGCAAAAAATTTCAGATTTGGAGAATTAGTCTCTTATGTAACAAGGAACTTATAGTTTCATTTAAAGACAGAGGTTTTGAGACACCCTGTATTAATATTATACGGAGTGATCAAAAACGTATGATCAATTTAGAGTGAAAACTCCATTAAATCAATTTCTTTGATTTTTTTGGTACATTTTTTATTATTATAATATAAAACTGCGAGCATTTCGAATGGCCAAACAAACGGAGCGTGGAGTATCGAGCACTTTGTTGTTTTTCTTTAAAAAAGAGTTGGCTATATTTTTAAATACAGAATTGCAAAATCCAAAAACAGGTAAAATTTTAATTTTAAAGACACATTTTAGTGCGAAAAGTTTTTCTTCATCAACATTTGGTTTTCCGCTGTGACGCCATCAGTTTTGCTTTTAATGGCAGGCGTAACTTCATTCAATTTTTAATCGTCCTTCTTGTAAGTTAAATACGGCACATTGACGCAATCACAAAGAGATCTACAATTTTTTTCAAAAAATATGTTTCGAATTTAAAAAATATCGGTGACGTCATATACCCTACTTACCAGCGCCATCTATGAAATTTTCACAAAAATGCGGACAAGAAAAAATACTACCTGTTTTTCTCTTTATTTACACTCAGCATACTATTTACATTGATTGCACTCTCAACGATAAAAGATTCCATTTCTAAAAAAGCTGAGTCACCTGAAACTAATTGAAGACCCACGATGGGGTTCTCGTAAGCTATAAGAGATGCAAAGATGTTTAAATTACAATACACATTACTCCATTCGTGTCTGAAATATCTTCAAAATACTTGCTGAAAATTCTCCATTTCAAATATCTTGTTTATTTATCATCATAGAATTATAAAGTTCAGGAATTTTATATTAAATTCGATGGAAAATCTAATCTCGTCGGAACATATAGGATTAACATTATGATATGATTGTCAACTGTTTTTTCTCTTACGTGCGCTATCTCAGATATTCATACAACCTGATGCAAAAACAAAATCTGAATGCGTCCTTATGTTTCATAACAAAATATGAAATAACTAAAAAAATAGTTCCAGAAAATAACATTTTTTTGTGTAAATACGTAAATTCGTTTTTTAATTTTACAAGATTAGTTAATTTAATAATAAGTTTAGTTCTTAATGTTTATAAGCATCTGCCTACTAAATTAAACATTTTCTGAAAATATTTTAATAACTTAATATTTTGTTTTAAAACGATAGCATAAGTGTAGGTACCACATTTTATTATTACATTACGTGGTATGAATATTTAGATAACGTCCATAAGAAAAAAAAAATAGCTGACAGTCGTACGTATGTGCAAAACTATCACTCACTGTTAAGTTTCTTGTAATCAAGTTCGGTGATGGTTTCTTATATTACATTAAATCACGTGGTATGAATATATAAGATAACGTCCATAAGAAAAAATAGTTGATAGTCATAGGTGCAAAACTGTTGCTCCTAATGTAATGTTAAATTTCTTGTGATCAAGTTTGGTGATGGTTTCTTTCTTTTCCCCGCGCTTTCAAGTTTCAGACGTTTAGATGTCGCCTGTTGTTCCATTTTATAGCGGCAAATGCGTCGCATTGCGGTATTTGGTGGGCGGAACACAGGTGGGTACGCGCTCGGCAGGGACGAGGGAAAATTTTGCTAATGACTTGGGTGTGGCTGTTTCGGAACTTTTTCCTCGAATTTTCTATGAGTCGGCCCGCATTTTTGTGAATTTTTCGTCCGTCGTTATTTTTCCCCAAGATGTAAGCGGGAATCGCTTTCTGCGAATTTTGCAGCGATTTTGATATCTCTTCTGTACCTACGTGCAACGTAGGGTAAGTTATTCTTTTGGAGACCTCGTAGTTATTCTTTTGTTAATTGTTCCCTTCTCGTCTCCCGTTATTATAGCGCTAGTGCCAGGCAGAGGGCAGCTTCACACTTTCCTTTACCCCCGTTGCAACTGGGAGAAGGCTTGGCAGTGACGAATTCCTTTGTAATATCGACTGAACGCCGTTTGACTTACATCAGTGAGAAGAGTCCGACAGCAACGCCCGCTCCAGGAGCGGACAACCCGGACATCTGTCCGGGGCGGCAAATCTAAAGAGTGGCATTTTAGCTGTGAATGTGCCAAACATTGACAAATTAAATACTTAATTAATCGAAATATATGTATACTTGTCAATTTTTTTCTTTGGCTTTGCCATTTACACTTCCTAGTTTGCAAAACATTTGATTTTTATTTAAAATTACAGACACCTATATATTTTAGACTGCCGACAGTCGCCATCTTCTGTCCCGTTGAAAAAGTCCTCCGACCTGAGCAGGACTGTCGCTGAGTAGTCGACGGCGCGTCAAAGGCATTTTTTTCCTTTTCTCGTTCTTCTTGCAGGGTAACGTCTTCGTTTTACATTGTCGCTGTGTGCACAATCCCCCGCCCCCCGAGCCTTTGTTGACGCACTGCGCATATTTTGTTACGTCGGCCCTTCTAGCCCTTGTATTCCCTTTTGTTTGGGACAAATTTTAATTTTGCTATCACTGTTGAGAGGCTCCTTCAGAGCGTTAAACATTGTTGAAATGTTTGAACACGTTTTCAATTGTTTTTGCATTTTAGAAAGGAGTTTATTGTGAATTTTTAAATTTCTCATTTTTTTTGTTTTGACGTTTTAATTCGGTATCGAACATTGATTTTTATGTTTTGATGTAAGCTGACGCATGAGTACTCTCCCAAGGGCGCTTTTTCTGTCCAGGAGTTGGGCTTTGTACATATATAATTTATTTATTGAAATTGGTTAATGCGACTCCTTATAACATATATTACGGTGCTATATTTATTAGTAAAGATCGGGAAAATACAATTAAATACAGACGATGCGGCACACAGATTTCTAACAAAGTAAACAAACTTGGAAAAGTGAAAACTTATTTTCAAGTCAGACGTCAGAGATCTCTGATAAGCGTATGTTTTCGAATACAGTCTAAAATAAGTAAGAAACGAAAGAAAATGAAAAAAAAATACTTAATCTTCTTTAAATAAAAACTAAAAAAATTAAAGGGCACAATCAGAACATTTAAAACTGTGTATCACAACCTTTTTAAAAAAATGTTGGCTCCACAATACGTTACGGAACATCCTGTATTATTAAAAATTATTTTTAGTTGCGGACATATACGGCCGTTTTCATAATTAGACTTTAAAGATGCTTTAATTTAAAGTCACTTTAAGAATAGGGAAACAAATGTATTTTTTTTAGATTAATGTAACTTTAAATTTAAAGTCCTATTATTAAATCGGCCCTTGGTCTGGTAATCATGTGTTGCAGATTAATTTTGACCAAATTCAGAACCTTGTATTTTTATTCAGTTAACTTAAAAAACAAAACTCACCTCCTTGTCCTTGTCCAATCGGTCGAAATCCTCTTCCAGAACCTAGAAATTTTGCATCAGACGGGAGCAAAGGATCCATAGGCAAAGTCGGATACAAATGAAAAGGATCACCCCAATCATTCCAAATCTCGTGTCCCTGAGTCAACAACAAACTGAAATTTCTACGAAACGCGGGAGTGTTGTAGGGAGGTTCTAAGGGCCCCAAACTTTCCTCCTGCTCAGTATCCAAAGTGATAAGGGCTTGCAAGGGCTGGAACGTTTCATTAAAAACAGATATCGCAGGAACTGTCTCGATTGGTAGAGGTGGAATATTCAAGCGTTCTCTTAGCACAGCTACAATTGTATCCAGGGTACTTTGAACAGATGCCAAATACCTCTCCCAAACTAGTCTTCCTTGCCTTCGCATTGAAATTATGTCAGAGTCAGTGATTGTGCGTAAAAAGAAATGAAGCTCAGTCACTCGGGCTCTAGGTAAAAAAATGCAAACACGTTTCCACTGTATTACTTCACTGTAAGCCAGTCTTACTTGATCGCCCCCCAAAATCACAGGTATAGCACCAGCTCGCAAGGCCTCATAAATCCGAGCCTGCAGGAGAGTTGTTGATATAAAATCAGAGGTTCCCGGTGCAAAAATTAAAGCAAAAGTCGATTCTTTCAGCACAGCCTTCCTCGAACTATCCGTTCCACACAACCCCCAGTCTTGCGGCCCCGTATTTATGACGTCGTCGCTTGCAGGCACGCATTCGAATTCAAACAGAAACTTATCACTCGTCGTTCCCCGATTTATTTCTTTCAAATGCTCCACTATGAAGCGATCCAGATCCATGTAGTCTTCTCTTTTGACGAAATCTGAATCGTCTGGGCCGTATGTGGCCGGCGAGTTTTTATTCGCTGGCAGTCTTATTTCACCTTGAAAAGATAACAGGTATTTTCTTCGAGCCGGGAGCATCGAGGGGCACTCTTGCCATACGTCTCCTCCTGGAGGACCTAATACCGGGGAGACAATCATATCAAAATCTGGCCTAAACAGGTCGTAGGTGAATGTGGATTGAACTAAAATGGCCCTGCCTGAAACAATGTGAAACAGTTAATTCGATGCATACTTGATTTCTGCAAATGAAAAAAGCATAGTAAACGGCATTCAGTCTAGCTAGGCAATGACGTCAATAACGGCTCTTCAATGAAGGCAACTTAATGCGCATTCAATATGTACACTTTATGTACAATTAAGAGTCGATTAAGTTGGTAATACTAAACGCTGTTGCCAGTAATCATTATGTCAACTGTCAGTTGTTGTTATTGTATGTTTGGAGCTTCGTCTGTAATTAGACAGTTTGCTTGTATATTTAGTTTTTATTAAAACTAAAAGTGGCCTGTTAAATTATGAAGTTGTCGAAACCTTTGTGTAGTCAATCCAAGCAATTGGTTGCTACGATAATTTCGTATTTTGAGAAAGAGCGTGATCGTGGAGGGCCAATGCTCCCATTAATTGCAGTGAGAGATGTAAGTTTTGCATGTCATATGTGGCAATTTACTCATAATTTTAAAGTTAATTTTAGGGGAGTTCTTGCTCGTGAGAATTGCAGAGAATATGAAACAAATTAAAAAAAAACTTTTTAAAACGAGCTAAAAGGGTAATTTATTAACTTACTTGACGTTTCGCAAATAAAATTATTTGCTTTATCAAAAGTTATGGGGAGTGGAGCGAATGCAGAAAACAGGGAAATTCATTTTTACAATTTTTTTTTGTTTTTTGATATTTTTGAGCAAAACAGTTGGTTCCTGGGGATAAAAAACGGTGCGGAATCATGATATTATAGAAGAGTACGCTAAATAATGATTAAAATTAAGAAAAAGTGGCATCTAAAATTCCTACCTTGTAAATATTATTTTCCATTAAATTTTGTGTACAACGTTTTTTTCGATATTTACTGAAAACATAGTCAGAGTTTCAGAAAGACCATAAAATAGATAAAATTAAAGATTAAATCTTAAAAAGATTCGTATTAACACTTTTTTCCTCTTTACTGCAGGTACTTTAAATTAACTTTGTTGACACGGTTGCTACGGTAAATTTGTATGTATGACTTACTACGTACAATATAGTTCATTTTTTTTTCTTTATATTCTGATCTACGGATTAACAAGACTTACTGCTATATAGCCGTCTCCCTTTAACTTCCAACAAAAAATCTTGTCGTTTTTCAAATATATTTCATTAAGCAAGTAGCATTTTTCTTCTTACGTAGAACATATCACGCATGTCTTGCTTCTTTCTTAGTAAAGTCAATCTGTCTGATGACTTAGGCCCGATTTCTTCACCTACGGATAAATTTATCTGCCCGGGGGTTTCCTGGGAAACTATTATCACAATTTGAACAAAAGTAGAATCCCAGGTCAGGGATTAGACACCACTCAACTAATTTTGCTAATAAAGCGATTGGATCATTTTTCGACTCAAAAATGTGCCACAAATTAACAACCATGTTAATTAAAAATTATTTCTAACTATGCTTCTTATAAAGTAACTTAGTAGGATGGGAAGGAAATGAATAAATACAATAATCGAAAAAGATACTTCGAGTAATGGAATAATCAAGAAATGAAAGTTGCTTTTGACAGATTGAAAATAAGTCGAATAATTAAATAACTTCGCCATAGCAACGTGATTACGAAAAATAAGAAAATGTATTGAAGTTTAATTATTAATTATTCTCAGGGGATCATTCACGAAAAAGGACTTACAAGTCGTTACCGACGTTGTAAATTGCAAATCATTTGCAATGCAGTCACGTTGTCATAGTAACTACACGGTCAAAACAGTTTTTGCGCAGTTTTTGTAAATTAGACTCTTGGGGAAGAGCTAAATATAATGGAGTATCGAGGTGTTCAACTTCATTTATGAAAAAAGAAGTGTTAACAAAACAAGATAAATGCAGAATGCGCTGAAGAAGATAAAAGCATAATTGCACGGTAAATAAAAATATACCTAACCACAAGAAACATTACGAATGTCCGGCAAAGTAAAAATTAAACGTCAAAAGTGACAATTACAATAAGAAACACTTCCTCAAGTAATGATGAAAACTTGTTTGAAAATTGTAAGAATAATCTTCCATCTTTCATTAAAATCAGCTTAAATATTCCCAAGTAGCATATTTCAGTTATTAAAATGCCAGAAAATGCAAGAAAACTAAAACATGTCGTAACTGTGTTTTACTGTTATAAGAAAATTAAATAAGCTTATAATTATGTAAATACCAGTTTCCGCGCCAAAATTTTGGTCTAGAAATTCATTTCATTTCGGAAAATGATCAAAAATTCTTATTTAACACAAAAAGAGAATTTCCCTGTAATCTGCATTTCACCCAAAGTTATTCACTTTTGATAAAGCAAATAATTTTGTTTTTTTTTATTTGTTTCATATTCTCCATAATTTTCAAAATCACGTTTTTTTAACGTGTCGCAGCAGCCCTACAATTGAGTTTTACAACAGTTAATCGTATTGCTACAAATGTGTGTACTGAAAATGAATTGAATAAGATTGAAATTCGTAATGTTATATACATGATGTACGAACAAAGTTTTTAAAATAATAAAATTGAAGTTTTCTTTTAATTTATTGATGTTAATTGCAGAACAACATATCACATTAGATACCCTACTTGCTAAGTTAAAGGAGAAATACCTTTCTGAAGGAGGCCGAATTTCACTTTGGAAGATTTTAAAGGGAATAGGTTTCCGATGGAAAAATGATGAACCCCGAAGGGGCCTTATGGAACTGACCCATATTGCTTTTAAACGAGTCGATTTTTTGAGCTCATACATTAACAACAAGCATGAAAATTTGTACCAATTTGTCTTACTTGACGAAACTTGAATATTCCAAGATGGCACAATTGGTCGGTCATGGCAGGATGACAACGTTAAAAGTGTGAAGTCAAACCAACCAAAGTTGAAGGCAAAAAGTATGTTGAAAAGAATAACAGACATGAAAGTAATTTTTGTATTATTTAGATACATAATTTTTCATGCTGGTAATGAAAATGGCTTCATAGAGGGTGCGGAATTAATATTCTCTACTTCTAAACAACATGAGGATTATCATGGCTGCATGAATAAAGAAAATTTTCTAAAATGGTTTGAAAATCACTTATTGAAAAATTTACAACAACCTTCAATGATTATAATGGACAATGCATCTTATCACAGCACATTAGAAAATAATACCCCAACTTCATCTTGGAGAAAGATGCAGATTCAAGAATGGCTCAGAAACAATGGCATTGATTTCGATGCAAATTTTCTAAAGCCTCAATTATTACAACTGGTGCTACTGTAAGTATTGGTTTCCTTTGTTAATCAATAAGTAATTAATGAATTTTGATTCCAGCAATAAACTTCCAAAAACTTATATGGCTGAGACTATGGCTGAAAAGTATGGACATAAAGTACTGCGTCTTCTACCGTATCATTGTATTTTTAACCCCATTGAAAATGTACGGGGCATTGTAAAGCCTTATTATAATAAGCATGTGGGACGTGAAGGTAGGTCAGCTAAAAAAACTGCATCAATTTGTGGAAGGAAGCGGTACGCTCAGTTACTCCTGAAATCTGGACAAACTGCATAAGACATGCTGAAAATGAAATAAAAAAAATGGTGGGACAAAGAAATGCAGTTTGATGTAAGAGACATTTCTCTTCTTATCATAAATCTAAATGAGGACAGTGAGGATTCTGAATGGTCCGAAGACGAAGACATGTGATGTAATCCTTCATTCTACACAACAAATGACATTTAACTGAGTGAAAGGTTTACTTACTTTTACAGTTTTTACTTATAAAATGAATAACATAAGAGTTTCTGACATGATCCATGCACAATGCAGGTACATTTTCAGGAAGTAAGTCTGCACAGTATTTGATGTATAATTATATAATAAATTAAAAAAATACAATGAATAAAATTGATTTCAAAGGTAAGTATTTAACCTTAACCCTTACTTGTCAACATAGAAATTTGGCAACAACGTGATCGTATGCCGACATTAGATTCACTGACGTCATTGCCTAGTTAGACTGAATGCCGTATAAAAAACTAATAATCGTAAGGAACGTGCATCGCCGACTTCGCCTGTTGGCATGTAAGGTAGGCAATTTATATGCTTCTAAGGGCAAGAATGAATTCTATTGATGGTCACTTGCCCTTAGGTGTCGTGTTGGTTGCCTAACTTACGTTGCCAACATGGTCGCCGTGTAAATCGCAGAGGGACGCACGGTCAATCTTTCTATCTACACTCTAAAGAAAAAAGTTGCATATTCGAAATTTCTAAAAATTACACGAAGAAAATGTTTAATTGCTTTCGTGATTAATAAATCTCCATAAAGTAAATAATTTCAGTAGTTTTTGTTTGAGATTGAATTAGATTATTAGGCGAAGAATCGCTCAATATACCGGATGTTCACTTTGATTAGATATTTTGTGTACTCCCTGAACATTCACACTCTTATTATGAAGAACGACGTCTTTTAATCTCTTGTGATGTATAATATCTGTTCCTCGTAGCCTTCTACATTATGCATTGACCTGTTTTTTATACATCACCTTCAAATTGACGAATCAGTTATAACAAAATGTAAATATAACGTTGGTAGGCTAGTTCGTCAGATATGGATTTTGGGAATTTACGATGTGTCTGTGAAGCTGGCGTATCATTTCATGGAATCTCATAAGTTCTAGTGAGTTCTGGCTTTATTTTTAATAGTTCTAGAGTTCCTGATAGATAAAATCGATAGTTCTGCTCATTAAAGCGAAAAAAAGCCAAAGTGCAAACTGAGACGCCAGGTTCACGTAGCGTCTCACTTTGTCCTACGCAAAATTAACGGCCAATTCTTATAGGAAATTAAAAGATCTGTAGTTCTACATGAGTTCTAGAAAGAGTTCTAGAGAAAAACATTGCTATTTCTTATTAGAAAACTCTAATAACACAATATGATTAGTTACGCAGATACAGATGAGACGCTGTCGAATATTCGACAGTTCTATGAGCTCTGCAATTTTTTCCTTGTAGTTCAGAACGTATCCAAGGATTTTCTACAGAGTTACACAAGTCTCATTAGATTATTTTTTGAGCAATTTTAAATCCTGGTAAATTCGAGTTATACACGTTATAATTGAGATGCTGTCGAATACAAGACAGTTCTGTGAGCTCTATATTTTTTTCCTTGTACTTAGAAACATATTCAATGACTTTCCGCAGAGTTCCAGTCATAAACCTAAGTAGATTATTATTTATCAATTTTAAACTCCGCCAAATTCGAATTATACACTTAATAAGTGAGACGCTGCCAAAAACAGGACAGTTCTGTGAGTTCTATATTTTTTTCCTTGTAGTTCTGAAAATATTCAATAACCTTCCGCAGAGTTCCAGTCATAAACCTAAGTAGATTATTATTTAGCAATTTTAAACTCCGCCAAATTCGAATTATACACTTAATAAGTGAGACGCTGCCAAAAACACGACAGTTCTGTGAGCTTTATAATTTTTCCCTTGTAGTTCGGAACGTATCCAACGACTTTCTGCACAGTTCTACCCACAAGCATTATTAGTTTATTGTTTGAGCAATTTTAAATCCCTGAAATTGGAGTTATACAGGTTATAGCCGAGACGCTATCGAATATACGATAGTTCTGTGAGCTCTATAATTTTTTCCTTGTAGTTCGGAACATATTCAACGACTTTCTGCAGAGTTCCAGCCACAAGCCTCATTAAATTAAATTTAAAATTGCTCAAACAATAATCTAATGATGCTTGTGGGTAGAACTCTGCAGAAAGTCGTTGGATATGTTCCGAACTACAAGGAAAAATTGTAGAGCTCACAGAACTGTGGAATATTCGACAGCGTCTCATCTGTATTCCCATAACTAAACATTTGGTGTCTAAATAAGAAATAGCAATGTTTTTCTCTAGAACTCTTTCTAGAGTCTATGTAGAACTACAGATCTTTTAATTCACAGATCTGTCGTGTTTTCGACAGCGTCTCACTTATAACTTGTAAAACTCAAACTTCGCGAGATTTAAAACTACTCAAAAAATTATCTAATGAGGCTTGTGACTGGAACTCTGCAGAAAGTCGTTGAATATGTTCCAAACTACAAGAAAAAAATTATAGAGCTCACAGAACTGTCGTATATTCGATAGCACCTCAGTATAACTCGAATTTCGCGGGATTTAAAATTGCTCAAAAAATTATCTAATGAGTGTTATGGCTGGAACTCTGCGGAAGGTCATTGAATATTTTCAGAACTACAAGGAAAAAAATATAGAACTTACAGAACTGTCGTATATTCGACAGCGTCTCACTTATTAAGTGTATAATTCGAATTTCAGCGATTTAATATTGCTCAAACAATAATCTAATGTTGCTTGTCGGTGGAACTTTGCAGAAAGTCGTTGGATACGTTCCGAACTACACGGAAAAAATTATAAACCTCACAGAACTGTCGTGTTTTCGACAGCGTCTCACTTATTAAGTGTATAATTCGAATTTGGCGGAGTTTAAAATTGCTAAATAATAATCTACTTAGGTTTATGGTTAGAACTCTGCGGAAGGTCATTGAATATTTTCAGAACTACAAGGAAAAAAATATAGAGCTCACAGAACTGTCTTGTATTCGACAGCGTCTCAATTATAACGTGTATAACTCGAATTTACCAGGATTTAAAATTGCTCAAAAAATAGTCTAATGAGACTTGTGGCCGGAACTCTGTAGAAAATCCTTGGATACGTTCTGAGCTACAAGGAAAAAATTGCAGAGCTCATAGAACTGTCGAATATTCGACAGCGTCTCATCTGTATCTGCGTAACTAATCATATTGTGTTATTAGAGTTTTCTAATAAGAAATAGCAATGTTTTTCTCTAGAACTCTTTCTAGAACTCATGTAGAACTACAGATCTTTTAATTTCCTATAAGAATTGGCCGTTAATTTTGCGTAGGACAAAGTGAGACGCTGCGTGAACCTGGCGTCTCAGTTTGCACTTTGGCTTTTTTTCGCTTTAATGAGCAGAACTATCGATTTTATCTATCAGGAACTATAGAACTATTAAAAATAAAGCCAGAACTCACTAGAACTTATGAGATTCCATGAAATGATACGCCAGCTTCACAGACACATTTACGATGCTTTTGGTTCAGAAATATGCACCGATATGTATAGGGGCTACAATAATCTTAATGAACAGCAACGTTGGTAAAACTGATATTGCATCTAGCAGGTTACCTCGTTCCCATTTAATATGCAGTTTGAAATTTCTACAATAGTAACTCGTGACGTCACACGAAACTTCTATCCGTCACAGTGAACTAAATAGAGTGAATTTTAATCTGTTTCCTAGAGCTTCATCTAATTCATTAAAAATTGAATCAATTATATGGTCCTATTGATCAAATAACGCAAAAATCTCGTTAATATGCCCAATGGAATTTATCACGTGACGTGACGTAACGAGATACGCACCCTCTGTCCCCTTCGCTGATCAAGGCAACCTTCTAATACACAGTCCAGCTCTACTAACCTTGAATGGACAGATAAAATAGCGACATCCTACGATCGTTTTTTGACCTGACATTGCAGTAAGACAGAGAAATTGAAGCGGATTTGCTACCTAATAAGCAGACGGAGGATCTAAAAAAGTGAACTGGATTAAACTGGTTTCAGACAGCGGCAGTCCCAGTACGGAACCTGCGTTACGTTGTTAACCCCGTTCATATCTCATCATATATGACTATTCGGGCTTTCGGGCAGTTAGATATCCTCAGAATATTCACAATTGCAAATTCCAATAAATAACAATAACTCTTCGCTGCTTTTGAATACGTAAAATATAATAAATTATTATACAAATTTGTATTTAAAATCTCGCGGCGCCCGACCGCTTCTGACACTGAGGTTTCTGGCGGGCATCTCTCACAAACAACTATTTAACCAGTACAATACTGTGAGGTACCCCGCTTTCATGAATGCACTACCTCTCTGACTCGCCGATTGTTCAATATTGCTAGTCGCGCGAAGCCGGCAAATACGTAGAGCCGCCTAGATGTTGTATTTATAATATCTTGCCGCTTCGTTGCAATAATAATTCGAACCACTTTTTTTAATCCTTTCAGTGCTAATAAGTCCCCCATGCAAGGCGGCCATGCTTGCTGTCAAAGCGTAATGAAAGTTTGAAAAATATTGTCCATCCTACTGCAATGTCAGGTCAAAAAACCATCGTAGGATGTCGCTGTTCTATCTGTTCATCACTAATACATCGCATTTGCGAATAAATTGGACAAGTCGCTTTTGGTTTGCAGTGGGAATTTCGAGCTACGTCTCTGCTGACGCAGCCCTAAACAGAGCTGAAACAGCTGTACAGAAGCTGCTCGAGGTTTTCACTGCAATCAAAAACGATTTGCAACAATTTTTTTAATAATCTTTATTGGTTTGGGTTACACACACCGAACAGTGAATCATCACGAAATTTTAGAGATCCCATTAGCGATGTGTGTACACCGGTGCTTAAAAGTTTTCGGAGTATCAGCCAGATCACTGGCAGTAGTAAATTTTGTGCTTTGCAATTATGAACCTTACAGCTTTTACAAGCGTACCTGCTGTCCGGATAATAAAACCGGCCGTCGCAAACACAGGGATTTAAAACAGACACCAACGTATTCAACCAACCTGATTAATTACTTATAGTGGTAGAAACGCATTCATTATTTAGTTAATAAATTTACCAAAATTTGTTTCCTAAATATTATAACGTGCAGGTAAAATAAATAAGGAAAACAATGTGAAATTAAAATTTCTGAATCTTTGATAAATATAGTGAAATGAAATGTAACTATGCGTGCATATCATTATTATCAATACAGACCTTTTTATTGGTATTATTATTAAATAAGTAAATGAAATAGAATCTATTATTTTGTTGACTAGAACTTCATTATACGGAAAGCGCATTTTATATTATTAGAATACGAAAAAAATTAAATAGTATTAATTGATTTTGTATAATATTTTTTCTGAATTAAATTAAATGGTCAAGAATAAATGTCCCATCATTCGCATATTTTGACAAATTAAATGTTATAAGTTTGAATAATTTACTTTTAACTTCTGAATTAATGCAAACTTGCGAAAACTGTTTTTATTTCAATTCCAAGAAGGCTAAAATAATAAAAAGCATGCATGTTATGAATTTTCAGAATTCGTAAATTACTTCGAATGCCCTAATCATAATCGCATGCTTTAGGTAAACAATAGTTTCTCTGATATCCTCATCCTCAATAATGATTCTCCATACAGTTATTTTAATTGTTTCCAATGATCAACATTAATTTATTTCTTGCCATAGTAATTTTGGTATTACGCATATTTTTTATATAAAATTGTATAGGTTTTTTTTTAATATATTGTGCAGTGCGGTTTTTTGTGGTAACTCTAGAAGATAATATGCAAAAAAAACCTAGAATTTTTTTTATATAAACTTTTTCTCAGCTCCTAAAATAAAACATTGGAACATATAAAAATAACCCTATACATTTCGCTCAGCTCATTTTTGTATATTTCATATTTACCAAAAATCTCTTTACTCTTTTCTCGTAATTAAAATTTTAGAATAAAAATTTCTATAAAGTAATAAAACTTTTGTGAAATAAAAAATTAAAGAACAAATCAGACATTGCGTATAATTATAATTTTTCCGATTAATTTACATCATCGATCCTTTAAACTAATTTAAAATTCATGTGTTTCTTTAAGATATATAAAGATCTGTTATGTAAGAAAATAAAATATTCTAATTTAGGTAAAATAAAATTGTGGTTACATTTTTGATAAATGATAAATGAAACTAAATACGTGCGTTCCAACGAAATTCAAGGCATCATAAACATCTACCGGCCGCGGCAGTTTAAGAAGATTAACGACCTTCTTATCGGGGTGCGGAGAAAGTACTCTCCTTTCTTAAGGTTCAAAATAAATTAGACCTGTTTCAATAAGGGTTATATTCGAACAGTTTTATTGCTTTTCGTTTCGAAACTTTTAAGCACCGGTGTACCACAAGAGTTGAAAGTTTTGAAACAAATTTGAAGCAGTACTTGTGACGGTTGGGGGTCATGAGTTCTCCACTTTTCTCCAATTCATGCGAGAAAATAGCTTCACGAAGAATTTTGCATTTGACTGAACAAATTGCTCAAAACTATAAGTACAGTAATTTAATTTTTTTAATTCTGTTTAATCTATAATGTAAAATTTATGTTTATATTATCTGCCTCATTTATATTTGTTTGTAGTTTGCAGTATTTGTCTTTTTTACATTGATTTCTTTGTAAACGTTAGCACATTAGCACATTTTCGTCGGTTCTTTACATATTTTCTGTAATTATTTCAGGCTTTTGTGTTATCCTGTTAAATAAAGAACACTGCATACACTAAACTAAATTTTAAAATGTGCTCCACATGATACGAAGTAACTTTAATTTGAAACATTTTTTTGTAAAATGAAGAAGAGAGTTATGATGGAAGTCGCCTGAAGTGGAACAGCCTGTACATCATTGACTTAGAACTTGTATATCTAATTTATAATTGAATATAATAGGCGCCAATCCTACTAGTACTTAATTCAAATAATATTGAGTATTGGGGTGAGCCAATAATGTGTATTTGGAAAATAGCATTATTATTAATGCAGATTGTTAAATCACTTTACCTTTCAAAAGAAATTCAAAATCAAAAGGTTAAATAATTCAGAAATGTTCCGTTTTAGAGAGCATTGCGTTTGGCAGCAATTAAAGTTTTCTTGTTTTCTTATGTCAGATTCATCCGATAACAATAATACCAAAACTGAATTCAACTTTAAAATAAAATACGATAATAATAATAATTACGTATTCTATTATTTTAGTAGCTGAACTTTTTTTAGTTGTCACCAAGGCAGATTCTAGCTTTGGTCCTGCAAACATCACCGTCAATAGATATTTCAACAGGATATGTGAGACACGATATATTAATGTTATAGATATCAGTAGCACAGAGGCAAACTATCATATCTCCACGTTTGGGCAAACTTTAGTTTACCACTTTTACCACTTTTTACTACACACGAGACTTTTTTTTCGAATGGTAAGCGATCATAAGTGTATGATCACCAAATTTAGCAGACCTTGGCGTTAGAAACTATAGTCTGTCATGTATCCAAGGAAATAAATTATAATACTCTTCTTGATAATCTGAAATTTGTCGGCAGATAAAACAGCGACATCCTACGATCGCTTTTTGTCGCTGTTTTATCTATCCACCACTATTACATCGCATTTGCGAATAAATTGGTCAAGTCGTTTTTGGTTTGCGGTGGGAATCTCGAGCTACGTATCTGCTGATGAAGGCCCAAACAGCGCTGAAACAGCTGTACAGAGGCAGCTCGAAGTTTTCACTGCAATCAAAACCGATTTGCAACAAAATTTTCTAAAATTTGTCCAAATATGGAGGTACGATAGTTTGCCTCTGTGCTACTTATACAGCGTGTCTCTGAACCTGTCTTTAAATGAAACCACAAATAGTGCTCAAGAAAAGAAACAAAATTTGTCATACAACTATTGGTTAGACAGGTATTGTACTTAAGGCAGGTCAAGTATCGTGTTTTTTGTTAATTTTAAAACCAGATAAATTTTGTATCTAGTAAGTTCTTAATAGTTTAAAATATTCTATGCGTCTTGCATTAATTGACGATTAGTTTTGTGCTAATTCGTACTTTAACAGTTAAATTTAAAAAATTCAATCTAAAAGCAATGGAAAAAGTGGAAATTCTTACTTCATATTAATTCAAAAGCTGCCAATTATCAACTTACAATGTTGATTACTAAAGTTTATTGTATTTGTACAGCAAAAATAAATTTGTTTCTTTATTAAACCTTCGAATAAACGACGAAATTAACATCTACATACTTGACCGAGTTCTTCTAAACGTAAATAAAAAGTTTTATTGCGATTTATTGCTTTTATCGAAATAAATTGCTGAAACAAGTCGAAAACCAAGCCGAGGTTTCAAAAAAAAGAGACTGCAGTCACTTATGATAGGTCCGTTTTTCATTTTTGGGCAAAAAATTTTAGATTTGGAGAATTAATCTCTTATGTAACAAGGAACTTACAGTTTCATTTAAAGACAGAGGTTTTGAGACACCCTGTATGTAATTATCCGACATTGCACCCAAAATATGATACACAAAGTCTACATAAATAAGAAAAAAGAGATGTTTATGAACCTGTATCAATTGTTGAAAAAATATCACCAGCATTTGCAGACAAATCTCTTCTGGCCAAATTAAGCAGGATATGATTTCGTCCATCTCCTCCCCAGTAAGGCAGACGTTTTAAAGCTCTAGAATCCAGCGGTGGCAGGTTTAAATGGTTTCCAACGTTCTCACTTACATCATCGACATCTTTCAATGCCTCCCCCACCAGGACAAGAAACACGCATGCTTCTTTAGGGTTGCCCGTTAAATGTGGATTGTAACCAAGAGCTTGCTTGAGAGTTGTCTTAAGAAAGCCATCCACATCCCAGCCATCATGCATTACGGGAAATTCATCTGGATCGTACAGGTAAACAGGAAAACCTGATGTTATAGAACAGCGGGAATGATCAAAACAAGAGAACATTTGACAGTTTCTTGAGCGGCTCCTTGGAAGTGAAGGTAAAATTGGTGGTAACTTGTCTGGTGTCAGTCTTTTAGGTAAAGCTAATTCAGGCGTATTATGCTGAAGGGCTTCTCTCTGAGCAACCTGGGCCTGTTCGACTGATATCTTTAGTTTAGCTAATTCAGTCTGTTGATGTAAAAGTTCTGATTTCAACTGTTCTATATTCTTTGTATATGACTGAATATCAGCTTGCAACTTTTGCCTTTTATGTTCCATGTCTCTCAATTCACTTGAAACAGAACCTTTTATTCTTAGCAACTCATCTATACCTGTTCTTAAGTCAGAGTCCTTCAGAGATGTCAGATCCTCCGGCAGATCCAAATGTGAATGAGCATTGTGAGTTATTCGCATGGAATTTTTCTCCATGCTTGATAAATAATAATGTGTAATCCATGGCACAACAAACAGAACGATGGACACCAATATTATTATACGTGACAATTTCATGTGAGCAAACCATTGACAAAAATTTCTACCGCTTATATCTCCGTTTGCTCCCATAATAAAGCAGTTGAAATAATAAGAACAGTTTACATTATAACCTCACTGTTTGCCAAACTTCATTGTACGAACAGGTTCCCTCTTATAGCCTCAGACTGACTGATTGATCGGTTGATTAATACATAGATGCGGTGTGTTATTTCCTGTATATAACATGTTCGAAATTATATATAAATTTTCTAAACAATTTCAATCCACATTTTTGACACTGATAAAGAAGTCGATAAAAGAGCACTTCTTCCTTTTCAACTCTTCAGTACTGCCAATGGGCAGGATTGCAAACGTACCGCAGCCTAGGATCCCTGGATTTGATTGACATTTAACATGGAGAGGCGGGTAATTTAAAAATATTTCTGCGTTAACGGTTTAAATTTTGTTCAGGAAATTAAACAATTTAATACATTGAGCTGTATTCTTGCCCAGATATTAGTTTAGGGCTATTCCAGAACAATTTGTGATTTTCTTTCCATAAATTACAATCACGTTTGATCGGATTGTTTTTCGCTCTGGCACTTAATAAGGCCGTGCGGCCGTGGTAGCCGAAAAAGTGCACTTTTCGCTTATCATTCTCTCTTACCTTATTTTTATCACAAATTGTCCTTTTCATTCGCCTGGAATGGCCACAAACGAAATTTAAACGTTTAATTAAAGGAGAAATCGAATTAAAACTTTGGCTTCTGACAGCCGATTTCAAACTTATCAAAATCAATAAGAACGTAACCATGGTAACTTAAAAAATATACCAAGAATTACAGATTACTGTAAATACAGTTTTTAGAAATTTTTTTTGTACAAATCGTTTTTGATTGCAGTGAAAACCTCGAGCAGCCTCTGGACAGCTGTTTCAGCCCTGCTTGGGGCTTCTTCAGCAGAGACGTAGCTCGACATTCCCACTGCAGACCAAAAACGACTTGCCCAATTTATTCGCAAATGCTATGTAAGAATGATGAATAGATAAAATAGCGACATCTTACTACGTCTCTGCTGAAGAAGCCCCAAGCAGGGCTGAAACAGCTGTCCAGAGGCTGCTCGAGGTTTTCACTGCAATCAAAAACGATATGCACAAAATTTTTCTAAAAACTTTCATTATGCTTTGACAGCAAGCATGGCCGCCTTGCATGGGGGACTTATTAGGAGCAAATCCCGCTTCAATTTATCTATCCTACTGCAATGTCAGGTCAAAAAGCGATAGTAAGATGTCGCTATTTTATCTATTGTAAATACAGTGTCATTACTGCCACCGCAGCAGTCTGGGGGGAATTATAATTACGTTTAAAACTACGGCAACAAACATAAGCCCCCTGTGATTCGGAATCAAGGGTTCGCAAACACCAAACCGCCAATTCTTAACGAAATCTATTATAAACAAAGGGATAAAGTTAAAGTATGAAGATCTTAACATCACAAACTCTTACAGAAATCTCATCTCATCGCATTCAAGAATACATTATACATCATGATTCAGAACTGTATTTTTAGGGTGAATACATTAAAAAATAAGGTCGCCTTTTTATATAAACTTTCTCCGAAAAGTGAATAATAAGGAAGTTATAAGCTCTGAAAGAGATGCGAAAAATATGTTTTTGGCCATGTCTTCCCTGTCCTTTAAGTTATCAAATTAATATTTTAAATCCGGATATAAGGCACCTAACTGCGCATTAACAATACATTTTATCAAATCTTTCCTCTTTTTTAAGGGGCAGTTTGAGTAGGAAACTTTTTATTTTCTACGTAATTTCATAAAAAAATTGCGACGAAAATATTTTTTAGATTGTTTGGCACAACAAAGGTTTTCTTAATTGCAATAAACCGTTCTTCAGTAATATAATTGAGGTTTCAAAGTTAACAGTTAATATAATCTTATTTTTTGAGGTTCGAATCCTCTTGAAAATAGCGGAGGACGACACCGAAAATACATAACTTGAAAAGATCTACTGGGTGCAGTGTTGTTAAGTATCTAGATGCAAGTATCTAGATACAGTATCTGAATACTTTTTGAGTATCTAGATACATATCTTAGTTACTACTAAAAAAATGTAACGTATCTGGATCTAGATACAATTACAGTGTATCTATTCATTTGAGATACTAAGATACATTTTAGATATATTTTGAACTTCCATAAAAACAGCAGACCTTGGCGGAAATGCAACCTCCGATTTTACAGTCTCTTTGTTTTGATTTTCCCCTCTTGTTAGTTATGTTTTCCAGTTTGTCAAATGACTGTTCTATTTAAAATGCGATTCGATAGTTCAGAAACTTGAAAATTATTTTAAGAATTGGGAAAGATAATTGACGAAAGTAGAAAATCAAAAGAAAAAGACTGTATTGTTGATTTTATCAACTTTTCTTGATTATGGGAACGCTCTCTTAGCTACAACAAGGTTGCAACTAAGGATCCTAGATTCATTTGACATTTAACTTGTCTGATACGGAAGTAGAGTCATTTATGTTGATAACTTTATATTTTACGTTGACTTGACTTGGTTTCATACAAAAACAGGTAATTACTTATCAGCTTATTAATCAACTTAATTACAAAGATAAATTTTCTATTTAAAAAGACATACTACTCAAAAAAAATGCGAAAATTATCACAGATTTTAGTGTGTACATTATTCACATATTCATATCAAAGCTTCGTCAATTTTCACAAAAAAAAGTCGATTTGGATGGCAAATAATACCGTACCTCCACTACTGTAGAGGTTATTGAATTTTACACTTGTAAGTATCTTGATAAACTGCATATATTCTTTTTTGCATCTGTATCTAGATATTTTCCGGAAAAAGTATCTGTATCTGCATCTAGATACATATTTGTGAAAGTATCTGCATCTGTATCTAGATACTGTTAGAAATGTATCTTTAACAACACTGACTGGGTGTCTCTCAACGTACGGAGGAGATTAAAGAGCTAGCTGAAGGAGCTCAAATTATAGCTTCAAAATCAATAAACGAAAAGTTACAAGAGGTTAAAGTAAAATTAATTAAGAAATAAGAGTTAATACCAGCGTAATATTTTACGTTATAAATTCAAATTTAGAGTGTTTAAGAGTTAGGTGAACAGTGCTTTACAAAAAAACGACTTTTCATATTGTTCAGAAGAGCGGATTATTTAAAATAAAACTAGAAAATATACCGACATTTTGTGAATGGTGGTTTGGATAAATTTAGAGTTATTTAAAAATAAAGTTGCAGTTTGTGAAATAAGTTTTATTAATTACGAAGATAAAGGCAGGGCCGTAGCTACGGTGGCGTAAAGGGAGGCCTGAGCCTGCCCTGAAAAGTTTTAAGCCTGCCCTACGATGGCGCAATCTGACATGAAAATATTTTAAAAGTACGTAAAAGCATTGGAATAAACAATTAAGCCTGCTCTATTCTATGATAAGCCTCCTCTGAATATTTATCTAGCTACAGCCCTGGATATAGGTGAAGAAGTTAAGAAAGTTAAACTGTCGTAACTTTCTTATTATTGGGTTTTGGTCAAAAAGCTGTCCTTTTAATCTCCTCTGTACGTTGTGAGACACCCAGTATCATAATTTGTAAGAAATAAAACAAATACTGGGCGTCTCATAACCTACGGAGGAGATTAAAAGAGTAACTAGGGAAGATCAAATTAAAGATTTTTCTTAATAAATTTTTGGGAAAAAAGCAATAACTAAAAAGTTACAAGAGTTTAAAGTGAAATTAATTAACAAAACAAAAGTTATTCCCTGTAGTAATATTTTACGTTTTAAATTTAAATTTGAGGCATTTATGAGTTAATTGAACACTGCTTTACAATAAACAACTATTTTCAAAAATGTAGTTACGTTAAAGTTACGGCTATTTCATTTTTTCTTTTAATGGCCAAAAACGGGTTTTCATCTCGTTGTGCACCGCCAACTAACTAAAAACAAAACTACGAAACAGATTAACAGAGACATTTTATGAATGGTGGTTTTGATAAATTTTCAGTTTATGTATTAATAAAGTTGCATTTTGTGAAATAATTTTGATTAGTTAAGAAGCTATAGGTGTAAATTAAAGAAGAAATTAAGAAAGTTAAACTGCTGTAACTTTCTTATTATTGGGTTTTGGTCAAAAGCTAATAAAGAAAATATCTTTATTTTGATGCCCTTTCGAACTTCTCTGTACGTTGTGTCGACCAACGATAAAGAAAAATATCTAAAAAAAAACTTAACATGAACAAAAACTATCGTATTTCTTCATTTTTTGTCAAAAGAAGTATAAATTCAATGTAAATTTTACGAAAGTCTATCGTCTTTTGTTTGTCTTTTTTATAAAAAAAAAATAAGACGAAATTAATCCTGAAATCTTTCGTTTTTGTTTTTCGCCGTCTTAACCTGGATTCATTGCTAAGCAATTCTTAATCGCTGCGTTACAGGATAGTTATTTGATTGGTTCGTTGAATCGAACAAAGTATGTATTTTTAAATTAGGCCAATAGAATCGCATAGAATTATAACGCTAACGCAAAACGCTTAGCAATGAACCTAGCTTTAAAGAAGAAAATCGCCTTGTTTTTGTTTTTTATTTTGCTGACAGAAATTATACGTGCTTTCTTTCGCTTAAAAGTTTGAATCGTGTTTCGAATAGTTTGGACCTGAACTTCGTAGTTGTTGCAACAAAACACCTGACTTGAATTTTTTATTCACAGTTCATTTGTAAATAACTATAATTCAATTCAAACAAGTTTTCAAAATAGACAGATTCAAAGAAGGGAATATCTGTTTTCGAATCAAAACAAGTTTGGATTAGTTATCAAGTCACAGTAACCTTTTAATGCCGTAGGTATTTAACTTTTCTGTTGTTTTAAATAATTCCAGTACACTAAGCGGTTGTGTAAGTTATTAACTTTTTTAAGCATTTGAAAGTTTTGTCTGTTTTTTATTTAATAAATATTTATGTATCCAGGTGTTACTTTTTTTTGGTACCTGGGAAATGCCGTAAGGTACAAAGGGGACACAAAAGTAAGTTTATGTTCTACATATGAGCCCTGATATGAGCGCAGCACAATTTTCTGGTTGGTAACATAGTTTTCTAGTGTTGGGAGCACAATTTCATTTCGATGGGTTGGTGACACTGCTTGTCAAATGTCACCATAGGAAATGTCACTTGCTAGAAACAGCTGACACATAACTACAAACAAAACAGTGCATAATTTCATGCGTTCAGAAATTTTCCTGTAAAAAAACAGAAAATGTTTAACACATCTTCACCTTCAATAGATTTAAGCTCTTATCGTGACCAACATTTTAAGGTAAAATTAGCGGCTAAAGCCGAATTTATAAATTTTGCGCTGGCGTTACAATTCACCATTGCAGTTGCCACTAAATGTTAAATTATTGTAATTGAGTAGAATCGTTTATAGACTCGAAACTGCTCCTAGTTTATAAACGATCGTAGCTATTCACAACTCTTAATGGCAGCGGAAAGTTTATAAATCAAGCTTACATCTTTTACTCACAATTTGTAATGTTTTATATTTGTAGGGTTCGAGAGCTGAACAAGATAGATTATTACGACTCTCAAGCACCTTGTACGTAGGAAACCTATCGTTTTACACAACCGAAGAACAGCTATACGAACTGTTTTCGAGATGTGGGGACATACGTCGAATTATTATGGGATTAGACAAATATAAGAAAACACCTTGCGGTTTCTGTTTTGTGGAATACTATAATAGAGCTGACGCAGAAAACTGTTTAAGGCAAGATTAAAATGTACCTAGTCATTTATGCAAAATAAATTGGTTCTTACTGTGTTTTTAGGTACATAAATGGAACTAGATTAGATGATAGAATAGTTCGTACAGATTGGGATGCCGGCTTTGTGGAAGGTAGACAATATGGAAGAGGGAAAACGGGTGGTCAAGTTAGTATACATTTAATTGAGGATTTGTGGAAATTTACTGGAAATGTTTTCAGGTTCGTGATGAATACAGAACTGATTATGATTCTGGCAGGGGAGGCTATGGTAAAATAGTTGCACAGAAAATTACACCGGAAGGTCCCTTCGCCCGTTAACTTGTAGATTGGTGATAAAAATGAGGATTTCATTGATTTATTTGCAAGTGCATCCATTTCGAATTTTCCAATTTTGACTTGTACGAATGTTTTGCTTCTTGAATATATTTTTGAATTTTCAATCAAATTCAAGATTTTCATTGGCCACCTACAGGAAAGAAAATTAATTGCTCTGCTGCAATTAGGAGAGCGGAGTCGTTCGTGATAGATTCAGATCAATAAACTGGCTCACTTTTCAGTTCTACGTAATTTGGATCACAGAACTTAACTGACTCAGATCAGTTTGGATTATAACTTTTCTCAATTTACGTTGATTTGACACTAAAACTTTTTCTAATTTTTAGATTTTAACAAGTTTTACATCATCAAGAATATCTCAAATAACAAATATGAATTTAAAAGTGTTTAATTTTTATTAATTTGAATTTTCAAAAAAGTGTAAAAGTTGTTTATATTATACTAGGGGAGGACGGGGTAGGTTCGGACAAGGGGCGCCTCCAAGCAAGTCAAATTTATTACCTAAATGTCTTATATTAGAGGGAAGAAAGTTCATTTGGTTGTGGAGCAACACCAATTTGTTCCATTATTGAAATTTCAAGACAACTCGGAATGGCGGATTTTCGCATAGGTGCATGAGGCGCGCGCCTGGGGCCTCTTAAATCAAGAGGACCCCAAATCTCAGGTCTCAAAAAAAAAAACAATTTCATTTAAATTTAACGCTTAAACATTTTCATTTTTCACTTAAACATTAGTTAAAATATGTGGGTATGAAGGAATTGCGCAACTAAAACGATTTGAGCTGCAACATCAAATCTAGATAGGGTTGCCAACGGTCCCGTATTTTGTGGGATGTCCCGGATTCAAAGCCCTTATCCCGCGTCCCAATTATTTTTTAGCAAATGTTTGTTTTTTTGGTGCAGTTTATTGGCAAACGTAACAAACTAAATTAAAAAAAATTAATTATTCATTACCATTATTTAAATCCCCTTTCATTCGTCCGAGTAATATTGCTTGCCAATCGTCTATTACTCGGCGAGTATGTTAATTCATTGGAAATCTAACTTTTTAAATTTTTATCTTAATGACGTTACGAAAGTCTCCATTTTTTGGACATCTGCCGGTTTTTCAAGACTACGTTCCGATTTACGAAATTTAGAAGTTGGAAACCCTACCCGACACACCTCAAGTACCCGTCGTACGTCGTTCCGTTTGGTTCAGTTGTCAGTTTGTTATTGGTGCAGCGCTGCAAATCTCTTGACGGTTGAGAAAAATATTTAAAACGAACCAATAACAATTGACAGCGGAACGACGCACGATGGATACATGGAAACGTAGCTTTAGGCTCAATTCTCACACGGCCAGCGTATCGCGTCGCATCATGTTTTTACGTGTAATTTCTTGACATAAAATTAGAGATGGGCCAGGGAATTAAACCGGTACATTGAAAGCACCCACATAGGTGCATTCACCAGGGTGCATACATGAATGTATGATGACCATGACAACTGTTAGAGGCAGCAAAATGACGCGACGTGGCGCGCTGTCGTGTGAGGATTGAGCCTTAGCCTTAGCACGCGCGAATCTTGAAATGTACCTTGGCCACGACATTCAAATCTTGAAAAGTACCTCAGCTACAGCATAAGTACCATACTAATGAATTAAAAACGAAAAATGTGGTTCGATAAAATAGTTACATTACAACGCTTTGTTTTATAATTATATTTGCGGAAGCTGGCAGTCTAACGTTTCGAATATTTCCCGGACACATTTCGCAAGCGGGATTACCTGCTCGCAATGCTTGGCCGCCTCCCTGTAATGTGGGCCTCGACAGC
Source organism: Prosopocoilus inquinatus (assembly GCA_036172665.1). NCBI lineage: Eukaryota > Metazoa > Arthropoda > Insecta > Coleoptera > Lucanidae > Prosopocoilus > Prosopocoilus inquinatus. The sequence goes on from CM069874.1 coordinate 54,014,750, forward strand.
TTAGCCCGAACATTTGCATTTTATGGGGAAGACATTCCTTTTTTCGGGCACTGTACAGGCTGACTACGCGAGAATTCCTACCTCCTTTTATTTTTGATTTTAGGAAAAAATGCTTAATACAAAAGTTAAAGGGACTAATTCGAAGTTTCACTGTATGCTCACAGAAAACAATTGATAGTCAGATAAACGACATATAAACTAAACTTAGGTTTTTTTTTTAATGGAACACCCTGTATATTATTACGTATTTCGATTCTAAATTAAATTGTAATGGCACTACATATGTAATAAAACTAATAATGTAGAAGGTGTCTATAAAATAATTCCTGCTTAATTTTTTTATTTTTGATTTTAGAAAGATAAAAGAAGTCGTACAATTTATTTCAGTACTGCTATAGATATTCAAAAAAAAACAATTGAGTGTCGGACACCCAAAAAAATAAACGAAGTTTTGATTTTAAATAAAATAACATCCCAAGCAACACGATTTGATTTAATTTTCGTGTATTCAACCATATTTTGGTTTTGGTTGGACATTTTTATATTTATTAAACGGTTACGGTCAACGTACATGTTTTAAGCCGTCTAATAAACGTTACGTTATACCACTTTGATATAGAAACATCGTATTTAGTATATGGAACACATTTTTTCAACATCTATCTCGCGGACATTTTATCCTTTATTAAACGTGTATGTGTGTTGCTTGGGATTGAATAAAATTTTACCATTAACATATTAAATCGATTTAGAAACAAAAATAATTCGGAAAATTTGAACTTTAAAAAATAACTGAAAATTTAACGTAAAACATATTTAAAGCGTTCTCAATTTTTTTACGCAAAATATAAAAGTTTTTAAGATATTTTGAATCATATCTCTTGTATAAATAGGAGTTTTCTACTTCTAAAATTCAAAAATAAAATAAATTATTTTATAGACACCTTCTACATTATTAGTTTTATTATATACGTAGTCCCAGTAGAACTTAATTTAGAATCGAAAATCGTAATAATATATAGGATGTTCCATTTAAAAAAAAAATTTTAGTTCATATCTCATTTATCCGCCCACAAATTGTTTTTTTATGAGCTCACAGTGAAACTTTAATTTTTTTATATTTTTAATTTAATATTTAATTCTAAGTTTTAATTAATAATTTTTGTAGAAACATAATTAGTGTTACAGCTTATTTATATGAGGACATATTCATTCATAACAAAAACTTTTACAAAATTAAATTTTATTAACACATTAATAAAATTCCACTTAGAAAAGATTTAGTAACGGAGTTCGAAATTTATTTACAAACATTTAAATATTTTCTAATTTATTTAAAAATATTTTCTTCTATTATTATATTCTCGTTATTGTCATTGTTGCAAACATTTCTAACAATCGTACTTCCGACAAACATTTCAATTTTATAGTCTGTACAAGTGTAATTTCAATTTTTCGTTTCTTTTGCCTATATCTATGTTAAACTTATAATTCACGTAAATAAATGATTCAAAATGTTTTCAAAGTATTTTTCAAACAGCGGTCACTCCCGGCTCGGATCCGACCTATCACCAGCCTGTCACAAGCTAATTTTTTTTCCAGCCGCGATATTCTCTTAAACAATTTTTAGAGGAACAGAAAGAGCAGATATGTTTGCTTCCTCTTTCGTTACCTCCCCCACAATTGATAGTGGGAGAAATCCCTCCACGCCTCATGAAAATAATTCATGAAAAACATGCAAAACGCGCGAATTCATAACTACATTACATATACATATTTTTGAAAGCTGTTTTCGCGGTTTTGTTAATAAAACTTCAATCTACAAAGTGACCAACGCGTTTTCGAAAATATGAACTGGAAGTATATTTAATATTACTGTAAAGTTCAACTACGATTTTTAAATGTTAATTATTTTTTTTTCTAATTAACAGCTAATCGTAGCGAAATTTCCATTGGTCACTTTGTAGTTCTAGTTCTTAAATATGTGGCGTCAAAAAATGAAATAAATTGATTAAGAACTAAAGCCTCTACGACTTCGCGCGTTTTAATGGTTTTAATGGTATTCGGTGGGATTCCTCTTAAGAAATGACGTGGTAACTGCAGGCCAGTGGCGGCTCGTGGCTAATGATCCAGGGTAGGCAACACAGTGAAAAAGAAATAGTTAAAGGTCCAGTCGCGAGCAATAATTTTTTGTCGTTATTGGTTGACAAAGCAGGACGTTTAATTTTTTTACTTTGCAGAAATTAAACGTTTTGATTGACATTGACGACCAAAATTTAATGCTCGCGACTGTACATACTTAAGTTTTATAAATTAATTTCTTTTAACAAAATTGCTAGCACTAAATAAACCTTTTACTTTCATCTCCATCTCGAAATGAAAGCGCTTGTTTTGCCAAAGTTACTCTTACGTCTATTAAGTATGTTAAGAGAATTCTATTTTTTTTTGTTAACTTCATCTTTATTCAAGCATTTTGTCTGACATTTGATAAAAGAATATTTTTTATGCCAACAAAAAAGTGCCTTTTTAAAATTGTTTCCACACAACCATTTATGATTTTCATACTAAGTAGTCTTAAACGAACGATGAAATAATTGAACTCTTTTATCGACATTAAAATATTAATTTGGTCTACCCAAAGAAAAATATTTCTGTGAAAAGGACATTTCTAAAAAAGTACCTATAATTTCTAGAGATGGGCCAGGGAATGAACCCGGTGCATTGAAAGCACCTACATGGGTGCATTCAGCAGGATGCATACCTGAACGTACCGGGTGCTTTCAAAAATTTAAATTTCACGCGCAAATCGACGGAGAAATAACCTTTTCTTGTTATTATTTAATTGTTTGCAGGTGGTTTACAGGGTGTAGTGTTTCATAGTGTGTGATGAATAGCTAAATAGTAAACTTTTAAGTTTAAGTTAAATCTTGATAGCTTAGAATCTGAACAAAATGAGTAAGTTTTTGAAATTAACATTACAAAATAATAGTCTAGCGATAATCCGTACAAAATGTATTATATTTGGTGTCATTTTGAAGCATTTTTTACGTCTTATGTAAATGTAGGCAACCAGGCAATGCACCGGGTGCATTCTGTGATTCCACCGGTGCAAACGAATGCACCGGGTGGAATCCCATCTCTAATAATTTCATACGGGACATCCATGTTCCATGACGATAATAATAAATTATAATAATACTCACAATATTGAAACTGATTCAAAGGTAAATTATGGAATAACCAAACTGAAACGTTTCTTGAACGAATATTTCCGAATATTCACTTTACTACACGTCAGTCTAGCATTGGGATAGAACGAGATGAACATATTAATCGCGTGATACTTTTATGAGGATTTAAGACGAAAAATTATTTCGCCTCTTCTACCGCTACCGACCAACCACATGAGGTGCTTTCTTTCGCTTAAAACTTTGAATCGGGCTTCGAATAGTTTGGACCTGAATTTCGTAGTTGTTGTAACAAAACACTTGACTTGAATTTTTGATTGACAGTTCATCCGTAAATAACCATAATTCAATCTAAACAACTTTTAAACATAGAGATATTCAAAGAAAAGAATGTCTGTTTTTGAATCAAAACACGTTTGGATCACGATTTTGCAAGCGAAAGAAAACACCTATGATATGCAACGGAGGAACCGTTCAGAAATTCAACTTAGGTTTCGTTCAGAAATGAACCGCTATTACCTGGTCAGTGACCTGTGACTTGACAAAAATATCAACAATCAACATAAAAATAAACAATGGATTGTTTATAATTAATATTAAATATAATACTTAATTCTTTATAAAATGTTAGGGTAGGCGACGCCTACCTTACCTACCCTGAAAAACCGCCACTGCTGCACGCAACCAGTGCAAAGCAACGATGCTTTTCGAATTGTAATTAATTGTATATATAGCAATTCGGCAATTTTTGGAGCAATAAAAGTATTAAATTTATTAAGTAAATGGTTTTTAAAATACATGTGATTGTGGTTGCAGGACAGGAGTTAAAGGAAAAAGGGCAATGCACTGCACGGTTTTACATTAAAAGCGATTTTTCGCGACATACTATTTAGAAACTTACGGTTACCCGCCCCTCCACATACCAGAAGTGACAGCGCGAAAATGGAAACGGTATGATCAAGTCAATTGTTTTTGTAGAAGAAAAGCATAACCTGAGTTTGTGTCCAAAAGCTAGTTTACTGGGTTTAGTTTAACTGAAAGAAAATGGAAATTTGTGCTACGTTGCTACTGGATGAGTTTTTCAATATGGACAATATAGAAATAATAAGATGGATGGAACATATATTTAATATGAACAGTAAATTTGTTTATTTATTGCCTGGTTTACGAAATACTTTTTATGGAATGAACACTTGTGAAGATAGTGAATGGTTAACCAAATACAACGATGTAATATTTTATCGCTTTTTCCGCTTAAAGAGAATCACTTTCGACACATTATTGAATGTTTTGCTTGAAAATGACAATTTCAACTTGATTAAAAAAAAGTATAGAGGAGGAAATTTCCCAATACGTCCAGAAAAATCACTTCTTATATTTTTATGGTATATGGCACAAGAAGATTCTTTACAATGTATTGGCTATACGTTTAAAGTGACTGGTAGTACTGTTATGCAATAAGTAAATGTATTTCTCTACATTGTACTTCAAATAAAGAATAAATACATACTTTGGCCAAGAAATCAATAAGAGTTTGCACATGTTAGTAGTGGATTTCAAAATTATCCAGGTAAGTAATTATAGGGTGTTCCAAAATTCAATACGCAAATTTTATATGTGAGTGAGGAACTTCAAAATAAATCAATTCTGTTAATGAACTTATGTTTTAAAATGCAAACTTACTAAGATACAGTACAGTAACCAATGAATATAGTTTTTAACGGCAACGCAAAATATATAAATCCACTTTAAATAATAAGTACTTACCATTTAATAATTCATTTGCAGTGAACTCACCCACAGTTAATTTGTAATCAATCCCTTTATAGTTAATAGAAATGTCAACCATTCCTTCGTTTGCTTCTTCCATAATTAGAATTTGCAAATTCGCATAAATATTACGGGTTATGAGATTATAAGGTTATGTTGCCTCACATACCACAACATACACAGCTCAAAAGGCAGGTATGTTGTAGTATCTAATAACGACGTCATGAATGACGTTTTAAGATATTCCCCTAACATACCTATTTGTCGCGAAAACACAATGGTATGTGTTACCTCTAAAAAAGTATGTCGCGAAAAATCGCTTTAAGTTGGTGCTCCTACGCTCGCTCAGCTGCACGCATTTAGGCTAGTTTAGACACATTTTTTTACATTCGCACTTTTTGCCATTTTTCAACAGGTCTTGATCCAAATCCAGCACTATTTAATTTTAAAGACAATTCTTCCCATAACTTTTTATAATTTTCTTTACCGAATTGACAGTCTACCCTCCCTACTGCAAAATCTTTATGATTTTCCATAAAATCTATTAATATATCCCAGTGTTCAGGTTTTATTTTAAATGCCCTAAAATATAAATGTGCACACATAATACAATTAGTTTTCATATTGGGTATAGAATGGTTTTTCAAGACATAGGATTTTACATGTAAAAATAAAGTAACTCGGCTTTATTTTTACCAACAATTTCACAGTAAAGTAGATAAGAGAAAAAATACAGAGAATCAATTGATTCTTTTATTTGTTTTCGTCTAACTTCTTTTGGTACTGAAACAAGTAATAAAGTGGCGCTAGTTGTGGTTAAACGGCGTAGAGAAAAGCTAATTTTAAGTCAAATTTTGTAGCTAGTGCTATTTTTTACTCCTAGTATTTTTTATTTTTTCCTTTTCCTTCAGTAAATACCAGATGTTAGGAGAAAATAAATAAAAGAATCAACAAATCCTGTCTTCAAGACAATTCTATACCCCTGATTAAAAAATTATATTTAAAAAACGAATTACTACTTACATATTATCAATTACACACTACACGATTTACTGTTTCTTTACAAATTACAATTATTTGCAAAGATACTTATAGAGTTAAACATTGATGAAAACCGAACACTTAATCGACTGCGAACTAGTCTACGAATTTGTTCGCAAATTGTTAGTTTTTAAAACTTTCTTCACAATACTAATTAAAGTACAAATGTGGGGGTACGAGAAATGATTGGCAAGTTATTAATGAGGTAAGTGGCGATTGGCTATGAAAAGGGGTGGTGCATTTAGGTAAACGGAAAACAAACCGCTATACAATTCCTAGAAATATAGAAATGGAAAACCCATTAATATAAAGTAAGGGATCTGAGTGTGCACGACGTATTAATCAACAGGGGGTTTATGAATTTCAAGTTATCGAACTAAGATGTAATTGTAGATTAGGTTAATTACATGTTTGTTCATTGCGGTTAGTAAAGATTTGCTGAGGATTTCAGTTTTATAATAGTAATCTGGTAATTTAGGAATTACGAAGATAAGTTAAGGAATAAATTATAGCGAAAGGTTCTATAATTGCTATCGTTAGCGCTTATTTCGGGCTTAAAATGGACATCTCAAGATAAATTCCACGGTGTACAAAAATAAAAACTAATAAACTTCCCATCAACTTTGAATCCCGCGAAGTTTTACCTAAAAGAGTGAGAAACAACTATGTAAAAAAGTGAGATACATATATCTAGTAGTGTAACTCGACACCTTTAGAGCTATCGAGTAAAAATGACGGTTACGCTCGATATCGTTTCCACTCGATATTACTTCAGAATCGCAAAAATGGCGTAGTCGCATCGAGTCGAGCATTCAGAATCCGGGGGCTGATAATGCTAAGCTAGGGAAACCGGTTGTGCCACCACAAGAATAAATTACTGATGCAGGATGACACCGTCGTTTTTGTCATGACGAAGCTATTAATCGATAGTGAAACGTTGAGTGCTTTTCCAATTATATTCTGTCTGGTTAAAGAATAAAAACATTCAATAATAATAATAATAATTTTATTTGTCATTTTACTTGCACGATGAAATTCACAAATAAACCATTCAGTTTGAGAAATGGGGAGAAATTATTTTTAGACTATATCAGAGTAGCTCCTATTGTTCGTTTGGCGACAGCATCATATAATTTGGCCAACAGCTGTTTCTTGTTTTTCAGATAAGCGTGGCAAGTTTCAAGTATTTATAAATTTTGATAGGAAAACGTCATTAATGAAAGTCCACATTAACTGATACTGTTCTAGCATTTTATAGCCTAATACATGTTATTCTGGTAACAGTGTTAACGTGTACAACATTTTTCCATTTGTTATAGTGAAAAGTATGCGTTTTATTAAATTATAAGACTTTGGAACGTTAACTGTTTATTTATGTACAATTTACACAAAAATTAATAATTACTGCAGCAGTCTTAAAAATGTGAGACAAATATTTAAACAGTATATGTTTGGTATGCTAATACAACCAGGAAATAATTAATAATATCAAATTTATACTACTACTATTTATAAATAAGTAAAAAGTGAGTAGAAAATTGTATATATGTATATTTTTCTGCTGTTCTTTAATTAATTAGTTAGTGGCACATACTTCATAGCACACAGATAATCAAAAATAAAATTCGAATAATACTTTCTAGATTTCTAAATTCTTTTATAAAATGGCACACACTTTCTGGGCACGTCTTATATTACAGTATTTCATACATAACTGCAACTGTTACATTTAATGCATGTACGTAAATTTTGATTTATAAAAACACCTTTAAACTACCTCTATGTTTTGTTAATAACCCAGTACTTCTTTCCTTATTTTTACATAACAAATTTTTCTAGCTATTTTATACCTCGGCTTTCTTAAGAAATGATACGGATGAGAGATGCATTAACATCGGAACGGAATGAAACTCAGGTAATAACAATAAAATATTTAACAGATTACATCTCTCATCCGATGCAACATCAGATATGTTTCCGCTTTTTCTTTTCTGTATGTAATAAGGAATTAATGCTACCATAACTACAAGATGGATGTGTATTCTGTGAAATATACGTATTAACACTAACACTTTCAATCAAACTATGCACTACATCATTAGTAGAAAGGACGCTGTGCTTATTGTTACTTATTAGTTCTACACTACTGGACGCAGTCTCTCTTTTATTGGTGGTGAAACAATTCGAAACATTTTGACAATTCTGTCATGTAATTTTGTAGTAATCATTAAAGTTTAAGCGTACACTCAAGAGCTGCAAATTCATGTCGGTGCTCGTCGCGAGTAATTTCAAATAGATTTCTACAAACTCATTATATTTGGTCATTAACTGTTTAACCTGACGATTTATAGACGTTAAATACTGATGAAATTTTGTCGAACGTTCCTTTACTTCTAACTCGTTTTTCGCGTTTGTACTAAAACTTTTCCCTGGCAAACATTTCTTCTGGTACTCTACAACTGCGTCGTGCTCCTTTAGAGCAACAGTGTAAAGGCTTTCCTGCAGGGATTCCAAATTTAAAATCAGCGAGAATATTATACGCAACTGACTTCGTAATTGCTGAAATTGGAAACGTTAAACCAAATCAAAATGTTTAAATACAAGTCACTCACCAAGGAATTGGTATCTAATAGTACACCGTTTTGAACCGATGACAAAAAGGATGCGTGGGCGTTAATTATGTCATCTAAACATTCTGCTTGACTCACTCGCTTTAACATTTCAGCCCATGAACATTCCAGTACTTCGAATAAAAAATAATACTGGGTTTGATGTAAAAAATGAATCATTTTACTCGCTAGGACGTGAATTAAATGAGAAACTGGTTTCAATTCTGCAAAGAAAATATAATGTATCATTCTTCTATGTTACGAATTTTTTTTTTTTTAAGTTAACGATTGATAATTTGATAATGCAGCGAATGCTGCTACCTTCAGAACCAAAATTTTACCAAAAACAGTTTAATGACTTCCATTATGAAATCGTCTTCATTCTAAATGTAAAGTAGACATGACACAAGAACTTATATCTGCTTAATTTTCTAATTTTTTTTCTGAAAAGATAAAAGTAAGTGTGTAGAACTCTTACCAACTATATTCCTTAATGATTTGGCATTTGTAATTTGCTGCTTTCTCATATTGGACAAAACAAACTCCATACGCTTGGCCATCCACAATGCTCCGAAGAGACACTTGTACGTAGGCATCGTATGTTGAAAGATTGTACCAACTGGACCATCGACTAGGTAAACGAGAGTGAACACATCCCAACCTGTGTCTCCGTGTGAATGATTCATCATACCAACATTCAATCTCATCAGTGTGTCTTCGTCTTCGTACTGAGCATTCGTAACCCGAATTGCAGATTCTAAAATAGCAGAGAGCGTGTGATGATAAAGATCTTGAGCTGGCTTACACAATTCAGGCCTAGGAACAGAATAGAATTTATACAATATGCACATAAATATGCAACACCAATAAAACGTACGCCAAAAGTTCCAAAAGGTGACGAATGAAATCTCCCTGTCCCAATAATAAATATCGTCGCAATGATTGCAAATGTTCTATGAGCCGGTATTTATCTTTCAATAAATGTAAAACTCGTAATGACGTTTCCCTGTACACACTTTCTAATGCAGAATGCAATTCTATACTTTGGCCTGGCGAGAATAAAGCTTCAGCTGGAAAGTATTATTCAAAAACAAAACTTAAACTTCTGATATAATTTACTTGCATACCGGATGTGGTTGTAAATAACTTTTGTAAAGCATCTCGCCCTGGAAGCTCCTCAGAATCTTTGCAAATCTGCCTGAGAAAATTAATACTTTTTCCTGTAGCCAGAATTTTATTCGCTTGACTCACAGTTATAAACGATGGTATCATAATTTTTCTAAAACAAATGGCTTATCAGAAACTCAATAAATTTCGTAGAATTATGTACCGGACATAATATTTGTCATGCCACAGACGTTCTGCAACATTCACGTTCCTTGCTTCTATAAAAAACTCTCCGTATGGATCGTTTATTTCCCCATCTAATAGCCAACGGGACAACATTAAATATAAAGGACGGCAAACAGCGGATAACACTTTTTCAGCAACCTACACAAAATTAAATGCAAATGAACTGGTATCATCTCAACAAACACTGAAATTAATACTTTTTGTACACAAGAAGATCCATGTTGCAAAAACCCATGGACAGCAGTTATTAAAGCGCCTCCTTTTTTATCGCTGCACAACTCGGCAACATGTGCCAGCCATTGCAAATGCATCTGAGGCTCTGCCACCCAAACAACCATTCTTCTCAAACTTAATTCTGTGTGATCAAGGCAACCTTGTTTCTTTGACTAAATCAAAAATGGATATTTTAAAGATTTATTGTTACAAACGTAATTAAATTACCTGGGCTTGTAATAGTGCAACCAGTTGATAATAATTGGTTAACTCCTCACGCAAAATCGCAATTAACGATTGTCCAATGAGGCCGATTTGTTTATCTGCTTCATCACAGTGCTGCTTAAGCTGGTTATGTAAAAATCCAATGCCCGAGAGTCTTTCAAGTAAACCGCGCTGTATTGGAGTGATGCCTTTTCCAGTTTTTAAATCGATAGTAAAACCTAGCCCGCCAGGTTCTTTCCGTAAAATTTTACCTTCGATACCTTGGAAGGAATAGATGACTTCCTGTATTAACTGGTTTTCCGGCATGCTAGTGATTACTGCAAATGCAAAAACAATGCAGATCAAGAATACTGCAAGAAAAAAAAAATTACATGATCTTGATGAACCTGCTGAAGAGCTTCGGTCCCTCAAAGCGTTTACATCATGATCACTATTTGACCAAACAATCGAAGGTACCGTTGTGGCTTGAGAAGACAGCTAAAATAACAAAATGAAAATACAATACTTCTTACATTATTGAGGTAAAACCTGGGTTCTACTGGACGCAGACAGATTTTTTTTTAAGTTTCCAGAATATAGCTTTTTCACGCCGCTTTTGACATCATCTGGTAGAAATGTAGTTTGTGATTGTGCACTGTGATTTTTACATGAGGGCTGTGGAATCTCTTCTAGCATATTCCACTGTAAAATTTCTTGAGATGGTTCTTTGCCCAAGTTTAGGAAAAACAGTAACAATGCACATTTATTCTGCAATATTCCCTACAAAACGTGTTTACAGTAAGAGTATGAATTGTACTCGTTAAAACGTACTGAATTTTGCAAACGGGCATATAGCAAGTCGAAACTTTGTATGCTTTCGGAAGATTGCGTTTCCTGCAAAAATTTTCGTACATCCGCCAGGACGTATTGTTCGTCGTAAGAATCTTTTCGATTTTTGTACGACGGCGAAGTTAAATAACTCAACGCAATTTTTAAGTAACATGAAGACAAAACTGAAAAAAGTAGGTTATGTTCTTCACATGATAAAAACTAAAGCAAAACGTTTTAAAAAGGCCAGGATCAGAGTTTACCTGGGTCTTTCTTAGCAAAGTGATTGCAGAGTTTGTTGATCAAGGTAGGAACACCGCTCCCGCTTTCTGTGTAAGATCGATTCATTTCTTCTTCAATTCACTGTTTCGTTTTCGTATTACGTACCGTTCATACTTAATATCATAATTTGTTTAAACTCGTAGTTCGACTGACCAACTGCTTGTTTATACTCACAGCTTATACTTGTCTAAACGTGTTAATTTTTACAATATTGCTGTTTGATATAATTTAAATTTGTCTATAAACTGACATTTAGCCAACGTTTCAACCTAAAATAAAGTGTAACTAAAGTGCCATCTATAATCAGAATGTATTGGCACACGGCCATAGGCGCCGCTTCGTCGGGTGCAGGGGCCTCGTGCACCCGACAAATGATTTTGTCGGGTGCAAAAGTATTAGAGAGCACCCGACAGAGTAGTGTCTTTTTATTTAATGAATTCAAACAACACAGATTTTTAAAGAAAATCCATAATTAATAGGATTACCAGAAATTTACAAATTGTTTAAAATATTGCTAGCTCTTCCTGGTTCATCATCCAAAGCAGGAATACAGCACACTTATAGCGTTTTCTACTGACGTGGACTGCATGCGGGCGTACTCACTGTATCTCCGTCTTCTTCTAACCTCATGTAATAAAATGAGTTGGAGATACTAGCAGTGCACACTCGGTGCATATAGTGTACGTCAGTAGAAAACGCTATTAGTGTATTATTTGTTCACAAATCAAAAAACCACCATCTGTTGCATTACGTTGGTATAAAACACAGTCCGCTGTAAAATATTGTCAAAATACTAAGCAAGGATGAGGAAAACTTTTCTTTCCTCCTCCCTGATACTAAGTTGGTAAGACAATTTTAATACTTATCTTATTATCTTATTCACATTTATGTTCCTCTTAAGAATCCTTTTCAATGCTACGCAAATGGATAAAATCTTTTCACTGTTAAAATGAAAGATGCCCTTAATTAAATTATCGTAATTATAAAAAATTCAGGACTCATAACCTTGTCATTTATTTCATATACTTGTAACTTTGTTATCGAGTTCTTAACTATTGTTATAGTTGTATTTTTTTATAAGGCAGTGGTCTTTTAATTTATGAATAAGTTATATTATACACATTATAAACTGAACTAGGTACCGACAAAAATTGCACCCGACAATATTTGCAAAATCCGGCGCCTATGCACACGGCCGCCTGGATAAATACAACAGAAGCTGTGTTGTTACGGCCGGTCGCGCTCTCAGTTCAGAGCCATTTTTCCGTTCCGAAGAGGGAGCCACACTACAGTTATGCTCTACCAGTGTTATCTGTCAAAGACTCAAAGGTTAACTCACAGCAGTAACTCACAGGTTAACTTCAATCACAAATGTCAAGTAAGAGGTATATTCGTTTTAGAAATGCGGGGTTTGCCACAATAGCGTCATCGTCAAGTAGCTGATGCCCGTCTAGGTCAAGTTATGGTTGCATCAGAAATTGATCTAAAACGAATAGTTTGTGATGGGCAAGTTGTACCCAGAGAAAAGAAAAATGTTAAATCGACATAATTTTTGTTTGGGTACGTTCAATGCATTCATTCCTCTGGAGTAGGTGCACATTGCGTCAACACCAGCGTTGCCGCAGTGGCAATTAAAACGAATATGTCAATGTCAAATACAGCATGCCGAAAATCTAAAACGAATACACATTTCGTTGACGCAGGTGACTTGCGGCAACCTAAGTCATCTAAAACGAATATACCTAAGATGTGGCTTTAGGTGCTTTCTTTCGCTCACAAAATCGTGATCCAAACGTGTTTTGACAAATTAGACCTTGGGCGCGTTCAGCGGACGCGTTGCTTACTCAGCAATCGATCGTGATTGGCTCACATGAAGGTAATAGCCAATCAGAAACGACTGCTAAGTAAGCAACGCATCCGCTGAACGCGCCCATTATTTTCTTTAAGGGCCATTTGCACCACTTTCAGTTAAAATTTAAGGTCCACTTAACTCCATAGAAACGTTTGTTACAATAATTATTTCTATGGAGTTAAGTGGAGCTTAAATTTTAACTGAAAGTGGTGCAAATGGCCCTAATTCTCTCTAATTTGAAAACTTGTTTGAATTGAATTATGGTTATTTACAAATGAACTATCAATCAAAAATTCAAGTCAGGTGTTATGTTGCAACAACTACGAAATTCAGGTCCAATAGATAGACTGTGGTTTTAGTCAAGAGAGGGTTGAAAGCAGTGGCGGCTGGTGCATACGAATGTGGGTTGGTTAGCGTACGATTAGATAATATTTAAAGCCAAATTCATTGCTAGGCGTCTTGCGTTAGCGTTAAAATTTCACACGATTCTATTGGCCCAATTTATTATAAGTATATATTTTGTTTAGTTAAACCAACCAATGAAGTACTTATCTATTCCTTAAAGCGGCGTTGAAAAATCGCCTAGCATGAATCCTGCTTAAGTTACGGAAAATTTTCTGTTGATGTTTTTTTTTTTTTGAACAAAGGGCTCGTTTTTTTACTCGAGATTAGTTCATCCGTTGCAGCGATTAAACCAAAAGCGTTTTTTTACGGATGTAGCAATTGAAATTGTCGCTTTAAAGCTGAGCATGTGATGTTATCAAAGTTCAGCGTTGAAATTTTAAGATGCAGCGCTTTAAATGTTGAAGAGTAAAAAAACGAGCCCAAAATGTTAAAAACTATAAATATGTTTTCAAGTTTCAAGTATTATTAGAGATGGGCCAGGGAATGAACCCGGTGCTTTGAAAGTACCCACATGGGTGCATACATGACTGTACCGGGTGCATTCAAAAATTTAAATTTCCCGCGCAAATCGAACGAGAAACAATCTTTCCTTGGTGTTATTTAATTGTTTGCAGGTGGTTTACAGGTTTAATGTTTCATGTAATTTGTTCACATATTAAAAGACCACTGGCGGTGCTGCCTTGTGAAAAATACATCCGGCAACAGTGTTCTAGTTAAAAATTTGGTAACAAAATTGGCAAGCGTTTTAAATAAACGTTCGTTATACGTTCGGAAAAATCCCTGGTTCTAAATTTAATAATTATGATGGATTCATGGTTTTTACCTTATCGTTCGCAAGCAATTTTATAACAGACAAACTCTAATTAATTGAAACGGCTCTTTAAAATGAATATAAATTTAAATAATCTAATGGTAAAATTGAATTGACAAATTACTTTGACATAAAACTTCAAATACCTTGCCAACTTAGTATTTTGATAATGTTCTATAGGGGACTTATGTTTTATACCAACATAATGCAACAGGTGGTGGTTTTTTAATTTGTGAACAACGTATGGTGAATAGCTGAATAGTAAACTTCTAAGTTTAACCGAAAGCTTTGTAGCTTAAAATCTGAACAAAATGAGTAAGTTTTTGAAATTAACGTTACAAAATAATTGTCTAGCGATAGTCCGTACAAAATATATTATATTTTGTTGTGTATTCAGAATAACTCGTCCACATTTAAATAGCGCGCCATTTCCATACCCACAAAAACCTGGGAAACACCCACCTCGCCGGAAACCGACAGTACGGCCACATTCTCGCTATTGAACGTACGCATCCCTTACATTGTAATTGTACCTATTATTAGAGACCTTAATAAAGTACTTTTACGAAACCAGTGTCTCTTTACGGATACAACATATTTGATGTCATTTTGAAGCATTTCTTTATGTCTTATGTAAATGTAGGCATCCGGGCAAAACATTCAATGCACCGGGTGCATTCCGTGATTCCACCGGTGCAAACGACTACACCGGGTGGAATCCCATCTCTAAGTATTATAGATTTAGATACATTTCAGGAGTTTTAGGAGTTTACTTCAGGGGTTAATTACTTGAGTAGATTGGCGACACTGATGGTTCAATTCGATTCGTTGCTAAGCAACCGATACAAAATTGAGGAAATGAAAATTGATAATGTTAACGCGACGAGATAAATTACTAATAAGACCGTGGCAACAACGAAGATACGAAAATCACAGAAGAAAAGTAAGAAATTAATTAAATATCTTTGTATAAACTTTAAATAAAACAAACATATTGTTAGGTTCAGTCGGCACTTCCGGCAATAGACAATCGCACCCCTGTTTCAAGGAAACACGTCGCTGTAAAACTGAAAAAGAAACAAAAAGAAACTGAAAGAATCACGAAAATCGAAAAAGAAAATTTGATTTTGCTGAGGAAGATGAGTTATATCATGCAGACTAGCAGAGTTGATAATAATTGGATGACACCACTTCCAAAGTAAAAAATGCTTATTTGTATTGTAGTTTCATGCAACGATCATTTTTAGCTTCCTAAATCGTGTAGCTATATACAGTGGTCCAAAAAGTCAAGACGTTTACATTGATGTTGAAGTACCTCCAGTAAAACGAGACCACATAAGAAAAACTCGATGTACAGCTTGTACTCCTCAAAATACTCCAAAAATATTTGTAAGTGAAAAGTAACATATTTTCTTGATTCAATATAATTATGTGTTTAATTAAATTTGAAAGTTTAGATTCCAGAAGAGAGGGTCCCTTGGAAATCTGAGAAAGCCCCATTCACAAGAAGGGCTAAATCTGTGCCACCAAAGTCTGTGCTGCCCACAATCATTGAAAAAGAAAGTGAAACCAAATCTCTTCCCAGAAAACAAAGATCGGCTGAAAATACCAAACGTGCCAAAAAGCAAGACAACGAATTTCCAAGTAACGATTCTGTTTTTGAAGACTGCATGAAATCGCCGCAGAGCATTACTTTCAGCAGGGGCTCCTTGCATTTCTCTGTCAATTTTCCTTCAGATACAACAGTAAAATTACATGAAGGAAGATCTGAACGTTTGATAGCGGGAAATGAATGTTTTTGTAAAGGTTTTAATAGAGTTCTGTAACTTCTGTAGATTAACAGTTTTTAAATGCTAATTATGCACAATCTGTAGCTTGTAATACACAAATTGAGATACCGTGAAAGTCAAATTGATTTAACTTTTAATTAGTTATTAAAAATGGTATGCTGGAAAATACAGTGATGCTTATTTTGTTTCCCTCTGTTTACCCATCTTGGAAAACAAAGATAATAAATTTCTCAAATATCTTGTGTTCAGTTCAGCAGTAGCGTTTTGTATATTCAGAGTGAATAAAAAAAAATCTTTTTCTAAGTGGAACACCCTGTACGAGGTTACAACTAATTAAAGGGCCACTATAGGTATCTCGTAAACTATAAGAGATACAAAGACGGTTAAATTACAAAAAAGTTGCGGAACTTTGAAATCTATCAAAATATTCAAAAAAAGTCTTTTCTAATTTCATTCGTTTCTGAAATTTCTTCAAAAAACTGAAAATTTTAATTTTCGAAAATCTCAAATATCTTCCTTATTTATTAAAATGGAATCAAGAAATTAGATATTTTTATGTTTAATTCGAAGAATAATCTAATAGAGTCCGTAGAAATAGGTTAAGATTGACAGTTTCGCAGATACGACCGTCAACTGTCTTTTCTTTTATGGACTCTATTCACTCTATTCACACCACGTGATACAAAAACAAAGTCTGAATACGACCATACGACACACTTATGCTTTTGTTTTAAAACAAAATATCAAGACACTAGATTTTGAAAAATATATATTTAGTAGGCCGATGCGTGTAAACATTCAGAACTACAATTATTATTAAATTAATAAATCTTATTCAATTATGGTTACATAATTTTTACATATTTACATAAATTACTTTTCAACAAAAATTTTTAGTAACCCAATATTTTGTTTTAAAACAAAAGCATAAATGTTCATATGGTCGTATAAAAAATTATTTCTGCATCACGTACTATGAATATCTAAGGCAGCGTCCATAAGAAAAAAGACAGTTAACAATGGTATCTACGAAAGTGTAAAACCTAACCTAATTCTTCGAACTGCATTAGGTTGTCCATCGAATTTAATATAAAAACACCGAATTTTATGATTCTATCTTAAGAAATAGAGAAGATATTCGAGATTTTCTAAAACGAAAATGTTCAGTTTTTTGAAGATATTTCAAAAATGATATGAAATAGAAAAGATTTTTTGCGTATTTTTTAGACCTCAAGATAGCGCAACTTTTCTGTAATTTGACGAGCTTTATAACTCTTTTAGTTTACGAGATCCCGATACTGGCCCTTTAATTAGTTGTAACCCTGTATACAGCGTATCCTCGGATGGACTTAACTATACATATAAACTTCCTTATTTTGGATTTAAGGAAGAAAAGTTATTCTTTATAAAAAGTTTCGCTTCTTCTAGCGAATCCTCAGCAACTACCAAAATTTCAAAATAACATACAGGGTGGTTAGAAATCGAGACAACCTGAAATTTGGTTAAGAGTAAAAAGTCAAAATTAAAATTATTTGAAAGGAAAGAAAATAATTGCTGGAAAAAGATGGTTGTAATGTTAATTATAAATAAATGTTTCTGTAAACGATAGGTATAGCTTTATGTGAATTTCATGACTAAGAGAGAATTTAATCACGTCGTTGATAAATTAAAGACGAGGGGAGAATATGGGCCGATATCTTTTTCGGCTTAGGGCATTGAAAATATTTATGATCACTTTGTTGACAATTCCAATATTTAAATTTGTTATTGTCATTTCTCTCCCTTTGGATTCGACTCTAAAAATTTAAAAATATATACTGGCTGTCTCATAACCTACGGAGGAGATTAAAAGGGTAGCTAGGAGAGATCAATAAAAACTTTTTTCTTAATAAATTTTTGGTGAGAAAGCAATAACTAAAAAGTTACAAGAGTTTAAAGTGAAATTAATTAACAAGTAAAAGTTACTTCCTGTAGTAATATTTTACGTTTCAAATTCAAATTTGAGGCATTTATGAGTTAATTGAACACTGCTTTACAATAAACAACTATTTTCAAAACTGTCTGGTTAAAGTTACGATTACTTCATTTTTCTTTTTTTTTTAATGTGCAAAATCGGATTTTCATGTCGTTGTGCACCGCCTACTAATTAAAAACAAAACTAGGAATCAGATTAACATAGACATTTTATGAATGGTGGTTCTGATAAATTTAGAGTTTATTTAACAATAAAACTGCATTTTGTGAAATAATTTTGATTAATTAAGAAGCTACAGGTGTAAATTAAAGAAGAAATTAAGAAAGTTAAACTGCTGTAACTTTCTTATTATTAAGTTTTGGTCAAAAGCGAATTAAGAAAAAAGCTTTATTTTGATGTCCTACAGCTGCCCTTTCAATCTCCTCCGTACGTTGTGAGACACCCAGTATTTCGTTTAATTAAACCAACTGATGAAGTATTTATTCCGTAATGCGGCTATCAAATATCGCCTAGCAATGAATCCAGCCTTTTAATCTTATCCCAAAGTTTGTCGTCATACTCCACTAGCAAAGAATTACTTTTAAGAGAACATCAATTAATAACATTTTGCGAAATGTGAGAATTGATTGTTTGTTTACTTGTCGTTTAGGGTACAGAAAAGTATACAGCGTGGAAACTAAGTAGCGGATAAAATCCATAACTCCATTAATATTTGTAATAAAGCAAAAATCTAAAAGGGGTATAGAGATTCAAATTACAGCGCATAAGAAGAAGTATATTTTGAGATATTTTCATGAATTTTTTTTAAGTTATGACGTCATCAAGATTTTTTTTAAATGACAACCTATACTTTTTATTTTTGATTTCGGTGGGATTCTTTAACCTGCTTTCAACAGTATAAAATTTTGGATCGATTACATAACAAAAAATTCAAGAAAAACGGCCATAAAAGTTTAATTGTAAAATTGAAGAAATAAACAGAACATCTAGTTAGCTAGGTTTAAAACGAAACAAAATTAAGGTGTAAATAAACAAAATTTGATTTTGACAGTCATTGAGATCACAATAAATGTTCAAACTGACGACCATGCATCAACTGACAATACCCAAGACGCTCATAAAATTCATTTATTACATTTTGAATAGTTTGAGGTGTTATTAACCTACACTCCTGTCGAATTCTTTCTTTAAGATCGTCTAAGTTGTTAGGTCTATTTTTATACACCTTGCTTTTTAAGTACCCCCATAGAAAAAAGTCTAATGGCGTTAGATCAGGGGATCTAGCTGGCCATTCCATTGGACCTCTTCTTCCTATCCATCTACCTGGGAACATCTCGTCCAAATAACGTCGCACATCAACTGCGTAGTGTGGCGGAGCATCGTCGTGTTGCATCCAAATGTTATTGTTTGGTACGTCACAGTCATTTTCATTAGGAAATAATATCGCCAATGCAGGTACTAATTCGAATTGTAAGAAGTGTAGATATTTCTCACCAGTTAAATTACCTTCGATAAAGAATGGACCATACGTTGAGCTTCTGGGGATGTTGAGTATGAGCTTCTTGCATCCAGTGGGGATTTTCCCTAGACCAATATCGACAATTATGTCTGTTAACAGTTCCATGTAAAGTAAAACTTGCCTCATCAGAAAAAATTATACGCTGCGAGAACATTGGATCACGATTGCAAATTTCCAACATTTCCTCACAAAATTCTTGTCTATGATCATAGTCAGTTTCTGCTAACTCATGGACTAATTTTACTTTATGCGGATGAAACTTTTGCATTTTTAAAAGTTTCAGTACCGAGGTATGGCTCAGGTTGAGCTCTAAAGCAATGTCTCGACTAGTTGAATGCGGATTATTTTCTATTTCTAGTAAAATATCAAGCTGCACATCGTCAATTAATTTTGTCTTAGGGTGGCCAGTTTTTGGAAGGTCTTTCACAATACCGTAATTTCGAAATTTATTTTCTATTCTGCTGACTGTGGATTGACTTATTTGCTGATGAGGATATTTGTCTATAAAAAGTCGACACACCTCTTGATGAGTTCTAATTCGATCGACATACCCAATCATCATTAGAACTTCAATTCTTTGTTTTTCAGTCAGCAACACCATTTTGGTAAAAGGTTTTTAATAGTTAGTGTAACTCCTACTATCCACAGGGAATAAAAATATTCACTTTATTGTGATAGGTATTTACAAGTTCTTGTCAATCAAACAAATTTTGTTTGTTTTACACCTAGCTAACTAGATATTCTGTTAATTTCTTCAACTTTACAATTAAACTTTTATGGCCGTTTTCTTGAATTTTTTGTTATGTAATCGATTCAAAATTTTATACTGTTGAAAGTAGGTTAAAAAAAACCACCGAAACCAAAAATAAAAAATATAGGTTGTCATTTAAAAAAAATCTTGATTACGTCATAACTTAAAAAAAATTCATGAAAATATCTCAAAATATACTTCTTCTTATGCGCTGTAATTTGAATCGCTATACCCCTTTTAGATTTTTGCTCTATTACAAATATTAACGGAGTTATGGATTTTATCCGCTACTTAGTTTCCACGCTGTATAAGAAACATAAAGTGAGCGAAATTCCTATAAGCGCATTAATTATTTTCTTAATTTTATTGAATGGTTTCCAAATAACATAAGCCCCTCAAGTTTTATCTATAACATTTATTGAATTCAGCATGTCGTGCTCAGTTACTGTCATTTGACCCGGGAATGTTAAAAGTTTTGACATGTAAAAATAGATAAAACATTTAAAGTACTTATTAATCGCGAAATTTCTTTAAGCGCACGTAATTTTTCATTAATTTTTTTTTCGACTTGCAAACATGTTACTATTCAAATGTGAAAATTACTTGCTGTATTCATCTTTTATTTGAATCGAGTTGCTGGGTCTCATTATTAAAAGCGATAAAAAGTCTGAATAACGACGAAACGTTAGAAATGTCAAAAGGAAAATAACGGTTAAAGAAAAGGCAAAAATAAAAGTACTGAAAGAACATGGATTTTCTAATAGATATATTGCAAAGAAAATAGGTCGTTCGGAGTGTGTAATAAGAAATTACATAAAATTAAATGATAATTATGGAGTTTTTATGACCGACAAATGGTAACACTAAACTTTATCGCAGAAACAAGAATCAAATTATTATTGAAGCCACAAGAAATCGTCTTAGGGCAGCTCAAATTGTCTCCAAATTAGACCTGCTGGTATCAAAACGTCGAGTGCAACGAATTTTACACGTCACTCCAAACGTAGTTTGCACAGCAACACAAAATTGCACGTCTTGAGTTTGCAGAGAGGCACATGAATTGGACTCATGAATAAAAAACAATTATTTTTTCCGACGAAAAAAAAATTAATTTAGATGGACCCGACGGTTTGAGCTCTTATTGGCACGATTTAACAAAAAACAATACAGTCAGACTGAGCAGAAATTTTCGCGGTGGAAGTGTTGTGGTGTGGGGTGCCTTTTCTGGTTACGGAAGATTAAAATCGTGTTTCATAAGCACGAAAGTAAACTCGCAAATATACGTTGAGATGCTGGAAGATGTTTTAATACTATTTTTAGAAGACGTCGAAAATCGTGAATTCATTTACCAACAAGATAACGCGCCCATTCATGTTTCTCGGACTTCAAAAGAATGGTTTGCCTCTCGAGACGTTCCAGTATTAAATTGGCCAGCTTGCAGCCCAGATTTAAACCCCATAGAGAATCTGTGGGGTTTAATGGTCAGGGAAGTTTATGCAAACGGTCGCCAATTTCAAAGTGTTGCGAGATTAAAAGAAGAAATCAAACAAGTTTGGAATCGAATCAGTCAAGAAACGATAAGTAAGCTGATATCTTCAATGCCACGACGAATATTCACCTTAATCCAAAACCAAGGAGGGCATACTAAATACTAATAACACCTGTTCTTAATTATTGATAGTAATTTTTGTTTTTTTTAATTTTTCTTAAGTGCGTTTATAGGAATTTCGCTTCGTTTTATTGTAGACATTAGATTTATTGCAAATAAATAACCGTTTCCAAATTTGTTAACGTTGCTTTATTGTGCAAAGTAATATTTCTAGAATTGTAATTTAGTAGTACAAATAGTTTGCTAAAATAAGAATAAATAATTTAATCACACGAAATATTTAAACAGCGCTTTTAGGAATTTCGCTTACTGTACATGAACATGCCAAAAATTACACAACACACCAAATGGGAAAACTTTTGTGCATTACTTAACTCTAACAATAAATTGAAAATCCACGACTACCCTTGACCAAAAAAATTCTTGCTATCATAGTATAACTTTCTAATTAGTAAATAATTTCTAGGAAAAGCCTTATAATTACGTAAAAAACTCTCTAAATAAATGTAAAACTTTTGTTTAACTGTAATACTTAAAATTAGTTTCCAAAAAAAAAGAATATATATAAATCCATGATTATAAATTAAAAAAAAAAAAGATATTTGTGAAATTATTAACCAGCTTGTTTTAATAATTCTTGAAGGTCATACTGTTCCTGCTCTTTTTCCAGCTGCTCCTGCAACAACCGATCTAGAATTTCTTGAAACCTCTGCCTCAGTGCCAAATTCTCTATATTTTCGATTTTATATTCCTCCTGTTGTCTCCTAGCTTTTAGTACATTTAACTCCATCTGCAGTTCTTCTAGTCGTGATTCAATGCTGGCCTTTGACACACCGTGTGCAGAATAATTAATCATACTGTGCTGTTGGTAATAATCAATTTCCTGCATCATTCCCGCAGAATTCTGCATATCACCAAACATGTCGCTGGAAAACTCTGTCAGTACTTTATTATCAGTAGAACTGTTCATAATGGAATTTGAATCAGTTAAATGACTGTCCTCCGCAGAATTCTGACTGTTTTCATCGAGTTCCAAAACATTAAGTGCAGCGTCTTCTTCCTCAGAGTCGCTAACAGCTCCACCAAATATTTCGTGCTCAGCAACATTCTGATTATCTTCAGTGGGTTCTTTCTTGATAATAACGCCTTTATTCACTTTGTTTTCATCGTCTTCATTAATAACTTCCCATTTTACGCTAACAGCTTCGTTGTCAATGCGCAGCAATCTCTTAACTTCCTTCTCTATTTCTGGCGCTTCCACGTACTTCTTCTTCAGGGTTTTGCGGAACCTACGCCGACGCACGTTTTTGGCAGGTGGCGTAATTCCATGTGGCCATAAGTATTTTTTCTCAACCTTGTTCGGATCCTTCTTTTTCTTTTGAGGGGAATCTTCATCGGTCGTTTGATCATCCTCCTCTTTGCATATCAACATTTGACAAATATCAGCTGTTTTATAAAACCCTTTGCCGTCAATGGTTTTCAACGACTCGATTATGGTTGGAAGATCCATTACCCTAGCCACCATCAACCAGTGATCTACTCGCACTTCACCATGTCTCATGTCATCTTCGATCTTGATGTTTATGCGGTCCTTTAAAGTGCTGTTGTTACGGATAGCTTCGCGTAAGACTTTCGCCGGATCATGCGGTAAACGCAATATAAACTGTGATTCCAGTTCGGCCATCGATTCTGCATCGTGCGATTTGTACATATTAATTTATTCACGGTTACTTTCAAATTTATGTCGATTTTAACATATTGTTCTTAAAATATATCATTTGATGATCGAGAAAATTTCATAACTTTAACTATTTGAGATTAATTAATTAATTATTTATGCCATAACGCAAAATTAAATGCAGGTTAAATAATGTGTCAATTTTGCCTGCTGCCAACCTAATAATTGGAAGGGTTGCCGTTGCCGGGGCTGTTCTGAAAAACGTACTAATGTACTGAAGCGGGAAATTCAAAATTAAACTATTTGTATAAAAAATATTAAATCAAATATTTAATTTAACACATTTTTTGTTGTAGATAAAAAGTAGCTAATGATAAACTTTAAAAAATAACTACTCAGATAGGTATAAAACATAAAAAAAACATAACGACATAATAATAATAAGAAAAATCATCATTATAATACATAATTGTATAATTGTCAATCACTACACTAATTTCACACTAATTTCAAATAAAAAAAAATAACACTTCCAGACGAGTACCATTTAATTTTTTTAATTTCTTTGTATGAGAATGACGTACAACTCGGCTTTCGACGCTTTATAACCTCAGAGAGTAAACTTTTCCGGGTATTTTTTAATACTTCAATTTTTCATTAAAAATTACAAATTATACTAACTATCCCACGCTGGTTCCACGCTACTATATCTATTCGCCAAAAGAGGAAAGTAATAATAAAACAGGATTTAACTTTTAATAATAATTTTAATATTTGCTGTCTAACTAAAAAAGGCCTGCAACCGAAGTTTGAAATTTTGTACCGAAACTGGTAACTTTTTAAAAAGTAGTGCTGACATTTCAAATATGTACCGAATTCAGTACGATTGTACTGAAGCAGTATTACCAACTCATAAAATTTCGTACCTTTTTTTAAAGGAAAAATCGATTTTGACGTTACAAATTGAATTTCGTATCCCGAGATAAAAAAATCGAAAAAGAAAGTGACATAAAAAATTCTTATTGAATAGAAATAGGTAGCAGCGCTTCGGTTAGATTTTTTAAAAAAGAAAATTTTGTATTTTTGCTTCTTGAATGTGACACGATCGTCATTTGTTTATGAATTATTGTTTTTAAGTTAGAAATTCGTCCTCATCAAACATTTCCGTTCATTTTTGATTTTTTTTTGTAATCGTCTTTTGTTTCCATCTTCAAATCAAAAGAAAACGACGTTTTGAATTAATAATTCGTTTTTCTTTCCTTTTTCGTTTCCTTTCGTATTTCTTTGTGGTGTTTCGTGCTGAAATGTACAATAGTCGTTTGTTTTTTCATTTTTCGTACTGAAATTAATTAATCAAAAAATTTGTTCACTTCTTTTTCCTCCGCGAATTACTCATTTTCTGCAGAAATTTCGTAAATAAGTATTATGATAGAGATATACTTTTGTTTGTTGATTATTGTAACGAGTGTTCAATTAAAAAAACGGTCTAGATAGCCATGAATTTATTCTGAACGTCTAGCGTAGGGTTCTTCATACGGTTAGCGTGAAGCGTCACTTGCATTTCTAACCTCACTTTAACTCAACGAAGACATTTCAAAAAGAAACTTTTATTATCGAATGTTTGTATTAAGTATAAATATTAGAGAAAGAAATTGCAGAAGCAGCTTTCGAGTTTTGTTGGTTAGGTTTAATCGTCAAGTTGTCAAAGTTGAAATTCAAATGAAGTTAATCGCGACATGCGTTCCCGACAACAAAAGCCTGCTACAGCCTACTTGACGGTTTTTTTTATTGATCGCTCGTTATTTTTAGTCTTAAGTATTCTTTATTATTTTTTTTTAATTTTAAATCTACTTTTAGCTTAAAAAAACTTGAGACGAATGAAACACAATCGGAACAGTTTATTAATACAAAATTAACAACAAAGAAGCGGCTGTGATTCCCAGGCCGACGATCGTGCGAGCGAAAGTGACTGTGTGTGTGCTTCCCTCCGTCGTCGTCGATACGGACAGGCAGCAGCAACGTTGCTTCCTGAGCGCGCCACTTTCAAATTCAAATAAAGCGCGAACACTACAGTTCGTTTTGAGTTATTTTCTTCTACGTGTCATCATCATTTGTTTTTCTTTCCTTGATCTGTTTTTTATTTGTGCTGGTTTTATAGATTGTCAAAAACGTTTTTAATTTCTTTTTAATTATTTCCAATTTTACAACATAATAAAATTATTTAAAATATAAAATATTTTTCTTTGTTATTTTGTTTGTTGTTAAACCTTCTTCTATCTTATGTTCTCAAAATGTAGCAATTATTAAACATTTTTCCATTTTGTTTGAAAATTATCCCTATATTTAACGACTTTTCCCTAAATTGGCAACACTACAATTACAAAAGAATTTTAAGGTACAACGTTTCCCTTTTTCCACAACTATACATATTTTTCTATGGAAATAACTTACCTTTTTTTCTAATAATTAGAGATGGGATTCCACCCGGTGGAATCGTTTGCACTGGTGGAATCATGGAATGCACCCACAATGCACCCGATGGATGGGATGCTTTGTCCGGTTCCCTACATTTACATGAGAGAGAGAGATAAAAAATACTTCAAAATGACACCAAATATAATATATTTTGTACTGACTATCGCTAGACATTTATTTTGTAACGTTAATTTCAAAAACTTACTCATTTTGTTCAGATTTGAAGCTGCAAAGCTTCCGGTTAAACTTAAAAGTTTACTATTCAGCTATTCACCATACGCTATGAAACATTGAACCTGTAAACCACCTGCAAACAATTAAATAACACCAAGAAAAGATTATTTCTCGTTCGATTTGTGCGGGGGAAATTTAAATTTTTGAATGCACCCGGTACATTCATATATTCACCCTGGTGAATGCACCCATATGGGTGCTTTCAATGCACCGGGTTCATTCCTTGGCCCATCTCTACTAATACAATGGGCCGGTTCAAAGGACCCAACAGTTGATTAAAACCAAAAACATGTTTCATTTATGTTGGGTTTAAACAAGCTGGAGCCGCTATGAAAACTATTGTTTATCAATCAACATTGACACGTGCAGTGAGGTTAGATTTTCTTACATTCACCAGTATTACTCGCCGTAATTATGAAAATTTGAGAAAGTCGAAACAGGTTAGAATCTGTCGTCGGAATACACAAATGACAAACGATTAACCGACTTAACCGTTCAGCGTACTAAAACAAGTCAACATACCCAACAGTTGTTGTGTCCGCTGAACGCGCCCAATGAATCTTGTCATTTTGTCAGTTCCAATTCACGATAAAAGTAGCACTATTTTGATACTAACAAAAAGAATTTGTTTCTTGTTACTGTTACCTGACTTACAATTAGTAAAGTAATCCCTTTTCGATCATATTAGGAAATATACGACATTTATTAAAAACGGACCGGACACAAATGTCAAGAAAGGTACGGTTTTATATGTAATTGAAAATTACCGACGCACAATCAAAAATCATAGATAAAAAACACTGGGAAAATTTAAAGAGCATAATTAAATTCTGATTGATAGGTCCTTTAATTAATCTCTATAATTTTTTTTTATCCAAATAAAAAAAAAGAAAAATAAATTTGTCAAATTTTATTTTTTTTGTATAATTTCGAAACTATGGGTAATTGTTGAAATTCTATGTGTTAGTTTAGTTACCCTATTGGTTCTCTATAATACATCCCATTTAACTGAATCTGTACCTCTTATGAAAGAGATGTATAATTTTATAAACAGATCCAATAGTCCGCTTCCTTCTCCACGCTTCCAAGACTGTCACCTTCGGACGACACCTACTCCCTCTTACGGTGGAACTTCGAAACATTCGTTGGAACGCGCCAGTTTCAATTCAACCCAGCACATTGCCTACACTTATAACAACGGAGATTCCTATGCTGGGTATGTTATCTTGGACACACTGTATAGGTAACACCTTTCATGATTTTCTATAATAGAAATTACTCATTGTTGTCAATAGAAAAAAATAATGGTAGGAAAGTGTTTATTCTGTAGGCATTTAAATTGATTAATGTGTTATTGTCAATGAACAAGTGGATTTGATTCTGATTGAATTTGAAAAAAGCACGCAATGGTGATTCAAATAATTTATTGGTTCATATAAATATATAAGACAATATGATAAACTGTGAAATTATACAAACACAGCTTATCTGGATCAAAGAAAAAAATGGTTTAATTCATATAATTAGAAGATATAATAATGATGGCAGACTGAGGACTTCGAATAAAAAATTAAGAGATAGGAATACAGTGCAATTTCTCTTGCTTGCTTACTACGCAGGTAACAAACGTTCATGCGCAGTGATACGTTTTTCAAACAACTGAAATGACACATTCACTCGGATGCTAAAATTAGCATAAGTCTATCCTTTAATCTTGGTTCTTTTTCGTACATATTGCAAGGGTAAAAACCACTACAAGTAGGCACATAATTTAAATCGGCAATCATCAGCAAAGTACTTACGCTCACTCTGCAAGACTGCCTCGTGAGCGCTCGAGGTGTGCCTACTTAATGTGAAGCGATCGGTATATCTTCCAATTATATGGTTTTATTATCTAAAACACTGTGCCCAGGAAAAAAGTTGACATTTTTCGAAATTGCGTAAACTTTCTTTTCTGAACACCGCATTTACTAGAACTATTTCATTAGCTTTAACAGCTATATTGGACATATACAGCCTGTTGGAAATCTTTCACTTGCTTTAAGACCTTAATAAGGGTCAAGAAGTTTAAGTCGATTTAGAACAAAGTTACATAATTTGAAGTAAAGTAAATAATTTCAATAAAATTTGAGTTCTTCTCAACGTTGTATTCGCATGATTACAGGTTAGTGTATAACTT
Source organism: Prosopocoilus inquinatus (assembly GCA_036172665.1). Classification (NCBI taxonomy): domain Eukaryota; kingdom Metazoa; phylum Arthropoda; class Insecta; order Coleoptera; family Lucanidae; genus Prosopocoilus; species Prosopocoilus inquinatus. The sequence goes on from CM069874.1 coordinate 54,043,516, forward strand.
CTTGGGAACTGATTGATAAGGCAAGCAGACTGGTGGAATGAATGGGCGCTTAGACGGAACTTACTTAGTACGTACGTGATCCACTATAGCGCATTGGATCCACCGGCACATACCAAAAGGAATTTTTAATGTTTTCAGTGTAGGCTCCATTGTGAATTTTGTCCACATTTCTTCCTCTCCAAGCAACACACAAGGAAAACAAAAAGTGCATTTTTTAAAACACAACGGATTCTTTCAGATTTAAATTTGGAGTAAGTCTCCCAAGTTTTTTTTTTTTATTTCAATTGTGTCCGTGGAAGTTCAATTACAAAGCGATGGCGGGGCAAAGACTTTCAGCAGTCTACATTTCAAATTAAAAAAAAAAACACTAGATTTTACCGATGCAGTGCAGACCACGTTTAAAGAACATTGCCTTCAAATTGGGTAGTCTATACAGAATTTTCTGTTGTGCCTAATGCAATACACGAATGATATACCTTTAAAACTCAACTGTGCTCGAAAAGCTATTCTTAAGTTAAGGCCCACAACATTCTGTAACTTTGTCCCAATTCAATTTAATCACCTTTATCCACATAGTAACCCTCGAAATTGCATAAATCTATACATCTGCATCATTAAATAATCGCATAAATAAGTGAAGCTATAACTAAGCGAATAAACATAGATCTGCAAATCACCTCTTTACGTATTATTTATAAAAACTACTAATATATATAATAACACCTAATCAAATGAGCAATATATTTATAACTCCAGATGATTCTTTAATTTTTAGTACAGCTAAATGTACAGTACATATCAACACTAAAACAATACTTATCACAACAATTAGAAAATAGATTCGAAAATTTCCCATCCCAACGGCTGGTCGTGTGAAAATTCAAGAACCATCAACAAATCTAAAATCAAACAGGCTAAAGTAAATTTGCGCTCTTTGAAACGAAACTGCCGACAACTACTACAGAATCAAGTCTGAAATTTATCACCGTTTAAAAAGTAGATATACATAAACTACATAAAAAATTGTTCAAGGTAAATATTGCAACTGGACATATCTATAGAGTGGTTTTCTTTTCAGTAACTACATGTTTCTTTACATGATAATAAAATAAAAATCTACCATCTATGTTTACAGCTGAAAGAGACTAGTGTTGCTTCTGGAGTGCTTCATAAGCTTCAACGTCGGCAAAATTTACAATATCGAATTCAGTTATTCCATTTCCAGAGAACTGAGCGAACTTCGTGTCGATCTCAGATTCTGCTGAACGCTTCACAACTGCAATAAAAAAAATTAAATTTGAAACAGAAAAATTCCTACTAAATATCAAGTATCGTAACATGGGGTTAATTCGTAGATGTTTTTAAGTTTATTTTTTATGATTATCGTAATGTGGATGGAATTGAGTAACATTGTTGATAACTAAAGGTGCCCAAATTTACCCCTTCATGTTATACCGGACAAGCATTAAAAATTTACGGACAGATCACTTTTTTATTACATGCGGATCAGTCTGTGTTAAGGATGAACGCCACTGGACTCCTATTAATGTAATATGTAGACCACTCTATTGCCACTTTCTGCAGTTTTATTAATAATTGAAGGAGTTTTAATGTTAACAGCTAGACGGCGCGACGGCGTTAATTAATTATTTAATTTGATATGGTACTAATGAACTGTATCCGAAGTAACCCCATGTTACCTACTAATTCCCGATGGACAAAAATTTAAAAGAATTTTACCTCCACCAACATATTTCTCCAATTTATATATGGGCAAACCATTACATTCCCTGGCAATGTATCCTCCAACCTCAGACATGTCAGTAATTGGTGGTGTCACAACTCTCATGGTCTCCCTAACTATCTCAGTGTTAACTTTATAGTACCCATCCCACATTTTCTGAATCAAATCAAACAATGACTTGGGAGGGAGTACGGTGTTTCTATTCAGCGGCATAACAAAACAACGCTGGCCGGTAATATCAATAATTCCGGTGGTATTTGTATTGAAGTCATGTATGAATCTGCCGCTACGTCCATTCTGGAAATCAGGCACGTCAATTTTCTCGTACTCTTCCCTTTCAATGTCCAACTCAAATCCTTCCTGTATGAAGTGACTGCTGTACGGGTTATGGAAATTAACGGCCAAATCATCTTCCAGACTCTTCATTTCATCGGAGCCCATGAGCATGGCCTTCTCGGTTGTGTCGACTGGAATGTTGCACCATCCTTTAAAAATTTGGGAGCGCAAGTACTGACGGTAAAGGTAGGTGCCTGCAATGAAACCGACACCGACTACCATCAGACCCGTTAGTAGTAAACACAGAGTTGTCGTGGTCGAAACACGACGTGCCCGGGCTCGCAAGAAAATGAAGTGAGCATCAGGGGCTGGCGCTTCGACGTCTTCATTGTTCGGCTGCTGGAAAAGTTTAAGAGAAAAATTCAAATCATTTTAAAAGATATGGCCTCTCCAGCCGATGCCGGTTTGAATTTAATAAGGGGCATTGTAACCGTCGCCGGTTTGTTATGATTGTTATGAAAAGTACCATTGAGGAGCTTCCAAGCAAAACCGAAAAAATTCACTTTCATTAGTTTTGCAAAAAATCAGCACATTTGTTCTACAGGAGCACAAAATGCATTTGCTTTTGCATGAAACTGTCCACTCGCGCCGCCTCTTATACAGGAGGTCTCAAAATCTCTGTCCTTAAATGAGGCTGTAAGTTCTTCGTTACATGAGAGATTAATTCCCCAAATCTGAAATTTTTTGCCCAAAAATGAAAAACTGACCTATCACAAGCAACCGCAGTCCCTTTGTTTTGAAACCTCTGCTTGGTTTACGACTTGTTTCAGCAATTTATTCCGATAAAAGCAATAAACCGCAATAAAATTTTTTATTTATGTTTAGAAGAACTCGGTCAAGGTCTCACTGTATACGAATATGAATTCGACTTGCTGACATCGGCATGTTTATTTGTATTTTCAACATGCGATAAGTAAGAATGTTTGTTTACGCACCTCTTTGTAATAGACAATAACAATTATGTTAAAAACGAGTACCTAATCTTCGTTAGATTTTTGCTGAAGTAATTAAACATCTTCGTACGCTAGTTTTGTAACTGCGTTGAAAATTCGTGAAATTATTTTTTAATTATCGCACTAATAGCTGCAGAATAAGTATTGCAAGAGCAGGAACTATTTCTATTGTAAAAACGGAAAGCAAGAATTGGAATATGACACGAAGAAAAATTTAAATAAATTAGATTGCCTGTACACACAATAAAATATGGGTTCAAAATAAGTGATTGAATAACTTCGCTAGCTCTCAATCAAACTATTTGATTAATTGTATACATTCCAACACAAAACACATGTTTTTATAAGGATAATATTGAATCTGAATTTCTGCGTCGGCTTAAACCATAAAGGCATAAAAGCTCTCGCCTAGTGCAGACGTTTATTTCGTTTTTTATTCGAAGGTTTAATAAAGAAACAAATTTATTTTTGCTGTACAAACACAATAAACTTCTGCAATCAACATTGTAAGTTGATTATTGGCAATTTACAAATTAATATGATGTAAGAATTTCCACTTTTTCGATCGCCTTTAGATTGAATTTTTTTAATTTAACTGTTAAAGTACGGATTAGCACAAAACTAATCATTAATTAATGCAACACGTACAGAATATTTTAAACTATTAAGAACTTACCTAGTTCCAAAATTTATCTGCTTTTAAAATGAACAAAAAAACACGATACTTGACCTGTCTTAAGTACAATATCTGTGCATTAGGTCATGGTCTGTGTTTTTATGACGTTTTATGGTCCCGAACGTCGGAGAATAGTTGAAAACCAAGCTCCGCCGGAACAATTAAGCTGCATTCGGCGACCCTCAAACAAATTCTACGAAAAAGTAAAATAATTTTTATCTGCGTTATTATTGCTACCTGACCAATAGTTTTATAACAAATTTTGCTTCTTTTCTTGACCACTATTTGAGGTTTCGATTAAAGACATAGGTTTAGGAAGCTTTAATTTTAAGTCACTTTAAGAGTAGGGAAACAAATGTATTTTTTTAAAGTTAAAGTAGCTTTAAATTTAAAGTCCTTTTATGAAAACGGCCATTATTTATTTTAATTTTTAAAAATTATTTAATTTCTCACAGGCTTCACGATAATATGTGTCACATGAAACAGTCGATATGACATTAAGAATAAACGCGGAGTAAGTAGCCCTTGGCTAACAGATAATATAAAAAGTATGATGAAATGTAAAGACAAGGCATTTTCAAAATTTAAACAAACACGAAATTTGCACGATTGGGAAAATTATAAAAATTTAAGAAATTTTACCACTGCCGCTCTGAGACGTGAGAAAAGAGCGTATATTCAAAGCAATATTTCAGCTAAAGGCGTAAATTCTTTGTGGAAAGATTTAAAAGTTTTAAATATTTTTAACAAACAGTCACTTAATGCGTCTGAACTATTTAAAAACTTAGATTTGATTAATACATTTTTTATTGATAGTATCCCTAAATCTGGAATAAACTGTAATACAAATAATACAATGACAAATTTTTATAACTTATTAATTAATCCTACTGTTACGTCAGTTTTTACTTTCTCAGAAGTGACAGAATCGGTAATAAGTAAATTTATTTTGTCTCTTAAATCGAATGCAATTGGTTCCGATGGTATAAATGCAGAAATGTTAAAAATTTGTGTTCCTCAATTGTCATATGTTTGCACGCATATTATTAATTACTGTATTAAAAATTCTGTATTTCCTGATGCGTGGAAACATGCCTTTGTGACACCATTGCCGAAAATTAAAAATCCGTTGTCATTTAGTGATTTACGCCCAGTTAGCATTTTGCCAACTTTGTCAAAAGTTTTAGAAAAAGTTCTTGAATTTCAGCTCCGAGACCACTTGACCACTAATAATATATTACCGGAAACCCAATCCGGATTTAGAAAGGGATATAGCTGCGAGACTGCTTTACTGAAAATAACGGATGACATTGTTCGTGCGAATGATGCAGGTCTGGTTACAGTTGTTGTTGCATTGGACTATTCCAAAGCGTTTGATACTATGGATCACAAAATATTTTTGTCAATATTACACTACGTTGGCCTTGGTAATTCAGCTTGCAAACTTTTAGCCAGTTTCATAGAAAATCGAAAACAATCAGTAAAATTTCTATCTAATTTATCATCTGCAGTAAATGTTGAATACGGGGTTCCACAGGGTTCTATATTAGGCCCTATATTGTTTTCTATTTACACATCTTACTTTCCTAATTTTATTAAATATTGTTCGACACATTTTTATGCTGACGATTCACAAATTTATTTTTCTTTTGAACCTTCTGACGTAATCAATGCATGTAATAAGATAAATTTTGATTTGCAAAATCTTTCCATAAAATCACAACATTCACTTTTTCTAAATCCAAACAAAAGCGCGATGATTATTTTTGGGAGTAAAAATAATCGTCACAAACTTTTATCTAAGCTCAACATCAAAATTAATTCCCAGTTATTAAAACCACAGGAAACTATTAAAAATTTAGGTGTAATATTAGACTCTTCTTTATAGTTCAGAGAACATATATCACGCATTATTCAACAATGCTAATCTAATCTAAGAATAATTTATAACAATCGTCATTTATTTACTAAACAAACTAAAAGTTTACTCTGTAACTCTTTAGTTTTAAGTAAATTTAATTATTGCTGTTCCGTATACGGACCGTTTCTTACTGTAGTGGACAAAAATAGAATACAAAAAGTGCAAAATTCATGTTTGAGACTGATACATGGTATTAGAAAATATGAAAAGATTAGTTACAAACTTAAAGATTCACATTGGTTAAATATAGAACGACGAAAAATATTACACTCATGTTCTCTATTTCATAAAATATTGAATTTGAAACAATCGATTTACTTATATAATAAAATTATTCATCGGACAGATGTGCACACCTTAAATTTAAGGTTTCGCGGCCTACTTACACCATCTTCACATAAAACGGAGCAATTTAAAAAAACGTTCAGTTATGTAATTACTAATTATTATAACAGTAATATTTCACTATTCTTATTAAAAAATTATCGTAATTTCAAGCAAAATTATTTTAAAAAATTGCAGTTGGAGCAGGACTGTGTGCTTTAGGGTGATCGACTTTATACATACATATATATATACACATATATATATACAGGCTGTCATCAAATAAGTTTCACATATTAAAACTGTAAGTTCTTCATGACTTAAGAAAACGAATTCTGCATATCTTAATTTTTTTGGTGAAAAATGTAAGAAATTCAAGCCCCACAAGAGCCCGGAGTCTTTTTGTTTGAGAACCTCTGACCGATCGTGTGTGGATTTTCTTAAGCAAAACATTACATTATAAATAAAACATAAAGCAATAAAGCGTCATCGAAATGAAGGGCACTGGGTCAATAAAATCTTCGCTCAGCAATTCCATCCAAAAAGAAAATAAACATCCATCACGTTTGTTTCATTACTTACTGGATTAATTAAGTTAATTTTCTGCTGACAAAAGTGTAACAATAAGTAAAAGTTACGTCGGTATTCATCGTCCCTTCATTTATGATTTGATTATTTTGTTTTGCTTACACTGTATAAATAATTGACATCGAGGAGTATCTGACAAAGAACTTATCTTTTACTTAAATTATTGTCGAATGCTTGTTCATTTTACGTATTTATTTATTTAGTCTTGTCGTTATTGAAGACTCTTTAGTTATTCAATAAAGAATAAAGTTTATGTTTATGTGATTCACACTAAGATCTAATTATTGTCGATTATCTAATAAAACAAATTTAATTCCATATAATCAGTCAGAGTAGATTTAAAATGGTCTTCTTTAATCAAATTGCAAACGTGGGCAACCACCGGGACACTATGAATTTGATGTTGTGTTTACACAAAACATCACAGCTTTTAAAAATGCGATCAAGCACTTGACCTTGACTTTTGCTGGAGTTTTATTTTATGATGTCTTTACGCACGATCGATCAGAAGTTCTCAAACAAATGTACCAACGCTCCTTTAGTAGGTCATTTTTTTATTTTTGATTTAGACCATTGATAATTGCGGCATTAATTCTCTTACATGACGAGGAACTTGCAGTATTAATATGTGAAACTAATTTGATTACACCCGGTATATACACATATATATATATATATATATATTTTTTTCTCTTAATGTAAATAAAATTTTCTTTATTTTCTTATATTATATGAACATAATAGCATAAATATGTTGAATTGATACTTTCCCATTATTTAAAGAAATGTATTTATCTGTTTTTTTTTTCTTTTAATTTCACTGTCATACTTTTAATTTATTTAGTTTTAAACTATTTCTAACAGGGTTAGTTGGAAGAGCAGTTTCCTACTTTGACGAAGAGACTGAAATACGCCCTGTCTTTAACTTAATGTTATTACATAATGTAATATGCAGTATTAATAAAGACATTATTATTATTAAATCACGTGTGTTATATTGGTTGCCTAGATTTAGAATGCTTTGACACGATTATTATAAAACGCAACATAGGGATATGTTGCAGAATAAAATAAAAGCACTGTATGCAAGAGGAGACATTATTTCTTTTATTGATATTTTAGCAATGTGTAGGAATTTTTTTCATTACAAGTCGTTATGATTTTATACACTTCTTCCTCAGCTGTGTGAAGTTGGCCCCCGACTTACTCCAAAAATATTTTTTTTTTAGCTAAAACGACGCCAAATTGTAGAGATATGTAGTGAAAGAATTTTCGTTTGTAGTAAAAAAATAAAAAAGTTATGGGAGGGGGAAAAATGGTCAGCCCATCAAATTGGGGGGATAACTTCTAACCGGTACTAATCAATGCCAAATTGTTTGTGGTTGTTTGTAGTGAAGAAATTTTCGTTTGTAGTTATCCAGAAAAAAAGTTACAATCCCTTGAATGTAAGGGTGGCACTATTTCCACCCCTGTAGGGGGATGACCCCATATTCGGTTATCCGTCTCCAAATAATGCGTAGATTGTAGTAGACTACACCTGGTATAGATCAGTTTGAGTTAGTCTTCTTGGATAGCCCACAGGAGTGATTAACATGAAAGGCAACATTTTAAATTAAACACACCGTCCTTTCATCACATAATTAATATCTACGTCGCGTAACTTTTTGTAATACTTATGGATTTCTTAAATTTAAAGATGCTAATCTGAAATTTTTAAGTCAGGGTTCCTTATGTTGAAAACTTGAAGATTGGTATTTTTTTTGTTTTTTTGTAAAATTAAAAATATTTTTTCCCTCTTGTACTCAGTCAGGTGACATACCTGTACAGGCTGTCCATTTTTCGAGCCCAAGTATGGGGATCTCACTTATCTTAAGAGATACGAGGTCGGTTAAATTAGGCCAAAGTTGCGTATTTTCATGCTAATTAATAATCTGAAAAGCAATTTAAATTATTCCTTTTCGTTTTGAAGATATTGAAAAAAAACTAAAATTTTTTATTTTCGTTTTTATTTTTTAAATCGTAAACTGATAAAGCTACACGTTTATAACTTACACATAATTAGGGCACTTTTTTATGGAAAATCTAAATCTATCATTACATTTAGCCGAGCTGTCATTGTAGAGATACGACTGTCAACTTTTTTTTTTCTTATGGGCGCCATATTGAATTTTCATATTTCTAAATAAATTTTTTTTCTATGATTCTAACAATGTATCACACATTATGGTTAATTCGACTTTATGGTCGTAATTTCATTTTTTTTTTATTTTTACAAAGAGCGCTGTGGAAACAATCAAGATGTTGACGCTTACATGGCGCTAGCTAGATCAATTGAAAACGCGGAAGAAACTCTAAAAGCTCCAAAGTCACAATATTTTAATTGTAAATCACTCTTGCTTTCAGTGCAAAATAATCCTTCTAGCTCAACAAACCAAATTCTTTTAAAGCTGTCACATTAAGTAGTATGAAGAATGAAAAAAAAAAAATGGAACTTCTTCTGCCCGGCGATAATGAAGGATGAATAAAATTTTGTACATTTATAAGAAGCCAGTTAGAAGGAAATACAAATTTCCTTCAAATTGTGATATGATCCGATGCCGACGAGCCAAATACAAAGTCACCAATGATGAGTCGCTGTTCAAGCAACACAGCGAACATAAAAATCAATCTTCATTATCTGAAAACGGTTGCCTAAATTTTCGCAAAAAAAAACGTTTCTTATGAAATACATTTGATAAACAGTTGATTTCAATAAGATGGCTCGCTCTCTCATGACGTCTGAGTTGCTGATTGTTTAACTAAAATATTTTCTAAAAAGAAATAACGGAGACATCGGCTGGCCAGCAAAGGGCCAGATTTATCTCCCACAGACTATTTTCTGATAGGTAGGTACAATGAAACACAAACGCTTTATAATACAAAGAGCTACAAAGTTTAAGCTACTTTTTGTGGGGTTATGGATATGGATTTTCCAATGACGATTCTTATGTTTCTCTCAGAATTCTCCACCTGGTGTGGTATGTAAAATTGACTGCAGTTTGTCTTGTTAAACCCGAAGAATTGTTTTGTACTTAAAGTGGGGGTTGTTTGCAATAAGAATATTATAAAATTGAGTGATGAATAAGTGACTTTTAAGAGTGTAGAATTTCTTCCGCGTTTTTTGACATAAGTGTCAAAACATATATTGTTTCCACAGCGCTCTTCGTAAAAATAAAAAAATAGAAATGTTGATCAAAAACTCAAATCAACCGTAATGTGTGATACATTGTTAGAATCGGAGAAAAAATCTTTATTTAGAAATATGAAAATCCAATATAGCGCCCATAAGAAAAATAAAGTTGACCGTCGTATCTCTACAATTTTGACATCTCGGCTAAATGCAATGACAGATTTAGATTTTCCATAAAAAAGTGCCTTAACAATGTGTAAGTTATAAATGTCTAGCTTTATCGATTTTCGATTTAAAAAATAAAAACGAAAATGAATAATTTTAGTTTTTTCTCAATATCTTCAAAATGAAAAGGAATATTATGGAAAATTGCTTTTCAGATTATTAATTAGCATGAAAATACGCAACTTTGGCCTAATTTAACCGACCTCGTATCTCTTAAGATAAGTGAAATCTCAACGCTTGGGCTCGAAAAATGGATATTGCTTTTTAATTATTTTAGTTTGTTAATTTCTCTTTACTTCCACTGTGTGTATTGGATCATTTCATCATTTCTAACTTAATAATCTGCTTTGAAATAATAATTATTATTATTAACACACCGATAACAAACAGCTCGTGATCATGTGGATGTGATTCACAAAAGATATTCAATATGTATTTTTGGGACCTTGGTCTCTCGATTAATGCGTGTTAATAAACCAATAACCAATTAAAACGATACTATGAAAGTCATGTAGCCGAGATACTAATTTATAACAAACCTAAAAATGAACGAAATTTTAATTACTAAATTGAATTGTTTTTGTTAGTGTAAAAAAAATATTAGCCATTGCAGCAGATATTGTACGAACTTTTCTTTTACTATTGCAACATTCAAAAGTGCAATATCAAATTGTAAATATACATAACGAGTTTAAAAAAATGATCAATCAGGCAGTGGGAAAATTTATAACAAAGGGTAAAAAATTCTCTTTATAACGTTAAACTGGGTGTCTCATAACCTACGGAGGAGATTAAAAGGGTAGCTAGGGAAGATCATATTAAAGATTTTTTCTTAATAAATTTTTGGTACAAAAGCAATAACTAAAAAGTTACAAGAGTTTAAAGTGAAATTAACAAGCAAAAGTTACTCCCTGTAGTATACTCTACGTTTTAAATTCAAATTTGGGGCATTTATGAGTTAATTGGACACTTCATTACAATAAACAACAATTAAAAAAAATGTAGTCACGTTAAAGTAAGGGCTATTTCATTTTTTCTTTTAATGCCCAAAAACGGGTTTTCATCTCGTTGTGCACCACCTACTAATTAAAAACAAAACTAGGAAACAAATTAACACGGACATTTTATGAATGGTAGTTTTGATAAATTTAGAGTTTATTTAATAATAAAGTTACATTTTGTGAAATAATTTTGATTATTTAAGAAGCTATAGGTATAAATTAAAGAAGAAATTAAGAAAGTTAAACTGCTGTAACTTTCTTATTATTGGGTTTTGGTCAAAAGCGAATAAAGAAAAAAAGCTTTATTTTGATGTCCTTTCAGCTGCCCTTTCAATCTCCTTCGTACGTTGTGAGACAGCCAGTATAACATGCCATAGTTATCTAATTAAAAACATAAATCTTATAACTAAAAAATGTATGCTTATGTTAATTAGAGCTTTATTCGATAAAGTACTCGGTGAAACAAATGAAATTACTTTTCAGCTTCCAATTGTAGAGTACTACTGTCTTGACAACATATACTACTCAACATAATACAACATAAACAAAGTAACAATAAACGAATTAAGTAGCACGAAATGGCTGACAATTGCAAAGAGCGGAGGACACTTTAAACAAAAACTCTAAACATTATGAACTGAAATTTCAAACAATTTTCGTATTAATTTATTGTTACTTTGTTCAAGTTCTTTCGTTGTATTTACGTTGAATAGCATACGTTGTCAAGACAGTAGTGAGAAAAATTGTTTCTGGAAGCTGAAAAATAATTTCATTTGTTTCACTGAGTACTTTTTCAAATAAAACTCTAACCTGCGGAAGCACGCATTTGTTACTTAATTATCGATTTATGTTTTTGATTGGTTAGATAACTATGACATGTGATGTGTCTTTGTAAAGAGAATTTTTTACAGTTTTAGAAAACATAATAAAATTAGGTACGTTCCATTTAAAATTTTGAATGTATTTGCTGCATCTAACACATTTGAATCGATGAGTACATAATTGTGCTCAGTCCAAATTTACTGTGTTGAGAAAACGACAAATAACTTTATAGATTTTTATTTTAAGTAAATTATTCGCTTATAATTCTTTCAGATAAGGACATCTGAAGCCTCCTGAAGCCAATAGTTATTTCAAATAAAAATCTCGAGAAAGTTATTTGTTATTTTCTCAACACAGTAAATTTAGACTGAACACGATTATGCACTCATCGATTCATTTGATGTTCAATTGTTTTTCCGTCTAAGGCAGACAATAGAAAATTTAAAGTAGAACAACTTTCCTTCTATAACATTTTGTATTATCTTTAAAAATACCCGAGATATCTGCTGTGACAGCTAAAATCAAACAGAATGTACAGGGTGACTACGCAAGAATTCCTACCCCCTTTAACTCTTTTATTTTGGATTGCAGGAAAACATGTTTAATACAAAACTTATAGGGACTAATTCAAAGTTTCTTTGTGTGCTCACAGAAAAACAATTGATGATCGGATAAACGAGATACAAACTAAACTTAAGTTTTTTTTTTAATGGAACACTGTATATTACACGTTTTTCGATTCTAAATTAAATTCTAATGAGACTACATGTGTAATAAAACTAATAATACGGAAGGTGTCGACAAAATAATTCCTGTTAATTTTTCTTTATTTCTAATTTTAGAAAGAAAAGAGATAAAAGAAGTTGTAAAATTTGTTTCAGTACTGCTACAGATATTTACAAGAAACAATTGAGAGTCGGATACCCAAAAAAATAAACGAAGTTTTGGTTTTAAATAAAAAAAAAACATTAAATAAAATTTTACCATTAACATATTAAATAGATTTAGATGTTTTCTAAAAATTAACTTTTAAGCTGTAAACGAAAAATATTTTGGAAAAATTGAACTTTAAAAAATAACTGAACTTTAACGTAAAACATATTCAAAGCGTTCTGAATTTCTTTTTATGCAAAGTGTAAAACTTTTTAACATGTTCTTAATCACATCTCTTAGTATAAAAGGATTATTATTCAAGTTCTTTTATTTCTAAAATTCAAAAATAAAATAAATCGAAATTATTTTATAGACACCTTCTACATTATTAGTTTTATTATACGCGTAGTCTCATTAGAATTTAATTTATAATCAAAAAGCGTTATAATATACAGGGTGTTCCATTTAAAAAAAACTTAAGTTTAGTTTATGTCTCGTTTATCCGACCATCAATTGTTTTACTGTGAGCACACAGAAAAAGTTTGAATTAGTCCTTATAAGTTTTGTATTAAACATTTTTTCCTGAAATCAAAAATAAAAAAGTTAAAGGGGGTAGGAATTCTCGCGTAGTCACCTTGTACACTTCTGCTATAAAGTTTTCGGAGTACGAAGAAAGAAATAAGTAAGTAAGAAATTTTATGCTTTGCAATTATGAACCTTATAGCTTTTACAACCGTACCTGCTACCCCGATAATAAAACCGGTCATCGCAAACACAGCGATTTAACACAGATGCGAACTTATTCAACCAACTTGAATAATCTGCTAGAAAGACTTTCATTGTAGTTGGATGGATAAGAAATTTAACAAAATTTATTTTCTAAATATTATAACATGTGTAGTAAATAATGTGTGCATTATGAAATTAAAATTTCTGAAACTTTGGCAATTGAAATTAAATAAGTCAATAAAATAAAATCTGTTATTTTTCGTTAATTAAATTTAACTTTCTAGTTTCATTAAATACACATATGTTTTGCAACTAATTAATAGCTTTGTTGAGCAGAACTTCTTAGCATTTATATTATTATAATAAGAAACAAATTTAAATAATCTAGCTCATTCTATATATTTTTTCAAATACTCAAAAATCATTCACATATTTTCACAAAATAAATGTTATACGATTTAATCATTTTCTCTTAACTTCTAGATTAATGAAAACTTGCCAAACTTTGTGGATGAACTTTTCAACTTATTTTACTGATGTCAGATTTGAGAAGAAACTAAAAAGAAGAATATTATTTTTTCCTCTGTGGCGTAGAATGAAATATGTATATTATTTTTAACGCAAGTATTGCAATTTTTAAGTATTACACATATCATTCTATATTCTAGGAGTTTAATACTATATTTGTTAAGTTTCCTAAATTTGTATGATTCTGAATAATTTTAATGAGTTAATTATTCAATCAATAAGTATCATCAGTAAACTTATTATTTAAATGAAATTAAGTTATTTTAAATTTATTTCACTGTAAATTCTTACAATATTATATGATACCGTATAAAAAAGAATAACATACACTGGAAAAAGTATTCAAGACTTTATTATTGAGAACAACGAAAAACTTATTACAAGTAAAAACAAAACTAAAGTAAAAATTAACAATTTAATCCATTATTTGGAATTCCCTCATACTAAAGCCCTCATCTTAAACAGGGATTTCCGATACATTTATTTTACTTGTTTCCAATAATCAACACATAATTTTTGTTTTATGCATACTTGATATATAAAATTGTTTTAGATTTTTTTTTATATATTGTGCATCCTATACCATGAGTTTTTTTTTTACTCTGAACATGCAATGTGTTATATCCCTATGGTCAATTTTAGAAAAAATAATAACACTTATTTTTAGTAAAAACATTTTAACTGTTTCAGATATCCTTCACGTTTTAAATACTAATGCCAAACGATTATCAAATTCTTTCATAGTATTTTTTTAAATATTTCAGACATAATTCATGACATTCATAACTGACATTAACATCATATTTGTTTTATTGAAACTTGTTTGCATATTCTGCCATGCATTGACATGTTTTCTTTTATAACTGAACCTGGGAATATTTACCTTTTATGTTTAGAGTTAATAAAATAAATCACGGTATGTATAGATGCTTCATTTTAGGATCCGCAGAAACACATAACAGCATAAAAGTCATAGGTTTTTATACGTGACATCTCTTTATCACAAAGAAAAAAAGGGTATCATAAAACAGAGGTTCGGTAAAATGAAACATAATTTTTCTTGATGTCGAAAATATTTTACATGAATAGGTTTCTTGACATGTGAATAAGACGTGTATGATAAAATTGAATTGAAAATATCAATATATTAACATTTATAAAATAAAGATGACGTGAAAAAATGTAAAATATAACGGAAATGCTTAAATAGCATAATAGAAACCGCTTAAATAGCGACATCCTGCGATCGCTTCTGCTGACGAAGCCCCAAATATGACTGAAACAGCTGTACAGAGGAACGGGACAAAATAACTAAAATCAAAATTGTGAGGTCTTCTATTTACTTAAAAATAAATAAAATCGAACATATGTCCTAATTGTTATTATTTTCTTAAAATTATGTGAGCTTTCCGTATGGCAAAGCTTGTCGGTGAGCTAATAAATCACCCTGTATTTCATATTTACTAAAAATCTATTTATGTATTTCTCGTAATGAAAATTTTAGAATCCACAGAAAAACATACACAAACTACAAACGAATAAAATTTTTGTGAAGTCAAACAAACCAGAAGTGTATAAAGGCAGAAATTTGGTATAATTATAATTTTTCAGATTAATTAACATCGTCGATTCTTTATAGCAATTTAACATTTATATATCTTTATAATATGATCTGAAATCCTGTTATTTAACAATATGAAATATTCTAATTAAAAAAAAAACATTTTTGTTCAATTTTTAAGTTAAAGCAAAAGAGAACAAACAAATTCGCCACCGCGTCCGCGTTCGCAACCGCGCGTCGCCTCAATAAATACTCGGAACCAAATACTGGCAACGAAATTCAACAAACCATATACAGCTGCACCGGCCGGGGTTTAATAGGACCTAAGTAAACAACCCTCCTATCGGGGTGCGGAGAAAGTGTCTCTGTTCGTTAAGGTTCGAAATATATTAGGCCCGTTTCAATAAGGTTCAAATTCGAACGATTTTATTGCTTTTCATTTCGAAACTTTTAAGCATTAGTGTACATGCATTGTAAATGCACCGCGCATTAGTCCTGGCTGGACGCCAAACTAAAAAATAATTATATCAAACTTTATGTTTTTGAAAACCTCATTAAACAATTTATTTGTGTCATAGTCAACTGCGGTTTCCATTTAAAATTAAAGTTATAGTACAAAAGACAATAACGTCAGTGAAATCGACGTTAATTTCTGAATAAAATAGTTTTTGAATTTTCAAAATTTCTTGCGAAATATTGCGAAAAATAATTTTTCGGAAAAATTCGTTTTCGGCCGATATTTCCCAAACGATATCGAGATAGCTAACTTTTGTTTTCTCCACTGAGTTTTTCTCGAAAAAGCAGCGTCGGGTCGCGAAAACGGTTTTCTTCTATTCGTATAAATAACCGAAAAACCCTGTAAAACGATTAAAAATGGTCCACTCTGTATAGTTTCAATATGACATATCTGAAAGTCACCTTTGATTATGTGTCTTCCTAGTATCATATCTAAAACGTTGGAACACTTAAAGAAACCGCCGCACTGCCTGTTTCAAAGAAAGATGACACTATCACTAAGTTTGTGATTTTTGGAGCTAAGGAGTTAATCTAATTAGCATTCGTTTTCCACTTATCACATACAGGCTGTTTCAAATTCGACCCTCACCATGGGGATCTCGCTTATTTGAAGATATAGAAGGTGGGTTTAAATTTGGCAAAGTTGCTGAATTTGATGAGCATTAATAATCCGGAGAGAAAAAAATTCTATGTAAACTCTTATTCGGAATAATTGTAAAAAAAAGAAAAACTGTCATTTTCTTATTTTGCCTCTATCTTCTTTATTTAAAGAGATATAAAAATAATAAAAATACTTTCTTAAGGCACTTTTCAATTCTCTACGCAGTGGTAAACACTATTTTTCAATAACACATTTCGTCAAGTTGATACCATCATCAAGTTCATTTTTCCTTATGGCGCCCATATTGAAACTTGGTGGCAAAATAATCTACTCATTATCCCGATTACGACAACATAGCACAAGTTATAAAAATCCTTTAAAACAAGGCCAGAATAGTTAGAATAGTGTGAAATAAGAAAAATTCTGGTTAACAGAAGATAGTTGAGGGTTTAAATTAAAAGCAATGTGTTCGTTAGACACTAATTTACCAAATATTGTTTGTGTGTATAATAGAAACACAAAACAGTAAGTGAACGGTACTTGAGAACATATCCAGACAACAAACAATAGCTTAGAATAATAATATTACATAATTTTGTTGCAAATCATTTTTTTTTTTGGAGTGAATCCCTCGAGCAGCCTCTGCAAAGCTGTTCCAGCTCTATTTGGGGCTTCATCAAAAACGATTTGCAAATTTTTTTTTAAAACTTTGATTATGCGTTAACAGACATGGACGACCGCGTTGCATGGGATGACTTATTATGTAGCAAACTGGGTTCAACTTGTCGCTCCTAATGCAATGTTGAATCAAAAAGCGTTTGAAGGATGTCGCTGTTTAAACTATTCAATAATATTACAATTAGACGTAATTTTGAAAAATGAGAATCGATTACAATAATACAGGAACAAAAATGCCTGTTATGTGTGAAGTTAAATACAGCTTCTCATGAAATTTGGGTAGTACAATCATTTGGCAATAACTCATTACAGATCTGGAGGTTACGTAACACTAAGCTAAGACATGCCGTCCAAATTCCGTGGCAAGAGTTGATAAAAATTTTTTAAAATTACTCTATAAATAAACCTGAAAATACACCCACTCACATCGGTCATTTTTGCTAGGAATTGATTTCCTTTCTTCGTCGAATCAATACATTTCAATAATCAATATTAAGCTGTCGTTTGTTCTCTAAATAGGTTCAAAAGAATCGTTCCTTGTTGTTTCTGTGTTTCTGTTGTGCAAACAAAAAGTATTTAGTGAATTACTGTCTAACGAACACATTGTTTTTAATTTAAACCCTCAACTATCTTCTGTTAACCAGAATTTTTCTTATTTCACACTATTCTAACTATTCTGGCCTTGTTTTAAAGCATTTTTATAACTTGTGCTATGTTGTCGTAATCGGCATAATGAGTAGATTATTTTGCCACCAAGTTTCAATATGGGCGCCATAAGGAAAAATTAACTTGATGATGGTATCAACTTGACGAAACGTGTTATAGAAAAATAGTATTTACCACTACGTAAAGAATTGAAAAGTGCCTTAAGAAAGTATTTTTATTTTTTGATATCTCTTTAAATAAAGAAGATAGAGGTAAAATAAGAAAATGACAGTTTTTCTTTTTGTACAATTATTTCGAATAAGAGTTAACATAGAAACTTTTTCTTTCCGGATTATTAATACTCATCAAATTTAGCAACTTTGCCAAATTTAAACCTACCTTATATCTCTTCAAATAAGCGAGATCCCCATAGTGAGGGTTGAATTTGAAACAGCCTGTATATGGAAATAAAAAAAAAATTGAATGTGAAGTGTTTGAGACATCTTCTGTTAATGTTTTTTTTTTCAAATGGAACATACTGTATGTTACCATCTACTTATTAGAATTCAATTTTCTTTCGTCTACAATAATACAGTGCTGTTTGAAAAAAAAAACGTGTAATAATTTTTCTACCTTCATATTTGTAATCAGCGGAAAAGGACAAACAGATTCGCTAAATCGATCGACTCTCTGGCTCGAAAAATAAGAAAGTTAGCAATGGTGCAGATTTATTTTGAAACAGGCTGTATATGTTTCGGTTTTGTTTCCATTTCTAAACGTTTAGAATAAAAGCTTCAAAAACTGAAAAGTGAATACACAATCATTGTTAACTATGAAAATTTGCTATTAATACACATTTTGTTAAAGGAAGCTTCTGAAAACTTTTGATAGCATACCTACTTACTTACTTACAGTTAGTAACAAATATGTACCATGAAACCAAACAACTGATAACAAAATACAAGACAACTGCTACCTATTGTGACAGTCTGTGGTTAACTTTTTTCTATTATTATTATTATTATAAAGTATATACTAAAATCGTTTGTTATAATCAGATGTACCCTTATTTGATTCCGACAACGGAAATTACAACATTTAGTCAGCAGGAAATACTTAATAAAGTGTGTGTGTGCAACTTAATAATAATTTAAAATTAAGTGATTTGTTCGTAGAAATTCTTGTTGTGTTAGGTATGCTGTGTTTTAAAGCTATACAACAGATTGATTTATGTCTTGTTTAACAGCAAAACAGAACATAATCGGCAAGTAGCTATTAAAGTTGCACACCAGTAAACAAACTGCTGATAAATAATGATAAGAGTGACATACGCAGCCATGTTAATGATCGGGGCGTTTGTTGTACTTACAGCAGATGCCAGCTGATCGTTCTCTACCAGCGGTAAAGCCAATTTTTCCGCCTTTTTCTCCGTAATCGGCTTTGTGACGATTGTCATTTTGACGTACTATTTATTTACAAACTCGCTTTCTAAACACCAACAAATCGATATCGACTGTTTTTAGACGTTGAAAACAAACTTGACAAAGCACAGTTCACAATAATCGAACTGCGCAACGTTAGTTTCTGCGTTTCTGGGCAAGACTCCGTAAAGTTACCAGATTACTGATACCAGGGTTGCCAATCTCCTCATGTTTAAAATTCCCGATTTTACCCGCAATCAAGCGGAGAATTTCCCGAACAGTTAATGTTATTCAATGAAAATCAGTAACCAACAGATGGCGTTATTAATAAGGAAAACAAACAGCTGTAATTAATGTTATTCAATATAACTCGTTATATTCGATTCATCAATGCTCTTTATTAGTTTTATTAATATGTGAACGTTATACTAAAAGTACGGAAGCGTCACAAAACTCACAAACAAACATTTCAATTTAATGCTTTTTCTAGGTTAACTAAATGTTTTCCTTGTTATAGGGACCTTCACAAAACTTTCACTAGATGTCAGTCACTTCGTGATTTTCTCGAATGGCGTTTTCGACTGACTGCTCTTAGAGTGTCTCCATTTTGTTTTAACCCTATGTAAGAACAGAGAAGATCCTCTCAGAATAGCCCCCAGCATTCATTCAAAAACGCTATTAGTTACTGTCGAAAGCAAAAAATAGTAGACAAAAACAGTTTCCTGTAATTATTAGTTCTCAAAATGGGAGCTCGTTCGAAAACTGAAAAGTGTGTGCTGTGCGTAATATTTTTCCTCTTTCGTGTAAGTGACTTTATCAATGATTTTGTATGTTTTGCTTTCCGTATTAAACGCCCAAAATGCTCTCCCGTTAGTTTTCGAACGCAACTTGGGATTGATTAAAAATGCGACGCCTGGTGTTGTCAATTTAAGAGAGCTGCAGACTGATGCGAGTTATGCTGTCTTTCTTTCTTCGCATGTACTAAACAAAGCTAGTGCTAGTGCACAACTATGTCGACAGAACCACCTGAATATGAAAATTGCAAGCTTTCAAATTTAACGAGCTTTAAGCTACGTTTCCATGCATCCGTCGTGTGTTGTTCAATCGTCAATTTGTTATTGGTGGTTGCGAAAAATATTTTAAAATGAACCAATAATAATTGACGATGGAACGAAGCACGATAGAAACGTAGTTTGAAGCTGGATTTATTGCTAGGCGATTTTTGATCACCGCGTAACGAGATAGATACTTGCTTGGTTGGTTGGTTTAATTAAACGAAATATATACTTTTAAATTGAGCCAATATAATCATGTAGAATTTTAACGCTAACGCAAAACGCCTAGCAATCAATTTGGCTTAAGGCTTTGGTAAAATCTGTGAATTTGTCTTTAATCAATACAATTTTGAGAAATAATAATTACAGGAAACTGTTTTTTTTCTTTCAAGTCGCGACCTACTAGATTTCACGTGCCGACGTCTCTATACGGCCTGGGCAATTTACTAGTTCAAGTGTTTCTCCGTTGGCGCCACTTACCCAAAAAACCTGAAACGGAAGTATACCCGCGACGTCATTTTTGACTGATATTAGTTTTGCGGTTTTTGACCGTTTCACGTTTATGCTCAGTAAAGTTGTGTTTCTTTGCTCAGATTGACTCAGATATAGTTTTCTGGCGGTATCGGTAGACTGTACTAATTCTACAAATAATTTAATTACGGTCGAATCTTAATTACCTGAGAAAGTACATAGTTTGAAATTTTATACGGTAGATACAAAAAAATTATTTTCTTAACCGTCCTTACTCCAATCGCTTCTTTAGTCTTTTTTCTTCTTTCTTTGTTGCGGCACAAAGAGGAACTCTGTAATGTAACTTAACTCAGTAATTCTTTAAAAAATTACTTGCCCTGTTTGACAAATATCGCTAAAACACGTTCTTTATTCTTCTGATCCTGGCTTGCGAAGCTATATAATATTGTTACGTTTCTAGGGTTTGAGTTTATTTATTTAAACGAATAAAACACTCGATAAAAACTTAACCGTAATTTAATAAAGCTTAAAAACTAATTTATTTCTAACAATTTATTTTCACACTAAAATCTAACTTCGACTATCGCTGTTCGAATTCGACTGACTGGTGAGTCAACTCCGGGCGATTTTATATCTACTGTTGGCGTCTGGAAGTCTCGATGCTGGAAGATTCTAGTTTGCTCGATATGGGCCCCGAACGCGTGACGGCCGATGATACATCGAAGCGGCCGACTTCTTGGCGCCTTGCGCTAAGCCGGTTGGTGCGCCACACTGCCCCCTTCTTAAAAACGTTTCGTCTCGAAATGTTCCTGGTGATAGTCTTGAAGGAGGGTGTCGGAATCTACATGCTGGCCCATTCTTGCAACTTCCCGTCTGGAAGAAGTAACAGTCTACGGTTTTGCTGTTGCTGACTGTTGCCTGTGGGTGGTGGCTGCAGACTAGGACTTCAATTCCCGTTCTGTGGAAGATGACTTCCAGCATGCTTCGAATTACTCTCCAGTCTAGTCCGTCCAATCCGCAGCCCAATTTGGGGATGGCTAACTTCATCTGATGGGTCTCTATTAGCTGTGTCCTCAGGCTATATAGGGCTCTCCACATACTTTGATAGTCAGGTTTACCGCTTGATGTCTTCTTAGTGACTAAATAATGCACGTGGCGCCTCCTATCTGCCGTCGAATCAATGATCTGCAAGCTCTTGCCTACCACGGGATGCTGTCTTCGTAGCTCCTCGATTTGGCCAAATTTCTTCCTAAACACCTGAGCGATTCCTTTGGACATTTTCAGGTCTTCTGCTACGCAGTGGGCCAGACTGTACTCCGGTGGCACTTTAAAGAGATCTTGTTGCTTCTCCGTGGTCACTCCAAACCGTGCCTTGCTTCCTTCGGCGTGATGAGACATGAAGGTTTCGAAGTTCACTTCGGAAACTTGCGCCCTTTGTACTGTCCCTTCATCTGCTTCTCCATGATAAGGGGCTATCCGGTTGAAGTGGATTACTTTGGGTTTGCCATGGGGGACCTTCTTGATGCGGTAAACGACGTCGTTGATCCGTTTCATCACTTTGTAAGGACCTTCCCAAGAGGTCTGTAATTTTGGGGAGAGGCCTCGACGTCTTTGGGGGTTATAAAGCCAGACCAGTGCTCCAGGTTGGTATCCCCCGTGTTGAGCGTTGATGTCATAGTGCTCCTTCATCCGATCGCTGGCCATCTGTATATTGTGACGCACTTGGTTGTGGATATCATCCATTTTCCTGCGTAATTTGCTCACGTAATCTTCGTCGGCAGAGACTTCGCCAGGCTTCACACCAAACTTCAGGTCGCAGGGCAGTCTCGGCTCTCGCCCGAATACCACTTTCGCGGGAGTCTCCCCTGTTGTCTCATGAACAGATGAGCGGTATGCCATTAGAAACAGGGGGATGTACGTGTCCCAGTCCCTCTGATGATTGGAAACGACCTTGGACAAATGTCGGTTGATGGTTCTATTGAACCTTTCCACCATTCCGTCCGACTGTGGGTGGAGTGCAGTTGTTCTAGTTTTTCGTACGCCGAGCAGAGTACACACGTTCTTGAACAAGGCCGATTCAAAGTTCCTTCCTTGGTCTGAATGCAGTTCCATAGGTGCACCATACCGACTGATCCATTCCCTGACAAGGACTTCCGCAATAGTGACCGCCTCTTGGTTAGGTAGGGCGTAAGCTTCAACCCACTTACTAAAGTAGTCCATTACCACGACGATGTACTTGTTTCCACCATTCGTTTCTGGAAACGGGCCGGCTACATCAATGGCAACTCTCTCAAAAGGACTTCCAACGTTGTACTGTCTCATGGGAGCCTTACCCCGCCTGTGGGGGCCGTTACTGGCTGCGCAGACTGCACACTTTCTGCACCAATCCTTCACGTCTTCCTTGCAGTTCACCCAGTAAAATCTTTCGCGCACCTTCTCCATAGTCTTCTTAACTCCCAGATGCCCTCCGGAAGTTCCATCGTGAAGTTCCCTCAGAACTTCTGGCACCCTATTCTTGGGGATCAGTAACTGTGTCTTCTGTTCCATGCCTTCCTGATTCTCTATGCTTCGTCTCAGAAGACCACGATCCAACACTATGGAGTCCCACTGCGCCCAGTATGATTTTACGGACGGTGCACATGGTGCTACCTCTTCCCAGGTAGGCCTCGCGTCCCTGCTTTTCCACTCTAGCACTAATTTCAAATCCGGGTCGTTCTCCTGGTCTCTTCGCAGTTCTTCGGCTTGCCATTTGTCGTCAACAAGGGCTGTCCTCGCAGTCGTGGCTACTTTCTCGTCCAAACGACTACAGTGCTTACAGTCTTCGGCACAGGGTCTTCTCGACAAAGCATCGGCATTTCGATGGCTAGTTCCTGCCCGATGCTGAATTTCAAAATCGTACTCCTGAAGTCGTTCGATCCATCGTGCAACTTGTCCTTCTGGGTTCTTGAAACGGAGAAGCCATTTTAGAGCGGCGTGGTCGGTCCTCAGCAGGAAGCGTCTACCATACAAGTACTTGTAGAAGTGTTCTATCGTTTTTACGACGGCTAGCAATTCCCTTCTTGTGACGCAATAGTTTCGTTCCGGCTTTGATAGGACTTTACTGAAGTAGCCGATCATCTTCTCTTGCCCCTCTTGTATCTGGGAGAGTACGCCACCAATCCCAACGTTGCTAGCATCTGTGTCCACGACGAACTTGCCTTCCGGGAGAGGATAACTCAGAATAGGAGCACTAACCAAGTACTGCTTTAGTTGTTCAAAGCCAATTTGACACTGTTGGTCCCATTCAAATGGACGACCTTCTTCAGTGAGTTTTGTTAACGGCTTAGCAATGTCTGCAAATCCAGGAACGTAGCGCCGATAGTAAGTGCACAGGCCAAGGAAACTCCTTATTTGGTGTTTATTTCTGGGAGTTGGCCAGTCTTTCACCACCTGAATCTTCACAGGGTCCACGGCGATTCCATTTCCATTAACAATGTGCCCCAGGTAATTCACTTCCTTCTGGAACAGGTGACACTTCTTGAGGCTAAGCTTTAGTCCAGCTCCGCGAAGCCGCTGGAACACTCCTTCCAGGTTCCTTAAGTGGTCGTCGAACGTCTTTCCCACGACAATTATGTCGTCAAGGTACACCATGCACGTTGTCCAGGACAGACCTTTCAGAACCGTCTCCATTAACCTCTCGAATGTCGCTGGGGCATTACATAACCCGAATGGCATCACTGTGAACTGCCACAGACCCATACCAATGGAAAACGCCGTCTTTTCTCGATCTTCGGGCGCCAGCTCCACTTGCCAATATCCACTCTTTAAGTCCAAAGTTGAGAAGATCTTTGAGCCGGCCAGGGTGTCCAGGGTATCATCAATCCGGGGCAAGGGGTAGCTGTCCTTCTTGGTGACATTGTTGAGTAACCGGTAGTCTACACAGAATCTGGTGGACCCATCCTTCTTCTTCACAAGCACTACTGGTGACGCCCACGGGCTGCTTGATGGTTCTATCACATTATCCTTTTCCATCTCGCGAATAATGCGTTCCGCTTCTTCACGCTTTGCCAACGGTAATCGCCTTGGAGCTTGACGGATAGGTCTTTCTTCTCCAGTCTCTATTTTGTGTTTCACGACATCAGTTCTTCCCTTGGATCCATCTTCTACCTCGAATACATCTTGATAACGGCCGATCAGATTCTTTGCTTTTGTCTTCTGGTCTAGAGTCAATTCCTGGGCTGTTGACATAACCATTTCCCATAATTTCTTTGGGACTTTCGCTTCTGGCACGTTTGTTTCAAGTTGCCGGGAGATGGAGGACACCATGGTGCAGCTTCCCAAGATTGTTCCTTTCTTGATATTGACAGAGAAACAATTGACGTTCATCAGGCGGACAGGTACTTCCTTCTTCGCCGTCAACAACATTTTCCCAACGAGGACTCCTCTTCCAATCCTTTGATCATCAGTATTAGGTTCAACCATAATGACTTGCCCATCTTGAAAAACACCGTCCAGTTTTGCGTCGACGATAACCTCAGTCCTGCTGGGTAATACAACGTCTTCAGCGAGGACTACTCGAGCGGCCACGTCCCCTCGTTGATGTAGAACCAACTCCTCATTATTGACCGCCATCACGCCACGCTTTAAGTCCAATTGGAACCCGTGGGCACACATGACGTCCATGCCCAAAATTGCCTCGTCCTCTATATCTGCCACCAGTGCACGGTGTTTAATTGGAGTTGAACCAATGGTGATGATAACCTCTACTTCACCGTGGACAGTTGCTGATGTTCCAGTTGCAGTTTTCAGTCTCCACTTGGTCGGCTCGGTGCGTCCAGATGACTTAATGACGTCGGGTCTTAGGATGGTCTTCGTCGCACCCGTATCCAACAACATGGTGTGAGGAATGTCATCAATGGTGACATCCACGAAGACTCTGCTGGTTAACTGCCGTAGGGATATTACTTGCTTGGCTTTCGTCTTTGGGGGCCTTTGAATACGGGTCGACGTTTGCCCCTCTGCACCGACCCGGCTTAGTTTAACTGTGGCTTCCTTGGATCCTGTCTAGGCTTTGGACATCGCCTGCGAACATGTCCTTCCTCCTGGCAATTCCAACACACCAGCGGCTTCTTCTGCTTGAGAACCTGTTCCACAATGCGGCGAACATCCTCGGCGGTGGCATATTCCTTGGATTGCCCCTTATTAGCAGATCCCACCTTGGCGTTGGTGGACTCTTCCTCTTCTTCCTCTTGGAAGTCCATAGCCGCTCGAACCTTGACATGCCCTCTTGAAACTCGTCTCGCCGCTTCAAATTCCAAGGCATAAGCCAATGCGTTCTTGGACGTCTTCGGATGGGTCATTCTCAATGCCTGCTGGTTGTCTGGGTCACGGATTCCATCTATGAAGGTCTGCACCGTCAAACATTTGAGGAATTCAACAGGAGCTGTGGGATATGCCAACTGGGCCAGACGCGCAACGTCTGCTTCGAATTCCTGAAGAGTTTCTCCGGATTTCTGACAGCGATTCCTCAACTGCGCATGGTATACCTCGGTCAGATGGGCCTGTCCGTAACGCATTTCCATCCTATTCACCAGCTTGTCGAAGTCTTCTTGTTCCTCTGGCGGCATCGTCTGTAGCACATCGATAGCGTCCCCTCTCAAGGCCACAATTAACGAAGTGGCTTTTTCGCTGGCCGTCCATCTGTTCGCCTTTGCTGCTGCTTCGAACTGTTTGAAGTAGTTGGGCCAAGAAGACTTTCCATCGAACGTTGGTGGTTTTATCTTCAGTTTAGAATTTTCTGCTGGTCCTTCCACAATTCGGGTTTCATTATTTTCTAGTACTTCTACTGGTGGCTGATCCCCGAACACTCGCAACCCCGCCATGATTTGTTCCAGATTTTTGATTTTATTATCCTGCTGGAATATTATTTCTTCCACATTTTCTTGAAGGTTTCTTGTTTCTTCCGATATTTTTACCACTAGTTTATCTTCGAGTCCTTTCGTCTGTTCTAGAAATTCACCCTTTAAATTTCCGGACTGTTCTAGAAGTTTCTCGTCGAAATTTCTGGATTGCTCTAGAAATTTCTCGTCTAAGTCTCTAGATTGTTCCAACAATTTATTTTGTAATTTGTCGAAATTTCCAGATTGTTCTAGAAGCTTCTCCTCTAAATTTCTGGATTGTTCTTGAAGCTTCTCTAAATTTCCAGACTGTTCTTGAAACTTCTCGTCCAAATTTCTGGATTGTTCTCGAAGTTCGTCCTTGAAATTTCCAGATTGTTCTAGAAGTTTCTTCTCTAAATTTCCAGACTGTTCTTGAAACTTCTCGTCCAAATTTCTGGATTGTTCTCGAAATTCATCCTTCAAGATTTTATTAAAATCGGCGGGACCACACGAAATTTCGAAAAGGAACGTCTCTGGATCTTCACCAGCTGTCAACAAATCGGATCGGAGACGCTGTTGAAGTGCGCCTTTCAAACCACAGGTTTCTAACTCTCGTTCTTCCAATTCGGTTTTTAATTCGGCCACTTTTAAGTCTTTCAACAACACTTTTCTCGTAGCCATTGTTTTTTTTTTTTTTTTCTATACTGTACTTATTTAATAATCTGATTAAATTTAATTTACTTTAAATTGTTAATTTATTTGCACAAACCCGCACACCGACACCACTGTTACGTTTCTAGGGTTTGAGTTTATTTATTTAAACGAATAAAACACTCGATAAAAACTTAACCGTAATTTAATAAAGCTTAAAAACTAATTTATTTCTAACAATTTATTTTCACACTAAAATCTAACTTCGACTATCGCTGTTCGAATTCGACTGACTGGTGAGTCAACTCCGGGCGATTTTATATCTACTGTTGGCGTCTGGAAGTCTCGATGCTGGAAGATTCTAGTTTGCTCGATATGGGCCCCGAACGCGTGACGGCCGATGATACATCGAAGCGGCCGACTCCTTGGCGCCTTGCGCTAAGCCGGTTGGTGCGCCACAATATAATTTCGTGCTTAATTATGTTATTCTTTTCAAAAATTGTGTAAATCGTTTTTGATTGCAGCGAAAACCTCGAGCAGCCTCTGTACAGCTATTTCAGGTCTATTTGGGGCTTCTTCTTTCAATAAAAATCATTTCCTAATTATAACAAAGTGGTTTTAATTAATTCGTATAATCGCATTGTCATAAATATGCATCATTTGACGTTTATGCCATTTAAGTGCCAGAAAACTTCAATTTGAGTAACTAGCGCCAAAACGAAGAAAATTCGCACTAACTAAATAAATTGGGCAGGCCGGATAAGAGAGTCTGTCTTGTGAATCTAGTAGATCGTGTTTCAAGTAGTGTTGTAAAGCTGAAATATTTCACATAAATTTCATTTCATTGAAATATTTCGTAACATTCAAAAATTCCATGAAACATATTTCAAATTTGCCGCGCAAAATGGCTAACAAATTCAAAATTAAAGGCAAAATACTCGTACTATTAAAACATTCATTTTTCGAAATGTTAACATTCCCTTATACCTCCTGCTGCTTCTTGCAGTTTCTTGGTTGTGTACGTTGTGGTAGGTATATGTAGATTAGAGATGGGATTCCACCCAGTGCAATCGTTTGCACCGGTGGAATCACGTAATGCACCCACAATGCACCCGGTGCATTGAGTGCATTGCTCGGTTGCCAACATTTACATAAGACATAAAAAAATGCTTCAAAATAACACCAAATATAATATATTTTGTACGGACTATCACTAGACAATTATTTTGTAACGTTAATTTCAACTCACTCATTTTGTTCATATTTCAAGCTACAAAGCTTCCGGTTAAACTTAAAAGTTTACTATTCAGCTATTCACCATACACTATGAAACATTGAACCTGTAAACCACCTGCAAACAATAAAATAACATCAAGAAAAGGTTATTACTCGTTCGATTTGCGCGGGAAATTTAAATTTTAGAATGCACCCGGTACATTCATGTATGCACCCTGCTGAATGCAACCATGTGGGTGCTTTCAATGCACCCGTTTCATTCCCTGGCCCATCTCTTATGTAGATATTTTCTAAAGTAGAAATTCTATCCGCATGCAGTTTATTGCAATTTTCTATTTTATTATTATTATTATTATTTAGTAAGTGGCTAGAAATGCGTTCTGCTGACATATTCGAAAACAGAAGTACAGTGGAACCTCTTTAATCAAATCCAAATTAGCGAATTGTTCGGATTATTCAATAAATCTAAATGAGGTGTTTGGATTTGCAAATATGATGTACGTAAACATTTTTTTACTTTAAGTTACGTATTTAATATTTTTTGTTTATTTTTTTTTAAATGTCAGACATATAGCATTTTCCCCTGGCTGTACCAGTATGCACCGAGCACTGAGTGTATCTCCATCTCGTTTTATTACATAAAGCGAAATGGAAATACACTCAGTGCACACTAGTGTAGTTAGTGGAAAACGCTATCAGACACCGTAGGGGCTCGTTCAGAAACTGAAATGAGCGCGATCTGGATAACATGCTCTCTTTCAATGTTTCTCTCTCGTGTAAGTAATTTTGTATACTTTTGCTTTTCCTTTTAAACGCTGATCTTCCGTTACAGTTTTTGAACGCAACCTAGCTTTACCTTGGTTGCGTTAAGTCAACGGTAATTCTGACCAAAGTGGTCGGACTTTACTAACCGCTCACTTAACGGCCACAGTTAATGGCTAGGTAGGCACTGTGATTATAAATTATGACAGAAGAGGGCGGGAATGTAACAGGTTTTGAAAGTGTCTCTAAAGTTTCGAAATTAGTGAAATACGCCACGGGTTTACTTCGTTTAAATCTTTGGATAATAAAAAAAGTAATATATCTAACTCTTAGCTACAATCCTTATTTCACATCACCTGTATTTGCTATTCTGATCTGTCAAATTGGTCCGACTAATCATTTAACGTTTCAGACCACGCTGGTCACATTTTAAATCGCGACCAATTTTTCCAATCAGCTGATTGATCACGTGGTACAGTCTGACCGTTGACTTAACGATTTTGTTTAAAATAACCGTTCACTTAACGCAGCCCTTGGCTTTGGCCACGCTTTGGCTTTACCCACCTTAACGACGTCATTTGTACCGACAGTGCAATAGAGAAGTAGGACAGTAGAGAATTTCAGAATCAAAAGGTTGGTTACACTGCGCAGCTGTCATATCGCATATCGAGATGAGTCAGCTGTCAACGGCTGTCAGTTATGTTAATTGTCTGTTTTGATTTCCATAAATTATAAATATTGTATTAATTCTTGAATAGTGATAACGTAGCGTGCGTTTGTGTATTTAGATTTTCAACTGCAGGTAGTATGCTTATGAAAATTCCATTCATATTTTTACATCCGGCATTTTTCGTTAATTATGTTAACACATCTTATTATTTAATGTAGCACTTTTATAATGGGTAAGTATTCCAGCGATTCAGATTACGAGAAACGAAGCGGCAAAAAGCATAAAAGTAGTGGTAGAAGAAGGTAAGTGATTAAATTAAAATAAGGAGGAATATTTAACATAACCTAATTTTTTCTTGTCAAAATATTTTGCAATGAAAATTGTAACCGATGTTTCATTTATCGCTTTTCTTTTACACATGCTGTTTTTCATATGCGTGTGGTGTTCCTAAGGCACTAGACATCAAGTTTGAATTTAAGCCGCACAGGCGTTTCATAAGTGGAATGCGTAAGAAAATTTACATTCACAAAATGTTAACGAAGCGAAGTTCAACTAAACCTTTTAAGATTATAAAGTAATCAGTAAAACGAAAAGAAAAACTTAAGTTTGAAATGCAGTTGTTAATTATTACCACATCTTTTTTTTTATAACGGCCGTAACCCTTTTCGGCATCGCATTAACTAGGTTTTAATAATCTTCTGCAGTAAATATATCCCATTTTCCTTCAAGTTTTTTACTTTAGGTCTGATACTGATCTATACTCTATTTTTTATTGATAGGCAGAAATTTACAAATTGTTACAAATAGCAGATGACCAAAAAAAATTCAAAGTTGACTCCAATCGTTACTAAATGGTTGCTGCTTTAATAAAATAAAGAAAACTACACAATTAACTGATTAATAAGAAAAAATATAGACCGTAGCTAGATTTACATGTA
The DNA here is from genome assembly GCA_036172665.1 of Prosopocoilus inquinatus. Taxonomy (NCBI): domain Eukaryota; kingdom Metazoa; phylum Arthropoda; class Insecta; order Coleoptera; family Lucanidae; genus Prosopocoilus; species Prosopocoilus inquinatus. The sequence goes on from CM069874.1 coordinate 54,074,468, forward strand.
ATTATCTTTTTTTAATTTCCTGCCAAAGTGTCTGAATCGGGAAGAACTTGACAGGACTACTTGAAATCCATTTTAAGAATGAAACTGAAGTGTGGTTTATACAGTCACTAAAACTAATAACTAAACATCAATAACTATCAACTAAGAAATTAAAAGGCCGTACTGATACGAAGCAGTTTATACAACTTCACTAAAAATTAAGAATTCGTTTATTTCAATTCTTAGTGGAAAAGGCGGGATGACCGTAAATTTGACTGTACTTTCTCTTCAGTTAATATTCCCTTCACGGAATTTTCACAGCTAAGTGTGCAACGAGCATGCGTAATTTTTGCTTGTATAAACGGAAACTTTTGCATAGTTTTAATTTTAGTTCTAGTTAATTTTTAATTTTAGTTTTAGTGACTGTATAAACCAAGTATGAGTTTTAAAGCTTTTGTTGTCTTGCTGAAAAGTAAAATTCTCTTCAGACACTAAAGCCTTTTCTATTGTTGGCAGCAGAGACTCTTCTAAGGTGTTTAAATATTTTACATTGTTAGAGCCGTTTTACATCTCTCAAAATTTGTTACAATTTCTTCCGGAAAGTGACAAAGAAGAAGACACTTTGTGTTTTTTGATAGAGGTAACGGCTCTTAACATTGCCATCAATAACATGCAGTTTCCAATACTGCCCTGTTAAGCATAGAAGTCGTAAATGACAAAATCATTGCTTTGAAATGTTCCTCATTTAGTAAAATTTATTGTGCCACCTAATTTGAATATTTTATTGAAAATTGAATTTAACATTTGCTAAAAGGTTGCATATCAGAATCTAATAAGCCAGAGCATGTAGGTCTTCATAAATCAAGCCCAACCCTTCATCACGACATATGCTGGAAATTTAACTTTTCAAATAAAAGCTTCGTTTTTTTGGCGAATAACTCCTTCGACTTTACCCCTACACACATCAAATCTAGCCTCATCACTCCAGTGTATACTATTTCACCGTTCAGAATTCCAATTTTTATGTTTTTGGGCTGGGGGACAAAATTGCTTTTACTTAAGGTGGGAGTTGGAATATTAAATAAAAAAAAGTCGATGTAGGACTCAAAATAAGGTAGATATGACAAAATTAACATCGATCCTCGATACATTGGGTGGAAATTTAAAAAAAAAACACTGGAAAAAATAAAAATATAAATAACTTTATTCTCAAAATTAAAAAAAATAAACTCAGTTCTGCAAAAAAAGCAACTTAAGAATACATAAGTCGTTCTCTTGTAATTTGTCAAGTTGCCTCATTTAAGTTCCACATAAAAAAGTAAGAGTATTAAGAAGAGTTGTTGAAAGATATTAGTGTATTAAATTTATTTAAGTATTTAATAAATCTCTGAAATAAACGATAGATCCCAAAGATGTCACTTCGCTCCGCTCTATGAAGAGAAAAACGGGGAAAATCTGTTTTTTCCTGTATGCTTTTTTTATTCAAAAACATTAAAACATTAGCTACTGGTAGTCAGTCAAAAGCTAGCTTGAAAATTTAGGTACATATAAAACGTCGTCGTGTCACTATCTTTTCAATGATAAATAAATGTTACACTTAAAAATTCATCACTACAATATTGAATCTTTTCTTATATTTAGATACTAAAAAGGGCCTCTCCGGTGAGGTTTTTTACATTTGTTATCAGTTTACTTTATTGTATTAATTAATGGCATTTATACAGTTATTTGTATCAATTCTATAACTGGGTTGTAGTTAAAAAAGGTTGATAGTAATACTCTTTTAAAGTTCAACCGAGCTTTCGGAAAATTTATTTCTTTTATCAATGCTTCTACAAAACAAATTTTAAAATTAATAATTAACACTAAGAACAACTTCACATGATTACTTACTCCTTAGTGAGTCCACAAGGTTAAACCACTAGTTATCATAATAAACTTCATTAAGTTTTAAGAATAAATTTTGAATTTTACAATTTTTTGACAGCTAAATTAATTGCGAAATTTAGAAAATTGAATCATGATAGTAAAATTGTTTATTCATTATTAGGTAATACGATGTAAATTTCGATTTCCAACATCTTGATTGTCTTTCTTTTTAGTTTTAAAATTTAATAGGTAAGTATAAAAGCAACTAAGTTTCTCAATATTTTCTTTCTTTTGTTGATACTTTTTTTATTACAAAAAATATGGCACATTTCAATAAAAAGTCTTTGACTCAAAATTGGTTCAATATCTAAAATTTTTGCATCTTCAAAATTAATCTTATGGTCTTCATTATTGGCATGTTCAGATAAAGCACAAGCATTAGGTTAAGTTTAATATCACTTTTATGAGAAATAATTCTCGAGTGAAGAGTTCTTGATGTTTGACCAATATAAACAGAATCACAATCATGACAAGGAATTTCATAAATAGAATTAATTTGTTTGAATTTGTCAAGTGGATCTTTAACTTTTGTAAAAAGAGACTTAATTGTTAATAAATTTTTAGTTGCAATCTGAATATTTTTATTTTTTAATACTTTTATTAGTCGAGATGTAAGATTTGGTATGCATATTAAAGATCTAAAAACTTTACCAACATTAATTGTTTGTGAATTATTATTAATTTGAGAAATAGGTTCTACTCTTTGTTGAGTATTGAAAATTAACTTACTTAGCATTGCACAAGGATAGCTATTTTTTATGAGAATATTTTTTAATTTGTGTAAGTTTTTATTCAACAAAGAAGGATGAGAAATCTTTTCTATACGATTTTTTAATCTTAAAATCGTGTTAATTTTCATTTTATATGGATGACAAGAATGAAAATTAATATAACGCCCAGAACTAATAGGTTTCGTGTACCAATCAATAATGATTGTATTATTTTCTGAACGAATAACTTTCATGTCCAAGAAAGGAACACTCCTTCTGTTTCTTTTTCAATAGTAAATTGAATATTAGGATTATAAATTGTTAAAATGTCCTTAAAATCTCATCAATACCTTCTTGGGAAGCTACGCAAATAATATTATCAACATAGCCAAGGAATTTCAAATGATAACTTTGGTATGCATTCAATTAATAAATCATCCATAACATATTGAACAATAATTGGAGATATATTAGCACCCATAGGTGTTCCAAGAATTTGTTTATAATAAATATTATTGAATTTGAAATAAGTGAAATCAAAAAGAAATTTTATTATTATTAATTTTTCTTTTAATAAGTTACTTACCAAAGATATTTGTTCCCAGTTTTTTTCAATACTTTGTAAGAATAATTCTAAAGGCATGTTGGTAAAAAGTGAAACAAAATCTAGACTAATAATTACATAATTAATTGGGATTAATCTGTTGTTTGCAAATTCAGAAAATTCGAAAGAATCTTGAACATAAAATTCAAATATGATAGGACGTAGAGCCAACGTTGGTTTATGAATTTTAGATAAGCCATAATATCTTGGACAACAAGAAGAATAATTCTTTAATGACTTAGCTGTCTCTTCGTCTATCATATTAACAGTCTTTAATTCAGAAATAATTTGATTGGCTTTCTTCTCGAATGAACCAGTAGGGTCTCTTTTTAAAATCTGATAATAGTTGACATTATTTAATAAATCCAAAGATTTATTAATGTAATCATCTTTGTCTAAAGCAACTGTCACATTACCTTTATATGATTGTATTAATATTAAATTGATATTTTCTTTTAAGAATTTCTTACAATCATAGTAAACTTGTCTTAAATTAGAATTAATATTTTGATTTTTATGTACATAATTAGTGACCTACGATGATTACGATCTTTTTCTTCATGACAGGAAATAATGGATTCCGATTCTGCTAATATTTTCTTTATCTGAACATCAATAAGTGAAGGAGTAATGCAAAATTTTGGTCCAAGTGCAAAAAAATTCGAAAATTCAGGTTGAATGTCAGTAGAACTAATATTTTTAAACCAATTAGATTCAACCTTTATTTTAAGAATTTGTTCAGATTTCAACTTATTGAATTTTTGAATGTTACTATTCCTAATTTCTTAAAATTTTTTTATTATAAAAAGAATTTTGATATCGAGAAAACTCATGATAAGTTTCATTTGGAATTAAATCTTTAACTTCTAAATTTATTATTATGATAAGTAGTGGTTTAACTTTGAGTACTCACTAAGGAGTAAGTAATCATGTGAAATTGTTCTTAGTGTTAATTATTAATTTTAAAATTTGTTTTGTAGAAACCTTGATAAAGGAAATAAATTTTCCGAAAGCTCGGTTGAACTTTAAAAGAGTATTACTATCAACTTTTTTGACTGTAGCCCAGTTATAGAATTGATTTCTTAATTGATCAGTCGTGATCATACTTCGCATTTGTTATTCGTATGTAGCTTTGAAAAAAAAAACAAATATCGAATTCCTATTTTTTTAAGAAATAAATAATTGCTAACCATAGCATTATTTCGCCGTACATCTTGAAATAAAGCTATATATACATATCGCAAGACTTACTATTTTCATAAACAAGGGTCTTAAAAAAGTAAGTAGACCTATTTTCAAAAACAATTCTCTTTGTCAGGCTAACATTTTTGTTTAAAAAAAAGCAAAAGTAAAACTTACAATTGGTAAAGTGGTAAAAATAATTAAACAGTTTTATTTATTATTCTCGAGACCCTGTGATACGGTCGTAAATAATGCATAAAATTTGCAAATAACTGAGACAAGAATCAAATCAACTAATAAATGTTTACAATGGTAACCTATCTCTGTCACTTTATAGAAATTTTGCACAAAAAATATCATCCTGTCGTAGTTATTGAAGATTAAACATTATGGTTTCTTTTTATTTGTTTTGTTAATTTTATTAATTTTTTTGTTTTTTATTTGTACATATTTGCTAATAAATCTTGTAACTCAATAAATATGTTTATTTTGTCGACACTTACTGCGAAAAATTACCAAAATTTTACTAAAATATGCCATTATAAGAAACAATAATTGATAACAAGAAAACTAATGGAAATAGGCGTAGGGAATGCTAATACTAATCGATGTAGAATTTGATTCTGCATCTCATGATGCAAAAATATACAGGGTGTTTCATTTACGAAAACTGAGTTTGGGGCAGTTGAACAGAGCAAGACACCATATTTTGACCACTCTGTGAATTTGTCAGTGATAACTATATATGATTTGAAAGAGTGAATTCGAAGATATCTCAAAAACCGTTACATTTAAGTACGCGGAAGCCTTAACAACTTTTCCTTGGAATAACGTGTAGAATCAAAATTTGCAATAAAAAGTATAGCATTCCATTAAAAATAAGAAAGTTAATGGCGACTTCCGGTATAACCGGAAGTGATCTAAAAGTAAAAATATTTTATTCTGAAAGATCACTTCTTCCTAGGGTAATGCGTTCATTTTCAGAATGTTTGTATGTTCCTTTCCTCGAGAACTTTTAATAGGCCACTCAACTTGTCCAAACTTTCCTCTCTTCGCTTGATCAAGGCAACCTCCTAATCACAGTAAAGACTTAATAGGTAGTAACGCGGGCGTTTGAAACGTGCATGCAACTGCGAGAAAATACTTTAATGTTATCTCATGCTGAAGGACCAAACAACGTTCTCTTTCGCGCATTGATATTTTTGCACCTCTCTTTCAGCTGTCGCTCTCTCAATTGATCTCTCGCTTTCATGCACACATCGACGTACGGCAGAGTGTATTTGTTGCGTCACCTAATTTATTGTTCATCGTGATTCTAATACATAATTGAACTTTTCAACTCTTTTCATATGATGAACATATAAAATAGCGACATCTTACTATCGCTTTTTGACCTAACATTGCAGTAGGATAGACAAATTGAAGCGGGATTTGCTCCTAATGAGTCCCCCATACAAGGCGGCCATGCTTGCTGTCAAAGCATAATGAAAGATTTTAGAAAAATTTTGTGCAAATCGTTTTTGATTGCAGTGAAAACGTCGAGCAGCCTCTGTACAGCTGTTTCAGCCGTGCTTGTCGCTATTTTATCTGTTCAATTTTTAGTCACACTAAAATTTTTTTACCGTAACTGCCCTGCTTATAAATAAATGGTTGTCGAAGATGCATAAACTGCTGGCCCAAAACTTTTGTTTTTAAGAATCAATCAATACTGCGAACTTTTTCCTTACAAATTTGTAAAAATGATAATTATCGTTTTGTAATGAGATATTCTTACTGTTTTATTCTTTCTAATCTAGTAACTTACAGCGAAAGTACAGTGACGGCGTTATCTGATTTTGATTTAGCGCCATCAAAAGCTCTTGGAACATTGTTTTTCATTTTTGAAATCTTGCCTCTTACATTTTCTTTAACTTTACATATAAGTGTGATGTTTTAAAAGTAATTCAATCATATCAAATTTGCCATTTAAAATGCAGATTCATTAAAATAAAACTTATAACTCATGCCTTTGTGGAGCACTACTGCCAAATTAGAGATCCTGTTTCAGTTTCCAGTGCAGTACACGTTCTGAATCAGTTCGAACTCTTCTACTCACGCGCTCTTGCTAATAGGGCGATGTATTCAGCAAGAGCGCATGAGCAGTACAGTTCGAACTGATTTAGAACATGCACTTATAATATGTCAGGCAACATGAGTTTGAAAATACTGTCACGCGTCGGTCGTCTCTAGCAGGTTACGAGCTGTCGGCGTCCAGACGCGGGGGCTGTGTAGCTTGGGGGTGAAAAGGGAGTAACAGGGAAACTGCAAACTAACTCATTAAAACGATAAGGATTACATTTATTGTTTAAAGGTCAGAAATACAGATAACTGTATCCCACGACGACGATCAGATTAACTGATATCTTTTACAAATTACGCCCATCTTTTATACTGCTAATGTACGTGACGTCATGACCAAATTCCGCAAAACTTTAATTGAACCCGTACTTTGCTTGGTTGCTGAAAAGGTGATGTCAGGATTTTCATGTTGTGTCCAATCGTCATTTCTATTAAATCGTGAATTAATTGATTGTATTTAAACACATGCAATGCCCGAGTTATTTGCGTACTTGAAACTTTGCGGATTCACGCTACAAGTTCATCGTTCATCGAGTCGTTGCACCAGCAAACCGCTTATCATATCGTATTGCATTGGAAAAAATACATTTTAAATTAATTAAATACGATTTTCAAATTTCCCGTAATCGTGACAATACCAACAAAAATGATAGTTTCTTTCCAAACCCTTCCCAACAAATTAAACGTCAATTAACTTTAGGGACCCTCTCCATATTGTTTAAAGTTGATAAAAATTCTAAATTGTTAATCGCTTTGGTGATACATAGAGGAGATTAATTATGGGGAATTTATAAAAAAAATTAAAATAACTGTACTACTTCTCTTCTCGTTTCTTTTTGTAAATTTTCAGATAACAAGTAACTAAAAAAATATAATTATAGTTTCTCTTGTAACTTTTAGAGTTAGATTATCAGTTTTATTTTTCTTAGGTCCAGTTCATCAGATTCGAGCGAAACAAGGCTTCGAAGAAGAAAGAAAATATATTCAGATATATATAGATCCAAGAGCAAAAGCCGAGACCGCTATTCTAAGTCAAGGTAGAACGAAAATGCTCAAATTTGTTTCAAATTTCCACCTGATGTTTTTAGGAGATCTAGAAGTGAATCTCGCCACCGATCCCACAAGCTAAAGCACAGAAGATCAACTTCTCGGGATAGGTCAAGGAGCAGAAGGTCCAACTCCAGAGACCGCTATCGCAGATCCAGATCTCATGACAAACACAAATCGCACAGATCACGATCGCGCTCTTACATACGTGAATTTGTTAGTAAACCAAAACGGAGAGGATCCAGTTCCAGTTCGAGTTCAAGCAGATCGAGTTCTTCAATTGAACGCAGGGCCAAACAGAAGTTAAATGACAGCGTCGGCTCCAACGGTAAGCGAGCTCTGGACCAATCAAGTGAGATGCCTGTAGTCGACAGCAAAATACTAGAAGACATTAACAGTGATAGTTTCGTTCCAAAGCAATATTCATCAGCAAATAAGAAAGTACCTGATAACATTGTCATCGACTTAAAGAAGCAAACCATCAAGGTACCGGAAGTTGAAGCATCAGAGCCTGATAGTATATTTCATCATAATGTAAGAAAATTTCAGATATTAAAGTTTTAACAACTAGCAACTAACAAACTAACTAACAAATTGATGTCTAATCTAATTAACAGAGTAAAGTCGGCATATATGGAATACCCATTCTTTGGGCCGTCATAAATTCTGAACTAAGATACTAAATACTGAAATATTTTAATTAAAAATACTTTATATTTTTTTCTAGCGGTTACATACAGGGTGTTCTTTTACTGTGTGCAAATATTTAAACCTGTAATACGTCACCATAAATGGCAACGATTAAACTTATGTACCCTTAACATGAAGTTAATAGTTTTCGAGAAAAATGCATTGGAAGATTTTCATCAAACCGTTTGAGAACTGCTGGCATAGCTAACAACTGGATGGTACGCCGCCTTAGCTGTATCACTCGAATGTAGGTCAGTGGTTTACGATGTCGAAACGAACATGTTTCATTCGTATGAGGCCTATTAATAGATCGTAACAGTCGAAACATTTTAAACTCGCTCACAAAGCGCCTGGATTAATTAAAACATGTGCCACTTCGCTCCAAGTAATTACAATATTTGGTATTTTCAAATTATAAACCGACGATTTAATTACTGAACAAAAAATGCGAATGAGTTAAATAATGACATCACCGTCATTCATCGTTTTATTTCCGGATATTTACCCTCACAAGTATTAAATTGTCTTTCCATTTCGAATTAAATAGGTTAAGATTTCTTTGGTTTAATAAAGAAACTTTAAAATAATGTAGTAGTTTATCTACTGTTCGTACAGTTTAAAATCGGCCGCATTACGTAATCACACTAGGGAGTATAAAATAGTAAATAAATCTGATATGTGCTCACTACCAATATGACTGACATTAAATTTACAATTTCTATTCAATTATGAAATTCGGCGAAGTAAAGCATTTTTAACACGCCTGCATTGCAAATTCCAAAATTTACAAATTGATTAATATTTTAAAGTATTCTCGCATGCATTCGATAAATTCGCAGTTTCGCATTTCTTTTGGTGGTTTTTATTACGGTAATCTTTTGTGTTTTTACAACGACGGCCGCTGTAACGCGCTTAATGTAGGGCAGATCGTAATGGCATTTACAAATAACGAAAAAACAGATATGTTACTCTTGTACTGGGAAGTTCGCGGAAACGCACATAGGGCCCGGGAATTGTAATAAACGATATCAGTGATTTTTATTACGAAACGCTGGAGAATGAGTTTAAAAGCGTGACTCTTTTTATGATCGGCGCTATGTGTGTGGGCACACCCACTGACTACAGAGGAAGGCGTCAATGACCTTGCTAAATGTTTCTCTCTCGTACATCTCAGCAGTTTCAAACAAGTGGAACCTCCGAATTTTTTTGGCTATGATTTGGTAGCCACGTGCAGAAGGGAAGCATTTCACGTACTTACACTGAGGTTTTTTTTTATTTGCACCAGTAAAAGAACACCCTGTATAATAAAAATTTAAGAAATACATATTTTTTGGGAAAGTTTTTGTAACAAACTGAAAAAACTACACTTTCATGATATGATTTAAAATGGTGGGTAATATGGAATAGCCAGTTTGGGTAATATGAAATAAGGAAAAATGTGCAATACTTTGAATTAATAAGATGAAATATCAATAGTTGTACTGATTTACACTATAACAAACTTACCTTGGTGTAAAAGACACTTTTATTTAAAAAAAAATCCGCCAAAATACGTTTTTCTAGCACATGTACTGTAAAGTTATGCAATTTTACCGGCTGAGAACATCTGTAATAGTGATCTTCAATACCGAAACTCATGTTAATACCAGTGTCGTTTAACAGGTGGCGGTTCTTATTTCAATATCGGGTTATTACCATGACCATATTAGGCGATCTATTCCATAGGTATACGCCGACTTTACTCAAAGTTAATATATAAGAAGTTATCTCATACACTTGGATTTACATGCATAAAGGCGAATGACTGGTCCCGCTGGTGGGGGGTATCCGTGCGGTCTCTCGTGACGTCAGATTAGACCGTGGCGATTTTAATTGGTCGCGATCCAAGGCGCATGCACAGTCGATGCCGTTACCATAACAACGCAACTATTATGATGATTTTAAATGGAGCTACAGCTTGGACGAGTGACGTAGACCTGATACCCATACGAAAAATGTCAACTTCCCATATACTAACTTTGAACTTTACTCTACTTTTTAGTCATAGGCGTAGCCAAGATCTTGTTTAGGGGAGGGCAAAATTAGATTAAATCTTGTAAATAAACGATAATTTTTCACGAAACTTTCGAAGAAGTTATTTTCAAATTGTTGATTATACCAAAGTACTCTTTTTTTGTGTAATCTGTTTTCTGTCATCATCAGTGATAATAGGAAAGTCCTACAGGAGATAGTGGAAGGGAGCAGTAAGGGTGGGTGGTCACGTCCTTCGTGCGTTTTTGCATCCTGCCTTGATTTGAATGTTCAGTCTGCAATTCATCGTAGCATTGGGCAATTCTATTCACTTAATATTTCTTTCTTGAGTATATTTTTTTGATCAGCATTGTTTTTATTTAGAATATTATAAAGCGTGTCTCTAAACCCTTGTCTTTAATTGAAACCACAAATAGTGGTCAAGAAAAGAAGCAAAATTTGTTATACAACTATTGGTCAAATAGCAATAATAACGCGGATAAAAATTATTTTACCTTTTCGTAGAAATTGTTTGAGGGTCGCTGAATGCAGCTTAAATGTTTCGGCGGAGTTTGGTTTTCAACTATTCTCTGACGTTCGAGGCCATAAAAAGTCATAAAAACGCAAACCATGACCTAATGCACAGATATTGTACTTAAGGCAGGTCAAGTATCGTGTTTTTTGTTAATTTTAAAAGCAGATAAATTTTGTAACTAGGTAAGTTCTTAATAGTTTAAAATATTCTGTACGTGTTGCATTCATTTATGATTAGTTTTGTGCTAATCCGTACTTTAACAGTTAAATTTCAAAAATTCAATCTAAAGGCGATAGAAAAAGTGGAAATTCTTACATCATATTAATTTGTAAATTGCCAATAATCAACTTACAATGTTGATTACTAAACTTTATTGTTTATTTGTACACCAAAAATAAATTTGTTTATTAAAACTTCGAATAAACGACGAAATAAATGTCTTCACTAGGCGAGAGTTTTCTGTCTTTATCGGTTTAAGCCGACGCAGAAATTCAGGTTCAATATTATCCTTATAAAAACGTATGCTTTGTATTGGAATGTATACAATTAATAAAATAGTTCGATTGAGAAGTAGCGAAGTTATTCAATCACTTATTTTGAACTCGTAGTTTATTGTGTGTACAGGCAATCTAATTTATTAAAATTTTTCATCGTATTATATTCCAATTCTAGCTTTCCGTTTTCACAATGGGAATAGTTTCTGCTCTTGCAATACTTATTCTGCAGCTATTAGTGCGATAATTAAAAAATAATTTCACGCATTTTTTTTTCACGCAGTTACAAAACTAGCGTACGAAGATGTTTAATTACTTCAGCAAAAATCTAACGAAGATAAGTACTCGTTTTTAACATAATTGTTATTGTCTATTACAAAGAGATGCGTAAACAAAGTTCTTACTTATCGCATGTTGAAAATACAAACATGCTGACGTCAGCAAATCGGATTCATATTCGTATACAATAAGACCTTGACCGAGTTTGTCTAAACGTAAATAAAAAGTTTTATTGCGGTTTATTGCTTTTATCGGAATAAATTGCTGAAACAAGTCGTAAACCAAGCAGAGGTTGCAAAACAAAGGGACTGCGCTCGCTGCTGATAGATCAGCTTTTCATTTTTGAGCAAAAATTTCAGATTTGGAGAATTAATCTCTTATGTAACAAGGAATTTACTCATTTAAAGATAGAGGTTTTGAGACACCCTGTATACCGGGTGGAATATGAAAAACCTTTCCTGCTGTAACTTATTTTTCATCCGATTTTAAGAAATGATACATCAAACAAAATCGTTTTAAAAACATTTTAACCTGATCTGCAGTAAATTTCTTTTTAACGTCCATTTTTTAACAGATATTTTATTACTAACAGTTTATTCTTTTTAGTTGTTTCAAAACGAGGAAGCTCGAATGGAAAAATGGGTGCGAGAATTGTACACTTATAGACAAAAAGCTCTACAGCAAGGATTAAAACGAACTGAATAATCAGCATTCAATTGAACTCTGTGTGTTAAAAAAAATGTGGAAGTGCGTTTTTCTTAGCCTCATTAAATTAGTAATAATATTCTGTGTATTGTTAGTACTTTTATATGTGAACTGGAGCAATCAAATTTTAAGAAAGGCCGATGTAAGCAAGTGCCCGTTTTGTTATGGTGAAAACTTTTGCCATGCATTTGTAAATGTAAGTTTGGAAAGGACTGTGTTCGCTGTAATTTTAAATTTGTTTAATACAAAGAATGTATTCTATGCGAATTTTAATAATGATAAAGTCATTCTGAAAAAGTTGGGGAGCAATGAAGAACTGCAGGAGTTAGACGAGCAAATTTGTAGTCAACATAATGTCTCAGGTTGCTGCGATCTTTCAGAACTACCTGATTCTCAAAACTATAAAGAAAAGCTCTGGACACATTTAAATAGTAACAGAGGAACGTTCAAGTCTTTCAAGCTGTGCACGGGAAGCTCAGCAAATGTAATGTTGGAGTTTTTTTTGAAGCTTAAGGCAGACGATATGGAGGAAAATTATTTTCTTAAAAACCTGTGGACTATTATGCAGATTAATGTCGAACCTTTGATTCTTCAAGTAAGTACTTTTGGAGGCTTTAAACTTAAGTAACTTACAGATCGCAGTTGCTTAGATCCGATATGAATTGGCCTGTTCCGAAATATTACGGTTCTTGTGGACGGTTCATTGTGGAGGAGTACTGCGGCACACCTTTGACTTACAAGACTGATCTGAGCTGGACGGATCGTGCGTGGCTTGCGTTGCAATTACTGGAAATGGCAGAGAAATTTACCAACGCACACCCTTATTTTCGATTCTATTTAACCGACCTGTCATCAGACAATATAGTTGTTAATAATAAATTAAAACTGACGCTTGTTGATCTTGAAAATATTTTAGTTACACTTAAAAATATCTCGGGTAAGTTACCCACAATATTCTTAAAAAAAAGATTATCAAAGATGTTGCAGGTGTGAGGGCATATCATCAAAGTGAGATACTGCAAGAGGACGGTTTTGCATATTCTGAAGAATCAATTTGTAACAGTGCTCTCAGTGATCATAATTATTTCGCAGTTTGCAAGGTGATAACTTAAAGATACCTTTTATTAAACGGTGTGGCTAAACCGCTTACATTATACAAGGTGTTCTTTTACTGTGTGCAAACAAAAAAAAACCTCAGTATAAGTACATGAAATGCTGCCTTCTGTGCGTATTTTCCGGTGGTTACCGTACTATAGCCAAAAAATTTCGGAGAGACCACTTGTTTGGAACTGTTGAAATGTGCGAGAAAGAAATACAAGCAGGGTCGTAACGCCTTCCTATAGTCGACACCGACACCACGCTGAGTTCCGCATTCAAACCCATTTCGTAGCGTTTCGTAATAATAATCATTAATCACTCATATCGTTTAGTAATTATTTTATATAAAATTTTAATTCACTGAGCGAATTAATGTTACATTTATTTAAATACTGCCCTATCTTAAGCGCGTCAATCGAAGAGGTGGTCGGCGTTGTAAACACACATAAGAAATGGAAATGCAATTTATTTATTACTTGTGAAAAATAAACCCATGGATGACGATGATGTGATTATTTAACTCATCCGCAATTTTAAGGCGCATTTTTCGTCCGGTAATTATAATCGTCGGCTTATAATTTGAAAATACTTAAAAATGTAATTACTTACTTGGAGTGAGGTTACATTGTTTTAAGAAAACCAGGCGGGTTTAAAATGTTGATTGACCGGAAGATTTCGTAATCGAATTAATTGAATCTGTAATTTGTAAGATCGATTCTTTTTTAAAACTTCGTGAAGATGAATATGAACTCACGTAAACCGAAAGTTTTCAAAATTCGTTTCCTTCCGCATGCAGAAATTTACCAAATGGCTGTGAGACTTCCGGCAGGTATTTTTACCTATTTCCAAAAGTCATTAAGATCTGTTAATATGCGTCATACGAATCAAACATATGTTCGTTCACGACAGGGTTCATCATGCACAAGGTTAAACCACGTTAAACACTGACCGACTGACCTATTTTCGGGTCGTCGTTCAAACAGGCAGCTTCGTGCGCGAGAGCTTAGCCATCTACACTCCTTACTTATCCCAGCAGTTCTCAAACGGTTTGGCAAAAACTTGCCAAGCATTTTTCTAGAAAATTATTAACTTTCTGTTAAGGATATACGAGTTTAATCGTTGCCATTTATGGTGATGCATTACAGGTTTAAATATTTGCACACAGTAAAAGAACAGCCTGTATTTCGAAATTCGAAATCTTAACCCATAATTCCGCCGGAAGTTCAATTGATTTGCGAAAATGGGGCGGAATTTTACTCCAAAAACTAATAAGACCGCCGATCGGCGGACTTTATCGAATAAAATGCTAAATCCGCCGTTCTATGTTGTGATTGGTTGTGTTGTGGCGTTAAAATAACGGTGTGGTTAAACGTCCGCCGGCGGACCAAGCCTTAAATTTCGAAATTCCGCTGTTCGGCGGATTTAAATAATCTAATCCACAATTTCGCCGAAAGCTCAATTAATACGCGCAAGCACAGCGGCACATTATCCTAAAAACTAAAAAGACCTCCGAATAAAATGCTTAATCCGCCGTTTTGTGTTGTGAGGTTAAAATCGTTCGCTCTTTTAATTCAATTCTGAAATAAATGCACGCATTGTGTTAGTTTCAATTCTACTGAAGAGTTTAGTGTGTGAAATTAAGTAGTGATGAAAAATGTGTTTGCTTCTATAAAAGAGAAGCAAGAACCAAAAATAAAACGTCTAGATCTTTAAAGGCAGATCTGAAATATTATCAATTAACGTACGCATGCAACCAGGGCCGGCGGAAGGCGGTAAGCAAGGCATGAGGCCCCTACTTAGGGCCCCCGTGAGGCCAAAAGCCGCCCGCGTGCCAATCCATATTTTGGCGCCCTCTGACAGATGAGTTGGGGCAAACAAAAACGGTCAATTATCAAAATTATTAAAAATTAAAAGAAAAGAAATGGAAAAAAACAGAAAAATGTTTAAACATTCTCCTTCACATTTTTTAAACATTCTCCTTCGCTTTTTTATGCATTCTCCTTCGCTTTTATTTAAACATTTTCCTTCATTTTTTAAGTTCCTAGCTGCCGCAGGCCCCCAAAAACGAAGGGAAGCGCTTTCTTCTCATCTGACCGAGAAGATATCTGTTTAGACGCCCCACCCCCAGAATGCAAGTGGCGAAGCCTGCTAGTTACTAATATTAGAAAAAAAGAAACAAAATCACAAAAACAAAAGGAACATAAATTTGTTGTTTGTTGTTAACCAAACCGTAACAGCTTATATAATTTATTTTTTTTACCTAATAAAATTATTAAATTTTTATGAAAAAATTAGCAAACGAAAATTACAAAAATTAGACTTTTCTACTTTTAATTGCCGCAGTTAACTGTTCCATTTTAATCGACGTTTTGCCGTGAGGTTGACGGCTTCATCAAAACTTGTAGCTAGTTTTTCGAACAATTTATACCAGACAAGAAACTGTTTCCCATTATTTTTCTTTTCTTGGGCGAAAAAAATGACAAAATATGTCCAGTGATCAAGAAGCCAATTGCCGCCCTTTGAACATGGCGCCCGCGTGCACTGCACGCTTTGCATACATGGTTACGGGGGCCCTGGCGCTACTACAAGAGGGGGAGCCAAAACGATGAAAAATTAAAAACACATTTCTGTTATATTAGGAATTTCAACTTTCGACTTAATTCATTATTTCCATAAAATAAAGGCTTAATACATATAGTGTGTCCGTGGATGTACGGTAATGTCGAAAAGTTTTAAGACGAAATGGTATACCCGTGGCCGTACAAATATCCATGCTTTGCAATTATGAACCTTAACAACATTTAACCGGCTGACCTGGTATGGTACGGCTGGCGGCAAGCCCAATAAATAAATATTGGTTACGGTTTCCAGTAATAATAACAGGTATCGTTGGTCCTAAGACAATAAACAATGGAATGATTATCTCTTTCGGTAGTATGTGTTCTGCGTTCCATTTCACAACGAAATTAAACAAAACTTTCCGACGCAAGAAATTGTTTAATAGTAAAAGACAATTAGTTCGCAGCTTTTTATATTATACTTACACACTAAATTGGGATAATACACGGTATTACCGGAAATATTCCAGAATACCAACATTTTACAAATGCAATAGGATGTAAAGGTATAAAATCATTCCTGCGCAAGATAATTAAACAGGATTAAATATTAGGGACAATATCCTACTTAGTATTAATTTTCATTTTCTTATTAGAGGCTTAAATTCCTCAATTTGTATTTAAATTCCCGGTTTCATGAACAGAAATTTGCATCACTTTTAAGAATATTCTTTATCATACGTTTTCATGAATTAATTAATATAACAGTAAGGTCCGATTTCATAATAGGACTTTAAATTTAAAGTTATTTTTACCAAAAAAATACATTTGTTTCCCTATTCTTAAATTGACTTAACGCTTCCTTAAAGTCTGATTATGAAAACGGCCATAAGTCTAATTAAAAATTAATGTGTTGTAAAAAAAGCTTTGTTACTCATTCGATTTATATAGAAAAAATAGGATAATAAAATAAATTTGGTTTATTTAACTCATTTTGTTTGACTCTGTATAATAGTTTGATCTAAATTAGTGTTAGAAATTTTTAATTGCAACACATGAAACATAAAAAGTATTTTCCTTTTCTGATCACTTCGTTTATTTATTATTCAACAATAATAACACGTTCAAACTTAAATTTAAACTCAATCCGTACTTATGGTAGTTTAAAACATTTTGATTTAAAATCTTTCAATTTTGTTAACAATTTAAATATGAAAATCTAAATTGAATCATAAAAAATACAGAATATAACAAAGCCCGGGTAGGTATTATTTTTATTAACATTAAACTAAAAACAATTAACAATCTAAATATGACTTCACAAAATATAACTATATACCTGAATTAATTTTATTAATAATTACTGTTATAATACATTACAAATTACGCAGTTCTCATTACCTGGAATTTCCTTATTCAATGCTTCACAGATTACCTGCTCTCGTGAATGAATTTTATGACCCTGTTCTTCCCCTGGTCAAGAGAGGGATAGAGAAACGGGGAGGCTCGAATGCAGAAGGTTCTAAATTCAGACGGACTATTTCAATAAGGCTCAAATTCCAAGAGATTTACTGTTTTTCGTCTTAAAAGTTTTCGACAGTAGTGTACCTACCTACTGAAGAAGAGGATAAGTTCTTTTGTTTTTAGCGTTAGAGAAAAGCAGAAATTTTTATAAAGAATATTTTTCTCTAAAGTTGAAAATTATAAAGTTTTTTTCTCATTTTCAGTTCATGTCGAGCACACGCTGCGAAATTAAAATAACAATAACTTGAAATGTGATTTGTTTTTTTGTAACATATGTTTTTGAATTTTTTTAGCGTTTTTCAGTTGCCATACCCCCCCCCCCCCCCCACCCTCCCAAAGTTACGACTCATGGTAACAGATGGCGCCGCATTTTTTTCTTTTTCTAATTCAAACTAGTTTGATGTTCTTGAATGTTCTTAGGTTTTTCAGTCGTTTTCGGGTAAATAAAGAGCACAATGTTATGGCTTAGGGTAATAGATGTCGCCACAGGTGCATGTAAATTCTTTCACTTTAACTATTTAAGTATAAAATTTTATTTATTCGAAGTTTGAATTTCAGGATATTGTCTTTGAATGTTCTTAATATTTGTCAGTTGTTTTGGAGTCTCTACCCAACGAATCACAAATTTACGGCTCGGAAGAACAGAGGGCGCTCTAAACGTCGTTCATTCCAAAACGATGCGCTTAAAATGTAGTTCTTTTAATTCTCTTTAATTCTTTTTTAATTAATCCTTTTAGTTTTTCTTTTTTCATATTCCTTTTTTTACTTTATTACTGTAATTTGAAAATACAGGGTGGTCCCGAAAAGAGGAGCCAAAAAAGTTAGTTATAGAAGATGAGTAAAACTCATATACAAAAAATTGTTCTAATAAAAGTCTTTTCATTTTTGAGATAAAAATAATTGAAAATTTATTCAAAATTTGCTGTACGCTCTGAGTTAATCGGGATTGAAAAGGTAATTCTAGTTGCATGGCAACAATATTTGGATTTTTTTAGCAACGGTACTTGTAACATCTATATATGTGAAGTTTAATTTTAAATCTGTGAAATGTAATGAAATTCTCAATACAACAGTACACCGATAAGTATTGTTTAATTTTAACTTTAAAAAAAATTACAAAATTGATTCACAACAAATGTTCGAAGTGTCATCCGTTCGCATTCAAGCACTTTTGAATACGCCTGTTCCAGTTGTCGTAAATCGACAAGAAATTCTGGATTGTGGCGGATTTGATTAACAGTTCATCAATGCGTTCCCTAAGCTGCATTTCTGTACCTATTTCTACTTGGTAAACCAACTGGAGCAGTTAGTTGACGGGTACTTACATCTGGATTTTGATCCACATAGTCCAAAATTATTGGTTCTGTATTCAAAACGAAATCTGGATGGAAGCGGCTACAATTCGACATTTGGGGTATCACAGAACCTATCTCTCGTAAACGCCGATGCAACTGAATAAATGTTTTGCGTGAAGGTATTGGTCTTCCGAGAAAACGTTCCGCGTAAATCTTAACAGCAGCCCTTGCATTGCAACCTAATTCACCAAATACCAAATGCATGTCTACATATTCTTCTTTGGTAATCTTCATTCTTAATAGTTTGGAACTTAAAAATAAATTTTATTAGATTTAGATGTCACCGATGACAGGTATGTATATGTGCCTAGATATGGTTGCATAGATATTGTAATTTTTATAAACACTAACAAATAATTCCTGACTGTGTATTTTTGTGGTCAGTAGCGTCTAATATGTATGGATAAGGGTTAATTTACCTCCATCATTTCTGACCTACTAAAAAAAGGTTTTTCGGTCTTATTGGTCTTGTCTCCTAATGACAGATTTTTTTGGCACCTTCTTTCGGAACCATCCTGTATATGAAACCTTTTAAATACGACTTACAAATAAGCTTTCACTTTCTCGCATTTGTGAATCGTTAGAGAAAAAACTTTTACAAGTTAAACTTGACAATGAGTTGATGTCTGTCAGTATGAAATTATTAGATAATATTGTTCATTTACTTTGTTTTGTTGTGTATCTGTTTAAACATAAAATAAGTAAATGAAAATGATGTATTCTCATTTCGTGTTTTTAAATGAGATAAATCACCCCTGCGCTGCATGATTAAATTAATTTAAAGTTTTCGGCGGATATACGCATTTATCTCTTTTAAATCTTGATGAGTCTCTCAGAAACTGTACGATTAAGGATTAAAATAATTTTCGGCGGAATAATGCATTAAAATCCGTCACCTGGTGGATTTCCTAATCACAATGTCTGATTACGCCGGCGGACGTATAGCCACACCGTTTATTAAATCCTTATCTAATTGTTTTTAATTTATAGCTCTTACTTAGTAAAGCAGCAGAATGGCCCATGATGAAAAACGGTCTGTTACATAATCCACCGGAATGGGTTGTTAACGAGCATATGGAATTGTTTGAATTAATCGAAAAATGTGCACGACCATCTGAGGGGGTTCACCGAATAACAGCAAGCCAAAGTATTTTAGCCGAATTAAAAACTATACTGGCGAAAGCGAAAACAAAAAATCTAAATCATAGAAATGAAAACGAAATAGACGTGCAGAAAGTAGAATTGTAATTGTTTATTTATTTTTAAATCTGTAAATATTGTATGTATTGATTAGATAATTTAATCAGTAAGACGTAAGTTCATTGTCCGGATCAATGCTGTCCTGTTTAAACGCTTCCACATCTGCCTGGCTGTCTGCGTGGATAACTTTCTTTATGGTCCCAGGCTAAACAACCAATGAAAATAAATTAAAGAAAAATAACAAGTAAAAAGTTTTAAATCTTAAACCGGATAAAATTAGAAATAGAAAGGCACTCACTATCGATTAACGAAGCTATCAATCGATAGTGAAACCTTGAGTGCCTTTCCAATAACAAGTAAAAAGTTTTTAATCTTAAACCGGACAAAATTATAAATGGAAAGACACTCAACATTTCACTATCGTTGATAGCTTTGTCAATTGATAGTGGAACGTTGAGTCCCTTTCCATTTATAATTTTGTCCGGTTTAAGATTAAAAACTTTTTACTCGCAATTTTCATCGGACAAGAATCAACTTCATTTAAAGAAAAAAAGTTTTTGACACAGTGCATCCGACATACTTTTGGATGCATTAGAATGAAAGGTAATTCCGCTGCAAGTTCCCCTCCAAGAGCCCCCAGGAATAACTTGACTTTTACGGCGTAGGAAACAATGATTCCAAAGGCGTCTCTTGCTTCAGGATCGGCAAGGCTGGAAAAAATAACTGTAAATTAACAAAACAATTGCTCAACAATTATATCATCTTCAGTGTTTCATTTAAATTTGAAATCATCCCGGAATATTACTAACCGATGAAATTGTAAAATAATTTTGACTTTTATAAATCAACTTACAGAGTTGATGATGCTAAGTTGGTATCTTGTTTCTTCAACTGACCATCTAATGCGATTCCACGCCGTTCTTTATTAGACGACAGCAATGGTATTAGGTAGACGATTTTTTGAAGACTGGAGCCGGGTTGAATAGGGCAACCTTCCCTAAAATGTTTACGTTTCAGAAACTTTCGCGGTGCCGATTTTTTTTTTTTTTTTGAAACTTACTGTGTTTCAATGCTTGCAACCGAGTTTCGGTACTGTCCACTTTGAAACAGTATGACATCGACTCCCTGTTGCACCATGGCTTTAATTTTCTTGACAATTTTATTGCTGTTGTTACGAATGCAAATGTTTATGCCGATTTTTTCCCCGTGATGGTACAACTGCAAATTGTACAAAAAAAATAGGGAATATTTGACGTGGGACGGGGAATTCTTTTTTCAGTGCTTGCCTGTTTGTCCAAGGTTACTTCGAGTTCAAGTTCTCCAGGGCTTAAAAGGAAGTCCTTTCGAACGACGGTGCACGGTTGCCTTCCTTGTTTACTGGGTGCATATTGCACTTTCCTTATTGCCATAATAACTGTACCTCTTTTATTGGTCCGATCAGTTTCGCAATCGCCAACAAAAAGTTTGATGTAATAGTGCACTCCGCAGGGTTGCCCTTCATCACTAGTTCCTGGTGATATAAAAATTTCATGAAATGTATTGTAATATCTTTTTTTTTTTATTGTTTTTATTCCTAAAATTTCAAAATGGATATTCTACATTTTTATCAGTGGATCAGGTAGTGAGCAGATGATATGTTTTATGTCCAGGATTGAAAACACTCTTTCCACAAAAATGTTACAATTTTGTAAAAAGAATATTTACGTTTTTGTGTTTAATTGTATTTCACAAGTGCTCAGTACATCAAACTATTAAAACATAGTGTTTAAAACATCGTTTAAAAGAAAAGTGGTTTAAACACATTTTTTAAACTAATACTTTAAATTCATTTTCTGTCGCTTCAAGCGTAAAATAAACATATCTGATGAGTGCTTATTAAGGCAGAGTTTACATAATGAAATGGAGTGTCCGGATTTTATTCTCCCCTACTGTACCGTAGTATTTAATTTCTCTTCCTTTTACATTTACTCGTGCGCGATAAAACACAAAAAGTGACGATTTAAAAATTCTCAAGGTGGCATTTAATAACAAACATTCAAAATGAAATTGATGGATTACGTTACAAGATATAAGAAAAGAAAAACGTCAGAAGTAAGAAAAAAGTGAAAAACTATTTGACAATCCAGAGACACAAACAAAACGGGAAAATAATAATTTTCTAAAGAAATTATAATTATTAATTAATTAAAAGCAATTGAAATTAAAAAAAAGTGAACTTTTTAACAGCTAAGAAAAAGTAAAATTAAAATTCCTAACAATCTTTACACGCATAGATAAAACAGCGACATCCTATGATCGCTTTTTGACCTGATATTGCAGTGGGATACACAAATTTCGAGCTACGTTTCTGGTGAAGAAGCCCCAAATAGGGCTGAAACAGCTCTACAGAGGCTGCTCGAGGTTTTCACTGCAATCAAAAACGATTTGCAACAAAATTTTTAAGACAATCTTTACATTACAAAAGAAACCGGAAGTCCTTTGACGATTAGCAGTATGTCGAAAAATTCCATTTTTTGTTTAATTTATTGTCTCCAAAATTCAGGTTAATCGATTGATAAATAAAGATTCTAGAAGGGTGAGCACATAGCGCGGGACACCCGGTATTTAAATTTTTATTCCTTAAATAAACCAATTGGTCTATAAAACAAGATCCACAAATTAATACTAACACAGCAATTGAATTATCGAACATGAGCTTAACAAACTTCTACATTATACCTCAAAATACTGACTGAGCATCCTTTTTTCTAATTGATCTGTTATTTTAACAAGTGTTTCGTTTTTTAGAGGCAGGTCAATCAAAAAGAGAATGAACAATAACGGTCCGAGAACGCTCCCCTGGGGTACGCCCGTGGAGATTTTTGTTAGCTTGGATTCCTGGCCTCCGTGTTTGTCCATCATAACTACTTCTTGTAATCTGTTGGAAAGATACGATTTTACCCAATCGAGGGCATTTCCACTGATACCGTAGCGATCCATTTTTGAATACAAGATGTTCTGGTCTAGCGTCTCGAATACCTTCGTGAAATCCAAGAATAGTGCGCAAGCCAATTTATCATTTTCCCAGTTATGCAGGACGCTTGAAGTGAAATCATGGAGAGCAGTTTCGGTACTTTTTCCCTTCAAAAAACGGTGTTGGTTCGGATTCAAGAGGTTGTGTCGCAGCACAAAATTCTGTACTCTATTAAGCATAAGATTTTCAAATATTGTGGGGAAGGATGATATCAGACTTGCAGTTGGACATGTCTTCAAGGTCTCCTCTCTTGAACACTGGCTTAACGATTGCAAGTTTGAGGTGTAAGGGGAACTGCCCGGTAGCTAAGGATCAATTTATGACTTCAACGAAGGGAAATGCTAATTGTTAAAAACTTTTTTTTTAGTAAAAACATTGGGAAGTTGTCCCAACCTGCCCTCCTTTTACTTTTCAGTTTACTGATAATATCGAGGATGGAAGTGGGATGGAGAAAAATAGGTTTAACATTGGATGGTATGTGACAT
This sequence comes from Prosopocoilus inquinatus, assembly GCA_036172665.1. NCBI lineage: Eukaryota > Metazoa > Arthropoda > Insecta > Coleoptera > Lucanidae > Prosopocoilus > Prosopocoilus inquinatus. The sequence goes on from CM069874.1 coordinate 54,097,983, forward strand.
TCATATTGACTTCCGTATTGTCTTTTTCCTCGTATTGTCTTCTTCTAGGGATGGTACTTTTCGGTATATCTTCTGCACGAAATGCATGCTTCTGCCGAAGGCTAGTCGGAACATTTTCAGGTGATTTCTTTCCTAGACAATCTGAGACATACGCAGGCTATTCAATAGCTGAAATCCATACTAGTTACATTTTTTAAATGGAACATCGAGTAAATTTTTACGTATTTTGAAAGCACGCATAACGAATAGGTAATAAAACAGCCAAAAATTACGGAAGTTTTGCTTAAGAGTATGTAAGATATTGACGTTCAAATGTAAAAACATGCTTTGTTAAGGATTATGTATTTTGGAGGTAGTTATTACATTATATTTTCTAGAGAAACTAAACTCAAGAACTCAAGAAATCGCGAGACATTTTTTTTTTCTTTCATTATTTCTTTTCATTATTTCATCATAGCCTTTCCGTTCGGTTGATTTTAAATGTACTAATCGATTTCTATGATGGGTAAATATAGAAGTTTCTTATTTTAACCTATTCCGTTAAGAATAAATAAAAATTTGACTGCTCTCAGTTTTTCCCAAATTGTGTGTAGAAACTGTAAAGAATTTTTTAAGCTGATGACATATCTTTAACAAAGCCTAATCGAAACTTCTCATTATACAGTCTGTTTGATTTTGGCTGTCACGGCAGATATATCGGCTACTGTTAGGAAAAAATGTTTTAGAAGGAAAGTTGTTTTACATTTAATTTTCTATTATCTGCCTTAGTCGGAAAACCAATTGAGCAGTAAATGTGTTAGATGTAGCAAGTGCATTCAAAATTTTAAATGGAATGTACCCTATTTGACTACGTTTTCTAAAACTGCAAAAAATCTCTTTACAACGATGTATCATATGCTATAGTTATCTAATCAATTGAAAACCTAAATCGATAATTAACAATTGCATGCTTACGCTGATTAGGGCTTTATTCGAAAAGGTAGGCGATGAAACAAATGAAATTATTTTTCAGCTTCCAATTGAACCAAATTCCTTATTACTTACTGTCTTGAAAACATGTGCTTTTCAACATAATAAACATATCAACATAAACAAAGTAATAATAAATTAATTGAGTAACGCGAAATGGCTGATAAATCCAAACAACGGAGGTCACTTTGAACAAGAGCTCTAGATATTATGAACTAAAATTTCAAATGAATTTACATGTTAATTTATTATTACTTTGTTCATGTTGTTGGGTTGTATTTATGTTAGTTGTTTATGTTGTCAAGGTTCAAAATTAAGAAACATTTTTATAGGAAGCTGAAAAATAACTTCATTTGGTAAATAGGTAAAGCTTTTAATATTTAATTATAGATTTACATTTTTAATTGATTAGATAACTAGGACAAGTGATACACCGCTGTAAAGAGATTTTTTTACAGTTTTAGAAAACGCAATAAAATTGAGTGCATTCCATTTAAAATTTTGAATACATTTGCTACATCTAACACATTTGATGCTCAATTGATTTTCTAACTAAGGTCGGTAATAGAAAATTAAATGTAGAATTAATTTCCTTCTATAACATTTTGTAGTATCTTTAACAATAGCCGAGATATCTGCTGTGACAACTAAAATCAAACGGACTGTATATAAGGTATTTCATTTAGATATTTCTTTTTGCGGCGACAGTTGGTATGTATTGTCGCCGCACAAAAAAATTGACATAAATTTAACAGTACTTAAACTTTTCATAATAACAGCTACCCAAAAATTTAAATTTAAATAACAAATAGTTTCTATAGATACAAAACTGTCTTTGTATGTACAAAACTTCCTTTGTACCTACAGCAACGATTTGATATTTAAATTTTAATTTTTGGGTAGCTGTTATTAATATTGATTCATAAATAAGTAAGTACACTTTTGTCGATATTAAAGTAACAGCCTAAATACTATTTGAGTTTTTCGATGCAATTGTTACTGAAAATGCAATATTTTATGCGAAAAGCGGTATACTTGTCGATTCGTTAGAATCGCTCGCCAATGAAAATTATTGAATTACTGAGTGATTATTTAAAAATAAGACTTTTAAATATGGAGCAACCTGTCCACCTTTACTACTTAGGCTCAGTTTTACAATGACGGTTCAACTTTGAGCCGAAGCTTAAATACTTCACAACAACTGTTGAAATAATCATTGCTAAGGGTTTAAGCTTCAGCTCAAAGTTGAGCCCCATTTGTAAAACTGGACCTTAGTAAAACATTATTTGATATACAAAATATATCGTTCACTGTGCAAACCAAAGACCATTTATTAATTGCTTGTTTTATATTTTTTTGGTGTTCGCATTTTGTATCCTAAATTAAATTTGAAATGCCTAAACTGTTTTAAAAGTGCTCAGTTACATTAATCGTTGATCAAAAAGGAAAAAAAGTATCGATCATTTGGATTTGATTCATGGTTCATGTGGAAAAGCTCAGTCAGTATTTTAGAGGACACTAATTTTTTTTGCGTACTGAAATCATAATATTTAGATGTCCGATTAAATACCTGCCTTATTATTTTGCGAACCCCAAAGTCGCAACAATAATAAAACTACTGTTTTATGTTAAGTTGGATAAGTATTTGAAGTGTTTTAAAACGTTATTTTTTTTTTGTTTTAAACATGATTAATTTTACGCATGTTTTTAACAATTTTTTTTTTAATTAAAAAAATGTTTTGTTTTAAAAAAATCAGACTTTCTCCAATCCTAGTTCAGCACGTGCAGGAGTGAGAAAAAGAATTAAAAAGAGTAGGTAGGCCGAGTATCATCTCATTGAATCCAGTAAAAGTAATAATAAAAGTCATTTTCTGCCGGGGAGTATTTTGAAAAACTAATAATAAATATTGCAAAGTATGATCACGACTGATCAATTAAGGAATCAATTCTATAACTGGGCTGTAGTCAAAAAAGGTTGATAGTAATACTCTTTTAAATTCATAAACCAACGTTGGCTCTACGTCCTATCATATCTTCTATTAATTCACCTAATAGTAATTTATCAAAATTTATTACTGAAATATTAACCAATGCTTATAATAAAAGTAATGAATTTTATGTTCAAGATTCTTTTGAATTTTCTGAACTTGCAAACAACAGATTAATCCCAATTAATTATGTAATTATTAGTCTAGTCTAGTTGTTTCACTTTTTACAAACGTACCTTTAATTTATTCTTACAAAGTATTGAAAACAACTGGGAACAAATATATTTGGCAAGTAACTTATCAAAAGAAAAATTAATAATAATTAAGAAAAATTTTGTGCAAATCGTTTTTGATTGCAGTGAAAACCTCGAGCAGCCTCTGTACAGCTGTTTGAGCCCTGCTTGGGGCTTCTTCAGCAGAGACGTAGCTCGACATTCCCACTGCAAACAAAAACGACTTGCCCAATTTACTCGCAATTGCGATGTAAGAGTGATGAACAGATAAAATAGCGACATCTTACGTCAAAGAAAAAAGTGATCGTAAGATGTCGCTATTTTATCTGTTTATAATAATTAAATTTCTTTTTGATTCTTGGAATACCTATGGATGCAAATATATCTCCAATTATTGCTCAATATGTTATGGATGATTTATTAATTGAATGCATACCAAAGTTATCATTTGAAATTCCTTGGCTCAAAAAATATGTTGATGATATTATTTGCTTAGTTCCGCAAGAAGGTATTGATGAGATTTTAACGGTTTTTAACAATTATAATCCTAATATTCAATTTACTATTGAAAAAGAAACAGACGGGAGTGTTCTTTTCTTGGACACGAAAGTTATTCGTTCAGAAAACAATAAAATCATTATTGATAGGTACACGAAACCTATTAGTTCTGGGCGTTATATTAACCTTCATTCTTGTCATCCATATAAAATGAAAATTAACATGATTTTAGGATTAAAAAATCGTATAGAAAAGATTTCTCGTCCTTCTTTGTTGAATAAAAACTTACAAAAATTAAAAAATATTGTCATAAAAAATAGATATCCTATTGCAATGCTAAATAAGTTAATTTTCAATACTCAACAAAGAATAGAACCTATTTCTCAAATTAATAATAATTCACAAACAATTAATGTTGGTAAAGTTTTTAGATCTTTAATATTCGTACCAAATCTTACATCTCGACTAATAAAAGTACTAAAAAACAAAAACATTCAGATTGCAACTAAAAATTTATTAACAATTACAAAAGTTTTACAAAAGTTAAAGATCCACTTAACAAATTCAAACAAATTAATTCTATTCATGAAATTCCTTGTCATGATTGTGATTCTGTTTATATTAGCCAAACATCTAGAAGTCTTCACTCGAGAATTATTTCTCATAAAAGTGATATTAGACTTAGACCTAATGCTTGTGCTTTATCTGAACATGCCAATAATGAAGACCATAAGATTAATTTTGAAGATTCAAAAATTTTAGATACTGAAGTGTTATTGAAAAAGTCAATCAAAAACGGAAGTATAGTGTCGAGGTTATCATTGAATTAAATTTACGAACGAGTGCGTGCGTGTACATTAAGAGCCCGTTTCAGTCGCCATCATTATGCCACTTTCCTAGTTCAAGAATTACGCTAAAACTACTGATCTGATCATCGAATAGTTTTAACATTTTCGTTTTGTTTTTTAATAAGGAATTTCGGAAAGTCATTTTTAATATTTTCTAATAATTTTTATTACTTATAGAATTAAATTTTCAACTTAAAATTAACTTTCCGAGATAAAGCAACTAATTTTATGAAGATCTGCAGCAACAGAAACTTAATCAAGGCCATAATATTTAAATAAAACATGAATTACGAAATTTTATAATTAGTAGTTGCAAACTGCCGCCCTCTATCGAAAGCAATCGGAGATGCCACAGAAGGCGGGGCTTATTTTTATTTTACATTTTACGGCAGGGAATTTCCTGTATGCCTACAATTCTCTGACCTGGGGGCTCGTTCAGAAACTGAAAAAAAGCGCACTTTGGGTAAAATTCTTTCTCTCAATGTGTAAGTGATTTTGTATATTTTTTTTTTCGTTCTAAACGCCCAAAGTGCTCTTTCGTTACAGTTTTTGAACGCAACAGTATTGTATAAGTAAACTGAGTGGTACTTATATTTGAAAGACAATCCTTTGCATGTGATCTCGAGAAAACCGGAAGGCGCGAGCAGTCATATTTACCACGATGTTTACATTTTTACTCTTTTGAAGTCATGTTAACTTCCAATAAATTAAGGAAACAAACAAATATTCAGTAGCGTTGTTTTCTTTATTTTAATTGTATACAATGAACGGCAACAAGTTACACCATTTGGGAAAATTTTTTGCAGTTTAAAAAATTTGTGCCAATACTTGTGTTTTGTGTATGTTCGATAACCAAATATAAACAGGACAGAAACAGTGAGCAGTTTTTAGTGTGGCTCAAAAAGGTACCTATTTAAAATTCGAAAAAAAAAAATAATTATAATATAGTTCCAATACGTTTTTACAAAAGGCGTTTACGATAACTGGAGCGGTATATACCGGTTAATCTATTGTCTCATGCTTACTTGCATTAAATGCATTAATTTTATCTTACTTTTCTACCCCGATCCATAGAGCTCTCCAATTATCCTAAACGCCTAAAATGTGTCGCTCGCTCCTCTGACAAAAGGGACAAGATTTTTAATTTTCTAGTTAGAAGCGGCAATTGGGCGTTTGGTATTTAGCTCTTGCAAGTGATTAGTTTATTCATTTATTCAGCTATAAGAGAATGTTTTTTATATCCATAAGAAATATTTAAACAAATAAAATTTGCTCTTGGGTTCTGTTACATACACGAGAAAATTTGAGACAATTTTTCACAAGGCGTTTTCTTTATAACATTTTGTCTCATCACTTAATTTCCTGATAACATTTTTCTACTAATCCCAATCTGGCATAAGCAGACCGAATTTTTTATTTTGGGCCAGTTTAATATCTGTACAACTTATGAAATCGACATTAGTACAAATAGTGGCTACCACGTATTGCACTTACAGTGATCGCCAAAATGTCGGCATCAAATGGGAAAAATCTTTATTTTTGGTTTTTTGAGGAAACTTTTTAAGGCAATAATTTCTACTTGTCTGAAAACCTTTTTAACTCCTAATAGATATACCGAGTGATTTTATTCGAAATTAATCTATATTTCAACGAGATTTTTCTAACGTAAGTTAGTTTCAACATATTTTTTTAATATTCCGTTAAAATTGAATTCTTTTCAACTTTTAGAATATTCTAAAAATTTCAGGTACTAAATCTTAATTTCAATATTTAATATTTTTAGGGCGGAAACTACTACCAAAATTTATAATTTGAAAAAATAAGAAAGATTAAGTATTGCTTCATTATTTACCGAAAAGCATTATTTTTGCATATTTTTTCCGTTTCTGATGCAAGGTGCCTTTTATAATTATTATAAATAATTAATATATATTTAAATATCTCTCTATTCCCGTTAATGAATTAGTTTCGCAATGGCCTTATAAATGTTACTTTGCAGAAGATATTTATTTATATGGCTTAGTCCTACTGACTTAAACAGAATTTGAGGGCTTTTTTAATAATAGGATTTGAATTGAATTGTAAAAATGTAAAACTACTTTTTTTTCAATAGCAAACGTTAAAGTTTGCTTTGTCCAACTCAAAACAGTCGATAAAACAGAATTTTAACCGCAAAAGTAAATAAAATAATAATTTTTAACAATTTAACAACAATCCACACTAATTACTGGGATCATGATCACACAATTGTATCGTCTTGTTTAACAAATAACTACCTACTTATTGTTTTTTTGTTGTGTATTGTAATGTGGTTTGAAATTAAAGTCGTTTTATGAAAATGCCTCTTAGTAATTTCATTTGAATAATTCATGGCCGTCTTATATTCTCCCTGATTAATTCACTGAACAGATAAATTAAATATGGAAAAAAAAAACATTTAGGCAGCTATAAAATATTTTTTACAGAATTTTTGTGAAATTCATTCGTTCAAATGTCATTAACAGGGACAGATTAGAGTTTTTAGATGTCACTTAAATGCATATTAGTTATGAATAAAAATATTTTTCTTAAAGTGTACCTTGCTTCAAAAACGTAAAAATTATGTAAAAATATATATTGTTTTTGCTGAATAATAAAACATCTGAAGCAACAATTCATATTCTTCGTTATTTAGCAATTGCTCCGCGTCCCATTACTCTTAATTTCCTTTTAACAAAACTGAAGATAAAAGACCGGATTTAAACATGTTTATTTACCAGATTAACTATTATGTTTCGTTTCATTTTCGAATACATATTTCTCCCAGTCTGTAATAAATTTTAAATTTTCGCGGTAAAACTCAAGGTAAAGCCGTTGGTAAAACTGCAAAAATTCTGAAAATCGTACGATTTTCAACGATAGCACACGATGAATCTATTTCGTTTGATTTGGCTCCACCTTGTAGCCCCGCCTTCTGTGTGTTGCGTTCTGCACCCTTGCCCCGCGAGAGATGGTTAAGTGATTGTCAAACGGCCCCTTAATAATAAAGTACAGATGAGACAAAAGCCGTAAGATGAACAAAAATATTAACATAACGTCGGGAACTATTTAAATGACTTATCAATTTTAATAAAGGATCGTTCAAATAAATTCAATATTAAGTGTCAAGACGAATAATAAACACAGCGTATCAGTATTGCAAAAGTAAATATCAAACAATTAATAACTCCATTGCAGGAACTTAGTTTGTTATAATCCGTTTAAAATAAAGAAATACATTTCATTTATTGTTGCAAAATCAAAAATTTGTTAAATAAACCCACAGAAGAAAATAAACGATTTTAATTTGTTCTGAATTTCATTCAAAATTATAACTGAGCTTTTATTTATAACAATTAGAAAAGAACCCAAAAGATTGTTATATACAATAAACAAAAAGGTCACGAACCTGGACCCATAAGAATTTCATGTTAACAAAAATTTATATGCGTTATTATGAACAAAAATTGTTGTACGAAAAATAACAATAACGTAGCAATATGTTTTTCCAATAAATTTGTTACTTTACCAGATTCATCGGAAAGAGATCATATTATTTCCTGACTTTTCTAAGAACATTACCGCTTTAACATTGCCTGCATAGTTAATTCATCATATTTATAATACCTGTATTCATTTTTATTTCATATTTATAGCTTAAGTTTTGTAAAACTAACAGAGAAAGAGTTTACCAAAATAAAATCTTGCTTACCTACCTGGTTGAATGGTGACAGAAGCAGGTGCACTTGGAGGCAGAATAAATGTGAAAGGAAATGCATTGGAACCTAGTTTCTTAATCAGCCGGTCCTGTAATTTGCTGGTGTTCTGCTTTTCCGGTGGAGGGTAAACCTGTTCGGAAATTAGATACAAATCCTTCTGGAAAGTGAGGCCCATAACTTCGTCCTCTTCCCGACCATACCGGAAACTGCAAACGACTTGTCCGAACACCTTGTGAAATTTATAGTCTTCGTCGATTACCATCACACCATCTGAAAACAATTTTTTTTTTTTACAACAGTCTATTGCGTAAATCTCTCACCTATTGGTTCCACTCCTGAAATGTGATCGATAAAATCTCTTTTGCCCAAGTAGAGAGTAATTTTTCCATTTGGAGAACATTTTTTAAAAACGCGGAAGTTGTAGACCATTTTTGATCAGAATAACTTGGGACTCGGGAGGACTTCATTTTATATAACTTGTTCCTACTAAGGATTCTTAATCTTGTTATTCCATCTACGTTTGCGTTCCCCTTACTTAATTGAATTAATTGCATGCACTGTGACTCAACGCGCGTTGTAAATAAAATGCATGCGAAAAGGAAACAATCATTTATGGTTTAATATTAAGTATATTGAGAAATATCGACGTATTGGCATTCACACATAAATTTTATGTATAATATACACAACTTTTAATATTCTTTTTAAGGACAGAGTTTGTCGAAAGCATTTAAAATAAATGTCAACTATACTATGTCACTAACCATTTCCCTAATTAATTAAAAGTGCCTACATATTTCGGAAGCGGCTCATTTCAAGGCATCCAGTGACATGAACGGCTTCGCTAACACACAGCATTATTTTTTTTTTTTTTAATTTTTGGCGCACAATGAAAACGAGATTCGATCGATACGTGAACGCAAATGCTACATTAAATGTGATGATCGAATATTCAAATGGAAAAAAAAAATAAAAATTAATTACAGCACTGAATATCTAAATCAATTAATGAGTTCTACTTTTTGTTGTGTTGTCTTACATGTAGAGCATCATTTTATTTATTAGTTTGTTGTGCACTGTTTTACAATTCGAATTTCTGTGCTTAAATAAGTACAACAATGTCTACATATGGAGACAATGTCAAAAATTAATACAAACATACGTTTTGGAAAATAATATGTTTATATACACACGATTTTATAATGGAAATAAATAATTATAGAGTAGATAGATAATTACAAAAATATTAGATTGCACGATAAAAATGCAATTGTTAAAATTTGTGAGTGGAATGTTTAAATAACTCACAAAGTAATGACTTCTTATTAAAACCATGGTTTACTGAAGGAAATGTTGATTTTGTTCGAATTTTTGTTTTCGATTTAAGCGTGACTAGAACGTGTAGGCATCTTTTTTTCTTTCTTTGTAATTTTAGGAGCAATTTAAAAATTCCACATTTCCTCAAAAAATCTGAAAAGTTTTCCTCATCGTTATACTTAAACTAATCACTCGTTTCATTATGTTTAGAAACATACATACCAGTATAAAACATCCCTTAACTAACCTTTTTTTTTTTTTAATTTAATTTACTGTATAAAAACATTACGGTTATACAATTAAAGATTCATTAAACATCTCCGAATAATTAACAGTGACAATTTTGAATATCTAAAGGTATCTTTTTGATATGATGTCGTTTTATCATACACATCAGTGCAACAGCTTTTTCTGGTTATAGTATAGCGCAGCATATCTCGCTTGCAATTTATTCCTCATCATGCCTGTATCCGATCAGAATAAATTGCGGAGAAATATGCATATGTGTTTGCTATTGTGAGACATTTATCGATTACAATATTATATACTGCAGGCAGCATACAGGGCGTCGAAATGAAATAAATACACCAGCGACCTGTATAGGACATCCTGTTTAACTTCGTAGTATATATTTAAAAGCATTTCATTTAAATATACGTTTGATTTACATGTTACATAGCTACTATCAGTATTACCTAAATTTACTTTCTAATTTTCTACAGTTGACAATTTTCGATGAATTTTGCTTATAAAACAATATCTCCTAAATTAGAAATGGCATCAGCAATTAACTCAATACACGTGGGGGGGATGCTTGTATTAGAAAATAAATAATAAAAAAAAAATTACAAAAATATAAGTTGGACAAAGTTAATGAATGAATAAGTTCCACAAAAATAGATTCACTTTATTATTTAATACTTTAGAATTTTCATCACTACAGAGGATTTCGAAAAGGTAGAATTTATATTTGAATCCAATTTATTATTTCCAATTAGTTCCAAGTAAAACTATCAATGTGGAAATATTTCTATATTACCAACTGTGATAGGTACAAAAAAAAAGAACTTACGTAAAGCTGCTTATAATATAAAACTGTCCCATATTCACGTCTTCACACACTTATCGAAATCCATAAAAAAAAGAGGAAACGCACATTCACTGAACTCACAAAACAATCTCAAATATAATTAAAGTATATGCACAAAAAAAAAATATATAATCTGACCAGAGTAGCATTCCGAAGTTACACTATGTGCCAAAACTGTTGCACATAAACATGCAAACTTTATTCGAATTTGATCTAAACGAAAACATAGTGAGTAGAGGCAACGTTTCAGCATATAACATAACCACATTATTGATTTATTCATTTATGGAGGTTATCCGTTTCCTGGTTTAGGTAAAGGCCTAACGAGATACAATTTCTCGCCCTGCTTGTTCGTGTATATCGGCGCTCTCTGATAGTGATCCACTAACTGGTCCAAAGTGTGAAATTTGCGTTGTCCTATGCAATAAAGGGCCCCTTCCACGTGCACTCTGAAGTGCTTGTTTCGACCCGGTGCCTTCAAAGACACTGAATAATCACCCACCTAAAAAAAGGAACCACATCAGCGAAGTCTGGAATGAGACAAATAATTGTTAGAAAACCATACATTTGTTTCACTGTCTCTAATCAGAAAGTCACCATCGTGACCATGAGTATTTAATAAACTATCGCATTGGTTTCGTGTTATGGTTCCGTAATACCAAGGTTTTCCCATCAAGTGAGGCCTATCTAACATTCCGTCGGGTTGTCGTTCAGCTGGTTCCATTCTATCTCTACGTTCTTGGTATGGTTGAGTTAAATATTCTGATAACTCTTGAAGATAATTTCGCGGAACTAGGCCGATTTGCCCTTGAGCATTGCGAGCTTTATACCTGTTAAATTAAGAAAGTTTTCGGAGTTCGATGACAAAAGCACAAATTAGATATGAAAAAAGCAAAATATACCGCAGCACAAAAATGTTTTTTTTTTCCTCTTAGGATGTTGCTGTTTTATCTGTACAGGGTGGCCCAACAATGCGTATTTCTTCTGTGAGGCTTATGGGAAAAAAAATTAGGAAAAAAATCTATAAAGAATTTTATACTAGACAATACGCGGCGTATTGTAAAATTATTTTGAACTATACAGAGTGATCAGAAAAATGGTGGTTCGTGGAAACTTATTTTTTGTTAATGGAACACCCGGTATATTTTTAGAGATTTGGATGCGCCACAGTAAGCTGATTACAGCGGTATAAAGATATATTGATTTTATTGAATAACTTTCATAAAATAATTTTTTTTCTTGAAGAATTTTGCAAAAATTCAGTAAGTTTGAATTTGAATTTCTGATTAATGAGGTAACACAGATGAACGAAAATCCAACCCGATATTTTTAGGACTTTGGCCTTTATGAAAATGTGAACAAAATTAAGATATCATTTTGCATTATACTGAGCGATCGATACTTACGAAACATTCTGTTCTTATTTTTTTTAATGGAACGGCCTACTTTTTATTTCAGAAATGGATAGCACTGAAATGTAGCTTTCTGCTGATATAAGGTTATATACCTTTATTTTTAATAATTTCGTCACTAGAAATTTTCTTTTTATAAGTATTTCAATGGTCGGCGTTTTAAACTATACACCCAGTATTGCTATTTTCCTACCTAAATTCAATCATTCGAAGTCATTTTTCGATCATTTGATTCTACTTTCAAAGATCTCTAACTGAATACCTCCGCGATAAGATTTATTTTACCAAAAATAATTTAAAAACAGGCCATTGAAATACTTGTAAAAAGAAAATTTTTAGTGACGAAATTATTAAAAATAAAGGTATATAACCTTATATCAGTAGAAAGCAACATTTAAGTGCTATCTATTTCTGAAATAAAAAGTAGGCCGTTCTATTTAAAAAAAATAAGATACCAAATGTTTCATAAGTATCGATCGCTCGGTATAATGCAAAAAGGTATGTTAATTTTGTTCACATTTTCATAAAGGCCAAAGTCCCAAAAATATCGTGTCAGATTTTCGTTCGTCTGTGTTATCTCATTAATCAGAAATTCATATTCAAACTGACTGAATTTTTGCAAAATTCAAGAAAAAAAATTATTTTATGAAAGTTATTCAATAAAATCAATATATCCTTATACCGCTGTAATCTGTTCATTGCGGCGCATCCAAATATCTAAAAATATACAGGGTATTCCATTTAAAAAAAAAATTGTTTCCACAAACCACGATTTTTCTGATCACTCTGTATACTTCAAAATAACTTTACAATATGCCGCGTATTGCGCAGTTACTAGTTAAACTTTTAAAGTCAGCAAAAAACCTCCATCTCCTGGAAGTGCCACTTTAATAACAACAACTAGGCTCTCTTTCACTCCATATTTAAGGCTTTGTTTAAAAGTTTCTCTAGCATCTCAGGCGAGACAGCAGTAAGGGACTAAGTACGTTGAGGGTAAGGGCGTGGTCAGGACCAAGTAAAGATTCATCGTGTGTACTGGCGTTATAGAAAGAGTGGAACTTCCTAAAAATGTGGACAAACAGCAGATGTTCTCACAAAAAGGTCTTCCGAAGACGAAACACTGGATATATCTGACATCTTTGGACATTAGAGGCGGAACATTTTAACGTCCACTGAGTCATTCATAACAACTGTTTATAAACTACAATAAGAGGCTCCTATTACCTCCAATGAATCGTTTATGAACTACCAGTATTATTACTTTGCAAAAGTAAACAAATAAAACATTCTTACCTCAACAATACAAAAAATTGAAAAGAATTACGATAATTGTAAAGTAAGTTTATAATTGAATCTAAATATGATACAATCTGATTATCCCCCGAGGTGTAGGGCACTGTGTTAATTTGAAATATGGTATAATTTGTACCACTGAGTTGGAAGTATAAAAGTGAACAATAATAACTAAAAAAAAATGAGGTATTACATACAGAAAACCTACCAATTTTTGCAGCCGGATGACAAAAATATTTTCAACGAAATATTAAACTAAACTAAACTCATTCAGTAGACATAAATATTGTATGAACTATGATTTAAAGGACCCAAGTGTTACATATTTTTGAAACAAAATATTGAAGTTGTTTCTGTATTTGTCCAAATACTTTTCAGTCATCGTACTCTACAGGCGGAAACTTTGTGAAAAAGAAAAAAATGCTATATCGTTCTATAAATAAGCTTAAGAAAAGATATTCTGAATTTTGTATATTCCGCATTCGATTTTGATTTGATTTTTAGATTTATTATTCTACCCACACTTTCTATCTTAGACTGGAATCCGGGACACTTGCGCCGCGCACATTTGCGCCCCTGATACATTTGCGCCCTTTTAAGAAAAGGTGCTCAATAACTGCACAGGTAAAGATTTAAAGTTGAACATTTGCGCCTCCGTTCTGGGAAATTATTTATTTCTTATATAAACGAAAATTTACTTGTAGATTTCTTATTTCGTGAGGATATTTATCTGAAACCTTATTTCTTGCAAATCAAAAATAATCATGTGTATCCATTGTGTGACAGTTTGCTGTGATATCATTTAATGGTTGTTATTATTACGCACCCAAGTTTTGTCCTCACTTTTTATCCACACAAGCTTACTTTTTGAATAATTTATATGTATTAGGTACCTATTTTAATCTTTATAATTTTAAACTCGAGACTACTCTTCTGGTTTAACTACTTCTGTTGAAAACACTTTCTTAAATATTTAATGTTCCCTATAATTATATTATATTTCATATTTAGTTTCATTGTTACTTCTATTTTGGCGAAATAAACATTATTATTGTATTATAATAGCTAAAACAGCCAGCCACTTAGAAATTTTGTAAGCATCTTTCCAGACCTTCTTTTTTTTAGCCGCGAATGTATTAGTATTTTAATCTCAATTATTATATTATGAACGATTCATCCAAATATCGCTTTTCTACAATTGCTCAAAAAATGGAACGCATTAATTTTACTGCGCAAAACACGCGTTCTTTACAGTTAAAAAAGATTTCGCGCACTCTAAAAATGGAATTTCTGACATTTAAAAAAATGTCAGAAATTTCTTTTTCAATAACATCACTAAATGATGTTATTGGCTATTATAATAAAAAAAAAACTATAATAAAATTATAAAAAATCAAATTATAATACAAACATTAATTATACAGTCGGGGACAAAATTGTGGGTACGGAAGAGAGTTCTATCGTATTTGAAAAAGATATATAGACAGAGTTAATATTTAGTATGACCTCCCTTGGCTGCAATGACTGCTGAAAGTCGCCGCGGTATGCTGTCAATTAAATTTGTTATTATTTCTGCTGGAATTTTTTCTCAAGCAGCGATCAGTTTGTTAAAGTAAGATGTGGCATTTGTTACTCCTTCTCGTGAAATTTTGCCGTTTAAATAAGCCCACAAGTGTTCAATTGGGTTTAGATCCGGACTTTGAAGCGGCCACTGAAGGACTTCAATGTTATTTTCTTGGAAATAATTCTTAGCAACTCGCGAAGTATGCTTGGGATCGTTATCCTGTTGAAAAATAAAGTCGTCAAGGTCCATCTTTTCGAGCGAAGGACACAAATTTTCTTCCAAAATTTGTACGTATGATATTCCTGTCATCGTACCTTCTATTCTAGCTAAATTGCCTACACCGTTTTACTAAAACAACCCCATACAAGAACATTGACGCCTCCATTTTTAACTGTAGCTTTTACCATTTTAGAACTTAAGGCTTCTCCTGCTCGCCTCCATACTCTACCTCTTCGTTTTGACCCAAAAAGTTCAAATTTACTTTCATCCGACCACACCACTTTTTCCCAATAGGCTGGGGGTTTATTTACATGTTGTTTTGCAAATGCTAATCGGTTTTTCTTATTTCGTTCACTAATGAATGACTTCTTTCTTTTTAAAAAAACTTTGAAGGCCAGCCTCCTTAATCCTTCTTTTAATTGTTTTAGTAGAAACGTTTATATTGACACTTTCCCTCACTTGGCGAGCGCTTGCACTAGGATTTTTTCTCATTTCCCGCACAATTCGGGCATCGTCTCTTGGTGTGGATTTTCTTTTTCGCCATCGACCCGCGATATTTTCAGTGCTATTACTGGTTTCAATTTTTTTACAAATACGAACAACAGCGTTTCTTGATACTTTATACTTTTTTGCTAATTGTCCGTAACTTATACCCACTTTTCGGTCTTCGACAATATGTTTACGATTTTCCAAAGCGATTTCTTTTCTGGGAATCATGAGAAATACTGAGTTTAAAACGAACTTTCTTAGGACATTTCACTATTAATTATTAACTCAATAAAAATGCCGTTTTTCAGATTAATCCACTAATATTGTGTGCACGCTAGAATAGTTCTGATAAAACTAAAGCTGCATCGTTGTACACCGGTGCTTAAAAGTTTCGAAACGAAAAGCAATAAAACTGTTCGAATATGACCCTTATTGAAACAGGTCTAATTTATTTTGAACCTTAAGAAAGGAGGGTACTTTCTCCGCACCCCGATAAGAAGGTCGTTAATCCTCTTAAACTGCCGCGGCCGGTAGATGTTTATGATGCGTTGAATTTCGTTGGAACGAACGTATTTAGTTTCATTTATCATTTATTAAAAATGACCACAATTTTATTTTACCTAAATTAGAATATTTTATTTTCTTACATAACAATCTTTATATATCTAAAGAAATACATGAATTTTAAATTAGTTTAAAGGATGGATGATGTAAATTAATTGGAAAAATTATAATTATACGCAATGTCTGATTTGTTCTTTAATTTTTTATTTCACAAAAGTTTTATTACTTTATAGAAATGTTTATTCTAAAATTTTAATTACGAGAAAAGAGTAAAAAGATTTTTGGTAAATATGAAATATACAAAAATGAGCTGAGCGAGATGTATTAGGGTTATTTTTATATGTTCCAATGTTTTATTTTAGGAGCTGAGAAAAAGCTTATATAAAAAAATTCTAGTTTTTTTTACATATTATCTTCTAGAGTTACCACAAAAACCGCACTGCAAAATATATTAATAAAACCTATACAATTTTATATAAAAAATATGCGTAATACCAAAATTAATGTTGATCATTGGAAACAATTAAAATAACTGTATGGAGAATCATTATTGAGGATGAGGATATCAGAGAAACTATTGTTTACCTAAAGCATGCAATTATGATTAGGGCATTCGAAGTAATTTACGGATTCTGAAAATTCATAACATGCATGCTCTTTATTATTTTAGCCTTCTTGGAATTGAAATAAAAACAGTTTTCGCAAGTTTGCATTAATTCAGAAGTTAAAAGTAAATTATTCAAACTTATAACTTTTAATTTGTCAAAATATGCGAATGATGGGACATTTATTCTTGATCATTTAATTTAATTCAGAAAAAATATTATACAAAATCAATTAATACTATTTAATTTTCTTCGTATTCTAATAATATAAAATGCGCTCTCCGTATAATGAAGTTCTAGTCAACAAAGCTATTAATTAGTAAGCAAATAATATGTATATCGCATTAAACTATAAAATCTATTTATTTATGAAAATAATAGATTCTATTTCATTTACTTATTTAATAATAATACCAATAAAAAGGTCTTTATTGATAATAATGATATGCACGCATAGTTACATTTCATTTCACTATATTTATAAAAGATTCAGAAATTTTAATTTCACATTGTTTTCCTTATTTATTTTACCTACACGCTATAATATTTAGGAAACAAATTTTGTTAAATTTACTAACTAAATAATGAATGCGTTTCTACCACTATAAATAATTAATCAAGTTGGTTGAATACGTTCGTGTCTATTTTAAATCCCTGTGTGCGACGGCCGGTTTTATTATCCGGACAGCAGGTACGCTTGTAAAAGCTGTAAGGTTCATAATTGCAAAGCACAAAATTTACTACTGCCGAAAACTTTTAAGCACTGGTGTACCCATAATTTTGTCCAACTAAAAACATCTATAAAATAAACAAAACAAACCCCACCATTAAGGGATTATTCATTTATGAAATAATGCCCAATAAATGTTATTTGCACAGTTTTAAGACGCTGTTGTCGGTTTATGAATGCTGCAGGTATAAAGGGATAGACGTTTGCGGGAAGTAACCAGCAATATAAATGTCACTCCCACAATTTCGTCCCCGGCTGTATGTAAAAAGCGAAGTATATCACTGAATTATTATCTAAAAATAAACAAGATATGCCCGACCGACGAAAAATCAACAATGGCAATTTTTGCTTATAACTTAAAAACAAAAGAAGACGTCAATTGCTGTTTTTACTATTGACTTTATCTCTAAAAAAGAGATCATAACTAGGCCACTAGTTTTATTCTATCTCTTATAATTATAGAGATGCCCGTAAGAGTAACTGAGAGTGTAAATTTGTTTGAAATTTTGATAAAAACTACCAAAATTCCAATTCCACATAACATTGCACTACTTAGTATCAGTGCTAAATAATAAAACATGAACTTGGGTTTTACATGTATTTCGAAAAACTTTTATTTCCATATTTAATAGAAAAAAATGTTGCAAATCGTTTTTGATTAGAAAGGATCCCTCGAGTAGCCTCTGTACAGCTGTTTGAGCCCTATTGTGCGTTATGAGAAGCATAGATCGAGAGTTCTACTGCAAACCAAAATGACCTGTCCAAGGATATTCGCAATTGCATCTAAATAATTACAATACCGCAACCCATATGCTTAATGTGTCAAACAAAGAGAGCCCTAAAATGGCCGACTTATTTAGTAATTTTTCTTCGTCCCTAAAATTCACTTGGCAATGTCAATGACAGCATGCCAAGTTGACATACTGACACTTGCAGATAGAAACAAATAGTGGTCGTATATTTGTGCTTCAGATTTAAAATTGACGTTAAATTTAAATTTAGATAAGTTGTTATGTAAGTAATAATAATAACTAGGGTTGTTAAATTACCGGTAATTTATTTTTAATGTTACCTTACCGGTATTGTTACCGTTATATTACCAATTTCAGCTCAAGTGGCGACATCTCGCGCCGGAGTTATCAATTACACTTTTAACTAAAAATATCATTTTTACTCAATTTTCTGATTAATTTGATACGGGATACGCATTACATTTTTGGCTTTTGTTTAAAATAAGGCTTACAATATTTAATATTATGTACTTCCACTAAATAAATTCATGTAAAAACGAAAGTCATTTTAGGTTATGAAATACTTATTTTCTTTTTTTTAGTATTTACGTTTTTCCTAAATAAATAAAAATATTCCTTGACCATTTCTTTCATTGGTTTACTTGAATGTTGCAAGTGTGTAACTCGAAATTACGTTATCTTGACGACAGAGGGAACAAACGGAAGGAACGGTAAATTTCCAATGTTATCTTACCGCTAACAAATTTACCGTAAGGTAACGTGGTAATTTTAGCGACTCACAACACTAGTAATAACATATCACTTAAAATTTTTAAATAGAACAAGAAATACCTACTGTATTATTTAAAAATGCCGGAATGTGCCATTATGAACTGTAAAAATAGTGCCACGAAAGGATTTCTCGAGGGGAAATAATGTAAAGAAGACAGTTATGGGTTAATTTGATTAATCGACCCGATTTAATTGCATATTCAAAAATTTGTGAGGTTAGTATTTAAAATTCTGCTTTCAAAATCCTTTACTAACACTAATTTTGAAGCAATGCGTTCCTGTAAGCGTTGCATAAAAATTATTCATTTTTGTTTTCTAGATTTCCCGCCAATATTTTGCACTAAAATGGCGACTGATTGCGTTACAGTAATTATTTAGTGATTCTAAATGAATAGCTTAAACAGCGACATCCTACGATCGCTTTTTGACCTGACATTGCATTAGGACTGACAAATTGAAGCCAGTGTAAGCGCAAATGTATCGGTGGCGCAAATGTCCCGAAACCCTTAGACTGCAGTCACATTGGCGATTCAGCAGCGCCATTTAATTGCGCGGCTGAATAGCAACCGGAATCGCAACGGATGCGATTCAGTCGCGCGATTTTCGCGATATCATTTTGCGATCTAGAAGCGCGAAATAATTTTACATCTTTATAAACTAAAAAGTGTGATATTTTATACCGAAGTTACTCGGGCATTTATTAGAAGTCTTCCCCGCGAGCACGGGGAAGAAGGTGGAGCCAATTTATTGCAGTTCTTCCTAAAGACACAGATGTCAGTTCCTTTCTACCCTAAATGACCTTCAAAAGAGCACTGTTTATTTCTCTAAGTACTTTATTTCTCGGTCGAATTTTGTTCCTTTTAAGTATTAAACATATCAATAAATAAATTTTTTCAATTTTTAAGTGTCCATTATTTACTTGACATTTATTAATTAATATGATTATGTAGCACCAATCTCTAATTGTTCATTAACAAGTTAATATAATTTTTTTTTGCCGCAAAAAGTAAATTCGTTTTTGAAATAGTTTCGGCATTCAAACGTACCGTTAATTTAGAAAACTCTTAAACAAAATTAATAATACAATAATTAATAAATAGAACAAAAGGAATGTAAATGGTTTATTGAAGACAGAATATTCAGAAATAAGAGACATTTCAATAGAATGAAAATAATACGTACCATTCAGGATCCGATGGTGGTCTATCTAATATTTCTAATCGATCTCCTTTTTCGAAGGATAATTCCTGATCATTAGTTGATGGGAAGGAATAAAGAGCGACCATTATATCCAAGACATTTTCAGCCATGGCGTACGTATGTAAAGTATCATCAGCATCGCCTTCTTCTTGTGTGTAATTAGAAGGAAACCAACCTACCATGTTCCCACTTTGACCACGCCACCATCCTAACCAAATCAAAATGATTCATTTAAACACCAAAACTGCTGTGGTGCTGGTAATTACTTACCATCGTTGCTTTTTTCCAATATAAGTATGCGAGATCCTTTGACAAGAGAAAGTTCATCAGGTTGTTGCGCTTGATAATTATACTTGACCACTGCGACGCCGATTGCTTCCATGGGATCTGCCGGTAATCTTCGAGCCATATTAGGAGATTCAACAGTCCTAGACGGCGAATTGTTGGATGGCAAAGTTTTTGATCCCGAACCTTTTTTTACCTGAAACATAACAAATGCAACTCGAGTTAACCCGAAATTAAAACTACACAATACCTTTTTCTTGATGCTATCAAAAAGGGAAGGTTTTTCCTTCTTAACGTAGTTACTGGGAACATAGCCGGATTGACTTCTTGAATTCTGCACCCTCCACCAGTGCTTGGAGTCATCCAGAAGAATACACCGTTCGTTCTTGCGCAGATCCAGCTCTTGTGCTCCTTGAGCGGTGTAATCGTATTTTGCCACAACATAGCAAATATCATCTTGGCTAATTTTGCCTAAAACATATAATGTATTGTGTGTCTAGACCCAATGTAGATCACATGAAATTGAAATTAACATTATAAATCAGACAAGATGAAAATTAATAACACTTAAAATAATAATAACAATAATAATATTTTATTGGAACGAATGATGAATACTGGGTGATTTAAAATAAGTTAGCCGCAGATAGTACACAGAAAAAGAAAACAAAAAGTCTATTAGCATAGTTTTTGAGATAAAATGCATTGAAGATTCAGATATAAATTGGTTGATGGGCAGGTGTATTGCGTCACAAGAGCAATGGGCTCGCGAGGAATAGAACGAAACACAAGCGTTTACCTTGAAATTAAACTGTAAACCGTTGTTGTTTATGGCTTTCTGCGGAAAAAAAAGTATAATACGCAATTAATTCATTCGAATTTCGGACTTGTGTACGTATGCGTAAGAAATGTTTCATGATTTCCATTTTGGATTCAAAGGAAGTTGATTTTTGAAATGCATCCGACAGATTTCTTTCTTGCAATTTCGCACTTGCATATCCTTAGTGAATACGCTCCTGAGGGGACAGACACTTATTCTGAATCACCGTGTATAATAATAAACGTAGGAAATGGGAACACAAACAAATGTGATACCAAAAGGAGAGCTATCAGTTTAGTTGCAAAGCAACCAATTGTTCACTGTCTGCCTTCAGACTAGTGTTTCTGACCCGGGGATTTCCGGGAAATTTTCCGTTTTTGCCATTCCTACATACGTTTCGTACGTGTACGTAACAGTAATTTTTTATATTAAAGTATATTCACGGTATATGGGCACTATCCTGGCGGCTTTTAGTTTATTAGGAAATATTTCTGCAATAATGCATTTATTTAGTACCATTAATTAAAGTTTCTTTTTCTATTTCTTCTATTATTTGCTTTAGTAGAAACCATATACAGGTGTCCACCGAGTGTCGCGGCTTCTCTACCGTCTAAAGTAAACAAGATAGAAAAGAAATTCAAACGAACTGAGGTGTAACGCAGTCAGCTCTATTTTCTAAAATTATTTTTGGCTATACAGGGTGTTCAGTAACTGAAAGCTATACTAGAGTTATATATTTTTTAAATGGAACACACAGTATATTTTTACATGTTTAATGTATTGGAGACTGTGGCTTGTCTAAATAAAATAAATTTGGATTCGACTCTTAACCACAATATGTTTTTTTAAAAACTAAATACGTATTTCGGCAGCTATGCTGCCATCTTCAGTAGTTGCGACTTCTATCCTACTAAATCACAGGAGAAGTGACGGTGTCATACCTATCGCTACCTTATATACTAAGTGCGTTCCGCTCCAATGAAGCGTGTGCTTCCAGTAGTGAGCGCCTCACCGGGTTACGTCAACTAAGTCAAGCAACACAGAACCTGCCAAAGGCCTGTGATCGGCGTTCATTAAATCATTACTGGTTTTGTGTAAAAAAAAATGGTTTCAAAACCGTCTAATTCCCTGTTGCTTGACGTTGCTTTTACTAAACTAAGATTACTTAAATTTATTTTATGACTGGTGTCAAAAATATGTTGAACAACACTGGATTTTTCAATTCTATTGTACTTTAAGTGAGCTAAGTGTTCCTTAAAACGTGTTAGTATGTTTCTTTTTGTTTGCCCAATATATTTTTTAGTGCACCCTTGACAAGATATTTCGTAGATCCCTGATTTCTCATTTGGTTCAGTTTTGCCCTTAGGGTTTGTTAGTAAACGTTTTAGAGTGTTGTTATTAGTATACGCAATTGTGTACCCTTGTGTTTTAAAAATGTTATTTAAACCTTTAGAGCAGCTTTTGTCAAACGGAATTTTATTATATATAGACGTGTTTGTTTCTGCTGGTAACAAAGTGGTAAATTTTTTGATATTGGCCTTATTTATAATTTTCCTTAACATATTTTCTACAATATCTACTGAGTAACCATTGTGAATTGCTACATCTTTAATAAATTTAAGTTCTTTGCTGTACCTTTCTTTGGACAGTACTTTTACATATTTAGAAAGTACACATAACGATTAGGTAATAACCAAAAATTTCAGAAGTTTTATTTTAGAGTTTTTAAGATATTAATGACAATGTGTGAAAAATTGCTCTACTTTGAACTTTTTTAGTTTGATTATTTATTTACATTTCATCCCGAATTTTTGTACGTAGTCAATACAATATCTCATCTTCAGAAATTTTACAACAGATTCAATATATTAGTTATTATGTGTACAGGGTGTTGAGTTTTGAAAAAGTTAATCTTTCTCACAATTTTCAAATGGAACACTCTGTATGTCTAAACTCTTGTGAAACACTGCCTTAATGAGCTTTCATAAGACGCCAAATGTTTTTGTCTAAACTGAAGAAATCCGATGACAGCAATGATTTTTTTTTCTTTCAATATTTGTCTATCCTACTGCAATGCCAGGTCAAAAAGCGATCGTAAAATGTCGCTACTTTATCTGTTCTTCAATATTAACGTTATTTATCCTTTCCGTCCGGTTTTTCTGTTTCACTTAGATAATAAATCAATTAATATGTTTTATTTTGTGTTCAAAGTAATTGAATACGTTCCTATTCAACTAATTCCTATTTTCTTTTACTTTGAAAATATTTAAAAAACTTTATCAAAATAATTAAAAAAAATAAAATTTAAAATTACGTTGCCGTTTGCTAGAAAATAGGAACACAGTTGCCATGATTTTTTAATTGACAGAACAATGGCTTAGATTACTAGTTAGATACACTACTCTTACAAATTTGTACTTCTTTTTGTGTTAACAAAACGGATTTTAATAATGAAAAGTTACGTGACGTGACACATCTAATAGGAGAAAGCAAACAAAACTGTCTTTTGGCGTCAAGATCACAAGAAGTAAGAAGTATTTGCAAGAAGCTGAAAAGCAATTTGAATATTTAATATAAATTTTCTGGATCCAATGGTTCCTCGTCATTCTTAATTTGTTCATTGTTTTCTGTTATTTTCTAATTTAATTCTTATTATTCTTAATTTGTACATTATTTTATTTTTCTAATTAATTAGTTAAATTAACTAATTTTTGTTAATTTATCAACAAAATAAAACAGAAGGACCGATCGAAAAGGCTAAAAAAACGTCAATATCGTAATTAAAAAAATTATTAATTACAGATTCGCGACTTGTTCGTTTGTTCTTTTTACAAAAACATTTGGGTTTCTATGAAAGCTCATTAAGGCAGTGTTTCACAAGAGTTTAGATACACTGGGTGTTCCATTTAAAAATTTTGAGAAAAATTAACTTTTTCAAAACCCAACACCCTGTACACATAATACCTAATAGATTGAATCTGTTGTGAAATTTCTGTAGATGAGATATTGTATTGACTACATACAAAAATTCGGGATGGAATGTAAATAAATAATCAAACTAAAAGAGCTCAAAGTAGAGCAATTTTTAACACACTGCTATTAAAATCTTAAAAACTCTTAAATAAAACTTCTGAAATTTTTGGTTATTACCTACTCGTTATGCGTACTTTCGAAATATGTAAAAATATACTGGGTGTTCCATCTAAAAAAATATAACTTTGGTATGGCTCTCAGTTACTGAACACCCTGTATAGTCAAAACTAATTTAAAAAACTTGAGCTGACTGAGTTATACCTCAGCTCGATCGAATTTATTTTCAATGTTGTATACTTTTTTTCTATCTTGTATACTCTAGGCGGTAGAGAAGACCGCGGCACTCGGTGGACACCTGTATATATCAGATGAAGTTTTGTGTTTTAGATTTCAGATTATGTTATCAATTTCTTACTCCTTTGTTTGTTAAAAATACAGGGTGTTCTTTGACTGTGTGCAAATAAGAAAACCTCAGTGTAAGTACACGGAATGCTACTTTCTGTGCGTATATTTTTGGTGGCCACCGTATCATAGCCACAAAATTTCGGATGGCCAATTTGTTTGGAACTGCCAAAATGTGCGAGAAAGATAGGTAAGTCAACTTCGCCTTCCTCTCAGTTCGAACACGCCCACCGATACCGCACTCGATTTTCAACGCAACGTTTCGTAATAATAATCACTGATATCGTTTATTAATTATTTTATTTAAAATTTTAATTCAGTGAGCGAGGTAATATGTTTTACGATATCAACAATCGATGAATAAATCCGAAAAGTTATGCACCAATTAGGCAGCCGCGTTACAAATGTTCTTCCTTCACCCTTTTACGTAAATAAACTTTTACTATAATCTCGCTGCTAGCTATGAAAGTATTACTACTTACGGTTCATGAAAAAAAGTAAATGTCAAATTTTTGCAGTGAAGTTTTCACTGACCAGCTGATCGGAGCGGCTGATTTATGTCGTTCGTGCTCAAGATCAAGTGAAGTGCTGACCCTTCGGTTTCGAATCATAAATGAATGTAATAATAATTTTATGTTTCAATGATAAAAGGTGAGACGCTGTCTCTTTGCGATATCAAGCATGTGTCAAAAATATCAAGTATCAGTGCTAATTTTTTCCCTCAATGTAAAAATATTTAATACTTTTTTTCTGCAAGTAGGCACTTTTCCTTCGTAATCTGTGAATTCTTTTTTATAAATTCATATACAGGGATATTCACGGTGAGTGACCTACTAGAATATAAAGAGCTTTTATTTTATTCTGCAACATATCCCTATGTTACATTTTAAGATAAATCATGTAAAAGCTTTGTAAATCTAGGCAACCAACATAACATTCGTGGTTGTTTACTCCGCATTTATTCTCGATCTGTCATGTTGAATGTTTCATGTGACACATCTAAGGTGCTTTCTTTCGCTCAAAAATATCGTTATCCAAACGAGTTTTGATTCAAAACCAGACATTCTTTTCTTTGAATCTCTCTATTTTTAAAACTTGTTTGGATTGAATTATAGTTATTTACAAATGAACTGTGAATCAAAAATTCAAGTCAGGTGTTTTTTTGCAACAACAACGAAATTCAGGTCCAAACTATTCGAAACACAATTCAAACTTTTAAGCGAAAGAAAGCACCTATTACCGTGAAATCTGTGAGAAATTGAGTAATTTTTAAAAATTAAAATGAGTTAATAAGTTTCTTCGCAGGGAGTTTCTAGCTGGTCAACCTTATTGGCTCACGGGTATCGTTCAGGAAATATTTTATTAAGAAAATTAATCGTAAAATGTGATGGAGTGCCATCTTGTTACTGCCAGGCACCGTGTTGATACCAGAGGCTTTCAAATTTGCTAAATTTGAGGAACTATTGAGTTACGGAGAAGATTTAAATAATACTCCTAAATAATTTATTCTAAACTACTTGCTTCTTATGTGTTTTGCAAGTATTTTCTATGATTGCCATGGATTTCAAAACTGTCAGTGTAAGATGTTTGTAAATGGGGCGTCCTAGTTGTTTTGAGACAAATTAATATAAATATTAATTAATTAATATTAATTAGGTGTGTTCCTTTTACTTTCGACTCAAATCAGAAAATATCAGAAGTGAGATGAGTTTTGCTGAGTTAAAACGTTCCTAAAAAAACAAGTTATTTCCACTGACATCGTGCAGATGTCAAAAGAGACATTCGGCCATTACGTACACGTACATTCTAACCGAAATCCCTATTTGATTGATTCGGAGGAAGCTCACAAAATCTCACCAACGAGTGCGTAAAAAAAACGTACGAATTTCCAAGGTTACTGAGTTCCGCTGAGCTACTCTGAGTTTTGCGGTAAAAAGAACACACCTAATGTAACATAATTGTTTCAATAAATAAATTGTTTTGTTCAGATTTAATTGTTTTTAATTAATACTTTCTGGTCGTGGAGAAAATACATTCTGTTACTCGGTTGGAATGAAAATTCGATCTACGCTCACATTAGGAATCTTCCACTCGTATCGAATTTTCATTCTAACCTTGTTACAGAAATATACTATTCTTGTCAATACTTTCATTCAAATTTCCCGTGGAAATATGTATAAATTTAGTTATTAGTAATTTCACTTTCGTTCCCCAAATCATCTCAACAAGACGTGTATAGGTTTGGTGACCAAGTTTTTGAAGTTATAAATCGGGCGATCTTTGATCAAAACTTGGCGAATAAGAAATTTAATATTTTCGCATAAAATATGCACATACAATGTAATTTATTTAATAAACACCTAACATCTTTTACAAAAACTTTGGTGCAAAAAACGGTTAGGTCCAAATTTTCAAATTTATTTTTTAAAAACCCAGCTCTGTAACATTGTAAGGATTTAACTTTTTATTATTCTTTAACATATGTTTAAGCAAACTAAATTCATTTTATTTTACCGTTCAGAACGTACTTGGTTTATTGCAATTTTCTCAAAACTTAAAAAACTGAACTTGACCGGTTATTCCACCAAAGTCTTCAATTGGTTGTTTACTAGCTAACGCAATTTTTAATACATTTTACTTCTCGCTCAGCTGTTTCATAAAGTCTTGTGTTTATGAAGGTACGAACTTTTCACATCCCAATTTAGAGTAGGGTGTGAGAAGCTTAAAAAAATTGTAGGAGTTAACATACAGGGTAGGGCAAAAGTATGGAACCGGCTTAATATTTCGAAAACTGTTTGACGTATCTATTTGAAATTTGGTGTGTGATTCAGAGTCAATTGGACCTACATTACCAAATTATTTCAAATGTTTATCTGCTCTTGTCTCTGAAATCCAACGCCTACTTGATTTTTTTTTTTAATGACAACCTGCTGATTTTTTTTCCTTTATTTAATAGCTTGTTTAATTCTTTAAACGACCACATAAAAATATTTATCTATTACATAAGAAAATTTTCGGGAAAAGAGCGTTTGAATGAAAAAGTTAGGAAAAATGGTTTATTGTCTGATATTCGACAAAAATTCTAGTTTTAACAAAAAAACTGGGAGACCACAAGATTATGGGCTGTTTTTAAAACAGCGCTAAAGAAAATTTTAATAAAAATTGCCTTAAAAACATGAAAACAAATACCAAATATCAGCGTAAACCATTTTTTCTAACTTCTTCCTTCAAACATTATTTTCTCGAAAATTTTCTTATGCAATAGATAAATATTTTTATGTGGTCTTTTAAAGAATTAAACGAACTTTTAAATAGAGGAAAAAAATCAACAGATTGTTATTTAAAAAAAATCAAGTAGGCATTGGATCACAGAAACAAGAGCAGATAAACAATTGAAACAAATTGGTAATGTAGGTCCTATTGACTCTGAATTACACAGAAAATTTCAAATAATTACGTCAAACAGTTTTAGGAATATTAAGCCGGTTCCATACTTTTGCCCTTTCCTGTATAGACGCGGCATGTTAGGTAGAATTGCACTTCATTAGTTAATAATGATGTCAGACACTTGGCTGTGTTGTAAATTTATTTAATTACTTAAAATGCAATAAACATACCGTCAGATTTTTTTTTTAAAACTGAACATACATTGCAGAAATTACTTTGTGTTGTAAGTACCGGGTGATCAACGGAATTCATAATTGGAGGAAGCTGTGATTGGTATTATTTTAAGCTGTGTGGTTGGATACAATGAGAAATAAATAAGTTGACAGTTGTCATAATTGAGGTTATGCTCGCGCTTTATACAATCTTTATTATGTTATTTTGTTTTGTATGGATGCTGGTTCAAATCCTCCGTTAGAATATTAGAGGGGGGGGGGGGGGTCCATAAAACCAATCCATTTATTATCAATCATTAAAAAAATATATCACAATTCTGACACTTAAAATTTTTAATTTCAAACTGTAAACCTGCGTTGTCAACTTTTTGGAAAATATCACAGCCTGTTCCAATTATAAATTCCGTTGATCGCATATTACGTATTACAGCTGCTTTCTTTTCAAGAACGTGACGCCCTTGGGGCTTGACAAACGGATCTGTTAGGAAACGATCCTGAAAAGAACTTAAAAATCTTAATAACTTGGGCAATAAATGTGACAAGATAACCTCCAAAAAATACGTCGTTGCGTTTGTAACGACTATAACACTGTCACTTTAAATTAAATTGAAATTATTTTAAATTTACAATTAGCTTGTAAGTGTTATTTGTAGAGATGGACCAGGGAATGAACCCGGTGCATTGAAAGCACCCACATGGGTGCATTCACCAGGGTGCATACATGAATGTACCGGGTGTATTCAAAAATTTAAATTTCCCTCGCAAATCGAACGAGAAATAATCTTTTCTTGATGTTATTTAATTGCTTGCAGGTGGTTTACAGGTTTAATGTTTCATAGTGTCTGGTGAATAGCTGAATAGTAAACTTTAAAGTTTAACCAGAAGCTTTGTAGCTTAAAGTCTAAACAAAATGAGTAAGTTTTTGAAACTAAGGTTACAAAATAATTGTCTAGTGATAGTCCGTACAAAATATCGGGTATTTGGTGTCATTTTGAAGCATTTTTTATGTCTTATGTAAATGTAGGCAACCGGGCAAAGCATCCAATGCACTGGGTGCATTGTGGGTGCATTCCGTGATTCCACCGGTACAAACGATTGCACCGGGTGGAATCCCATCTCTAGTTATTTGCCTCCCCATCGATTAAGCAATAACTCTAGTGAATTTCCCATTTCTTTTTGTTAAATCTAACCTCAATTTGACACAAAAGGTATCACGCTCGAACGAAATAGATGGTGCTCGAGGGGAAAGGGGAAACGGATCATTAGAACTACTCAGAATCTCAGGAGCTCGCCGCCTCTCCTGAAAAGAACAACGCAAATATTAACCCTGAACTCTTCCGAGCAGCTCAAGCTCTGAAAAGAAAGCGGCATACGTATTTACAACACAGCATGCGTCTGACGTCATCATTAACTAATGACGTGCAACTCTACCTATCGTGCCGCGCCTATACCTGTAATTTTTTTTTTTTATCTTACTGGAAAAGTTGTATTTAGTGACACAATAAATATTTACGTAAGGTTTGCTTCACTGTAGTCTATTTTTTTCTTGATAGGTGGTAAACGTGAAGTTGTAAAAGAATGTGGCTCTCCAATTAGTCAGTTATTTTGTTCTTTTGTTTATTTTTTCAGCGGTCAACTTTTTTGTCATCTGTTAGTTGTGTAACACATTATACCAATCTATATAATTCCGCTCATAAAAAAAGACTATATTTACTTATAATCCGTTGTTTAAAGAATTACAAAATTCTTTTGTAGTCTTGTATTCAGTATACTTAAAAGATGTTTATCTTTTTTATCTGGGGCCTTATTCTCACAAGAGAACGTGAGGTCAAAATGACATAGGCTCTCAGCTTTCATATAAAAGTAATAGCTATTTCGACTGGTTGCACTTGTGTGCACTCAGGATATCTCTATCTCGTTTTATTACATAAAGCTAAACCGAGATGGAAATACACTCAGGGAGTGTGCTGCCAGTCAAAAACGCTATAAGTATGAGAATTGCGAGGTCGTATTTCCTTGCAAGTTTGTTTGAGAATAATTCCCCCAGATGTTTAATCGACATTTATAGGACACACTGCATAATAAAAAAGCTAATATTGTATTTGGGCATTTGAATTTTTTTTTTGTAAGTTTTTGAAATTGTACAATGAACAAAACAAAAAAAAAATACTCTAAGAAGTAGTGCCATAATGTTTAAAATAAACTAATGCTGCTTTCTGTATGAGAAATGCAGTAAAATTTTACATATTTCTAAGTAAAAAATGAGAGATAATTATAATTCCTTACTTCATAAAAAGTATTCCAAGGCTTTCTAATTACATTGGAATTATAAATAGCGCATATTAACTGGAAAAAAGAAAATCTCGTACCATGTCTGTTAGGAGCAGCCATGTGATGTGGAGGAGGTTTGACGGAGTAGTTGCCTTTACTTTGCCAAGTAGGAGGTTCCGGGGTTCCACGCATTGATTTCGTCTCCAACATTACCACAAGCAAGTGTCAAGCACTAGCCGACAGACATGCTCTATTCTACAACAATAAAACAAACAATATCTAATGGAAAGGCGGCAACAGTATCGTGAACAATTGCATGCTCCACACAAGAAAAAAAAAAATAGAACAAAGAAACAAACGAATGAAACGATAAGTGTTGAGATGCACGGGTGAATAAATTTTGTTGCTTAATTTGTATTCCAGTTAATGTCTAGGTCAGTAGAAAGTAACCATCTACACTTTTCTTTTAACCAATGGAACAAATAGAAACTTATCCATAAAATATAAAAAAAAAACGATTGTGTTTATCAATAAGATACTAACCTATGAATCATAGGCAGATGTATAATTATCATAACAATAATCGTCTACTTTTGAAAGGGACACACGGATTTATCTACAAGCACTAAAGGGGGTGGAACCCAAGTAGCAGTGGATGGTAGCATGAAAGTAAGACGCCTAAAACGCCGATTCACTCACCGATTTTTAGGCTGGACATATTCCTTTTAAATTCATATGTATTCGACGGGGCACTAATAACGTAAAATAAATAAGACTCCCACCCTCGACCGCACTGAAGCACCGCCAGACATAGCCACCTCGTTCCAATCTATGAAAGCAGATGGCACAATTTCGACAGACAGATAGGCGATAAAATTCAGATTTACAGAAAATTTCAGTGTTACATAACCATTTTAGACTAATCGCTTGATTTATGAGTGATCTTTCTCAGAATTTTGCAAATTATTGATTGTATACTTCAAATATCAAAACAGTTCTTTGCAAGTGTGCAACTTTAACCACCCTATTACAACGAGTACCACATACGAACCTCATATTTAAGACATTATCAATACATGAATTATTTCTCTCAACCAAACAATTTAATAAAAGATGTTATCATGTATAATTATAAGTTTTCACAAGAGAGGTCCGTTTTGTTTTTGGAGATCGGTTAACGAGGTAAATTACACATTTGTCTTAAAAATGGCGGAATGTACAATACTCCAGTGGTGTAGTAACGTTTCTCTCCACTGACAATTCGCATATTAAAAAAAAGACGTCTATCATAGTTTTGTGTGATAAATGAGTTTCAGAAAATCACAAAATCCACGTAACTATTACGGGCGTCGTTAATAATGCGTTAATCATCCGATATCTGGGAATAAACGAGTTTATTATACGTGATTTATCGAACAAGCCGGCATTTTTTAATACGCTATTACCACATTGTCAAATTAGTTGAAAATGGCGTCGGAACCGCACTACAAGAACCGAATGCAAGTTTTTAAGAACAAAGGAAAAGACCAAGATGTAAGTAAACCGAACCAGTTCGATCTTTATTAACGCGTTATGAGCTTAAACTTGAATTAAATCAGTAATTCCCGGTTTTTCGCCGTTCAGAAACGTTCTAAAGGTCAACCTTCACACATGTCAAAATGGTTACAATTTTTAAGAAATGATATTCATTGTCTTGATTTACGGCCCACTTTTTCAAAAAAAAAAGATCTCTCAGTCAACTTCCTTTCTTTCTGTAGCCCCAGCTGACTTACATTAGTTAAACATTATGTTTATTAGGAAATGCGAAGAAGGCGAAACGAAATCACAGTGGAACTTAGGAAAAACAAACGGGAAGAGACTCTCCAAAAAAGACGGAACGCCCCTGTGACAGACTCGACAGACGAGGATGATATTGAAAGATCACTGTCGAGTATAAATCTAGATCAGCTTGTAGCCCAGGCAGCCTTGATGGATAACCCAGCTCTGCAGTTGGTGGCTGTGCAGACTGCAAGAAAATTGCTTTCATCTGATCGAAATCCCCCCATCGATGCTCTCATAGCAAGTGGAGTATTACCAGTTCTTGTTCGCTGCCTAGAATGCCACGATAATCCGCCACTACAGTTTGAAGCAGCATGGGCTTTAACAAATATTGCATCTGGAACATCAGCACAGACAAATAAAGTTGTACAAGCCGGTGCTGTTCCCTTGTTCCTCCAACTCCTGCACTCTAATCAGCAAAATGTCTGCGAACAAGCCGTCTGGGCACTGGGTAACATTATAGGAGATGGTCCGTATCTAAGAGATTTTGTTATCGAATTAGGAGTTGTGAATCCGTTGCTTTCTTTTATTAAACCGGAAATTCCTATTTCTTTCTTGCGAAATGTTACTTGGGTCATTGTAAACTTGTGCCGCAATAAAGACCCACCACCACCTATTCAAACAATCAAGGAACTTTTACCTGCACTTAACGCGCTCATCCACCATTCTGATACAAATGTAAGTATTACACTTTGTGAACATCAACAGCAACAACTCTGTATTGTGTATTTTTTTTTTTACAAATTACAGATTTTAGTCGATACAGTCTGGGCATTAAGTTATTTAACAGATGGAGGAAACGAACAAATTCAGATGGTCATTGACACTGGTGTGGTACCTAAGTTAATTCCGCTTTTGAGTCACAAAGAGGTCAAAGTACAGACTGCTGCACTGAGAGCTGTCGGTAACATTGTTACAGGAACTGACGAACAGACACAGGTGAAGAGTTCTTCATATTTTTACAAGAAAATTCAAAGTTAATGAATCGTTTGGTTGTAGGTCGTATTAAACTGTGAGGCATTATCTCATTTCCCTGCATTGCTGACCCACCAAAAAGAGAAAATTTGCAAAGAGGCTGTTTGGTTTTTGTCGAACATTACTGCGGGCAATCAGTCACAAGTTCAAGCTGTAATTGATGCAGGTATAATATGTATAATGAATGTTATTTTTGTTTGAATTTTGAAAGTGCATAAAATATAAATCCAACCCTAATTGCATAAGTGATAATCTAGAATGAATATAGTACAATGGACCTTGATTTTAGCGAACCACAAGAGACCGTTAAAATCATTTTTGTTACATCCAAAGTTGTGATAATCTAATATAATAATTTTTTTCCGTCTTCTAGCTCATGTATTATTTCACATTTTGCCCTTAATATGAAGATTACACTTTCTAGATAACTTAGCCAGTCGCACAAAAAATAATAATGGATGAATTAACAAACAATTAAAATGTGTCATGCATAGAACAGAAATCAATCATCGAATGATCTTTAGTAATTTATATGCAGAGTTCGTTATAGTCGACGAAAATCTTATTAACTTTTGCTTTTTTGGGTTTATTATATCTGAGTTCAGTATAGACTGTGAATGTTTACATTGTTTTATAGGGAAAAATATCGGAACTTAAAATGTAGTTCGTTATAAGCCATGGATCAGGGTATGACCGAGATCTATTCCATTAACTTATAGCGTTTTCGATTGGGTGCACTACGTGCACTGAGTATATCTATTAGTAAATGTCAAATGAACAACAAAAGAGAAGTGGAAAAAGTTCATTCAAATTATCATCTTAAATTAACTTAAAAAGTATTAAATGCAAAGATAAAAGAGATTAACTAAAATGAGATAAACTTTTGATTACTTCTGATAACAACTACATAAAAAATAAAAAAAAAAAACTTCTAAAAATTGAGAAAGGAAGCAGAATAATATGCGTTCTATAAAATGTATTGCACTCGTTTATTAATTAATTTAAATAAGGTGTTTTATTTTTTTTTCTTTAAGGTTTACTACCAAAAATTATTTGCAATTTGAGTAAAGGGGACTTTCAAACACAGAAAGAGGCAGCCTGGGCAATAAGTAATCTAACTATCGGTGGCAGTAGGGAGCAGGTTGCAACACTCATCATGACAGGTGTCATACCACCTTTCTGTGAACTTTTGAACAGCAAGGATGCTCAGGTCATTCAAGTGGTATTAGATGGAATAAATAACATGCTGAAGATGGCAGGATCTGAGGTGGAACAGCTTGCGAATATGATTGAAGAGTGCAATGGACTTGATAAAATTGAAGCCCTCCAAAATCATGATAACATTGAAATATACAAATTAGCGTATGATATTATTGAGCAATACTTTAATGGTGATGTAAGTCATTTTACTGCTTTATTTTGTGTTGCTGCATGTCTCAACAATTTTATTTTCAGATTGAAGATGATCCTAATATAGCTCCTGCTGCTGGTGATTCTGATTTTCAATTTGGTACTACAACAAATGTACCAAATGAAGGCTTTCAGTTCTGATCCCTTCGTTCTTATGAAACTTATTTCACAAGAAAAAGCTTCCATTTATTTTAACTGTAACGATTAATTTATGTACGATCATTTTATGTATTTATAATATATTATTAGCAAGCATCTCTTTTGTTTATGAAGGGCAGCTGTCAAAGAAGTATTCGTTTGAAGAGATTGTGATTTGTACATAGTTCAAGTTTTTGTAACACAAATTTTACTTATGGTTTTCACATAGATTACGTCCTGTTCGAATGTGCCACAGTAACGAGCTTCAATATAGTCGAGTGCAATTTTCACCGTATCAAACTAATACTTTCTTTACGCATTTCGGACGACAGAAAAGTTTATTTTGAAAATGATCGGACATAACAAAAGATCTGAACACGATCTTTTTGTTTCATTTTTGTTTTAAATACGCAATTAAGAGGAAAATGTTTTGTACATTATTTAAATGTAATTTTAAGTTTATTTTGTTTAATGATTTTAATATATATATAGATTTATATATATAAAAAATATATCGCGTGCAGATCTTTAAGCATTATTTTTTCCCGTGGCTTAATTTCTGTTTTTAGTAAACATCGAGTATTTGTACATTTTTCATTGAGAAAGACACGAGTTGATTGTAAACAAGAAAAACAGCAGATTTAAAGCGAAATGCAAAGTAACTTTTAATATAAGTCTAGATTGACGTTACATTAATAATACACTTACACTAAGTATAAACAATAAATTTGACATCTCTTTTCACAATTTGTTGTTTCTCATAATCAATCGCTCATATCTTTAACTATTTTGTGTAAATTATTTATAAACTGAAAATGATGCAAGATGTTTGCTAAAATTGTTTTTTTTTTTTTTGACTGTTAAAAAGAGCCTGGTCACTGATTTTAATTCATTAATTTATATTGTAGGGTTTATGTATTATAATTAAAGAAAAATTATTAGTTTCTAATTATGCATATTTTTGGCAAATTAGTTTTTGAGGTTTTGACCTCAAAAATCTGAAAATCCTCCTCGAAGTCTGTTGTACTTTTCTCTCGGATGTTAGGATTTCACATCCAACCTAAACTGTACTATAGTCCTTAATTTTCACATGACATACAGTATTAGGCTTAATTTAACTTAATGTCTTATTTGCTAAATACATTATTCAGTTATAAATGTACATTTATATAGAATAAATAATTTTCAAAACTCAAGACGGGTAATCTAGCATTTACTTCTTTTATTAAAAAATATATCTCGTTAACAAGTCAATATTAACATAAATCATTAAAGAAATCAGCAACATTTCTTCTTTGTGATGAAGGCAAATTATTTCTCAAGTCATTCTTTTTATGTTTACTGTGCTTGCGATTAACATTTTCAAAATCTTCAAAGTACTGAATGTTCCAAAACTTAATGTCATTGTTGTGACTACTTGAAGCTATAAAATTACCATCGCTGCATATGTCTAGATGTTCAACTGATAATTCATGTTGACCAACAATGCCTAAATGCCTATGAGGAAATAAATGAACTGCTCTAATATTACCATCTTCGCAAGCAATAACCACAATGTTTTCAGTTATGGGAATCAAACCGTTTATTGAGCATTTCAGGCCTGGAAATTCATCACTGTGCAAACCAAACTCATTCCAGTTATAAAGATATAATTTCCCTTTACTTGAACCAGCTAGCAACTTTGTTTCTCTTCTAAAAAGTCCTAGGCATGTCAGTTCCTCCTCATACTCCTCAGATTGCATTAAGAATTTTCTGAAACAAAAATAAGTCAATTCCAAATGATTCATTTTTGGCTGAAACAACCTGTTACGTAAGTCAATAGTTGTAAGCGAACCATCTCCACTAGAGCACAATAGATACTTCTGTTCCTCATGACTGCAGATGTCACTGATGAAACTTTCATTTTTTCTTAACGTAAAGATAGATTTGTCGTGATTTAATCGCAAATCCCACAGTTTGATTGTCCCATCATCATCACCAGTTGCAAATAAGTTCTCGCTTATTACCGACAGGCAGTAGACTGCTACATCGTGTGAATTTTCATAAAACCTTAACAGTTCACCACTTTCTACATCGCTGATCATTATTACCTTATCTTTAGAAGTGGACAAAAGTAATTTACCATCTGTACTAAATTCAATATCGCGACAGGATTTTCTGTGGAGCTCCAGAGTATTTAAAGCAATGTTTTCCTCATTTGTGTACTTATATAGGGTGACATCTCCAGTTATGTCAGCCACACCTAATATGTCTTTATGTGGATGAAAGGAAATGTCAACTACATACTCGCTACAATGTATGACTGGGGGATGGTCACTCTGTTTGGCGCTTTCGTTTTTTATCGCTTTTATAAGTTCATCTTCCTCTTCCTCGTCCTGATTGTTCTCGAACGCATCACTGTTTTGGGTCACGTTCTGTTCTTCATCTTCGTCAGTGTCATCGGATTGGTTAAATTCCTCGTCGGTGCTAGATAAATCTGAACTATCATCACTAGAATCACTGAAGTCATTTTCAATGTATTCATTGTTATTCGAGTTAAATCCGTTTTTCAGAATACCCATCTTGAATTTGAACACGCTGGAACACGAACATGAACACGAAGTGAGGTTACGTTAGGTTACCAATCAACCAATTACTAGGGTTCCTAGATTTGATTGACATGACATGTCGAAGACAGTGATGCCACACATTTAGAAAAGAACTAGACAGAAACTAAAATAGGGCTAGATTTGAGTGGTTTAGGGTTAATCTTTATTGACTTGTTAAGCATGTTAAGAGAATTCTATTTTTCTCTTAACTTCATCGTTATCCAAGCTTTTTGTCTGATATTTGATAAAAGAAAAAAACACGGTCAAAAAAAGTGCCTTTTTAAAATTGTTTCCACACAACCATTTATGATTTTCATACCAAGTTACCTTAAACGAACGATGAAATAATTGAACTCTTTTATCAGCATTAAAATATTAATTTTGTCTACCCGAAGAAAAATATTTCTTTGAAATAGATATTTCTAATAAAGTACCTATAATTTCATACGGGACATCCGTGATTCATGACGATAATATTAAATTATAACAATGCTCACAATATTTAAACTAATTCAAACGTAAATTATGGAATAACCAAACTGAAACGCATCTTGAACGAATATTTCCGAATAGGCACGATGTGTCGCCTAACATCGTACTTATTCATTTTACTACACGTCAATCTAGCACGGGGATAGAAAGTAGAGTGGGCCAGGGAATGAACCCGATGCATAGAAAGCACTCGCATGGGCGCATTCACCAGGATGCATACATGAATGTACCGGGTGCATTCAAAAATTTAAATTTCCCGCGCAAATCGAACGAGAAATAATCTGTTCTTGATGTTATTTAATTGTTTGCGGGTGGTTTACAGGTTTAATGTTTCATAGTGAATGGTGAATAGCTGAATAGTAAACTTTTAAGTTTAACCGGAAGCTTTGTAGCTTAAAATATGAACAAAATGAGTAAGTTTTTGAAATTAACGTTACAAAATAATTGTCTGGTGATATTCCGTACAAAATATATTATATTTGGTGTTATTTTGAAGCGTTTTTTTTATATCTTATGTAAATGTAGGCAACCGAGCAATGAACCCAATGCACCGGGTGGAATCCCATCTCTAATAGAAAGAGATAAACATATTAATCGCGTGATATTTTCATGAGGATTTAAGGTGAAAAATTATTTCGCCTATTCTACCGCTACCGATCAACCACATCGTATGCACCGGAGGAACCGTTCAGAAATGCAACTTGGGATTCGTTCGGAAATGCAACTTAGGATTCGTTCAGAAGTGGACCGCTATTACCTGTTTGACAAAAATATCAACATAAAAATAAACAATAGGTTATTTGTAATTAATATTAAATATAATTAGAGATGGGATTCCACCCGGTGCAATCGTTTGCACCGGTGGAATCACGGAATGCACCCGGTGCACTGGATGCATTACGCGGTTGCCTAGATTTACATAAGACATAAAAAATGTTTCAAAATGACTCCAAATATAATATATTTTGTACGGACTATCGCTAAGCAATTATTTTGTAACATTAATTTCAAAAACTTGCTCGTTTTGTTCAGATTTTAAGCTACAAAGCATTTGCTTAAACTTAAAAGTTTACTGTTCAGCTATTCACCACAAACTATGAAACATTAAACCTGTAAAGCACCTGCAAACTAATATCAAGAAATGGTTATTTCTTGTTCGATTTGCGCGAGAAGTTTAAATTTTTGAATGCACCCGGTACATTCATGTTTGCACCCAGGTGAATGCACTCATATGGGTGCTTTCAATGCACTGGGTTTATTCCCTGGCCCATCTCTAAATATAATACTTAATTCTTTATAAAATGTTAGGGTAGCCGACGCCTACCTTGCCTACCCTGAAAAGCCGCCACTGCAAATCTCATCTGGTCAATAGTTTATTTTAAATACTGTAAATAAATATATAACGAAAATATATAAATACATGTATCATATAAAAAAAAACTGTAAATAAATTCTTGTGAAAATAAATAGAAGAAAATATATTTTTAATAATTTCTAAATTTAAAAAATACGATAAATAAATTAAAATAAAACGAATATTAATCGAACGAAAATTAATGTTGGGGCTAAAATAGCCTTCAAGGGCTATTTGAGAATTTACATAACTAAATCTCTCAGAAAAGAGCCAAATCTAGCACCAAAAGGGCTAAGTTGGCATCGCTGGTTGGAGAGGGTTCGGAAGTACGTTATTTCGTCAGTAATGTCAGATTTTATAGTTGACTGATCTAACTTGATATGATTTTCACGTGAATTATACAGAATAAAACAATGTATTGCTATTTCGTAAACGTTACGGAGCCTGGCAAAATGACGGATTTGACGTGCTTCCGAACCGAAATCTAGGAACCTATTAATAGTGTTGTTAAATTACCGGTAATTCATTTTTAATGTTACCTTACCGGTAATGTTACCGTAATATTACCAATTACAGCTCAAGTGGCGACATCTCGCGTCAGAGTTACCAATTACACTTTTAACTAAAAATGTGATATTTACTCAATTTTCTGATAAATTTGAAATCAGATATACATTACATTTTTGTCTCTTGTTAATAATAAGGTTTCCAATATTTAATATTATGTATTTCCACTAAATAAATTCACGTGTAAACGAAAATCATTTTAGGTTATGAAATATTTATTTAACTTTTTTAGTATTCACGGTTTTCTTAAGTAACAAAAATATTCTTTTACTTGCATTTTGCAAGTGTGAAACTCGAAATTATGTTATGTTGACAACTGAGGTAACAAACGGTAACAAATAAATGTTACCTTACCGGCAACATTGGAAATTTACCGTAAGGTAACGTGGTAATAGAGAGTTTTAGCAACATTCAGAAAGAAATACGGTAACGTTAAACGACAGATGATCAGCTTGTGCGCATGCGCGCAACGCTATTTAGAAACCCGGTTACGCTATTCACGTGTTTAGCGTTTGCTTTACCGTTTAATAAATTTAGAAGTATTTGTATATTTTATGTTGGATACCATAATGAAGCGCAGTTGGTAGCGGTCAACAACGTGACAACAACTCAAGACTTAAGTCAAAAACGTTTAAAGAAATGAATGGTATGAGTAAAAGTAAAACCTATATATTACTCTTATAAGACCGAATAAGAAATACCACTATGCCAAGAAACTTAGTTACAGAAAAATAATAAGTGAGGTTAAGTAAATTAAAACAATAAGCGGTATGGTTGAAGGTCTAAATTCCTATTTCATGTTATTTTGTAAGCCACATTAAATTCGGTGATTTTAACGTTTACCGTAATTTTTACCGGAAAGTTGCTAAAACTCCCTAATATTACCGACTCACAATACTACCGAATACACATTATATTTTTGGCTTTTGTTACAAATAAGGTTTACAATATTTAATAATACGGATTTCCTCTAAATAAATTCATGTGTAAACGAGAGTCATTTTAGGTTATGAAATATTTACTTCATTTTTTTAGTATTGACGTTTTTTCTAAATAAACAAAAATATTTTTTGACCATTTCTTTCATTGGTTTACTTCAATTTTGTAAGTGTATGTTTCGAAATTACGTTGTTTTGACAACACAGGTAACAAACGGTAACAAATGAATGTTACCTTACCGGTAACATTGGAAATTTACCGTAAGGTAACGTGGTAATTTTTGCGATACACGACACTACCTATTAATTACCAACCATGGATTTAAAACAATGGATGACTAACTATTAGTGTTGTTAAATTACCGGTAATTTATTTTTAATGTTACCTTACCGGTAGTGTTGCCGTATTATATTACCCATTACAACTCAAGTGGCGACATCTCGCACCGCCATTACCAATTACACTTTTAACTAAAAATGTGATTTTACTTAATTTTCTGATTCATTTGATATCGAATACGCAT
The DNA here is from genome assembly GCA_036172665.1 of Prosopocoilus inquinatus. Taxonomy (NCBI): domain Eukaryota; kingdom Metazoa; phylum Arthropoda; class Insecta; order Coleoptera; family Lucanidae; genus Prosopocoilus; species Prosopocoilus inquinatus. The sequence goes on from CM069874.1 coordinate 54,139,497, forward strand.
TACATTTTTAACTTTTGTTAAAAATAAGGTTTACAATATTTAATATTATGTATTTCCACTAAACACATTGTAAACGAAAGTCATTTTAGGTTATGAAATATTTATTTCCTCCTTTTAGTATTTCCATGTTTCCTAAATAATCAAAAATATTCCTTGATCATTTCTTTCATTGGTTTACTTGAATTTTGCTAATTGTAACTCGAAATTACATTATCTTGACGACAGAGTAACAAACGGTAATAAGTGAAAGTTATCTTACCGATAACATTGGAAATTTACCATATGGTAACGTGGTAATTTTAGCGACTCACAACACTACTAACTATAGGAATATGATTGAAGTTTGTTCTTGTCCGATGAAAATAGTAAGTACAAAGCTTATTATAGCTTCGTCGTCCTGACGAAGCTATAAATCTATAGCGAAACGTTGAGTGTGTTTCCCTTCATTTTTCTGTCCGGTTTGAGATTAAAAAAACTTTGTACTTATAGGAATATGGAAATGAAGCAAGTGGTACGCGTAGTCCGCCATTTGTATTCTAAGCTATCTCTGTTAGGGTCCCTAGATTTGATTGACGTTTATCTTAAGTGCGACCGAATATTTGTTCCAGACCGTTCCAAGAACGTTGCGGTGCATTCTTGGGTCCTTGAAAATATATTATTATATTATATTTTCTATGTTGCCTGAAGTTCGGGTCCTTTGAACTGACTTTATTGCTTTATTAGCTGTTAACTTTTTGACCGATTTTAATTTATACTTCTTATAAAATCGATTGTAAAATGTATTTATACTCAAATAGTAAAGTTCAGGTTCAAAAAGGCTGAATAACATTATACTTCCGGACTGAATTCACGGACATTAACAAAAAAACAAAAACTTTAAATCGTAAAATTAGAAAATAAAATAATCTAATCCCAACAATGTTAGCCAAATTAATATTTTTCCTAAAACAATTATATCTTTTTCAGAAGTAATTAATAACAACTAGAATACTGTTTTCCATAGCCAATTAAGCTAATTAAAAGGGAATGGATGTAATTCGCGAATATAAAAATTCAATGAATGTTTATTGATTTTTCATGTTTTATATTACATAATTATTATTTAAATCCTGGATGGGTACAGCATCTGTAACAAAAAATCTTATCAGAGGAATTCGATCGCATAAAAAATAATGTAAAGAGCAAACTAATGCGCTCTCAGTAATCTTTTTCTTCAGAACCAATGTTCAGGTTTCAAATGTCTTAAAACATCATTGAATAATCACCATTAATTAAGTGAATTACGCAATTATAAAGTTCAATGAGTATTTTCTTGTGTATTATAGATTTTTTACTTTGTGTCATCTCACGTTCGATAAGACTATAGTCGGGCCGCCGAAGAAACGGAGTAATAAAACTGCGTGATATACACTTGATTACTGATTCTGTGAGCTAACTACCGACAGATTTACACTAGCCTACAATGTCGGTCACTCTGCAGAATAACAACGTGGTCATATTTCCAGTAGTTCGTATTTTTCCTATTTTTAACAAATTGGCGTTATTATTAATCAGTCTTTCTTAAGACTTAATTTAATATTTGAATAAAATAGTGGTAAGTGGTAATTTCTGGTGTTTGATGTAAATACGGCTTTCCGTGTCGGTGTCACAAGAGCAGCGCGTGATCACTCCGTTTCTTCGGCGGCCCGACTATAGCTGCAACGTATTATACAGGGTCTCTCAAGTTGAGTGGCCTATTAAAAGTTCTTGGGGAAAGTAACATACAAATATTCTGAAAATTAACACACTGCCCTAGGAGGAAGTGATCTTTCTGAATAAAATATTTTCACTTTTACATCACTTCCAGTTATACCGGAAGTCGCCATTAACTTCTTTTATTGCAAATTCTGATTCCTCACGTTATTCCAAGCAAAAGTTGTTAAGGCATCCCTATACATAAGCGTCACGGTTTTTGAGATATCTTAAATTTCTGAAAGAATTGTGTATTTTATTAATTAATGGCATTTATTCGCATCTAGCTTTGAAAAAAAGGCAAATGTGGAGTTCCTATTTTTTTTTAAGAAATAAATAATTGCTAACCATAGCATTATTTCGCCATACATTTCGGAACAAAACTATAGTAATACTTACTATTTTCATAAACAAGTAAGTAGACCTATTTTCAAAAACAATTCTCTTTGTCAGGCTAACATTTTTGTTTAGAAAAAACAAAAGTAAAACTTACAATTGGTAAAAATAATTAAACAGTTTTATTTATTATTCTCGGGTCCCTATGATAAGGTCATAAATACTGTATAAAATTTGCTAATAATTGAGATAAGAGTCAAATCAACTAATAAATATTTCACATAACACAAATTTGAATTCCCATTTCCACAGACATTTCGAAGTTATGTTTTTAATAAGTAGATATTATTTTTCTTTTTGAATGTAAATCATAATTTATTATGAAGAGTTAAATTTTATTTAAAACAAAATTCAGCTTACCTGAAAGTAAAATCAACAATATGTTATCTATGTAATGAAAACATGACGTTAAATGGAATGGTAAAAAGTTAATGACAGATTTTTCTATTTCTTTCATAACAATGAGCCAAAAACAAAAGCTGAAAATACATACCATTACACTGTCATTACCTTGTATTGAACAATTGCACAACACATTTAAACACATTTTCAAAACACATAATTTGAATCAGATTTTTTAACACAGTCGGTCTTTTAATTTACAATTCAAAAATTGCAAATCACTTAATAGCTGAGAATCACTTTCTAGATATTGTACAAATTTTACATTATGCGGAAAAAGGATTAAAATTAAACAGTAGAAATTCATATGTGGCAAATTATTTCAAAAGAAATTTTACTTAACGACTACATTGACCTTATGTATTCAACCTTCTTCGAATTTTGCTTAAAATTTTACAAAAACTGAAAATTCCTAATACATATATTATTGATATTGAGATGCGGTTTGAACTGATTTGTATGGTAATTTAAGAACTTTTATGGGTGCTTAAGACAATCAATTTCACTTTTTACATATTAGTAAACTAACCTGACCTCAAAATTTCAAATTGGTACCTCAGAATTTTTTTGGTGTTTTTAAGAGAATATTTTCTGAATGCAATGATGTATCACATCATATGGAAACTTCTTTAAAATTTTGAAAAACTGATACTTATTGTTTTTATGAACAGAAATCGCTAGTGCCGTGATCACAAGAACTTTCTTTTTTGTTTACTTTTCTTCAAACCCAATCACCCTTAGTAATTTAAATAACCTTAATTAAAAACTTACGATTCGAATGCGATGTCCCATAGCTTTTGCAGGCAGATTCCTCTTAAATTTAGCTCTAACTGCTCCCGTGACGCCATGTGGTCGCGTTACCTTTCCCCAGATGGCTCGTACCTTAGACTTCTTGCTCTTGGGCTTGCCTGGAATGCAAGTCTTGTTTTTGGCTTTGTAAACATACACACACTTCTTTCCGACATAAAACCAACTGTCTTGCTTCGTACCAGTACCCTCCACTTTTAAAAGGGCTGTATTTTCATGTTGGTTACGCAGTCCTCTCTTATAACCGGTGAAAATTGCTTTCGCATACAACCGTCCATGTCGCTTAAACGGTCTTCTTTTCACCGCCGGTTTGTCGCCAACAGACGCTTTGGCTTTTTTCTCTGTTTTCGGAGCGGGCTTCTTCTCCTCGGACATCCTTCAAATCTGCAACACATCGGCATGATGATCATAACCTAATGACAACAACAGCATTTCATCTTAAAACATCCAGCTTAAGCTGTGAGAATGAAATGTAATTCATCGCATATAAAATGCAAAATAATTCACACTTCATAAACAATAATAGATTTTAGTTAAATATTTCGATGTTTGGCGAAAATTAATTCTTTTTGATCGTCAGAATACGTACCCAACAGAATTTTCACATGAAAAGAGTGAAGTTGGCACGATTATTGTTGCAACGATTATCGTTGCCAACCTGTTTGGACAAAAATTCCTTTAATAATGTGAACGATTAATAAAAAAATTCTAACATAATTCTAACTTCTAACTGCGGATCTACACATTTGCCGAAAGATTTGTCCGAATATTTGCGTATAAATATGCTATCCACACAGTGGCCAATAATACAACCACAGAATAACCAGAAATGACAGTAGTTGTCGGCACTTTAATCTTTTCAAATGTTCGGCCATCTTTTCGATGTTACTCGTAAGCGGGAATAATTAAAACATGGAGGTTAAGTACTGGAGGAGTAAATAGCGAGCAGAAAACGAGCCGATTTTCGAACACGCGCTCCTCTCTCTTGTACGGCAAAAATAAACAGCACTAGAGAACACAACATAAGTGTGACAAAGTGCGCGATACTCCACACTCCGTTCGTTTTGCCATACAAAAGGTCCGCGGCCAGACCGGTTTTTAGTAATGCACGTTATATGGCATGGCGTCCGCCAGAAGTGTATAACTCCATGACTTAAAATCACGATCGTCTGGATAACCAAGCTGTATTCTTACGGGCCGTCGCGTTGGATGAGAAACCATTAGTTGTCTTTAGTGTGGCTCCCTCTGCACAGTTTTGGGTTTTAAACATGTGCTGTTGCTATAGTTACCATGTTTGTTATGACAATTCGAAATTCGAATTTTTAGTTCTGTCAATTTAAGTCATAAATCGTATTGCATTTTATCATCTATGTTCCAGTTTTACAAAAGGGGCTCAACTTTGAGCTGAGGCTCGTTCGGACAAAATTTAAAAATTTGAAAATATTGTGGCATTTTTTTATTTCAAGAAGAATTTTATTTACCTATGATTACTGATTGTGCGTTGGTAATTTTCAATCATTATAACATAAAATCGTATTTTGCTTGACATTTGTGATTGAAGTCATAGGCGCCGTTTCGTCGGGTGCACGGGCCAGGGCACGGGCCGTGTACACCTGACAAATGATTTTGTTGGGTGCAAAAGTATTAGAGAGCACCCGATAAAGTAGTAACTTTTTGTTCACTAAATTCAAAGAAGCAGAAATTATTTGACGCAGAACTTATTTGACATTACACAGTTTTTTTTAAAGAAAATCCGCAATTGACAGGATTACCTATTTCAGAAATTGTTTAAAATATTGCTAAGTCTTCCTGGTTCATCGTTCAAAGCAGGAATACAGCATACTTAACGGTAGCGTTTTCTACTGACGTGCACTAATGCACTGAGTGCACACTCAGTTCATATTAGTGCACATCAGTAGAAAATTTTTTATTAGTGTAATATTTGTTCATGAATCAAAAAACCACCACCTGTTGCATTATGTTGTTATAAAACACAATTCCCCAGTAAAATATTATAAAAGTACTAAGCAGGGATGAGGAAAGAGTTCTCTTTCCTCCTCCTCTGAAGTTTCATGTCATGCCATGTCAAGATATTTGCAAATCAATTTAAATACTTATCATTTTCAATGCCACGCAAATGAAAAGAAAACCTTTTCATTAGGTGCTTTCTTTCGCTCACAAAACGTCGTTCTTTTGCAAACGGATTAATCCCCACTTTCTTTGAAATTTCAGTTCGGATCGATAATCCCCTTTCCTCTTCGAATTTTTATGTTTTGTTTGAACTGGTTTGGACCGAATTGTTAGTTGCAGATTAATTGTCAGTCAATAATGCAAATCTGAGATGTGTTGTTGCAACAACTACGGAATCCGGTTTCAAAGTATTCGAAACCAGATTCAAACATTTAAGCGAAAGAAAGCACTTACTGTTAAAATGAAAGAAACACTCATCAACCATTAATCTATCGTAATTATTAAAAATTCAGAACTCATAACCTTGTCACTTTATTAGGTGCTTTCTTTTGCGCCAAAAAAACCTGGTCCAAACACGTTTAGATTCAATAACGGACGTTCTTTTGCAAACGGATTAATCCCCACTCTCCTTGAAATTTCAGTTCAGATTGGTAATTTCCTTTTCCCTTCGAATTAAACTATTTTTATATTACGTTTTGATTGATTTGCAGGCGAACTATCATATCACTAATTCAAAGCTGAGGTGTTTGTTGCAACAACTAACAGAATCCAGATTCAAACTGGTCGAAAACAGATTCAAACTTTTATGCGAAAGAAAGCACCTGTTATCGAGTTTCTAACTAGGATGCCGTTGCCAGCTGTATTTTTCATAAGGCAACACCGGCAGTGGTCTTTTAATTTGTGAACAAATTATAGGTATTATACATATTATAAACTGAACTGTCGACAAAAATTGTACCCGACAATATTAACAAAATCCGGCGCCTATGATAGAAGTTAACCTTTGAGTCTTTGACAGATAACAGTAGTGTGGCTCCCTCTTCGGAACGGAAAAATGGCTCTGAACTGAGAACGCGACCGGCCCGGCCGTAACAACACAAGTTGTGTTGCATATCTAAGCGCGGCGCGGAATATTGCCTATGATTTACAGGTTACATGCATTTCGTTTTGGCGCCGCGCCGTGCCGCTCCGACCGACAGCTTTAGTGGAGCTCAGTTTAAGACCTACGAAATCAGTAGTTGCACTACACATAATAGGTGAATTTTCGCCAGCTACTTGTTATAACCGGTAATTGAAACCGATTACTTTTATCATTTTGGCCATGTCAGAGTAATACTGTTTGACGTCATCGAATACGTCACTGCTGTTACTCGGTAACACAAATCTGCTACCTAGGTCGCGAGGTAGGTAATGAACATAGGTAATTGAAAACCGGAACTGTCAATCCCTACTGTATAAAATAAAGTGATAAAAATGTACATTTGAACATCATTATTAAAAATAATTCCTAAATTGTTGGGATTAATTTTCTAAATTCATCTTTTTTTAGAATTACACCTCAGTTATTACCGTACCGTACCGGCAGCATTTTCGCCGTCACTGCAAAAGTTATAACTTTCGAATGGTGGGGGTTAACCTACTGGGTTAATACTGGTTATAGAATCAAGTATGGCGAAATTCACGTAATATTTTGTTCCAAAAAGTATTTGCATTGCAGGTACCATCCGCATTGCTTAGGTTTGCCACGAATATTGTAATTGTAGAATACGTCCCTGATTCTTTGTTACATCCTGTATATTATATTATTGCTTTCCATCCGCAACCACCTTTAAGATAAAACTTATTTCCTCCTGGAAATAATCACTGAAAATTAGTTTTAGAAGAAAGGTAGGTATTTTAAGTTTACGATGTTCTCACTGCTTCGCTATTCGTAGGAAATTAAGTACAAAAAAATTATCGTGTCGATTTATCTGCTGGCAATATTAAAAAAAGCACGCACCGCTGACGAGTTTTTCTTTTGTTTGCAGAGATGTTTGCGCTTTTAGTGTACGAACAATTCGGTAATCGAACAGACGTGATTGATTGTACTCCTTATAAATTTTAATAAATTTTTAATCTGTTTGTCTATAATAAATTCGCTTAATTGTAAATTAAAGCAGTGCGAGTGATTGTAATAGTTGCATTAGAATCGCGTAAAGGTAAGTAAGTAAGTAAGTAAGTAAGTAATAAAAAACAATTGAGGGCCTTAGAATAAAAGGAGTATAAGTGCAATTATTCATATATCGAGATATTTGCATCTAAAGTTAAGTGAGTAACAGAAAGTCTGGAAGAAATAGTATTTTATCGTTAATAGCTTGCGCTAAAAGCCGGAAATCGCTTCAATCTCTTTTATACCAAAGAGAGTAATTATAATAGAGTATACCGGGTGTTCCGCGCTATATGCTCACCTTTCTAGAATCTTTATTTATTAATCGATTAACCTGAACTTTGGAGACGATAAACTAAACAAAAAATGGAATTTTTCGACATACTGATAGTCGTCATAGGACTTCCGGTTTCGCCGGAAGTGATATCAACTTTCTTATTTTAAATGGAACACCCTATATATTTTTACATATTTAAAATCTACGGAGCATTGCGAGTCTAAATACGTATCAATTGTTAATTTTGGTTTCCATGACAAAGAAAAAAAAACTTTTTTATTTTTCAATCTAGAAAGCTATGAATCGTATTTTTTCGATCTAATGCGATCAAGTGTTTCGAGAAAATCACTCCTTTGACGGTATTTTGATTTTTAACATTTTTACAGTACTTGAAATTTTCTTTAGGTCGTAACTCATTTTTTTAAATAGAAACTCATATGTTTCTTAGCTTAGTTCAGCAGAACATTTTTTTCTGAGTACGCTGATACCAAATACGTCATATTTTCTTTGAAAATAATTTAAAATAGAACATGTCTTATTGAAATTTTACACTCCCTTTATTTCAAATGACTTATTTGGTATCAGCGTACTCAGAAAAAAATGTTCTCTTGAACTAAGCTAAGAAACATATGAGGTTCTATCGAAAAAAATGAGTTAAGAGCTAATGAAAATTTCAAATACTGTAAAAATGTTAAAAATTAAAATACCATCAAAGGAGTGATTTTTTCGAAACACTTGATCGCATTAGATCGAGAAAATGCGATTCAAAGCTTTCTAGATTGAAAAATAAAAAAGTTTTTTTTTCGTTGTCATGGAAACCAAAATTAACAATTGATACGTATTCGGACTCGTAATGCTCCGTAGATTTCAAATATGTAAAAATATATAAGGTGTTCCATTTAAAATAAGAAAGTTGATATCACTTCCCGCGAAACCGGAAGTCCTATGACGACTATCAGTATGTCGAAAAATTCCATTTTTTGTTTAGTTTATCGTCTCCAAAATTCATGTTAATCGATTAATAAATAAAGATTCTAGAAGGGTGAGCACATGGCGCGGGACACCCGGTATATATATATACGAGTAATTATAATTGCTTTGTATTACTTTTCTGTCTGTACCTGATTTTTCTGCATTACAAGTCTGGCAGTTTAAAAAGAAAAACATCCCGATTTTCGAATATTTTTTAAATCTGTTTACATTTATTTTAAGAAATTTTAAATCAACAAGATACTCTGAACGACGTCGAATGAAAATATCGGATAAGATCATTTGTGATAGGTAGTTTGAGTCAGAGTTATTAACGTTTTAAAAACTGATTTTTATAACATCTATCTTTTATATTAATTCAAGCTTCTTATTAAACTAGAATGAATCATTAAATAAACATGCACAGATAATTGAAGTGCGATATTAAAACAAGACGCAAAAATAACGAAACGAACGGAAAAAAAGGACACAAGAGATACAAACATAAACAAAGGCCGCGATAAGTGAACGGTCAAATTGAACAAAATCGTCAAGTCAGCGCCAGCGGTCCGACTAAACCCTCTGACCAATCACTAATGAGAAAAGTGATCACGTGATTTGGTCTGACCACTTCGACCGTTCACTTACCGCAGCCAAAGTTTAACTAATGTTAAGCACCCAAATAGTAGAACATGCCTAGGTAAACTTGGAAGTTGTTAAACAAAAATAATTAAGGCCCAGTTTTTCCATCTCAGTTTAACTTTAAGCTTCGCTTTATTGCCATGGTAACAATTATAAAGACAATTGTTTCCATAGAAATAAAACGGAGTTTAAAGTTAAACCCCAATTGAAAAACCGGTCCTAATGGCCACTTGCACCGAACAGTTAAGGTCAGCTTAACTTTAAGCACCGCTTAGAATGTGATTTACTGAATGTTGTGTAACCTCAAGTGTCACAAATAAGCAGTACTTAAATTTAAGCTCCACTTAAGTGTTTGGTGCAACCGGCCATAAATGAACTATCTCTGTATAAAGTATCAAGAATTTCGAATTGTTCAGTAAAATATTTTTAATTAATGTTATCAGAAATCAAACAATTTTAAGTAACTTTAACTGTTTAATAATTTAAACTTTAAAATTAAACAATCGTCTAGATTCGCATTTTCGCTTTAACTCTTTTCAATTTTAAGGTTTAAAGTATTAACGAGTTTAACTTACTTAAATTTGATTTCTAAATAGCACCATTTAACTCTTTCCTTTCAAGTTTTCTTTAATTTAAATTCTTAAATTTTTAAATCGTTAAATTCAAATATTTCTGAATAGCACCAATGTCATGTAAATTAGACTCTGGCCTAATTTAAAACGCTTGGTGTATAACACAAAAAGCAATTTTGCACATATATAAATATTTATTATATTAATTACAATAAGGAAATTATTTACAACATAGTCTCCGACGACAACATTTAAAAAAACTTCAGTCCATTGAGATGAAAACATTAATAAATTTGCATTAAATGCGTTTCGATGAATTTCTGTTCACATGAAGATATCACGATTTAAATACTCAGAAGTTAGTTAAAATGGAATCGGAATTGGAACGGACTCCCCTGGAAGGTATGAAATTGATGGAAATTTGGCATATTGCTCTTTCCAGATTCTGGATCCAGAGGGTCTTCACCATTATCGAACTGCTTTCGTTTTTCATCGTCAGTTAACACCTAAGTAGAAAGTAAATTAATTGAATTATTTATACATTTTCGGAACAATTTGCTACAGTAATTTTGTCTTTTTTATTTTTACATTAAGAAATTTAAATTCTTTAAATTAAAAAGAAAATTAATGTATGTATGTAATAGATTAGGAAAGTGGGCGGTCCTAAAGCTGCCGCGAAATTTGAAACGGAGTCTAGTGGACTGCAAAAATGCATGGGTTAGGTTAAATAAACTGAAAATACTCACTCTACTTAGAGTTCCAATGAAAACTTTTGCTTATTACTGAAACTTATGGTTAAAAGTTTCAATAAAATTATTTCAGTTGGGCTTATTTTGGCTTATTTGTTATTAAATATTTGTACAAAATGTAGGTATGTCTGAGCTAAGTACAGTCGCCTGTCAACAACGTTAACAAACATAACCTAAGAGAATAAAATAAAAATATTTGGGTGAAAATGTCTGTGAGAAAGCATGTAATGAATTTGTCAAGTATTTCTCAAGGAAAAATATGACATACTAACTTATAGAAGTGTGAGTTCTCGTCGTCTGAATATTTTTCAAAGTTAGGTTATGTTTAGGTTAACCCCGGCAGGAATAAGGAATAATTTACGACATACATATGTCCGACTTATTAGAGAAAGATACTAAACGACCCAGCTCTACACTAATTTTGAGTTATAAATGAAAATAGTAAGCTCTGAAATGTTCCGCCTTTATTAGATTGGGATATTTGTAAGTTTCTGTAGTTTCTGATAGGTGATTGGTGGTTTATTAGTAGGTTTCGTTTTCGCAATCCGTGCTGTTTCTTTTGTGGTGAGTCTTCAAAACTACTCTTATAGCGGACGTAATTTATATTTTTTTATCTTTTAGAGTTATCACGAGAAACAAAACCGCAACACAAATTGGAGAAACCAAAAAATATTTATTTTTTTTATGTGGAATATTTAGTTTACCAAACTTATTTGGAATTTTACTCTTTGTTCAATGAAATAATAGTTCTTAAATAAATGATTTTAGAGACTTGATTATTAAATATCTTATTATGCAAATAATTCTACCCAAAAAGGTCTCTACATACAGAAAACTTACTTCTTTTGCCGCTGCTATATCAATAAACTTCTTTTCTGCAATTTTTTTCATTTTCTCATCAGTCTGGTAGTTATCTGGATGCCACTGCATTGCCATTTTCCTATAAGCCTTGATGATATCCCGTTTGGAAGCAGTGCGTTTCACTCCCAATATTTTGTAATAATCTCTTTTTTCTGCCTGCTTCTGTAACTTTTGGGCTTTCTTCTCGCCTTCTTTAGCACGCTCATAGTGGGAGTCTATCTCTAACGCCGATTTAAAATCTCGAATGGCATCGTCGTACAACTCAGATTGTATGTAAGCATCAGCTCTATCACAGTATACAGAAGGTTCTTGACTTAAAGCAAGAGCGTCTGTGCAAGCCTTGAGCGCTTCTGAAGTTTTTTCATCTTTGGTGTAGCACGCACAGAGAAATCTATTACTTTCATATAAGATCATTTGTACTTGGTTTTCGTGTTTCAACACCTTCTCAGCAGAATCCACGCACGCAGCAAAATCCTTTTCTTCCAAAAACGTTTCAGCTTCGGTTAAAAATTTCTCAACTTTCTTCACTTTTTTATAGAATGGAAAGCAATCTTTGTGCTCGGGGTCGAGTTTGAGGCATTCTCGTATTGACTTCAATGAATCTGTGGCATGTCCTAACTGGTATAGCAAAGTGGCTAACTTGTAGTAGCCTTCTGTATTGTCTGCTTGTAATTTTGATGCGGCTTTTATGTCTGCGACAGCAGATAAAGCATCACCACTTTCCAAATAGATTTCAGATCGCAGTTCGTAAAGATGTGAGGCCCATGGACTGATCTCTATGGCCTCTGATAATAACTGAATGGCGCTGACATAATCATCATGTCCGTAAGAGTACTCGGCCAAACGCTTCTTTTCTCTTGCTGGATCTATCCTCTGGATTAATTCATTTGCTTCTGCATTGTAAGGGTCAACTTGTAACTGAAAAAAAAAAACAAACTAATTATAGATACCGAATGTCCCACGCCAGGTTTTCAATCGGAATTTTAATTTTTTTTAATCAGTTTCCTTAAAATTTGAAAATGATAAACGAAGTGATAAAGTGAAGCACTATCTTGTCCGATGAAAATTGTTATTACAATTTGAATAATATATTCTGCAGCTTGTTTGATTCTTTAAATACTAGAATATAATCTTCTTACACCGTCAAAAAATAAATTAATTTAAAAAAATAAAAACATTAAATTTTTAAAAATCCATTTTCTTGTTTTGCTCCCTTGTTTACTTGTTTAGTTACTCTTGACAACTTATTTAGTTTAGTTTCTGCTGACAACGCGTTCTTTCTCCCCTAGTTTCCTTTTACAAAATTTTCCTGAAGAAGATATCACACACACATCGAAACGTTGACAAAAATTTCAATTTTTCCAAGTGTCCGCAAGAAATAAATGATGTCAACTTTCCTATATGTAAAAAATAATTTCTCGTTTTCGAATTTTATGTAACTTCAGTAACACAGCGTCTCTTTTTTGGAACTTTGTAATAACAGACTTTATGAAAATTTCGTTTTATTATAAAAGATCTGAAGTTATTAAAATTAAGGTAAAGTTATAACTAGACTGCGGAAGTTTAGGTACTAAAAAATTCGATTTTAGGCGCCTAAAAAAAGGCTCATATACGTGGAGAATAGGCACACATAAAGTATATATAGTCCCCGAAATATTTATGTAATAGGAGTATTTTAGATTACAAGAAAATCAAGTAAACTAGAAACATGTTTTATTATTTATTTTAAACAGCCTTTTCAAATAGAAAAGCTAATTGTTCCGAACATTTTCCTAAAAATGGTTTGAAAATTGGTTTTCGTGTTTTCCCGAGGTACTTTACACAAGTCTGCATAGAACCGAACCGATCCTGTTTTCCAGAAATAGATTGCGTAAAGAATGTTTAATGAACTGATGATAGTTTTCTTTTGGAGATTCCTGCAAGGTAACCGGTTCTTGTTGACGTTGGTAGTAAAAATTACAAAACTTTAATTCGGTCTGGATTTATTTGATGGCGACTGTACAACATTCTAAAAAAAAATTTCGCTGTCTCATTTTTTTATACATACCGGGTGGAAAGTTTCAAACCCGAACATAGCAAACTTGCATTGAAAACTACGTTTCTATAGATTACTGCTCGCCATTTAAAGATACAAAAATGGTAATGGTATGAAAGGAAAGAGAAACTTAAGGCTAATATTATCGTGTTAAAATTATTCCTAAATATTAATATATTCAGGATAAAGATTTAATTTTCAAATTTTAAATGAAAAATTTAGTCGCCTATGTCAGATTTGAAACTGTCAGTTCTTTTCAGTTAACGGAAAATAATTTATACGTCAATCAAAAAGTATAATTATGAATAATTATACGGGCTAAATAACAGGTACTCTTATCGTTTAAGTTACAACAATTGTTTCTTTATTAGAACAACTTTATTCTGCGTCTTAGCATACAAAAATATTGTTGTTTCTGATTATATCAATCATTCAATTTAAACTCGATACTAAATCAGTTTTACATTTCAATTGTACAAGAATTAAATAAGTTTCACACGACCGTACACTGTTCAAGAATACAATATAACATAAAACTGTAAAGAATATTTACACAAATCCCATATGAATTCCACAAATTCAGTTGCCATCATTTTTTTTTTTCAAAATCAACGAGAAAGTAGGAATGAGTTTTGTGAAGCAATGAGAGCAAATAAATAAATCATAAGTTTTTCATCATCAGTTTGTTTTACGGATGAATGAACTTTTATTTTGAACTGTTTTGAATCAGAAGCCTAGAAAATTGTGGTTATTGAGTGGCAAACTTCAAATCTGACATGCTAAGGCGACTACATTTTTCATTTGAAATTTGAAAATTTAATTTACATTCCAAAAGTTTTACTGCAATATAAATAATTTTAACACGATAATATTAGCCTTACTTTTATCTTTCCTTTCATAACATTACCATTTTTGTATCTTTAAATGGCGAGCAGTAATTTACAGAAACTTAGCTCTCAATGCAAGTTTGCTATGTTCGGGTTTGAAACTTTCCACCCGGTATAATAATAACAAATTAAAAATTTATTCCGAATTTTTTTAGGAAAAAGACACATTATAGGCATTTCTGTCTGAAATAGGCATTTATCCATAAATAGGCAAAAATAGGCTTTATAAAACTTTACCATTTGAACAGTAACTACATGAAACGTATTTATAACCAGGTGCTATCAAAGTAGTGTTTAACAAATAGAAAAGGCAAATGCCTAAACTTCCGCAGTCTGGCTATAACCAATCTGCTAATGATTTTATTTGAACGCCACCTGACGCCACCTTCAGCCTACTTTCCATGTGCGACTCATAGTGTTACAGCGCTGTAGCTACATAAATTGCATTTCATATGAAATAAAATGAACGTGCATGGCTGTGGTTTAGTTTTCATAAAAAAAGATCCTTGAATTCGTTCTCCAAACAAGTAATCGAGCCGAAGAAGTATTCAGTTCTATTTATCCCCGAGCAAAAGTGGGAAAATGCGGTCAACTGACGTTTCAGTTCGCTATACATCTGATGAAGTGGTTCCAATTTATTTAAGTGCAAGAGTTTTGGGACTTAGAAATAAACAACGCTCTGTTTCTTCAATCAAAATTATATAAATCCGCGTCTGGGTTATAACTTACTTCGAAATAAGATTCTCAAGTTCGAACAGTTTCCAAGTTCTGATCAGAGTGTTAAGCGTGACAAATGAAAATTATTTCCTTTTTTCTTCATTATTTTTAAGTAATTAACAGTTAAAGTATCATACATTTGATATCAAAATACTTCAAATGCCAAGGTCTTTCCGATTGCAACCTTCGTATTCGTATGAATTTACTCAGGAAGTTAATAAAAATAAATTTCTGTTTTTCTATGTTAAATCCATATGTCCTAATGTCAGAGGGACATACGGTATACAATTAACAGTAATAAGGTTGTAAATAAAAAGCTTTTAATCTTTAAGTGGACAGAAATATAAACGGAAAAGCACTCAACGTTTCACTATCGATTGGTAGCTCCAAATTTCATCGGAAAAGAGTGAACTTCAATTAGTAATAAGTATAGGTCGGGGGAATATATTTTGCGCGGAACAAATTCTAATTAAGCGGGCAATATAAGATATTAGACCGTAGCGTGTAAACAAACGCGAGGCAATTAACGCCGCTACAGCAATGGTGTTACTCAGTATAACGAAAAACAGAACAATATTGCCGCAATAAAAAATTACAGTTACGCAATCAACTCTTCTTATTTAAATGTGTAAAGATTTTCAGAGTAATTAGTTGACCAGTTGTACCTCGACCTCCGGAATATAATGTCACATTGCATAATGTAGTAAGAACGCCGTAAATTATTTTCACCGTTCCTTTACACAATGTGCCTGTTCGATGCATTTTTACGGCGTCACTGAAACGATGCCGTGTACTTATTCCAATCCTATCCTTAGTAATGAGGTTGTAAACAATTTTTATTAAAAACTTGTCCTGTTAGACTTGAGAACGAATGGGACGTATAGAAGTTAATTTAAACTGAGTTGAGGGAGAAGACTTTATGGTAATCAGTTAATCAGTAGTTATCACAAGCAGAATTGTGAATTTATTGTAAAATGACCCATCACATTATAATTTAATGACGATGCGTCAACATATACAGAGTTACAAGATAAGATAGAATTATAAAATTTAGTGTTTTTATATTAAATTCGATGGACTACCTGATGCAGTTCGAAAAAATCGGTTAGGTTTGACAGTTTCGTAGATACGACTGTCAACTGTCTCTTTTCTTATGGAAGCTACCTCAGATATTCATAGCAAGTGATGCAGAAATAATTTTAGAATACGACCATATGAACATCCATGCTTTTGGTTTAAAACAAAATATTAGGTTACAGAGAAGTTTTGTTAAAAAGTAAGTTTTTTTATGTAAATACGTAAATAAGTGAGCCATAATTGAATAAGATTTATTAATTTAATAATAATACTAGCCTGCGAAAAAATATTTTTTCTGCGTATGAGATAAGACTGGGTGTTCTTCAATGATTTCGGCATTACAAAAAAGAATCTGTTATTAGTTTTTTTCTATCACGTCTGGATTTCAAAAAAATTAAATAAATTATGTACAGGGTTTCTGTTTGTGTTGTTTTGAATGGCACCTACACATTTTGTTATTAGACATATAAAAAAATGGTAATTGCAAGTTTCAGGGATTTACCTGAACCACCAGAATTTACTAAAAAAAAAAAAAAACAAATGACGATCGGAATCCTACCAAATGAGAACCAGCTCTGCTAATTTAGATTTAACACACAGTATGTTTTCTCGAATTAACAAAAATCCCCTTTTCCTAATTTCAAAAATATATACAGTCGGATCTCTATAACTCGCACCTCCACTAATCCAAATTTTGTATAAGTCGAAACTTGCTGATGGTCCCTGCACATTGTGTATAACTATTTCTTTAACTTGAAATCTCTATTACTCCTAATTTTCCGGTAACCTGAAGTTTGAGTTACGGAGGTTCGACTGTAGTTTGTTTATATTTTAAGTTTGAAATTTAAAAATTGATTTACTTTGATTAATAAGAATTTTGTTATGTGTGACAAGTGTTAACAAAAAAATTAAAAGACTGGTCATCTGGGTCATTTTATAAGACAAAACGCTGACACCTAAGACAATGTTATGTAACATAAATTTGTAAAAACATTTCAAAACAAAAATAAATTTCAAATATCGCAAAAGGACCAAACATAAACAAACTATATATATTTAGAATTATAAAAACAATCTTTATTAATTCGTAAAAATTTACTAAGTGTTCCATTTAAAATAACAAAATTGGTAATCATTTCTTGGGTTCCGACGACCGTTTATTTCTTTTAAGTAAATTCTGGCTGTTTAGGTATAAGCAAAAACTGTACAGCTGGTGTGACCCCGTTAGTACCACTTTTTTTTTAAATACAATATTTCAAATTACAGGTTTCTTTCTATATTTTGCACCCTATCCAGAGGGTTTATCTTTATCTTTATCTAGAGGGTTTATTTTAGAAGCTACAGGAAAACTTTAAATACAAAAGTTGTAGGGTTTTATGCCTATTATCTTTTAAATATATCAGAAAAATCAAGAGCGCATCGGAAATTGGAGAAAAAAATTAATTTTTTGTTTTTTTTAAAAGGAATATCCTATATATTGTTTGCTAAGATGAAAGACCATATTTTTCTGATTTCAAAAATATATAATGTGTTGATATTTGGAGGAGCCGCTTATGAGATATTTGAGGTTAGAATATCAGTGAATTAATGTTTAAAATATTAAGGCGACCTGGAATTTTGTTTTCTATTATTAATTCATTGTATAGATTCCAGCAGTCGAATTTTTGTTATTTTTTGCTAACTATAACAGCCATTTAGAACTTTTTTAAGCACCTTTCCAGGCCGTCTGGATTTTTAAACGTCATTATTAGGCTGATATTTTAAATTTAATTATATCAGGAACGACCCCCCTTCAAATTTGAACATATTATATATTTTTCAAAACAGAGAAATATGATCTCTCATCTTAGCAAACAATACACAGGCAGTTCCATTAAAAAAAAGACAAAAATTTAATTTTTTTTTACAATTTGCGATGCGCTTTTGTTTCTTCTGATAACTCTAAAAGATAATAGGAATAAAACGCTACATCTTTTGTAATTAAAGTTTTCCTCTAGCTCCTAAAATAAACCCCCTAGAGTGCAAAATATAAAAAAAAACTGTACTTTGAAATATTGTATTTAAAAAAAATGGTACCTGATGAAAAAATTATTATATTTTCCTCGAATTCGGGAACACCAAATGTACTACATACACCTAGTTTTATCTCATCCGCAAAACCTTCGTAGGCTAGTATAATTTTAGTTCTGAATATTTATACACATCCGCCTACTAGATATACCGGGTGTACCGCGCCATGTGCTCACCCTTCTAGAATCTTTATTTATTAATCGATTAACCTGAGTTTTGGAGACAATAAACTAAACAAAAAATGGAATTTTTCGATAAACTGATAGTCGTCATAGGATTTCCGGTTTCGCCGGAAGTGATACCAACTTTCTTATTTTAAATGGAACATCCTATATATTTTTACATATTTAAAATCTACAGAGCATTACGAGTGCAATATGTATCAACTGTTAATTTTGGTTTCCATGACAACGAAAAAAAAAAACTTTTATTTTTCAATCTAGAAAGCTATGAATCACATTTTTTCGATCTAATGCGATCAAGTGTTTCGAAAAAATCACTCCTTTGATGGTATTTTGATTTTTAACATTCTTACAGTATTTCAAATTTTCATTAGCTCTTAACTCATTTTTTTCGATAGAACCGCATGTGTTTCTTAGCTAAGTACGACAGAACATTTTTTCTGAGTACGCTGATACCAAATACGTCATATTTTCTTTGAAAGTCATTTGAAATAAAGGGAGTGTAAAATATCAATAAGACATGCTCTATTTTAAATTATTTTCAAAGAAAATGTGACGTATTTGGTATCAGCGTATTCAGAAAAAAATGTTCACTTGAAGTAAGCTAAGAAACATATGAGGTTCTATCGAAAAAAATGAGTTAAGAGCTAATGAAAATTTCAAATACTGTAAAAATGTTAAAAACCAAAATACCATCAAAGGAGTGATTTTCTCGAAACACTTGATCATATTAGATCGAAAAAATGCAATTCATAGCTTTCTAGATTGATAAATAAAAAAGTTTTTTTTTTTCGTTGTCATGGAAACCAAAATTAACAATTGATACGTATTCGGACTCGTAATGCTCCGTAGATTTTAAATATGTAAAAATATATAGGGTGTTCTATTTAAAATAAGAAAGTTGATATCACTTTCGGCTAAACCGGAAGTCCTATGACGACTATCAGTATGTCGAAAGATTCCATTTCTTGTTTAGTTTATCGTCTCAAAAATTCAGGTTAATCGATTAATAAATAAAGATTCTAGAAAGGTGAGCACATGGCGCCGGACACCCGGTATATATATTTTTTTCAAAATCTTTTGTAATGTTTTGATATTTTGCTTTAAAACAAAAGCATAAGTGTGTCGTATGGTCGTATTCAGATTTTGTTTTTGTTTCACGTGATATGAATACCCTGCGTCCATAAGAAAAACGACAGTTGACAGTCGTATCTGCGAAACTGTCAATCCTAACCTATTTCTTCGGCCTCTATTAGATTGTTTATCGAATTTTACATAAGAATATCGAATTTCATGGTTCTATTTTAATAAATAAAGGAAGATATTTGAGATTTCCGAAAAGTAGAATTTTCAGTTTTTTTGAAGATATTTCAGAAACAAATGAAGATAGAAAAGATTTGTTTGAATACTTTAATAGTCTCAAAAATAGCGCAACTTTCTTGTAATTTAACTGTCTTTACATCTCTTATAGTTTACGAGATCCCCATGGTGGTGGCCCTTTAATTAGTTGCAACCCTGCAGTGTAATCAATGTTCCTGCTGCAGTACAGGGCAACTTATTAGTCTATAATTTTTGTATAAAATTTGTTACTGAGAGAGAAGTATGCACTTGTACCTGTCTTAACCGTTATAATTTCATTTAGCATCGTTGCAATTAATTCATTTCAAAAGCTGTTCTAATTAACTGTTGTAATAAAGGCGATCTCATGTCAAAGTTTTCATAATCTGCGTACTTACGACATTGTAAAAGTCAAGCTGCGCTAAATCATAATTTCCATGTTTTAAATGCACACCACCCCTGCTTACTCGGGCAGCGATAAAATCAGGTTTCAATTCTAATACCCTGTCTAAATCACTCAAAGCATTCTTCGCTTTACCTAAGGCGAGGTAGACGGTGCCTCGCTTAAAATAAGTTAAATAATTACGTGGGTCTCCCTCTGAAAAAGAAACACCTTTGTTAATGAAAATAATTCATGGTGGATTGCTCAATATTCTCATATTAACTGGTGTCTTTGCACTTACCTACAGCTGCGTGATAATGTGATAAAGCATCTGATAACTGACCCCTAGCTAAAAATTGCTTTCCTAATTCCAAGTGATTGTTTATTTCTGCCTGTGTGGCAGTTTCTGCAACTGAAACAAAGACAAAATAAAAATAGACTTTGACGCTTTGAGGTTATGTCGTCACTCACCGTCAAATAATACTTCGACGATTAATAAGATTATGCACGGCGTTAATTTCGTCCATAGGTTACTGTTCACTAACATAATTTTTTCGACCATTTGTACTCTATTTGGTGGTTTGAGTTGTACGTATTTATTTTACCTAAATGACCATGGCGCCTTCTGTACTACACCACTGACGATTTTCATTCATGAAACTTCGGGTGCACCATACACGAACCAACTGAATTTCGTGGGTCGATCTGATTGGGCCAACGCACATGTAGATATAATGGCGCGCGCAGTTGGCGTTTGAATAATCAGCTGTTAATTTATCCCTTTGAAGCAAACTTATTAGTAGAGTAAAGTCGGTATATATGGAATACCCATTCTTTGGGCCAACATAAATTCTGAACTAAGACGCTAAATACTGAAATATTTTAATTAAAAATACTTTATGTTGTTTTCTAGCGATTATATATAGAGAGATTCAGGCAACCCATTCATTAGAAGTTTACGGACTTCCTCTTTGAATTTCTATTTCATATTTTGCGGTTATAAGTTAGCGATAATGATCTATTAAAATATAATATTTCCAACTTTCGGACACTTCCGCTTGTACCGGAAGTTGCCGTCAACTTTTTTATTTTAAATGGAATACCCCATTTTTTATTGCATTTCTGAAATCTTCATGAAATTCTAAAACGATTTTGTGTAACATGTGATACAAGAAAAAGTAGCCGTTTTAGAGATATTTCCATTTTTTAAGAAAAGTTCAAAGTTGCAGTACCTTGTTTATGATGCTGCCATCTTTGTGTAACAAAAGCCATAATTTCAATTTTTGGCCTGTAGTAGGGTATGCTCATAAGCTTTCAGGTCATACCTAATTTTACAAAATCGTTTACGGGCTGGTTCAAAAGTAACTTCTATTCGAACTGATTTCAACTGTCGAAAAATCATGTTTTTTTTAAATAGAACACCCAGTATTTTTTTATACTATAAGAATTAGAATTAAATGTTCTTTCGAACTGTATTAGTTTTCCCTATACCCATCTCTTACCTTTCTCTTTCTATTCATGATTTTCTCTTTGACACATCTTTTTTTTCATTTTTCAGTATTATTCCTGAATGGTGTGCTATGAAAATTTAACAAATAAAATTAATTTCTGACTGTAATTTCAATTTCATGTTAAAAACCGACAAATAATATTTAAATACACATCTATCATCTGAACTTTTTATTTACATATGCCGCATGTATTAGAATTCTTGGTATGACTATTTACACATTTACAAGGAGAAATTTACACTTACAATACAAAATTTTATGAAAACTAATAAATAAATCAGAAATATTAAAAATAATAAACAAATTGTTGGTCATAATATTGGCTCTAAGTTGTCCTCGGCTATTATTTATTAGTAATAACTTTCTACTGTATCCAAGTAATAACGCATTTTCCTCGACATAACAACTTTTTTTTTATTAACTTCTTGAATTGTCGATTTTTTATCATTAAATATCTTTAATATGTCTGTGTTTGATTATTCATTTTTTGGTTCTTCGTAGCGATTAAATTGTTTTTTTTTTAATTCCTACTAGACGGATGACTTCAAAATTATAATTTTTCTAGTTTTCATAGCCCACTATTTAAAAATAATACCGAAAAATGGAAAAAAATTGCATGTTAAAAAGAAATCATCGATAACGAGTGAACTATAAGATATAGGTATAGGGAATGCTAATACAGGACGAAAGAATATTTAATCCTGAGTCACATGGTATAGAAATATACCAGGCGTTCCATTTAAAAAACATGACTTTTCGACAGTTGAAATCAGTTCGAATAGAAGTTACTTTTCAACCAGCCTGTAAGCAATCAAGTGCAAAACTGGACATGATCTGAAAGAATGTTACTGTAGCCTACTACAGGCCAAAAATGGGCATCATGGTTTTTGTTGCACAAAGATGGCAGTATCATAACCAAGGTTCTGCAAGTCCGAGTTATTTTTAAAAAATTAAAATATCTCGGAAACGGTTAATTTTTCTTGTATGACATGTTGCACAAAATATTTTTAGATATTTATGAAGATTTCAAAAATGCATTAAAAATTGGAGTAATCCATTTAAAATAAGAAAGTTGATAGCAACTTCCGGTATAAACGGAAGTGTGCGAAATTTGAAAATATTATATTTTGATAGATCCCTATCGTTAACTTATAACTGCAAAATATGAAACAGAAATTCAAAGGAGAAGTCCGTAAACTTCTAATGAAAGGGTTGCCTGAATCTCCCTGTATAATAAATTTAAGAAATACATATTTTTTGGAAAAGTTTCTGTAAGACATTTAAAAAATAACATCTTCATGGTATGATTAAAAAGGCGGGTAATATGGAATATGGTCAATTGGGATAATAGTTGTCTTTTATTTGCACGTCAGATAAGTTCACTTTTACCCTGGATCACTTATTCAAAAATTTGTCTGTTTTATTTGACCACATGATCTAACCCAAAGTGATCTAAAACACTTCCCGCTTTGCTGATACTACACCTCGGAAATTCTGGATCAGTTTGGATCAGTTGGTTCACTTGTAGAGGGGATGTTATTTCAACTGTTTGTCAAATTACATTACTCGTCCAAATAACCTTTTGTTTTTGCTTAACTCGCTGTAAAGCAGTATTGGGCAGTAATAGAGTATAAAAAGTAATTGATTACAAAAGTACTCAAAAATTATGAGTATAATGTACTCGATTACAAATTTACTCACAGCGCTTAAGTATAAAAGTAATTGAGTACAAAGTACTTGAGTAGTAGAAGTAATTGAGTTTTTTTGTAATCTGAAATTATGAGTACAAACATAATGGAGTACCAATAGAAATCCGTTATTCACGTCTAATAATATTTAGGCTTTTCTAAATGCTGTTAATTGTACACTTACCACGTGGTCTAAGCTTTAAAGTGAACGGACTCTGGATATTTTTATTTTAAAAAATTTGTAACAAATCGTTTTTGATTGCGGTGAATCTCTCGAGCATCCTTAAGTTTTTGATTTTGATTTTATTTGTTTTATCTAAGACGTGTGTTTAGGTGTCCCATTTTCGATGGTATTGTACAGGTTTCTTCGTGAGTAATGGAAAGAGAAAAGAACCCAGAACCTAATATTGAGTTTTAACTTTTAATTCTAATTTAAATGGTTAAATCAAAAATTCACTGTTTCTTGTTGTTTTGTGGTACGATTGAAAAAGTAAAATTTACCAACATTTTAAATGCAAATAACTTTTTTATTTTTAAAGATATAAAAAAATGATAGCTTTTTTGTTTGATTTTTAATATAGATTATGGTTCCTTAATTAACAATTAAATCACATGAAAACTTCATAATAGCCGAACTACGAACTCAATTATTTATATAATGTGTCCCAAAAATCTTATAATCTAGACGCTCTAGTGTTCATAAAAGATAATATAATACGAATTGTAATATTTGACTATTTGAAAAATGAATGTCTAATATTCAAATGATGCAAGAAATTAAAAATCTTGGGCTTTATTTGATCCACCATATCAATTATTGGTTAATATTCAACGTATTTTTTACTGGTTAGAAGCGTCTGGATTATAAGACTTGCGACACGTGTTAGTTTATATTGTTTGAAATTGTTTATGTAATTTATAATGAGTGTTCGATTGAAAAGTTCGTTTTTTGATTAAAGAAAGTCGGGAAAATAAGCAAGCGCGCTAACAGGCTTGCCTAAATCAAATATAAAAATACGGTTTTTAAATAAGATTACAATTTCCGAAATCTTTCTTTATTTAAAGAATTGTGTAAATCTTCATAATTTTAAACATTAGTATTGACATGTAGATGTTCATTTGAGAACTAGCGGATGCAGTGTAAATTTTTATCGTATTTTGCCTTGGGGACATAAAATTCAGTAATATTTGGGAATCCATAAAATTTATCTATCTATTTATAAATAGAATGCCATTTGTACGTTTGCAAATTCTTCCGAACTGTAGGTACTGTACAGAGTGTCTCATCTTCGATGGTATTCTATAGATATTTCCGATATCTAAATATGATAAGGACACTTTTTATTCAATTTTTAACTAGATTATGATTTCTTCATTAAATCACTTAAAAAAGTGATTCGTAATAGTCCACAGGAAAACCCAACTGTGCATATTGTGAGTGCCATTTTTTCTGAGTTCCATAAAAATATTATGGGTTCTCAAATATTATTGAATTTTATGTCCCCAAGGCAAAATACGATAAAAATTTACACTGCATCCGCTAGTTCTCAAATGAACATCTACATGTTAATGCTAATGATGAACATATAAAATAGCGACATCTTACTATCGCTTTTTGACCTAACATTGCAGTAGGATAGACAAATTGAAGCGGGATTTGCTCCTAATGAGTCCCCCATGCAAGGCGGCCATGCTTGCTGTCAAAGGTTCTCACTGCAATCAAAAACGATTTGCACAAAATTTTTCTAAAATCTTTCATTATGCTTTGACAGCAAGCATGGCCGCCTTGCATGGGGGACTCATTAGGAGCAAATCCCGCTTCAATTTGTCTATCCTACTGCAATGTTAGGTCAAAAAGCGATAGTAAGATGTCGCTATTTTATATGTTCATCATTCTTACATCGCATTTGCGAATAAATTGGGCAAGTCGTTTTTGGTCTGCAGTGGGAATGTCGAGCTACGTTTCTGCTGAAGAAGCCCCAAGCAGGGCTGAAACAGCTGTCCAGAGGCTGCTCGAGGTTCTCACTGCAATCAAAAACGATTTGCACAAAATTTTTCTAGAAAGTTAATGCTAATGTTTAAAATGATGAAGATTTACACAATTCTTAAAATAAAGAAAGATTTCGGCAATTGTAATCTTATTTAAATATATTTATATTATTATTTATATATTATTTTATATTTTTATAGATAAAACAGCGACATCCTACGATAACCTTTTAACCTGACATTTTTATGTTTGATTTAGGCAAGCATGTTAGCGCACTTGCTTATTTTCCCGACTTTCTTTAATCAAAAATCGAACTTTTCAAACGAACACTCGTTATAAATTACATAAACAATTTCAAGCAATATAAACTAACATGTCCCACAAGTCTTATAATACAGACGCCTCTGACCAGTAAAATATAAGTTGAATATTAACCAATAATTGATATGGTGGATCAAATAAAGCCCAAGATTTTTAATTTTTTGCATCACTTGAATATTAGACATTCAGTTTTCGAATAGTCAAATATTACAATCGAATTATCTCTTATGAACTCATGAGCGATTTTTGGGACACATTATATAAATAATTGAGTTCGTAGTTCGGCTATTATGAAGTTTTCATGTGATTTAATTGTTAATTAAGGAACCATAATCTATGTTAAAAATCAAACAAAAAAGCTATCATTTTTTTTATATCTTTGAAAATAAAAAAGTAATTTGCATTTAAAATGTTGGTAAATTTTACTTTTTCAATCGTACCACAAAACAACAAGAAACAGTGAATTTTTGATTTAACCATTTAAATTAGAATTAAAAGTTAAAACTCAATATTAGGTTCTGGGTTCTTTTCTGTTTCCATTACTCATGAAGAAACCTTTACAATACCATCGAAAATGGGACACCTATACACACATCTTAGACAAAACAAATAAAATCAAAATAAAAAGTTTAAGGATGCTTGAGGGATTCATCGCAGTCAAAAACGATTGCAACAATTTTTTTTAAAATAAAAACAGCCACAGCAAATTTAAGTCCGTTCACTATAAAGCTTAGACCACGTGGTAGCGTAGAATTAACAGCATTTGGAAAAGCCTGAATATTATTAGACGTGAATAACGGATTTCTATTGGTACTCCATTATGTTTGTACTCATAATTTCAGATTACAAAACAACTCAATTACATCTACTACTCAAATACTTTGTACTCAATTAATTTTATACTTAAGCGCTGGGAGTAAATTTCTAATCGATTACATTGTAGTCATAATTTTTGAGTATTTTTGTAACTAATTGCTTTTGTACTTAACTGTGAGTAAATTTGTAATCGAGTACATTGTATTCATAATTATAGAGTATTTTGTAATCAATTACTTTTTATACTCAATTACTGCCCAACACTGCAACGGACCAGCATTTTTCCGCTAGGTAATGTCAAAGTGACAGGAGACGAAAAATTAAAACAGCATGCCATTACTTTTTACCTGTACTCATACTCATTTTATATGATTACTGATTACATGTACTCATTATATTTGATTACTGATTACAAGTACTTTACTCATTCTCACTTTGTATGGTTACTGATTACATAGACTTTACTCATATTAAGAGTATGATTACGTAGTACTCGTAATCAGTATTCATACTCATGAATACAATTTGCCCAACTCTGGTTATAAGTAACGTCTGTTAAGTAATTCTTGTAAATGAGGCTCGCAAACCGGCACGGACGTTACTAAGAATCCACGTTATTAACGCCAGTCTTAAAAGTTCATGTAAACACCGCCATTTTCAACATCATATTTTTTTTTAGAATGTACCGGCTGTTTCAAATTGGGTGTGCACTGAAGGGATCTCCTAAACCGTAAGAGATACAAATTCGGCTAAACGGAAGAAAAGTTGCATGAATCAATGCCTAATTCGTATCCATTGAGAGAATGATTTTTTTCTTATTTCTTCTTGAGTTATTAATAAAAATGTGAAAAAATCGATTTTCTTTCTCTCTCTGTATC
Source organism: Prosopocoilus inquinatus (assembly GCA_036172665.1). Classification (NCBI taxonomy): domain Eukaryota; kingdom Metazoa; phylum Arthropoda; class Insecta; order Coleoptera; family Lucanidae; genus Prosopocoilus; species Prosopocoilus inquinatus. The sequence continues at coordinate 54,166,912 of CM069874.1, forward strand.
TCTTTTATTATACATAATTTTGAAATTCTGATTTAACTTTCTACAGGCACTTTTTGATTCTGCTTCGAATGGAGGTAGCAGAATTTAAGTCAAACATTTCGTCTTCCCACAACCATGATCAGTTTCGATTTTTTAAATACAACTTATGCCTTTTTATTGTTCTATTCGATAGCATCTTTTCTCCTGATTACAAAGATATATCACACTTAATAGTTGATATTAATCTGAAGTTTAAATAATTGAGATTTTATATGAAAATTTTATTTAATACATAATTTCAAATTTTTTGTTCCTTTTCTTATCTTTTTATTATTCCAGTCGAAAGCATTTTTTCTTTTGATTAAGATAAAGTTGGAATATGACAAAAAAACTGATATCGTTTCGTCATGTTTTTCTGTTCTCCTATTTAACATGTGTTAATTTGCCTTTCTCCTTTCCGTGGTCCAGTTTTTCTGTGTACAAGTCACCGCGAAGGGCCCCGCTGGTGTGAAGTGTGTTTAATTCCCTTATCCTTTTCCGCTAAGTAAAATTCTGTTGATGATAAGTAAATTCCTTTAGACATGCTTTGTTTCAAATGTGAAAAACTCATTGACGAGATTGATACTAAGTCGTTTATTACTTGTGATTGCTGCAGTAGACCAATTCATATTACTTGTTCAGATCTTACTGCTCCTGAAGCAAAGTGTTTCCTGCAACTGCGCTCCGGTCCAAAAAGGCGAATTAAATACATTTGTATTCATTGTGAAGAAAGTCTCCATCAAATTCCCAAGCTAATGACTGTCATTGGTGAGATGAAAGATGAAATTTCTAAGCTAACTGAATGGAAGTCTACCGTTTCCTCTTCGACTACTAATGATTCATTAGTTGATTTGGAAAAAGTTGTCCAGGAAGTCTTTGAACGTGAAAAACGCTCCAAGAACATTATTATTTTTGGCTGCAAAGAACAAAATTGGAAATCCAAGCAAGAACAATGTGACCTAGATAGGATTGTGATCACTGATCTACTTAGTGCAACTGGCGGTGTGACTATAAAACAAATGAAACAGTTCCGCTTAGGAAAGTTTGATTCCACTCAACCGCAACGTCGTAGGCCAATCAAGGTTGAACTTCCCTCTTCCGATGCTGTTCGTAATGTAGTGAGCAGCTTTGCTAAACTGAAAAAATTGATAAATGGTCACATTTGTCGGTGTCATATGATAAAACGCCAATACAGTCTCAGCTTTACAAAGCAGCCAAGAAAGAGTTGGTTAATCGTTTATCTAAAGGTGAATCTGATTTAAAGATCAGATATCGTAATGGTATTCCCTCAGTTGTCTCTGCCCATTCTTCTTCTTTAAACTAAATATGCCCAACAGTATCACCCCTTTGCTATTTTATTACCAAAATGTTCGCGGCCTGAACACCAAAACTCACTTATTTTACACCAGTGCTAATAATTATTTTTATGATGTAATCGTTATTTCCGAAACCTGGCTAAAGAATGAAGTTCTAAATTCTGAAATTTTCCCGCTCGACTATCATATCATAAGATGCGACAGAAGGTTCAACTCTATCTCTCGTACACGAGGTGGCGGTGTTCTAATAGCGATTAGAAATACTATAAAATCGGTTGCAGTAGATTGCAGCTCTATTACCGTCCTTGTTCCCATTATTGATATTTCACTTAGTAAATGCTTTCTTGGTTCGACTTGTCTTTATATTTGGTGCTGTTTATATTCCACCTGATGTTACTGGTGAAGACCTAGACATGTTTTTTTCCTATTTTTTTCCTGGTTTGATGACATCCAATTCAGATTTTAAGTCCTCTTGCTGTCGTTATTTTATCGATACGCTTCAGCTTAGTCAATGTATCCTATTCATAACGAGAATGGTATTATTTTGGATTTTGTTTTAACTAATTGCGAATTCCACACTGATGTTCAGAGATGTGAATCTCCTATACTACCTGAAGATCTGCATCATCCTGCTCTCTCTCTGTCTGTATCATTTCAACATTCACCTCCGACGAAATCTTTCTCATCTGCACCAAGCAAGCGGTACAATTTCAGACGAGCTAATTTTACAAAGCTCTACGCTGATCTTTGCAATGCAGACTGGTCCTTCCTCGAGCAATATAATTCAGTTAATCATGCTTTGGTTAAGTTCTATGAATATTTGTATTCCATCTTCGACAAAAGTATTCCCAGGTTCACATCAGGAGGTTTAACTTGTCCACCATGGTTTACTAAATCACTCAAAGCTAACCTAAAAATGAAGAATTATTATCGACGTAAATGGATTTCCACGAACAATATTTATTTTTTTAATGAATTTAAGAAGTTACGTAATCAAGTCAAATTAGAACTTAGAACAGCATATTCCTCTTATATTGAATTAGTGGAGTGTGACATTAAACGCGACCCATCACAGCTTTGGAATTTTATCCGACTTAAGAAAGGCACTACACGCATTCCAGGCATTCTTAGAGATGGTGAAGTTGAAATAGATGATCCACAGGATGTTGTCAATGCATTCGCCAAGATTTTTTCGGACGCTTATATACCCGATTCAGAGGTAGTGACTTCTGATACTCGTTCGTACTTCAACCTGTTACTGAAGAATATTTGATTGATATTATGAAATCACTTCGAGATGGATTTACTGCTGGAGAGGATATGATACCTGGCTTTCTTATTAAAGATTGTCGTTTTATTTTTGCTACACCATTACGCCTTATTATAAACTTATCTATAACAACGAGTAGTTTTCCTTCCTTATGGAAACGAGCACGTATCACACCTGTCTTTAAGAAAGGCGATAATCAGCTGCTTACCAGCTATCGGCCAATTGCCATACTCTCTTCCTTTTCCAAGGTTTACGAACGGGTGATTTATGATTGTATACTTCGCAATACGCATCCGTTCATCTCTCCCTTTCAGCACGGCTTCATGCCGATGAGATCTACAGTAACAAACTTAACTTCAATAACTCAGTATTTATACGAAGCTTTGGATAATCACGGTAGAGTGGATGTAGTATACACAGACTTTTCTCGTGCATTTGATACAGTCCATCACAGCCTGTTATTGCATAAGTTAGACTGCATCGGAGTAGCACCATCTTTGTTAAGTCTTTTGAAATCATATCTGGTGCAAAGGAGTCAGTACGTATACTATAATGGCTTTTCCTCTTTTGAGTTTGTACCAACTTCTGGAGTCCCTCAAGGCTCTAATCTCGGGCCATTACTTTTTGTTCTATTCGTCAACGATCTGCTATTATCTCTCTCTTGCCCAGCCTTAGCCTACGCCGATGATCTCAAAATGTATTCAACTATTACTTCGCTGGATGATATTGTAAAGTTACAGAGCGACGCAAGTCATGTTGCGGTATGGTGCGAGCTTAATAAGCTGAAACTGAATGTCGACAAATGTTGTGTTGTTTCTTTCACAAGGCAACGTACATATGAACAACCTACCTATGTGATCAATGGGAAAATACTGAAAGTTAACGACTCCATCAAGGATTTGGGTGTGATTTTTGACAGCTCCCTGAGCTTCTCTCTGCACTTAGAAACCGTCGCCACCAAGGCAGCTAGAACACTGAGCTTCATTATAAGGGAATCTAGACACTTTTCTAATACTGAAACCATTAAAGCACTATTTTTTGCCTACGTTCTACCCTGCTTGGAATATGCGGTTCTGGTTTGGTTTCCATATTATATCTGTCAACACGTACCTTTAGATCGCATACTAAGACGGTTTTTAAAATACCTCTCATTCCGGGAGGATGGAATCTACCCGGAAAGAGTAGTTAGTCAAACACTACTTCTTGAACGTCACAATATGGACTCTCTTTCCTATCGACGAGATACGGGGAGCGTTAAATTCTTACGCAAGCTATTAACTAATAAAATTGACTCTCCATACCTACTCTCTAGAATCCCATTTCACGTTCCAAGGGCTGCATCTAGGAACGCTGCGATGTTCCATCTTCCGGTTGCACGTACCAATGCTCTATTGCGTGCTCCAGTCACGGTTATGTGTCGCAATGCCAATCGACTCCTGGATTTGACAGATTAATATTTATTTATGCACATTTAATTTTTTTTTCCTCTTTTTTTTATTAAACCTGTCTTATATTTCTTTGTTTAAGCACTTTATTAATATTGTAAGATTGTCCTGTAATTGGGGTTACCTGTTGGGCAATAAAGACGTTATTATTATTAGAAAAATTTTGTGCAAATCGTTTTTGATTGCAGTGAGAACCTCGAGCAGCCTCTGGACAGCTGTTTCAGCCCTGCTTGGGGCTTCTTCAGCAGAAACGTAGCTCGACATTCCCACTGCAGACCAAAAACGACTTGCACAATTTATTCGCAAATGCGATGTAAGAATGATGAACATATAAAATAGCGACATCTTACTATCGCTTGTTGACCTACTGCAATGTTTTAGCTGCCAATGTATTTGTAAAAGGCACTATTCAGTAATATCTAAATATTTTTAGTATAATTAGTATTCACTTTTTCTTTTAATCCAACAATGCGAGTCAAAATTAAAAACTAGGCTTTTTCATTCCTATAATAAAGCTGAGATACTGAACTAGCAAGTTATATTAGAACCACTAGATATTTTTCGGTAAAAATTCATTTTCGTAAGTGCAGTGCATTATTAAAATAACGATACAGAAAAACTTTAAATAGAGTATTATAATTTAAACTATAGTTGAGAAAATGAACAAAAAATTTGAAATTATGTATTAAATAAAATTTTCACATAAAACTCTGAATTATTTAAGCTTCAAATTAATATCAACTATTAAGTGTGATATATCATTGTAATCAGGAGAAAAAATGCTATCGAATAGAACAATAAAAAGACATAAGTTGTATTTAAAAAATCGAAACTGATGATGGTCGTGGAAAGGCGAAACGTTTGACTTAAATTCTGCTACCTCCATTCGAAGCAGAATTAAAAAGTGCCTGTAGAAAGTTAAATCAGAATTAAAAAATTATGTATAATAAAAGAGATACAGAGAGAAGAAGAAACTCGGTTTTTTCACATTTTTATTAATAACTCAAGAAGAAATGAGAAAAAATCATTCTCTCAATGGATACGAATTAGGCATTGATTCGTGCAATTTTTCTTCCACTTAACCGAATTTGTATCTCTTACGGTTTAGGAGATCCCTTCAGTGCACACCCAATTTGAAACAGCCGGTATTTTGTGGCATTGAGTATCTTCTCTAAATATAGCATCTTTTACAAAACTTAAGATTTATTTTAAAAAAATCAAAAGAAATATCTTGAAATGAAATCATCATGAGACTTTGTATTAAGACTTATTAAAATTCAATGGTATCATTGCGTCAAAAGTAGGTTAATGAATGCCTACCTAAATAAATATTGTGACTTTTATCTAAAATGAAATAGGGTCTCGTATGTACTTGTAAGTCTACCTGTAGTTCTGCCTGTGTATTGGCTTCCTTCACCTTTCTGAAAATTCACAGACATAATCACGGAGGGACGTCCTTTTCACGGCTTATACGCTCGGCGTGTGGTATTTGTAAACTTACGTCTTAGCCTTTCTAACGATACTTCTTGAGTAACTCCGGTCGTAGTAAGGTGTGCGTACGTTAGTTTATTTTGCTTGAATACGTCACCGTTATTTATTTACTTTTCGGCGTGTCTCCTGAGAAATCGGGACCTCCGGAAGTGGTTCCGAGCAAGAAACCTGTGTCCCGCATCTTCGTTTCCGTTTTATTTACCGGGGTGAATGCAAAATTGTTCGAAAAGAATTGAAACAGGAGAAGTAAAGGCCGAGGTAATTACGCTCGTGAGCCGTTTAATTATCTTGGACTGCGTGCGCGCGGATCCGGTATTATTTACGGTTTATTTTAGTTTCTTGGAGAAGAAAAATTGTGCTGTTCTGATTGATTGAGTGTTTACCCGAATATTTTCTGCCGTAGGTAAGTTAGCGAACGACTTGTAATTAGGAATTGTTTTTATTTTTAATTTTGAATTGCCTCTATAACATTTACTTACAGTTCATGATTAATTAAAAAAAAAACCATTGTTTTATACAGTATGAAAAATTAAATGGTAAAGTTATTAAATACTTACAGTGAAAGCTCCCTTGGGCGGACATTGATGCTTGCCAAAATTTTGTCCATGCAAGAGAGAAACGGAAAGATATTAAGTACAAAGTTTTTTTAATCTCAAACCGGACAGAAAAATGAAGGGAACACACTCAACGTTTCGCTATAGATTTATAGCTTCGTCAGGAGTGATAAAAATTTTTACATTAAATTTGATCAAAATATAATAAAAAAGTGGCTTGTAAATTATACAAAAACTGAGATTCCGTCAAATTTAAAATACATTTTCGCTTTAGGCAAAAAATTTTCATTACCTTATTTTCATAAACAAGTAGATTTCTTAAAAGTATTAAGTAGCTTACAGTTTGGTATTAAATCTTTAGATTCACCTTCAAAAATACAAATAAGAAATAAATTTTGTTCTAATTTTTTAAATTATATTAGAAATATTGATAAAACTTTTGAAAAATCAAAGTATAAGATTCTTATTAGAGATCTCTTGTCTTGTAAAAAAATTCTTAAAGATAATCCTAATATTATTGTTACTACAGCTGATAAAAGCAATGTAACTGTTTTAATAGATAAAACTGATTATTTTTCAAAAGTTCAAACTATGCTGTCTGATAATAATACATATGTAGAATTAGCTAACGATCCCACCGAATCTTATCAACGTAAAACTTTCAGTATTATTAATAAGATAGAGAAATCCGTTGAAATTAGTAATATTGTTGCTAAATCTCTTAAAGTACAACATCCCATATTTCCTAAATTATACTGCATTCCAAAAATTCATAAACCTAATACACCTCTTCGTCCTATAGTTTCCACTATTGGTTCTTCTCCATATTTCTTATCTAAATTTATTTCAAAAATCATTACTCAGGTTACTAGTAAATCAGAATATTTTATAAAAAAATCTTTTGAACTCGTAGAAAAATTAAAACAAATAACTGTACCAAATAATTGCATTATAATTTCTTTAGAAGTTATTTCTTTATTTACTAACATTCCTAAAGATTTAGCTTTAAAAAGTATTAATGATAGGTGGTTAGAGATTAAAGATTTTACTGATATTTCTAAAGGTAACTTTTTAGAAATAGTTGATTTATGTTTTGAAACATCTTATTTTGCTTTCAATGATAAATTTTATAAACAGATTTTTGGTACAACAATGGGTTCTCCTTTATCTCCGGCTTTAGCTGAAATTGTTATGCAAAGAACTAGAAAAATCTGTTATTAACTCTTTATCATTCGATTTAACGTTATATTTTCGTTATGTAGATGACATTTTACTGATTTTGCCTTCTGATAAGGTAGATTTTGTTTTAAATAAATTTAATTCTTTTCATAATAGATTACAATTTACAGTAGAAAAAGAAAATAATAATTCATTGAGTTTTCTTGATGTAAATATTATCAGACAGAATGATAAATTAATTACTAATTGGTTTCATAAACCTACCTGGTCAGGTAGGTACATAAATTTTCACTCGTACACACCCAAAAATTATAAAATTGCAACTATTATTTCATTAACTGATCGAGCTATTTTACTTTCTGATAAAGTTTTCATTTATGATAACTTAAATTTAATAAAGAAAACTCTTATTCAAAATTCTTATCCAATAAATCTTATTGAATCAGTAATTAAAAATCGTATTAAATACTTACAAAATTCAAATGTCTCTAATAACATTAGACAAAATTCGAACCATAAATACATATCTTTGCCTTATATTGAACCATTACACAATACATTTCAACACATTTTCAAAAAACATAATTTAATTTTAGCTAGTAAATCTGTGAATAATTTAAATTTAATTTTTTCGAATTTAAAAACCAAAATACCTAAATTAAAACAACCTAACGTGGTTTATTAAATCAAATGCTCAAATTGTAATTCTGTTTATATAGGTGAAACGAGCCAAAATTTAAAAAAACGTTTAGACCAACATAAATATCATATTCAAAAAAATAATAAAAATCATTCAATGCTTGTAAAGCATTCATTAGTAAATAATCATAATTTTGATTTTGATAATACTGACATTTTGTACAGTGAATCTAATATTTTTAAAAGACGTTTCATAGAAATGTGTAAAATTAAAATGTCTCCAAATTCTATTAATAAACGTACGGACTTTGAAAATTTAAATGACATATTTTGTAGTTTTCTACACTCTTTAAACAAGATATAGATCTGTCAATTAATTATATACATATAAAAAAAAATAGTTTTAATTTAGTTCTCGTTACTTTTCTCTTTATTCCGGACAACTTGTATTTTAGTTTAAAATCATGTTACCTTTTCGTTTCTCTTGACGACTTGTTTCTCTTGACAACTTGTTTATTTACTTTTTGTCACTCCAGACGAAGTTATAAATCTATAGCGAAACGTTGAGTGTGTTCACTTCATTTTTCTGTCCGGTTTGAGATTAAAAAAACTTTGTACTTACTATTTTCATCGGACAAGAACAAACTTCAATTAAGGAAAGATATTAGTTTCTTAAGAGATTTATTTTAAATATCCAATATAAATAAAGAACACATAATTTACATAACTGACAAGCAGTGTTGAGCAGTAATTGAGTATAAAAAGTAATTGATTACAAAAGTACTCAGTAATTATGAGTACAATGTACTCGATTACAAATTTACTCACAGGGCTTAAGTACAAAAGTAACTGAGTACAAAGTACTTGAGTAGTAGAAGTGATTGAGTTTTTTTGTAATCTGAAATTATGAGTACAAAACATAATGGAGTACCAATAGAAATTCGTTATTCACGTCTAATAATATTCAGGTTTTTCCAAATGCTGTTAATTGTACGCTTACCACGTGGTCTAAACTTTAAAGTAAACGGACTTAAATTTACTGTGGAAATTTTTATTTTAAAAAATTTTATTGCAAATTGTTTTTGATTGCGGCGAATCCCTCGAGCATCCTTAAGCTCTTGATTTTGATTTTATTTGTTTTGTCTAAGATGAGTTTATAGGTGTCCCATTTTCGATGGTATTGTACATGTTTCTTCATGAGTAATGGAAACAGAAAAGAACCCAGAAGCTAATATTGAGTTTTAACTTTTAATGCTAATTTAAATGGTTAAATCATAAATTCGCTGTTTCTTGTTGTTTTGTGGTACGATTGAAAAATGTAAAATTTACCAACATTTTAAATGCAAATAACTTTTTTATTTTTAAAGATATAAGAAAATGATAGCTTCTTTGTTTGATTTTTATCATAGATTATGGTTCCTTAATTAACAATTAAATCACATGAAAACTTCATAATAGCCAAACTACGAACTCAATTTTTTATATAACGTGTGTTCCAAAAATCTTATAATCTAGACGCTCATGAGTTCATAACAGATAATTCGAATTGTAATACTTGACTATTTGAAAACTGAATCTCTAATATTCAAATTATGCAAAAAATTAAAAATCTTGGGTTTTATTTGATCCACCATATCAATTATTGGTTAATATTCAACTTATTTTATACTGGTCAGAGGCGTCTGGATTATAAGACTTGCGACACGTGTTAGTTTATATTGTTTGAAATTGTTTATGTAATTTATAACGAGTGTTCGATTGAAAAGTTCGATTTTTGATGAAAGAAAGTCGGCAAAATAAGCAAGTGTGCTAACAGGCTTGCCTAAATCAAACATAAAAAATTCGGTTTTTAAATAAGATTACAATTTCCGAAATCTTTCTTTATTTAAAGAATTGTGTAAATCTTCATAATTTTAAACATTAGCATTAACATGCAGATGTTCATTTGAGAACGAGCGGATGAAGTGTAAATTTTTATCGTATTTTACCTTGGGGACATAAAATTCAATAATATTTGAGAACCCATCATATTTTCCTGTAGCTCAGAAAAAATGGCACTCTCAATATGCACAGTTGGGTTTTCCTGTGGACTACTACAAGTTTTTAAGTGATTTAATGAAGAAATCATAATCTAGTTAAAAGTTGAACAAAAAGTGCCCTTATCATATTTAGATATCGGAAATATCTATAGAATGCCATCGAAGATGACGACACTTTGTTTGTACATTACAGTTCGGACGAATTTGCAAACGTACAAACACGCTAGGTAATGTCAAAGTGACAGGAGACGAGAAATTGAAACAGCATGTCACTACTTTTTACCTGTACTCATATTCATTTTATATGATTACTGATTACATGTACTTTACTCATTCTCACTTTGTATTGTTACTGATTACATAGACTTTACACATATTAAGAGTATGATTACATAGTACTCGTAATCAGTACTCATACTCATGAATACAATTTGCCCAACTCTGCTGACAAGTAACCTTCTCTATTAATATTAAAGAATATTTTTTTTTTAATTGAAAAAAATCCAATAAGCTTGTTTGCCACATTTCTTGTTTTTGTAGTAAAGTAGCGTTTTTCTATATTTTTTATTAATTGAAACGCATTATAGTCTTCATCTTTCTTACAAATGATTTTAGATGTGCTGTGATTTTTTAAAGTACATTTGCTTGCAATAAAATCGCGTACACCTTCAAAATCAAGTAGTCGAGTTTTCACCTATTTTTTGCTTTGTAAATGGGTATTTTGAGAAATTTGTCATGTTTCGAAACATACAGGTTAGGAACGGCCGTTGAAATTATTGTTACATCCGTCATGCAAACAGATCTATTTTTAGCATCAGTACGCCACCTTGCGTCACAGAACATGATCGGAAACTACTCGATAATTGTAGCATTTTCGGGCAATAGAGGACTCTGCTATATAAGCCGACGGTCCGCCAGGAGTAGTTTGTTATTAAGATAGCCAGCGAAGGGTTCGTACCTCGAATAAATAGAAAGTACATTTTGTAAAAGTGTTAGTTGATAGACAAGCTCATTACAATTGTGTTGTTAATTGTGTAAATCGACAGCTGTTAATTCAAGTGTTCTGAAATTTAACGACTAAAATTTGTGAACCCCAAATTCGTAACAAATTGGTGTCAGAAGCGGAAATTTCAAGAATGAAGCTGTGCGAGCTAAAGTGAAAGAGCTAAGAGCTGCGTAAGGAATTGGAAGAAAGAGGCCTGGAAAATTCGGGAAAGAAAAGCGTCTTACTGAAACAAGCGCTTGTAGGTGAAGGTAAAGACCCGGAAACATTTGAATATGAAATTGAAGACTCGGCAGCTCTACTGAAAGAAGTGAAAGAAAACATGAAATTAGAAATGCAGAAAGTGAAAGAAAATATGAAATTAGAAATGCAGGAAGTGAAAGAAAATATAAAAGAGCAAACGCAAGAAGTGAGAAAACAAATGGAAAGTTTGGATATGAAAATGGAAACTTACAGTTTAAAAACCGATCTGAATATAGAAAACGTGAAGATGCAAATCGATGAAACGATCGAAGATCTTAAAACCGCATGTGACGAGAAAATTGAAGGCGTACGAAATCAGTTTGATAGTACAATTAAGGACATGAAATTTGAATTCGACGATAAACTTGATGAGAAATTTGGTGGAATAAAAATTCAGTTCCAAGATAAATTTGAAGACTTAGTGAAACAGCTACATACAGTGGAACTGGGTCGTCTGATTGCACCGTCGTCTGCGTCGTCAAACCAGAAACTAAAACCACCCAAATTCGAAGGCGCCTTACCTTGGTCTACTTTCATCAGACACCTTTAACAGGATTGAAATCAAAGTTACTGTCAATTGGTGTGTTTACTGGTTTGCAGTTTGACATCCCAAAATTTTCCAAAACTTGCAGCAGATATTTACTTTGGTCCAACTCAACGTAACCTTGTTCAACATTTTGTTTTACATGTATTCCTAGATACTCAGAAATGTACCCTAAGTCTTTCATTTCAAAATTTTTCTGGAGCATATTTTTTAAACACTTTATATCATTGTTGTCAGTTCCCATTATCAGTAAGTCGTCGACATAAATCAATAAAAAAAGTTTGTTTACACCCTGAAACTTATAATATAAACAGAAATCATTTTCTGATCTTTTAAAATCTAATTCTACCATAAGCCTATCAAATCTGCAATTCCAACGTTTTGGGGATTTCTTTAAGCCATATATTGACTTATTTAGTTTACAAACTGATGTACTGTTTTCTTTATTAACTCCTGGTAAAGACATATACACTTCTTCATCGATTTCCCCATATAAGAATGCCCCTTGTACATCCATTTGAAAAACTTGTAATCCCAATTTATTTGCAACAATCAAGAAAACTCTAAACGTACTCATTTTTGCAACAGGCGAATATATATCATAAATACTACTACACTTTTGCTGAAAACCGCAAGCAACAAGACGTGCTTTATATTCACCATTACCTTTTATTTTAAATACCCATTTGCTTTCAATCACTTTTTTATTTACAGGCCATGGCACTTCACACCACGCACTATTTTTCTTCAAAACACTTAACTCTTTCTGGATCGCTTCTTTCCATTTTTCTGCACAGTCACTAGTCATGGCCTCTTCCAATGATGTTGGCTCTTCCAACGAGAGAAAGCTAGTGTCCGTCATATCATAGTCGTCCATCCAACCTGGCCTCTTCAATGGTCTGCCTTTTCTATCTCTTGACACCTGTTCGTCTTCTTTTCCAGGTTCACTCTGCTCTTCACTAGCTGTCTCACTCTGCTCTTCACCAGCTGTCTCACTTTCAGTTTCCTGAACTGTTGCTTCATTTTTGGCCTCTGCCTCTTCCTGTTCTTCTGGATCCACAGAATCTACATTTTCAGGAATGTTTTCTTCCTCGTGATACTCGGTTTCAGTTAACTTATTTTTTATGTCTAAAATCACAACATCTTCTGTATCTTTCAGCTTAACGTGGCTTCCTTGAGGAATAAATACAACATCTCGGTGTATTTCAATTTTATATTTATCTGGATAAAACACCATATACCCTTTAACTCTTTCACTGTATCCTACAAATATTCCAATTTCATTCTTTGCATCTAATTTTGTTCGTTTTTCTTTAGGAATATGAACGGATATTTCTAATCCAAATGGCTTTAAGTAATTTAAATTAAACTTTCTTTCATTCCACAGTTCCAAGGATGTTTTATTCTTTACAGGACACTTTCCTACTCTGTTGAGTACATAGACCACTGTGTTAACAGTTTCTGCCCATAAACTCTTGGGTAATCCACTTTCATGGAGTAATGTTCTTACAGCTTCTACAATTGTTCGATTTTCTCTGTCTGCTCGCCCATTTTGCTGGGGCGTGTAAACACATGTCCTTTCATGCTTTATACCGTTTTTATCCAGCAATAATTTTATGTCTTTATTTGCAAATTCCAGTCCATTGTCCGATCTAAAAACTTTCACTTTATTTCCAGTTTGATTTTCTGACATTTTCAAAAAATTAACTATCTGCAACTTGGTTTCATCTTTATGCTTTAGAAAGTAACCCATTCTAAAACCAGAGTAATCGTCTTTCAACAACAGAAAATATTTAGAACCTCCAAGAGACTCAACCTCAAAAGGTCCACATAAATCAGCATGAATCAATTCATTTGTTTTACAAGTTTGATTTTCTGACATTTTCAAAAAATTAACTATCTGCAACTTGGTTTCATCTTTATGCTTTAGAAAGTAACCCATTCTAAAACCAGAGTAATCGTCTTTCAGCAACAGAAAATATTTAGGACCTCCAAGAGACTCAACCTCAAAAGGTCCACATAAATCAGCATGAATCAATTCATTTGTTTTACAAGCTGTACTACTACTATTTTTAAAAGGTAATTTATACTGTTTTCCAGAAAGACACGCTTTACACAATATATTATCAACTTCTGTGAAAACAATGTTGTTTTGCCTTAGTATTGATCTCTCTTGTTGTAAATTGACATGTGCCATTTTATTATGCCAGTCTAGTATACTCTCTACTACGTTAGCATAACCAGAATTTTCTTTTTTAAAAATCATTTTAAATAGTTTACCTTGCCTTTCTGCGACTGCTCTAACTTGTCCATACTTGTCAAAAATTTGACACTTGTCTCGGTCCGACTTCATAACCAGATCTCTGTCCAACACTTTCCCAACTGAGAAAAGGTTTATTTTCAACTGAGGAACATACAGCACCTGGTTCAATTCTGTGTCTATCCAATCTACGCCATTCCATGCCTGCAATTTGACTTTTCCGACTCCTTTTACCTCTAAGAAGGAACCATCTCCTATTTTCACCTTCCTTCCGTTGACCTTTTCTATAGATTCAAACTGTTTTTCATCATAACTCATATGATCACTGGCTCCGCTATCCAAACACCAATCTTTGGATTCAATTTTGGCATTTCCAAACAAAGGTAATGCCTCTGGTGTGTTAATTATATCAAGTACACCCGTGAAAGCATTTGACGTACCACCTTGTGTGCCACCAACACTTCCACCAGTTTCTCGACCATTCCTTTTTCTCAACCAGCAGTTGGCTATTACATGCCCCTGTTTATGACAATAATGACATTTAACTTTAGTTTTTCTATCATCTTTTTTGGGCTTGTATCGAGAACAGTTTTTCTTCAAATGGCCCACCTTTGTACAAATAAAACACTTCAGATCACCTTGGCTCCTAAATTTGGAGAATAATGCATCTGCAGGAGGCTCTTGTTTAAGCCTTTCTTCTTCTATCATGAGCCTTGATGTTAACTGAGCTAAATTTTGATTATCACTGCTTGTTGACTCCCATGCTGATATGAAATGCTTTAAATTTTCTGATAAAGACATCAGGACTTTTGTGATTACCATTTTTTCATTTAACTCTTCATCTAAAAGTTTGAGCTGGCCCCTTATGTCCTCTAGATTTGATATGAAATCAGCCACGCCACAATTCTTATATTCAAGACTAAAGAATTTTTGTTGCAGTAAATGCACACTAACCTGGCTTGATGTTCGTATATGGTTCTCAACTTTTGCCACATTTCTGCTGCTGTGGTGCAAGAAAGAACATGATTAAGTATTTTTTCTTCCAACCTTGACACTATTGCCTCTTGTGCCTTCGCATCCTTCCGGTCCCAATCATCCGTTGACCCTAAAGTTGGCCTGGCTGCATCTCCTGTGGTTATCGTGAACAATCCCAGGGCTTTCAATGCTATCTGAGCTTGAAATTTCCAGCTTATCCAGTTATCCCCCGTTAATTTGGTAATTTGTATTGCTCCTGACGATGCCATCGTTTTTTTTTTGTTGCTTAATCTGTCCTCTTGTAAACCGGGTATTTAAACTACCTTTCCTGGCAAACTGTCCCCACAACGGGGTATTTAGGTAAAACGATCACAATTACTCTCAGCTTCACTGCCCGTCACTGTTCGCGCTCTGCGCTTAACCTCAAAAAAAGGAACTATTTTAAACTCAATTTTTCTGATTCAATACTTTACTGGGCCCATAACCTGTTGCGCAGTGTGGTTATGGGATGCAATGCAAACACTTTAAAATACGGTTACAGTCTTTAATTAGTACTTATATCGGTACAAACATTAAACTACACGAAACAACGTGCATAATTCAACATGGCGACTCATAGTGGCGACTTGTTACCGCCCTAATTGGTCTCTTTAGTGGTACCAACATAAAAGATGATGAAACAAGAAATATTATTATTGTTATATTGTCAACAATCACAGTCCAACCACGAATTTTGTTGAACAGATAAAATAGCGACATCTTACTATCGCTTTTTGACCTGACATTGCAGTAGTATTTAACAGCTATAGAAAAAAGCTGTGATTGAATAAAGTTGATGTTAGCATGCGGAACCACAGATCTGCGCAGAACTCATAGAATAAGAGAGAGACAACAACGTTACACAACTCTGACCGGGTTAGGAAAATTGTAACCGCAGTAACATCTGTGACGTCATATCAACAGTACCGGTAACTTACGAAAATGCAGTGGTTACTTATTTCACCTAACCACACGTAACCGGTTAGTCGCGAAAAATTGATATATGTAACAAAACGAGATGGAGATACACTCAGTGCACAACGGTGCAGCCAGCGGAAAACGCTATAATAAATTCAAAATTAAAGGTACAACGTTAATTTTGTGAAATATTTGAAGTTTCTCGCCATTTTCTATTTTATTAAGTGGCTAGAAATGCATTCCACTGAAGCATTCAAAAACGGAAGTATTAATGAATAATAAAAATAATAATTTTTATATTTCCATAAGAATTGGACAGAGAAAGTACTATTACGGCCAGAAAATACTAGGGCAAAGTAGTTGCCATTTTTAACGGAAATCAAGCAAAATGTTATGAACATATAAAATAGCGACATCTTACTATCGCTTTTTGACCTAACATTGCAGTAGGATAGACAAATTGAAGCGGGATTTGCTCCTAATGAGTCCCCCATGCAAGGCGGCCATGCTTGCTGTCAAAGCATAATGAAAGATTTTAGAAAATTTTTTTTTTTTGTGCAAATCGTTTTTGATTGCAAACAAAAACGATTTGCACAAAAAATTTTTCTAAAATCTTTCATTATGCTTTGACAGCAAGCATGGCCGCCTTGCATGGGGGACTCATTAGGAGCAAATCCCGCTTCAATTTGTCTATCCTACTGCAATGTTAGGTCAAAAAGCGATAGTAAGATGTCGCTATTTTATCTGTTCATCATTCTTACATCGCAATTGCGAATAAATTGGGTAAGTCGTTTTTGGTCTGCAGTGGGAATGTCGAGCTACGTTTCTGCTGAAGAAGCCCCAAGCAGGGCTGAAACAGCTGTCCAGAGGCTGCTCGAGGTTCTCACTGCAGTCAAAAACGATTTGCACAAAAAATTTTTTCAAAATGTTATGGTTTAAATCCAATTTTGAACAAAAGTCAGAATGAAGTTTCTTGTCATGTTCTAATTATTCTTATATATAGCGTTTTCGATTGGGGTGCACTAAGTGTATCTTCATGTCGTTTTATTCCATGTGGTTAAAATGAGACGAAGTGCACATAGTGCACCCCAATCGAAATCGCTATTAATTTATAGGAGAGGGTGCGTATGATGACATCATAATTTAAATTGGTAGCAACTGCGTATAGTTCTTCGGATAAGCGAGGCGTTTTTAAAAGTATTCACAAATTAGGTGTTTTCTTTCGCTCACAAAAACTTAGTCCAAACGCTCTTAGTTTCAAAGGTGAACGTTCTTTTCCAAAGGGATTAATCCCCACTTTCCTTGAAATTTCGGTTCGGATCGAGAATCCTCTTTCCTCTTCGAATCAAACTATTTTTATGTCTTGTTTGGACAGAATTGCAGTTATTTGCAGACGAACTGTCAATCAATAATTCAAATCTGAGGTATTTTGTTACAACAACTACAGAATCCAGATTGAAACTATGCAAAACCAGATTCAAACTTCTAAGCGAAAGAAAACAGCTATTTTGACAGGAAAACGTCGTTAATGAAAGTCCACTTTAATCAATTAAATATTTGCTTGTCCCAGTGTTTTGTGGCCACGATGATACCTCTTTTGATAAGTTATAAAAGCAAGTTGAAAAGTTTATGAGAACTGAGAACAAAAAATAAATGAAAACACAAAGAAAAAAATCCCATTATTACTCGCAAAAAAATTACAAAAGTTGCAATAGGTGAAAAAAAAAAAAATGAAAAAAAAGTAATTTCGGTGAAATAAAGTTTGGTAAATGGCTCCATTTCTTATAAAACGAAAAAAATATGCAGAGATCTTTAAAATTTTAAAATCCGGGAAAAGGCGTTTTACCTAAAATCCGGTCCTAGTCGATAACTCTTTTACAGGCCTCAATACGTGGGCTGCTGGAAAAGTTTCTGGAAACGGTATGAAAAGACGCGTATGAAATTTTGGTAAACGGTCATTGTTTTTCGAAGTATTCGCCTTTGACGTCAATACACTTTTGCATACGCTCGAAACAATTTTTAAAGCACGGTTTCCACTCTAAAGATGGTACCTCAGAAACCAGTGTCCGGAATGTTTCAACCGCTGCTGCGGCCGACGAAAATCGCTCACCACGCATTTTATTTTTGATATTTGGGAACAAAAATAAATCATTAGGTGATAAATCAGGTGAATATGGACAATGAGTCATTAATTCAACATTTTTGTTGGACAAAAAATAGATTTTTTGATGGGCTGAGTGAGAGCTGGCGTTGTCATGATGGAGAATAATTCGTCGATTTCGATTGTTTCTTCTTATTTGATCGATGACTTCCGGCAAACAAATTGTAGTATACCAATCAACATTCACGGTTTTCCGATCCTCTAAAGCCACGGTTGCTACATGTCCAGTTAAACCAAAGAAATAAGCAATCATTTGCTTCGCAGCACTGCGTGAACGGACAACTTTTGTTGATTTTGGTTCATTTTGAAATACCCAAACGGTAGATTGTTGTTTACTTTCTGGCTCGTACGAATATATCCACGTTTCGTCACCAGTAACGATGTTATAAACTAAATTTGAACGACCTCCATTGAATTTCTTGAGCATTTATTCGCACCATTTGACACGACCCTGCTTTTGCGTTTTGTTAAATTGTGTGGGATCCAACGACTGCAAAGCTTTCGTACGTTCAAATGATCATGCAAATTCTGGTGTATTGCTTTCATGTCAATGCATAATGGTGCTTGAATCTCACGGTATGTCACATGTCGATCTCGTTCAAGCATTTCACGCACAACATCTACATTAGTGGCAACAACAGATGTTGATGGACGACCTTCACGAAATTCGTCACTGAGAGAGGTACGTCCACGCTGGAATTTGGCAAACCAATTATAAACACTGCTCTTTGATGGTGCTTCCTCTCCAAAAGCCAAATGAAGCCGATCGAGGCATTGTTTCGGCGTTAAACCACATTTGAAATCGTAAAAAATCATGGCACGAAAATGTTCACGCGAGATTTCCATGTTTACACAAAATTACTTTTTCTCAAATGCTGTACAAACAAAACTAGTTCACTTGTATAGGAATTGTCAATATAATTATAGGCGAAAAACGTCAAATTTTTCAAATACGACAGTTGATAAACGCTAACAATTCTAGACCTACTAGATTCCAGAAAATTTTCCAGCAGTCCACGTATTTGCCCAAAATTAAATTTTATGTAAAATTTGATTCCTGTCCTAGACCGTCCACAATCCGAACTTCGGTTCTTCACACCGAAATAAGAACAAAACGGCAGCTTCAATTCAAAGGAGGTCATAGGTTCCATCCCACGTTCTAATTTCAACCTCCTTAATCTGTAGGGTCTTCAGCCCGTCTCTTTTTGTGTCACGTTTGCTCCTAATTAAATATGAAGAAAGTCGGACTAGGAACACGTGTATTGTTGGTAATTAAATTAACAGCATTAATCATGAGATTTTTTCGCATGCCGCATTTTAATTGGCGTTTTTTTTTGTGCCTTTGTAATTATAGTTATTATATAAATCGTCAGATTAAAAAGCTGTCGACCATTTTTACTGGAATATCTAACTCGTTTGCGGAATTTGCATAGAACTGCAGCGAACGTTGTGAAGTGTTGCAATTCATGCAGATTATTTTTTATTTAACATGAACCATGTGGAAATTCCGCGTGCTCTTTATGGTGGGTTTGTACAGTAACTAACACTAACAAATAACGTTTACCAATTAATCATTAAACAGTTGAAATTGAGGTTAAAATATGCGCATAAGCAGAAGTAGTTTATACTTATGGGTTTGTCTCATATAATTGACCAATTTCCTGTCATTACAAGTTTTGTTGAATGTTAAAGATTTGGAAGTCTCAAAAATATTTAAAAGGTTAATAATAGTTCATTTCTATTCGGTGTAATAATATAAGCGCATATTCTCCAACCTACATTTTTTTTCAGGATTTTAGTGTGAAAAATGTCATTTTGGTAATTGTTTTAATTTATAAAAGTCGCTAAAATTAGCCCTCTTTTTTTAGCAAGTCCTATTTGTCTTTTCTTTATTGATCAGTATTGCAAGTAGAATATGTGCTTAAGATGATATAAATCTCTGAAGTCGCCTTGTTGCAGTTTTTTTGCTCTAATAAAATCCTAAATATTGTCCTCTGTAAATTTGTTATTTCGGGAATGTCAAAGTTAAATCATCCTACCTAGTTTATCCAACACGTTGACAATCTCTTTTTGTGTTAGTGAAGCAGAGTACAGCTGCGTTAAAGTGCCAGAACAGGTAAAATAGCATAAGTGTGTCATATGGTCGTATTCAGATTATGCTTTTGTGTCACGTGCTATTAATACCCAAGGTAGCGTCCATAAGAGAAAAGACAGTCGTACCCGCGAAACTGTCAATCCTAACCTATTTCTTCGGACTCTATTAAATTGTTTATCGAATTTAATATAAAAATATCGAAATTCATAATTCTATTTTAATAAACAAGGAAGATATTCGAGATTTTCGAAAATTAGAATTTTCAGTTTCTTGAAGATATTTCAGAAACGAATTAAGGTAGAAAAGATTTTTTTAAATATTTTGATAGGCTCCAAAATAACCGTTTTCGTATCTCTTATAGTTTACGAGATCCCCATAGTGGTCCCTTAATTAGTTGTAACCCTGTATATTATTTTTTATTATTATGTAATTAATTTTACTTTTCATTTTAACATGGTTGTAGTAATAATTAAGATTGAAATAAAGGAGGTCGATAGAAACTTTCTTTTCGTTTAAGGGGTAGACACTTAAAGAAAAAAAGGTTAGGAATCCCTGATTTAAACACAAAGTTATTTTGTTGGTTGGAATGGATTGGGTTGTCCCGGCTTATTCAAATGAAAACCTGGTCACTTTATGTATGATACTTATCTGCCACACTATTTCATCATTATTATTATTTTGTACTACGTGAAAGCTTACTAACAAATAGACATTATTAATTATTCCATAGTACTTATTTTTTGTTTGGTTAAGTATTTATTTATAAGGGTTTGTTTCATATAATTGACCAATTTCCTGTCATTGCCAGTTTTGTTGAATGTTAAAGATTTGGAAGCCTCAAAAATATTTAAAAGGTTAATAATAGTTCATGTCTATTTGGTGTAATAATATAAGCGCATATTCTCCAACCTATATTTTTTTTCAGGATTTCAGTGTGAAAAATGTCATTTCGGTAACTGTCCTGATTTATAAAAGTCGCTAAAATTAGCTCCCTTTTTTTAGCTAGTCCTATTTGTCTTTTCTTTATCGATCAGTACTGCAAGTAGAATATGTGCTTAAGATGATATAAATCTCTAAAGTCGCTTTGCTACAGTTTTTTTGCTCTAATAAAATCCTAAATATTGTCCTCTGTAAATTTGTTATTTCGACAATGTCAAAGTTAAATCATCCTACCTAGTTTATCCAACACGTCGATAATCTCTTTTTGTGTTAATGAAGCAGAGTAGAGCTGCGTTAAAGTGCCAGAGCAGGTAAAATATTCATATTGTTGTTAGTTGTAACACAGTATGACGATAAATAGCGATAATTAGATGCGTACACTTTTAGTTCGTCATTTCGGTAACATATTAAAATGAGTAAAAGAAATAAAACAAGAAAAAATCCTTCCCTGTGATATCTGGTATTACGTTATACGAACATAACTTAAATAGTTCGATGAAATTTTTAGATAAAAAAGGTCGACTAGCTTCAAATCTGCCGAAAATGTCATTTCGGTAACAAACTTGCATTACAGCTGTTTACCCAGCAACAAAATCGTTTTTTTTTTCATTTCATGGGCTCATTTTTTATTAATATGTTACCAAATTTTCGCGAAAAGTTTCTAAATTATAAAAAAAAACAAAAACACCTAAAAATAATAAATAGGTTGTGTTCAACAAAAACTACTAATTTTTGTAATTTATCCCAGCCAAGAAGATAACATTCAAATTTTCAAATTCTGTTAGATGGCTAAAAGCCCGCTTTACAAGAATTGAAAAAAAGGCCTTAAAGAAATTAATTTAAAAAAATGACTAAAGTTGCATATCGTATATCATAACTAGAGCTGGGATTATATGCATATTGCATATTGGCTTCTATGACGGATATGGCCAAAATTTTATCTTTTCGGGGCATACCAAACAATTTTTGCACTGTATATTTTGCATATTTTTGGATCTTGAGCATATTTTTTGAAAAATATACACATTAGTCCATATCTTTGCATTTTTCTGATATACAGCGTGTAGTCAAATAAGTTTCACATATTAAAACTGTAAGTTCTTTATCACTTAAGAAAGTAATTTCTGCAAATATTGGTGAAAAATTATAGAAATTAAAACCCCCCCGGAGCCCGGAGACTTTTTGTTTGAAAACCTCTGACTGGCCGTGTATCAGTTTCTACAAGCGCATCATAAAACGTCGTAAAACAATAAAGCGTCATTGAACTGAAGGGCACTGGTTTAAAATCTTCGCTTATGTAATTCCATTACGGAATAGAATTATAAATATCCATCGCGTTGCTTATTAAATTAATCAATTTTCTCAATTTTCACGTAATTGTTAATAGTTTTCTGCTCACAAAACTGTAAAAATAAATAAAAATTAGAAATTCCATTTTCTAAAATTATTTTACTAATTCATACGTATTCATCGTGTACTTTATTTGCTGGTGGTCAATAAACTGCATTGTTATTTCTTTATTGTGCAAAATGTTTAAGAATGTCTTTTCTTTCTGCATTTCTGAAAATCGTTATTGAATGCAGTCATCGCTTTTATTATTTTGTGGAACCAAAAACAATAAAGCGTCATCGAACTCGAACTACGAAGAAACGTATTCGTTGGTGGAAATAATTAACAAAGCGACAATCAATCAAAGCGAATTATAATTTTTTAAAATCATTTTAATACGCGAAATTAGCACTGTAAGTCATGTGTACTATTGGTTTACAAAGACCAGGATGTAAGATCTAATTATTATCGATTATCTAATGAAACAGATTTAATTCTGATCAATGCAAGCAGATTTAAATTGTTCTCCTTTAATCATAATGCTCACACGGGCCACGACCGATAAGTTGTGAATTTGAACTCTCGTCTTTAATCGGTCGGTGATTCTATTTTATGTGGGTCATGAGTAATTATTAGTTGCCAATGTATTTCCAGGGTCATGAGTTTATTCTCTGCAAATGTTTTACGTAACAATTAAAAAATAGTTTCACGAATTTTAACGATTTTCATGGAAAAGTTCACAGGCTCTTCCATATGCC